>CM033439.1:75785000-76469749 GCA_019425775.1 Rafetus swinhoei | reverse complement strand
AGCTGTTGTTTGAACCCTGTTAAATGTCCTGGTCTTCATAACATCCTTTGGCAAGGAGTTCCACAGGTTGACTGGGTGCTGCGTGAAGAAAAGCTTCCTTTTGTTTGTTTTAAACCTGCTACCTGTTCATTTCATTGGGCAACCTTTAGGTCCCCAAATCAATTTGCATTTCAGCTTTATGACAAGAATTTGGGGCATTTTGCGCCCACCTGTCACATCTGCATCTTCAGGCAGGTAGAGGAAGCTGAGCAGACTCTCAGACTTTGAAAAAAAATTAAAAAAACTCTCCATCAGCTGAGGCTGCCATGACAGAGGAGAAATCAGGCTGCTGGTTGCATGCCCTCTCCAGGGCTCCTCAGGGCTTGCTGGGGACAAAACCTGCCAGAAACAAGGTAGGGAGGGACTCTCGTCCCCAAACAGCCTTTCACCCCACACTGGGAGCTGTTCCCAGCTCAGCCCTGGTATTCCGCGGTGGTGCTGAAAGCAGCTCTCACCTTACCCAGCCTCGTGCTGTGGCATGTTTACCCGACGGCCCCATCCCCTTCATTAGTGCCATGGTGGGGAGAGCTCAGAGGTCAGGGCCACGCTGGCTGATTTCACTGTTAAACCAACCCCACACCTCCCCCCGGCCTTCCCTCCCAGAGGCAGTCCCATAAATTTCCATGCAGCGCCGCTTGTTCTCCCTTTGCAGTAACAAAAGGGATATTTCATCCAGTAAAACCATCAGGTCATTCCTTCTTTATTAATCCTGGAGTATTTGTGTAGCTCTTGTCAGTGCCCGGCTCCTGCACTTAAATTTACAAAGTGTCAATGAGGAACTCTGTAAAAACAACAGTGGCAAAGGTTTCACACACAAATACAATATGCTCTCCCACCCGCCCGTGAGGCGTGGCTTTAAAACGGAACCAGCTGGCAGCTCAGCAAGCCGGAGATTCCCGACTGTCCAATTTTATTCTTTCTAGCACATAATTGCAGAGAGCAGCGAAATCGGTGCTTAGAATTGGTGTGTTTTGGGGAGAAAGAAGGTAAAAGGGAACAGATTTAGCGGAGTTTCAGGTTTTGCTATTTTCACTCATCTGAACCCAAGAGTTTGAGCTAAAACTCAGCAGGTAGAAATCCATGAAAATCACTCCCACTCCGGTTTTGTGCTGTGTCTGACTATCTGGTTCATAGAATTATAGAATCCCCGGGGGGCAGAGACCTCAGGAGTCAAGTCCAGCCCCCTGCCCAAAGCAGGACCAGCCCCAACTCAATCATCGCAGCCAGGGCTGTGTTAAGCCGGGCTAAGTTGGCCATAGGATGGGGTGATTCCAGGAGAGAAAAGAAACTTCCTGCTAAACAATCTCTCTGGGAAGCAGGACACATGGTATCTCTGCTTTCCACAGCATTAGCTGTTGCCTGGACTCTCGCATTCCACCTTTGCAAACTTTCAGGGCCGTCCCAAGACTTCCTCCTTCCCCCCATCAACGTAATTAATCAGGAGAGACAGAAATGCCAGAAGCTATCAGGGCCTTGTCTACACCAGTTCACCTCCCACTGTCTCACTACCCTAGGGATACACCAGGCTTATGCAGCGACAGACGCAGACTTGGATCTCGGTGTCAGTGGAAATGGTTAAGGATACAACTGGGCCCCGTTAGAAGCTTGCAAATCAAGGCCCTGATTCAGGAAAACAATTCACCAAATGCCTAACTGTCCCTGCTCAGGGTAACATTTAAGCGCATGCGGGTCTCTAAGCAGATGCTTACCAGTAAGGATAGGGTTGTATAACTACCCAAGGGGTTTTTTTGGCCTGGGAACCTCAGAGGAACCATCCTTCCTCTCTCAGGACTGTCTGTTTCCTGGTTTCTGGGCAGAAAAATATTCTTTGAGAAGTTAAGCAGCCTTTTTTTAATCTTAGGCGAGGTTCGCTTATAAATTGTAGTCAATGGTTCAGGCCAGGGCTCTGTTCCCTCTGCTGGAAGCACATACAAACGCCACCCTCCCCTGCTAGTTCAAACCCCAAAAACAGCTACGATTTACAGCCCATCGTTCTAAAAATAAATAGCCTGCTGGGCCCAGTCACTCCAGGGTCAGCTGGCGTGGAGGACGTGGGGTCAGCCCCTTCGGATATTTACTATGAAATATCACATGCCGCCCCCTCGCCTGCTACGGTCCAACCCTGAAACTCAGCCAGACGACGAACAGGGGAATAGTCAGAAACGAAGCTGCGAGTTTCCTTTGTGCATTCAATCCCCACCCAAGCCCAGCGCAGTGGGGATCAGGTGCCTCACACTGACCGGGCAATTCGGCACCCGCTTTCTTTGGCTCAACCAGCCCCGAAGAGGAAAACTCCCTGACTCATCATTTCTCTCTTTGAAGCCGGTGATTACTTTGGTTCTCAGAAGAGCGGAGGGATGACTAAAACCAGGCACTGTTCAAGCTCACCACGTCCAGCTCAGGCAGCTCTGCCTTCGTGCTGACTTCCGGCACTTCCCACGCACACCACCTGCCCACCCCCCCTTCTTTTATTTTCCTTTTTTCCTTCTCCCAAGCTATTTTGCCAAGGCTTTTGGTTCTGGCTTTGTAGCAGCGCCCGCAGGATATGAAGCCAGTGACTTCCAGCAGAGAGGAGATTAACACGGCCCCGGCTGTGCCAGAGGAGGCAGCTTCTTAGCTCCAGAAGAGCAGGCCTTGGGGCCCTGGTTTGAATTAGCCGAGATAAGGTCCGGAGGGAAGACACGGCAGCCCCACAGCCTGATCCTGTATGGGAGCTGAGGGGAGAGTCAACCAACAAGGTGTCAGTCAGTTCAAGTGTCTGGCATGACACGGGCAAACATCCAGTAGGACGGAGGGTACTCCAGTGCTGGACTGGTGTGGAGTCTCCCAGAAACAGCATCAATTTCCCGCTGACTACTGAAAGCAGTCCTGGAGAGTTCAATGGATACTTTCTAAAAACGACATTCTATCACCTTGCGGGGGGCAGGATCTCCCGAAATAGCTCCTGCCAGAGTTGGCAGCCTTAGGGTAGTCCCATGGCAGCCAATGGAAGAAGAGAGGCCTGACACGAGGCCTGAAGATTGATCGAGTCAGGGAGTTTCAGAGGGGGCCCTGTTAGTCTGTTTCAGCAACACGCAACCAGGAATCCCATGGCACCTTAACGACTTGCCAATTCATTCGGGCCTTTAAGGTGCCCCAAAGCTCCACCTCGATTTGGGAAGGAGCTGGTTAACACAGGGTGACATCACCGCACCTCCCGCCATCAGAAAGAGGCGGCCCAGCCGGGCGTGGGAGCGGCGTACAAAGCCGTTTTCACACTCGTTTCAGACCATTGCGCCAGAGCGCGACCCACCTCGAGAGCCCGTCTTTGCCGTTTCCAAGTGAAGGTTCCCACGCGCTACCCACGGAGTCGCGCTGCATTTCCCCATGCGCCTCCGACCTACTGAAGAACAGCCCGCACAATGGAAAGGGGGTTGCCACGGCTCCGTTTCTTGCTTCACTGCTCACTGGTGCCCCTTGCTGCTGGGGATCAGGCGAGCAGTGGGGGGCTAAGGCAACTGCCTGCCTGTCCTGTACCACAGACTGCGCTGCGCCCCAGAAACGGTGGCAGCAGGCCCGGCTCCTAGGTGGGGGGCGGGAGAGCACAGGGCTCCGTGCACTGCCCCCGGCCCCAGCACTAGCTCCGCACTCCCACTGGCTGGGGACCTGCTGCTGGCGGCAGCCTGGTCTGTGGTGCCGGGAGAGGCAGGAAGCTGCCTTAGCCCCCCCCACCACTGCACCGCTGACCAGGAGCCGCTCCAGGTCAGCCCCCTCCCACCCCAGCCCTGCTCCCCCAAAGCCAGCCTGTCTGCCCTTCCACGTAGGCACAGGAGCAAGGCTCCATTTCTGCTGTGCCCGGCCCAGGGAGGCATTGCCGAAGTTCGAGACTGCCAGGCAAGGGAAACGCTATTTCCTCCCTCAGGTGTTTTGTGATGGCTGAGCCCCCCGGGAAGGAACCCACAGCAGTGCTGCAGCCCAGAACACAGAAAGCCACTGCTCCCCCCACTGCAGGGAACCCCCATGCTCTGGGAGGCTGTTGCTCTCCCTCGTTACTTGGAGGAACACTGCCGCGCTGATCCTTCCCTTGAGGGCCGGCGCTTACATTTACGTACACGTCTTGTTTATTGGCTGGGGCGGGACACCGAGCTCCTTGGACAGCTGTGTAACAGCTCAGAAGAAACCAAGCCCCGCCTTCCTCGCTGAAACCAGCAAGCCGCGCGCTCAAGGGGAAATACCAGCCGCGCGGCAGCAGTCAGCACTGAATCCATCTGAGCGCCAGGCGTGGCCGTAATGAAGATCACAGCCGACGGCCCGCAGGACACAGGCCAAGCAACGGGTGTACTAAGTGGGCCCAGCAGCGTGTCCCCGGGGGGAGCTCTGCTGTTGGAAAGTGGGTGGAAGTTTATACAACGTTCCAGTCACCTATTGCCATCCGTGTCCAAAAGGGAGACAGAACTGAACGAGTCCAAAGGCGGGCTGCAAGGCGAGGACAGCATGGAGATCCCGGCGGGTAAACAAGAGGAGAATGGAGCCACCGCTGGGTAGGCCACGCTCGGCGTGTTGCAAACTAGGCCCAACTGGAGGATGAAGTAACGGAAGGCTGGGCTGTTCCGCCCGCCGCCGCTCCGTGGGGATCCATTCCCGGACCACGCTGTCCTGGGGCGTGAGCCTGCCAGCAACCGTGTCATTGCGAAACAGACCTCAGCACGCTGTGGGGGCCTCCGCCCATCCCCGCTGCACCCCCAGACCGCCGAGCCTGATACACGTGGGATCCCGCCATGTTCCTTTCCACCGCCCACTGTCCTCCTGGCGCCGAGAGCAGCAGCACTGCATGGCACCCGCACAGAGACGAGATGGCCCAGCTCGGGAAAGAGGCAGAGGAGAGGCACCCCACTGGTGATTCGTTAGCACCCCCTGCCACGGAAATCCTGTCAGGGCTCTGCCTCTGCGGCCTCTCCTAGAAACAAGTTTCCCTCGCCCCCCCGTTCAGAGAAATCGCTGCTCCCTCCTGCCTAAACAGCCCAGAAAATGGGGGCCCAAACTGGTTCTAGCGCAGCCGCCGCTGCGGCCACCCTGCCAGGCCAGAGCACCCACCCAGGCCCGACCTGCTGCCCCGCGCCCTCGACAGAAGCCTATTGCCCCCTCGAGGCCGAGTCTAACTCCATCGCCCCTGTGCGTCACAAGGGCTGCCACCCAGCGCTGGATTCCTGCCTGGCCACGGCAGGGCTCTGCTTCCAGCCGGGCGCTGGATTCCGTTGCTGACTGCCCCAGGGCCACCGATGCCGGCTTCGGACATCCGACTCTGCACATGGGCTCCACGCCCCTGTTGTGGGCTTGTCCGAAGAGGAGGGCGAGGGGCATGCTCTGGCTTTCCACGTAGAGCCAAGACACCCTGCCTTCAGCTCCTCTTTGCTCAGGCTTGTTCCTCCCCACCGCCCATGCACCCACCTTGGGCTCACAGAACTGCAGGGCTGGAAGGGCCCGCAAGATCATCTGGCCCAACTCCCTGCCATGACGCAGGATCTGTTTGAGAGTCTAAACCAGGGGCTCTCAAACTATGGGTCAGCACCCCAAAGTGGGTCCTGATCCCCATTTAAATGGGGCCACCCGGACGGCTTGTAGACGTGCTGTGGCCCAGCCTCACGGCAAAGCCCAATGTGGGGAGGCTGAACCCTGGGGGCTTTGGCCAACCTGCCCAGGGCAGCAGGGCTTGGGGGGGGGCCTCAGGCTTGGCCCCCCCCCCAAGGTGTAACTTTTGGTATCAGAAGGGGGTCACGGTGCAATGACGTTTCAGATCTGCTGGTCTCAGCCATCCGAGACAAGTGGCTCTCCAGCCTCCTTTTGAAAACCTTCAGTGACGGGGCTTCCACCCTGTGCCGTCCCTTCCATCGGCCTGCCCTCCTTGCACTTTGATTTCTGGGCAATTTAACCGAAATCAGCCTTGCTGCTGCTGCCTCTGTCCTGCCCGGCTGGCCAGAGAGCAACTTTTCTGTCTTTTTTTATGGCAGCCTTTCAAGCATGTGAAGACTGCTCTTGCGTCCCCCTTAAGCGCCTCTTTCCCAACCCACCCAGCTCCTTCAGCCTTTGCCCGTATGGCTGCATTCCATCCCTCTGACCCTCTCGTGCTCCCCTCTGGACCCTTTCCAGTTTCCCGGCATCCTCTCTCTACAGCAGTGACCAAAACTGGACAGAGGACTCCAGCTGAGGCCTAACCAGCACTGAGCCAAGCCAGTCTCCTGCTGGCACTTGCATGCCATGCCCCTGTTACTACACCCTAAAACTGCAGTGGCTTTTTTTGCAACAGCGTTGTGCTGCTGACTTGTGTTGCGGCTATGATGCACCACAACTCCCAGATCCTTCTCGGCAGTGCTGCCAAAGCCAGGTCTCCCCCGGCGGTATTTGTGCATGTGCATTTTCTTCCCTAAGTGTCTTGGGTGAATTGCATTTGGTCGTCAATTGACCAGTTCAATTTCTCAAGATCCCTTTGAATTTTAGTTCTGTCCTTCAAAGTTTTGGCAACTCACCCCATCCCTGCTTTGTGTCATCTGCAAGTTTGATCAGTATGCTCTCTATTCCTACATCCAGGGCACTAATCATAGAGGCCAAGGCCTGGAAGGGACCTTAGGAGGTCACTGAATCTAACCCCCTGTTCAAAGCAGGATCAACCCCAACTCAATCATCCCAACCAGGGCTTTGTAAACATTAATAAACTTCACCAGACCCAGACCAGATCCCTGCGGAACCTCACTTGAGATCTCCAGCATCATTTCACTAATAGCTACTCTTTGTGATTGGTTAACCAATACGTGCCCAATTGGTTAACCTAATTGGTTAACCAATTAATGGCAGTTCCACCAAGCCTACATTTCTCCACGTTATCAGAAGGACACACAGTCCCGTGTCAAAAGCTGTGATGAAGGCCAGTTGTGTTATGCCCCTCATATCCACCAAACCAGTTACCCTATCAAAGAAGGCCATCAAGCTGGTTCGGCATGATTTGTTCTTAGTATGAGTCTTCACAGGAGCTCAGGAGGCAGAAAGCTAACACTTGATTGTCCCTGATCAGTGCAACTTTCCCAGCTACATCTCTTCCCAGCACCAGTTTACTAACTCAACATCAAGGCCTGACAAAAATGTAGGGCAGCTTGAGGCATAGGTGACTGGCTGAAAATGCTGCTCTCTCAAACTGTTATGCAAAAATACATCTCATTTTGACAAAAGTTCATTTTGAGAGAAAAATTGGGGAAAAACCACGACAACAAATTTGTCGGAGGAAATTTGTTTTGGAGGAATTTGTTTTGGAGGAAATTTAAATTTTTTGCTTTGTTTCATTTTGGAATGGAAAGGTTTCCAGATCACAGATTCTCCTACACACTGAAAAATGCAGTTCCTGCCCAGCCATACTGAGCAGTTAATGTGTAAGTTACTGTAGCCCGCGTACGCGCACACCACGCTAAAGAAGAAGCTGCCAGACTCCAAGGGAAAGAAGTTATTAACATATGTGGGAAATAGAGCTAAAGGGGGATAAAAGAGTGGGGGGAGGGGCGGAGAAAGGACAGAATCTAGAATTGTCCTTGTGCCAGCGGAGAGTGACTTGGCCAGAAGATAGGTTTTACTGCATTTAAAGGGATAAGATATATTTTGATTAATTCTCATAGACCCCACCAGCCATCCTTACAACTCCCAGCGCACTAATTAAGGAGAAGAGGCGGACAGTGACTCATGCTGGAAGGAGCCCAGCAATAAAAAGAGGAATCTCAGTACTCATACAAGCAAGAACATCTCCCGATCAGTGCAGTGGGGAGAAAGGTCAGACTGGTCATGGAGGCTCTTTGATAAAGCAATGTTCTCAAGGACGGCTGGCACAGGAACTTGCATGGCCCACACAGGGGCAAGCCAGGGCACAGGGCTGAATTCTGATTCACCCAGCTGGGTTTTCTTATTCTTTGTAGGTGTCTTTCTCCTATGCACAATGCAGCAAGAGGGCCAGAAACATAAGCCCGTGTTTGACAGGCCTGAGGCCTCGGTACAAGTAGTCATGGCTTTGCTAACCAAAAGCGACGTTGAGCTGGGAGCAAGAGGCCGGGCGGGCGCTGCAGAAACACTCACACCGAAGAGATAGGAGGCACGAGTCATGCAAGCACATTCCAGGGCAGTGCCAGAACAGCCCAACACCAACCTGCAGAGAACAAGCACGTACTGACCCATCCCCAGGGTACGATCAGGACGACAGCCCGGTGTTTTTGATCAAACCCACAGGTACAAGGGAACAGACGACGTCCGAACACCTCAGAGGGCGGCACCCAGCTGCATGAGCAGTAACACGTAACCTGTTTGTGTCTGTGTGTAAAGATACGTCTCAGAGGCTGCCTGTGTCCAGCCTAGGGGGCGGCGGGAAGTCCCACCCCTGACTGAGCTGGGCCACTGCAAAAGGCACAAACGGGTTATGCTCTGGTAGGGTCTGCGGGACACTAGGAATGTGCTTTGTTGACAATAATGTTGTGGCCCTTGGGGTCTCAGGGTCTGCTCTGGTATCTGCACACAGCCAGGCCAGCACACAGAGGGAACACATGCACCCAGCCAAATGGCTGTCGACAGAGCAGGACACCCCAGTGCTGACCTCTGATGACAACTCATTGAACTGCTGACACGCAAAGACGGGGGGGGTGTGTGTGGATGGGACGCTGCCTTGCTATAGCCGGTCGCACCTGCCTTGGAGATGCGCTGGCGACTGGCCTCTTCCACCTCCTCTCTGCCCGGGAGAATCACGTTCTTCTTTTGCTCCGCC
This sequence comes from Rafetus swinhoei, assembly GCA_019425775.1. NCBI lineage: Eukaryota > Metazoa > Chordata > Testudines > Trionychidae > Rafetus > Rafetus swinhoei. Next base: position 76,460,943 of record CM033439.1, on the reverse strand, counting down.
CCCTCGGAACCTGACGGGAGATTGACACCTCTGACTTCAGGAGCACAGTCGAGCCCCTTGGGGGAGGAGGGGGTGAGGAGCCAAGAGAACTGGGAGCAACAAACTGATCTCCTGCAGCAAAGGGGACGTCTACACTGGGAGCAGCTCCTGGAGCAGGGAGGCAAACGCACGCCAGCTCTGCTCAAGCTACTGCGTTAACACGACAATCGGTAGCCGCAGCAGCAGCCGTTCTCTGGTGACTAGCCCAGCCGCCCCCGTCTCCCTGGGCTGAGACGCACGCTCCCAGCGGCTGTAGAGATCCTGAGCACAGGAAAACCCACTGTGCTGAAGGTCCAAGCCTGGCTCAGTTGACATGAGCTCATGGGATTCAGGCGCTGAAACCAGCCATAGCGGGTATCCCAGAGCTCAATGACCAGCCTGTGCAGGAATGTCTATGCTGCTGTTTTTAACTTCGCAGCACGAACCCGAGTCAGGGGCTCGGTTAATTGACCGAGACTTGATGCTGCAGGTTTTTCTTTGCTGTTTAGATATCCCCTAAGAGGAAGGCACGGGGATAAGTAAGGCAAGGGGGATAACGGATCAATGGAAAACGAACGCATCCTGCAACGGAGACTAGATTCTAGATGCCCCACAAGAGAATGAGCCTTAGTTTTAAATTTCAAAAACTCTGCTAACAACCTTCACCAGTGGAGCTGGGCAACGTTTTTGCGCCAAACTTTTTTTTTTGGGGGGGGGGGGGGAAGAGGGCAAAGGAAAACGCAGCTTTGGAAGACAAAGTTTTTGCAAGTTTATGTTGGTTTCGCCAAATCAGTTTGTTTAAAACGAAACAAAAAACTTGGAGGGGGAGAACAATAATTGTGTTTTGGTATTTTGTAACAAACATTTTGTTTTTTTAAAAGTGACTTTTCCTTTTAAAAGTCGTTAAAAACCATTTTAAAATAATCAAAATCAACACGAAGCATTTTGGTTTAGGGGAAACGAACTGAATGCAGCCAAAATGAATTTTTGTCCACTGTTTTGAAAAGTTTCCTTTTCGGTTTGACCCAAAATTATACTTTTTCCTCTTTTTTTTTTTGGCATTGCCAGAGAACTGAAAAAAAAAAAAATTTCTTATTCCCACAGCTCTGACTCATCGGTGCAGAATTCTCTGGAGCAGCGCTTCTCAACAGCTCTGCACTAGATTAATGGTTTGTTCATACCACTGCCCTATCAATGGGACGGGGTCTGTTCAGTTTTAGAAGCCAACACGAGCTGAAGTGTCGCAGCCCTTAGGAGTGGTGGTGGTGGGGGGGTGTCTCTGAACAAGCTAAAAAAGACTCGCCTGAAAGCCAGGGAGAGTTGAACAGCTCTGAAGTGTTGTCACTGTCAATTGCTTGCCTCGGACCTACTGTTAAACAGACTCAGGGCATAAAGCAAAAAAAGACCGGGGCTTTGAAAGTCTGCGCCTGAGTCTGGAATGCGCCCACATCTGCACTGCATACAAATGGCGCGGCTTAGATTTGATCCTACAGCTCCCTGATGCAGCCCAGCAGACCCGCAAGGAAGGCACGCAGTTCCCAGCAACAAGGAGGTGCGCACTGGGTGGGTGGGTGGGGAAGAACTGGGAGTATTTTCAGTCCCATTTCTCACCTCCCTCCCGCCAATTCAAAAGTGAAAGGAGCGTGGTAGGTCCTATCCGAAGCCCGGAGTGGGAGTTTAAACATGAGACCACAGGAGAGGTTGCTCCAGGACTCTTGCATCAGCCTGGACTAGTACATGGAGGTCCCACCAGAACTGGTCTGGCAACGTTGCCTATGGACACTCTCAGACCCTGAATTCACAGTTCCTTCACCTTATCAGGAGCCTCGGAAAAGTTCCCAAAGGAGGACACCCACAAAAAGGGTCAATTTGTCAGTGAAATACAGACTGCAGCCCCTTTGGAAAGGTCTCTTAGGGCTACAGGAAGAAAACCCAGGAACCTGCCTGCATGACGCTTCTTATTCAGTGAGCTGTATTCTCTCAGTCATTTTTAACTCTCTGGGGAACGGAGAGGGTTAGAAACCGGAGCCACAATATCAGATTAACATCATCATTCTCCTCCGTTCTTTTTTCCGCATGTCAGAACTATTGAACCACGCTCAGAATAACAAACATTCAGACTCGGCTAATGTGCAGGGGGGGACCTTAGCCAACTCCTATTTAATTTCCGTGGGCTCCCTCTTTAAACAAATCTAATTCTTGGCACTTTTGCTTCACCAAGAAAGAAAGGAAGCTGCAGGGTGTGACTTCCCTTCTCCCCCACACCATGTCACAGGTCAAATTCAAACTTGGCAGCAGGCGAAACGCTCTGTGTGTGTCCATCTCAAAGCTAAATAGACTCCAAACGTGCAGCATTATACAACAGGGTATTATTTTCACTCCATCCTCGGTGGTCAGCAACACAAGTATCAGCTGCCGCTTCATACCCACTAGGGGGAAGTAGAGGGTAACTTCTTGCCAAATCGATCAGTATTGTCAATATAGGCATGGAAGGATTAATTTTTCATGGTGTACACACAAACCAACAACAATATTTCCATTGATAAAAATCATACTTTTCTCCAACAGTATTTTTCTTTGCGTATCTGAACTTTAGAGTTTGATTCAAGGATACTCATTCTGCATAGTTTGACATGATGTTGACAATTAGGCTATGTCTACATTGCGGAGCAATTTCAGGATACCGGAAGTATCCCAAAATAGCTATTCTGTGTCTTTTAAAGCAGTCCGTTACTTGGAAATAGATTTCGAGATAACGGGTACACTATTCCGGCATCCCTGTAACCCTTGTTCCATGAGGGTTAAGGGATGTTTCAGAATAGTACTTTATTTTGAAATTTGGCGCTGCGTAGACAGCGCCAAATTTTGAAATAAGGTATTTCAAAGTTACCTCAAAATAAGCTACGCAATTTGTGTAGCAGAAATTAGTAAATTGGTAGTATTGTGCGAGAAAAGGGGTTTTTGCGCAACAAGAAAACATCCACATTGCTTGTTTTTGCACAAAAACCCTAGCAAAAAAACAGATCAGCAGAAAATATGCAAATGAGATCACGACTCATGCAAATGAGTCCCTCATTAGCATATTTTTTGCCGAGAAAACTCGTAGTGTAGACGTAGCCTTAGTGGGTTAACATTGTAAGGCTTAAGCTTCTAGAATCTGATTGTCTACAGTCATTAAAGCATGATTGTCTGACCCCTTCATTATGTCCTTCCATGATTTCCCACCGCTCTGAACATTCACATGGATAAATAGAAATAGAAATGCTTAAACCACATAACTTTATGCAACTGGGTTTCATACGTTCCTGGAGATGCCAACCTCCCACTGGTGTCTGAAATGTCAAGGCAACTTGCACTTGCCTTCCCCTCGATGCCCTTATAGACGTGCTTATGCTGGGCCTCGAGGCCCTATCACTTTGGTAAAAATAAGATTCAAATTATTGCAGCTAGTGATTTTTCAGTCTTGTTTAGTTGCATAACGTGCTTGAACTTGAGGTGCACATTAAAAATCTGGTAGCTGCCCATTGGGGGTGAACTGCTTGCTTCTGCAGTACATGAGTTTCGGAGTAGTCCACTCCCTTATGACATGTGGCGAAAACTCCCAGAATACAGCCAGCCAGAGCTGGCAATGCTGCCAAGACAGGGTACATATCCCATGATGCACTGCTGTCTCTCCCCCTGTGGTTGAGCTGTTGCCTTGCCTGATGGGAGATGTAGTCTGATTGGAGAGAAGGGGCATAGGGAAGAACGGGGTATGAATGATCCTGAACTTCAGCTCCCATGAGGCACGAGGGTGGTAGGCAGATGCAGAAGTAAATATCAACCTGGCCCCAAAATGAAACATTTCCACATTAGTTGGCATTTGGTATCTAACCAATAGGCTTGTATCCCGTCAGTCATTACACTGTTTTAAAAAGAACAAGCAAAAGGCAGTCTGAAAAATCCCAACCTTATAACGGCAGGACGGCTCAGTCTCAGGAACTGCGCTCTCTCGTTTCTGTAAAAATTGTCTTGTGCACCCCATGGCTCTGAACAGCTTGTTACTCTCAGCCGTCCCGTGTGAGGAACTCGGGCTGGGAACGTGGACAATGTACAGTGTAGAATGGCCTGCAGGGACTAGATAAGGCAGGAGATGAAAATTCTTTGGTTAATATCCATCCCTGCGCATGTTGTTCACTAAGTGGGAAATCCTGGCCCCAGTGAAATGGCTGGAATTTACGCCACTGACTTCAGTAGGGCCAGGCCTTTACCCTCACAGCTGTTCTCAAACCTCCCTGAACCGTGATCCCCTTCTGACAACCAAAATGGCTACATGACCACAGCCACAACTGAGCCCGGGCCAGCAGGGGCCCATGCCGCTGCGCCACCACAAATGGAGGGGGGCTAAACCCAAGTTGGGGGGGCTGTAACTTGTGTCCTGCTGCACAGGGCTGACATGCTCTGTTGTCAGCCTCACCCGCGGGGGTCTCAGCATACACACGAATTGCGCCCTGTGAAGTCAGCCCTCCTGCTCACCGTTGGGTTGTACATCAATAAGGGCACGGTATATCCTGCAGCGTGACACCCACCTTTCACGCTTGCAGGTGCAACAACACTGCTAAGGCCACCGGCACTAACCTCCCAGGCTTCTCAAAACTTTAAAAATCTCTGACAATACATTCTACCCATTGTAAAATGGGACGCAAGCCACACTTGATCACACTGCCCCAGGGATGTTATAGTACAGTCTAACTGCTGTCAATAGGCAAGTTTTCTGTAGTCTCTCACTAGATGTAGTGCGAAAGCAGTAAGTCCCTATTGGTGGATGGATAAACACTTTTCTGCTTGGGGGATCTAACAGGCAGCAAAATAGCTTCTCTCACCCCCCACTGCAGCTTGGAATTTGGGATTGCAGTCAGAGAGAGAGAGAGAGACACACACACACACACACACACACAATGCCACTGACTTCAGAGTTGTTACTCCAAATTTACCCCGCGAGGAAGACACAGGGCCATTTTGTCTAAGCTGAGCTGGAAAAAAGAAAAGCGGTGATGTCAACATGTAGTTACAAAAAAGGTTTCCTAGTTTCTGCCGTTTTCCCTTTGCACCTATTTTTCTGTCACACAAAAGATTCCTCCTCCTGTTTCCATCATCACCATTGCAAAATGTCTTCACACAAACCAGAAGTGCCTGATCAGAGCAACTTCCAAACCATACAACTGAAATCCGCATGTAAATGGGGAAGAAGCCTTCACTGTCGGCCTTGTTGTTGTTGGAATCTCCCACCTCTTTCACAGTTGAGCATTCAGCTGATGTTGACTTAAGTTACGGGTTTGTTTTTATGGCTTCTCACGTGGGAAGCGAGTCCGAGCCTGGATTTGCAAATGTGGTTGTGGAACGCTGACGGGCGGAATCGAACCTGGGACCTCTGGAGCTTAGTGCACGAGCCTCTGCTGCTAAAAGCCAGCTGGATGTTAGCGAAGTCTGTAGAGTCATTGTCGTCTCTGCAAGCGGTCTCGGTACCAGTAGATGGGTCAGTGCACCACACCCAGCAGGTGTGTGGGTTACAGTCGCACATGAAGCTGTTACTAGGGCAAGGGTCTGAGTCAATACCCATACAATGTGGTCTTCTCCTGCAGAGACCTCACACACCGACCCTCGCAAACGGACGTGGCCTCATGGCGCAGACCTCTCCAGGTAGGGCTGTCCAATGCAACAAGTCCCCAAGTTTTAAAGTCCATCTTGCATGCTTTGAGGTTGGCCTTCCAAGTGTCTTTCTGTCTAAGGATGGGATGACACCTAGAGCAGGTCCCCCTGGAGCCCTGCACCAAGGGGGTCCATGCGGCAAATGTGCCCTTTCCCCTCTCTCCCGGAGGGAGGGGAACAGTCAACATGATTGTCTTTTCTCTAGGATTTTGAGAAGCATCCCACCCAGGCACAACCAAGCCTTTCCCTGCTTCAAGATATGAGAAGAGGAAGCTTCCTGCCGGATTTGGAGGCCCTAGCTTGTACCGTTTAGGAGGAGTTCTGAACAGACAGACTCTCTCCAATAGAGTCAACCTCACAGTGGCTATAATGTAGAATGTGTCCTAGCCCGAGCCTGCTTGAGGAGGTGGCATAGGCCGTATCAGTCATGGTACAGAACATGGAGCAGAGCTGCTACTTCACTGGTGGTGCCAGGGACGGGTTTTGTGTTCCAGAGGAATGGCGTTTGTATCCGTCACTAGTGACGCCCCAAAACGGGTCTGAGGCTCAGGCTGGTCAAGCTGCCAAAAGTTCTTATTAGACCTGGTGGAATTTTTAACATGGAAAATCTTTTGCTTCATAATAATGGCCTTTCACCAACATCGAAAGGTCTCAAAACTGTGTCTCAGGTGATCCAGGCTTTGTGTGTGTTTGTTTTTAATTCCTTTGCTGCTTTGTCACTTTCCATTTCCAAGGTAAGGCATGTTTAAAAATGGGGCTTGAAATGTTTTAATGGGCCTAAGCTGCCCCCAAAGGTTTCCTGTGTTGAAAAAAGTTGTAAAACCAAAACAGAAATGGCTTTAAAATGACTGAAAAAAGGCACAATTGTAACAGCTCCAGTTCTTGCGTGTAATGGAGACGTCTGTCGTCACACACAAGGGGAAGTGACGTTCATTTACCACGACAGGACTCAGGCAGCTTGACACTGCCCTCCGAACAATGGCAAGGGTAACAGGATCGTTTCCCCCCACAGCGTGTTAGTGAAAGCAAAGCAGGAAAAGGTGAGTGAAAGAGAGGAGCATCCCTTGGCGGTTAGGGATGCTATCCAGACCTAGGGCTTCAGATCCACCAGGGGGGTCAATTAACAGAAACAGCTAGTGCCCTGCACTTTCGGCTTCAGTAGCCTGAATTTCTACCGATAAGCAAGATCCTGCATGGGGCCTGGATTGCTGGGTCTCTCCTATTAGGGGAAGGCATCACCCAAGACATGCTCTCTGCCACATCGCAGAACAGAGAAAGAGACAGAGGTGCCCATGCTTTCCCCGAGGACCTGTCCCTCTGGTGAAAATTTAAACCAAGAAGAATGAATCAGTCAATATCTCCCACGGAAATACAGGCGCCTTCCATCTGTCCCAAAGGTCACTGTGTAAAAGGAACGTTATGTCAGCAGGAGTGCCCGGATTCCCCTTCGCTAGAAGAGATGCCTACGGAATGTGTTTTGACAGCATCTGTAGGCAGATTTCTAAGCCCACAGCGACGACAGTATTCCGCACACTCATCCCCACCATATTTAATCCCTTTGACTTCTCAACTCACAATGCCCCACCTCGCCTATGAACTGGAGGTAATGAGTTTGACTCTCACAGCTGAGACTGTCTATGTTAGAGCAAACCAGGGCATGAAAGAATTCCAGCTCTGAAGCCGGCAGCTTTCCTTTAAAAATCATCTGCTGCACCAAGAGAGCTCCATTTCCTCTCACACCAGCCCCTAAATCAATTTTGAATGCTGCACTCTCCAAACTGAAGTGACCGGTGTACACAGACTTTGGGATCCTGCTGGTTGCTTTGGACGATGTGCATCCGTTTTAAACAGCAATCATCTGGAAGAAGGAAAATTAAATCCATCACAGTAAACATGAGGGGCTTTTCTGTTTTTACAGGCTTAGGTTGTGAATGAGGAAATGAGACTCGCTGCTATAGTAGACAGAGATGAAGCAGCCCAGTTAACACAGGGATCTAGCTTACTGGTTTCCTTTCCAAATGCATCTGTAGGCGCCATTCTGTAGGATCACACGCAACTGCGTTTCTTGATGCGTCTGCAAAAGACGACTGCTCCCCTTACACACACAGGTCATTCCATGGACTTCAACCAGACTCTCATCACACAGCTGGGTAGTAGTCTTTGTAGGACTGGGGTCTATGGAGGTGTGGGCACCTTCTGCTACCAGAGCAGGCACAATTCCTCCAGCAATTGAGAGACACGCTGGGAGCCACGGGAGAGATGCCAAAAATGGAAGGGTGCTGCACAGCAAGGGCCCCCCGGGTCAGGGCTGGACAATGCATGCTAGTGGAAAATGGGGATCACATCCTAAACTGTGGGGTTTGGCCCTGGCACATCTCTCCCCCCTTTGTGTAGCCTGTCACGTCTTGCTGAACGACTCACAACAAGCACAACTGTGCACTGCTAGCGACACATGCACCAATATGGCACGCCCATGCAGGAATATACCCTTGCTGCTTTCATGGCCTGTCCCAACCTCACCCGGTTTTGGCCTGTCCACTCCACTGCCCTGCACCTCTTGCTACAGGTCGAACCTCTCTAGTCCGGCACACTCTGGTCCGGCAACACCCATGGTCCGGCATGATGTGAGTTCACCAGATGTCCACTTATCACGGGTGTGGCCAAGTTTCCTGTGGTCCCATAAAGTTTGTTTACGGCCACCAGACCTGGCGCTCAGTGTTCTGTGCTACTAGTTAGCTCTAATTTACCCCTCAATGTCCTCTAACAGCCCAGTGAGGCTGCTGGACAATATTGACCTCCCACGGTTCAGCACCGGTCAGATCCCAAGGGTGCTGGACTAAAGAGTTTCAACCTGTAGCGAAGGAGTCTGGGAATCGCTGGCTAAATCCCAAGTTACAGCTACCATGAGAACAACAATCCACAAGCCAGAAGCACATCACGGACTCGCTCACACCAACAGCGCCTTTTCCTGCCCCACCACCATTTCAATCCTATCCCCTCAAGGAGGAAAACTGGCTCTCTCCCCTTGACTCTGGCTTTTCAGCCGCCACACCAGAAGCCAGCCAGGGACCGCTGCAGGTCCCACTGTGGGATGCTAGGATTTGAATCTCTGCAGCTAGACGGTTACCATTTGTGCGTGAGTCTGCAATACTCCACCCGGATCGTTGTCATTTCTGGCCATTGCTGGATTTTTAGCAGGGCTGTAACGAGTTGCTGGCCCATCTGCTTATTGACTGTTGTTTGAAGCTGCATCTTTCCAGGCTGGAGTATGTGTTACCTCCCCAAAAGTGCCTTAAGTCTTCCTCAGGCAATCAGTGCGGATTCCAGCCTGATCACGCAATTGCCCTTTTATCTGCGCGATCTCGCCAGGCAGCTCTGGAGTCCGCTCGCCCTCTGATGTCATCTCCTGGCCCACAGCTTGCAGGGTTGATTTTTGCCAGTATTAATCCTGTAAACATTTGCAAGAGATCACGGAGGCTCCTGGGGGAAACACTTTCTTTCCTCCGCTCCAGTGGAATCTGCCCGGGCGTCGCAGCTCACACGGCACAGACCTGCCAGAAGGAGGAAAAGAAGGGGCTTAAAGGAAGCGGACGCAGGCAAGAGGGGAAGGGCGCAGCGCTGTCTGACGACGAAAGGGGAAGCCAGTAAGGGATGGAGGGACTAAAGAGAACAGCTCCAAGACTATGGAAAATAAACCCAAGAAGAAGGGAACCAGCTATTCTCTTGGCCAGTCCGTTGATATCAAGGGTATTTTATCGGTGCATTTTATTTTTTGGAATGCGCTCTGCATCCTGCTGTTTCAGAAGTCTTACAAAGCACAAGGCAGACACTGCAGTGTGGTTTGTGTACAGTAATGCCTAGCCGTCCCACTGAGATCTGAGCTCCATTGGGCTAGGGCGCCTCAGGAGGCTGTCCCGTCCATGCTACGCAAATCCTTTAGCACCAATACGCTTTCCAGATCCAGCCCCGGAGACAGCGCAGGCAGGGGAGTTGTGATGGCGAGTGATTTTCTACATGGGGACTTCTGCGCCATGCCGGGTGGAAGTGCCACCCGTCACCACCAGGGGGAATCGATGGCCCTACTGCAGGGGGCCACACATGAATGGACCAAGGTCTTATCTCCGAGAGGCGAGGCTCAGGTGTTTGCCACCTGTAGACAACCCCAACCAGAGGCACAGCTAGCAGGGGTGGGGAGGAAGCGGGGCGGAAGAAGAGTACATGGGACTGAACCTCACCCGGATCAGTCAGAAAGGTGGTGTTAGCATTTGCATTTACAGAAGGTGAAACTGAGGCACAGATGAAGTCTGTGGGACTTGAATCCCGGCCTCCTGTCTCCCCATCTGCCACCTTTCCCGCAAGACCATCCTTTGCCAAGGTAAGTGATCGGAGCAAGCCCCCCGAACATGTGACTCTCTGCACCCTCCCCCGGGCCTGCATGTCAAGCTGGAAGGGATTGCCCTGTGAAGGAGGGAGGGAGAGCGAAATGCTCTCCGCGTTGTCAATTGTGTTATAAACAAACCCACGGCAGCACACTGGAATTTGTGGTGATTAAAATTCTTTGAGGGGGGCTGGGGAGGGGGGGAGAACACCACCCTGTGGCCGATCCCACCTTCTTGTCTAATCCCTGGGGTTGCCATCTGGCTGATTTACAGGGCCCAATAACGTCGCTCCCACTAATAGAATGAGAAATCGCAGGCTGCGCCGCATTTCCTCATGCATTTCACATCCCTGCCAGAGAAGTTCAGGGCTGGGTCAGACACTCCTCCCCCTCAGCCGATTTCCCACCCCTCTCTCGTAGCTGGGGTTCTGCCACATCCTGACTGTTTGGCTTCCTGGGCATCACGGCAAGACTCCTGGGAGTTGTATGCACGAGGACCCCACGACTGCCAGTCGGAGAAGGCATCTCCCTTGGGGGCCTTTCCTCGGTCTCCGGGGCAGGCTAGCGACTTGCTGCTTTGCGTGTGCGCGCACAGTCCTGCAGGCACAGCCTGAGAGCGCAGCGAGTCTGCACAGCCAGGCTGCGTGCTGGCCGAGGGTCACTCCCAGCCGCTCTCCGGCCCACGCTCACCCCCCTTTCGAGCAGGGCATGTGCATCCCATCCAGGAGAGCGCCTGCTTAGTGACTTCAAAAAGAGAGCCAGCGGCGTTGGACTTCAAAGGATCCCCCCCCCCCGCACGCTTTCATGGGTCAGGATCAGAAAGGGACATGCCCTGGGTAGGGGCAGCGGCTTAAATCCCTGCTGATTTATCTAACCCTAAACTCTCCCCTGGGCCGCTAACGGGAGGCGGCTGAAAGCCACGCCCGGGAGATCTACAGGCCTGGCCTCAGAGAAGATTCTGTGGTAATATGGAGGGGGCGGGTTGGGGAGCTCTGACGTTTCTTTTCAGGGACACACGCTTTGCCCAGCGCAGGGACGCCCAGGGGAAGAGAAATGATACAAAAACGAGAGTCAGCAGGGTTACGATTGTTGGCATTACTGTAGCACCAGTCAGAATCGGGGCCCCACTGGGGCAGGCACTGTGCAAACGTACAGCCAGAGCCAGCCCCTGCTTTGAAGGACACAGACTCGAAACAGACAAGACAGAGAAATGGCATAATTAGCCTCTTATCGATAGGGAACTAAAGCACAAAGGGACTGTAGAGAGGCAGCTTGACCCCCCCTCACCTGGAAGGGGAAGGATTCCCTAAGACCCCCTTGGGGGCGGGGCCTGACCAACCGAGCCCCACCCCCAGGAAACCGAAGGGCGGGGCTGGAAGTATAAAAGCAGGAGCTCAGAGCTCAGTTGGGCCCCAGCCCCAGAGGAAGCCAGACGCTCTATCAAGCTCCTGGGGTGGGAAGGCAGCTCAGCCGCACCGCCCTAGAGAGGAGAACTGGCCTAGGCCACTGCCGGGCCCTGCCTCGGAGCCGAGGACACCCGGCCAGCGCCACCGCTGCCGCCACCACCTGCGGGCCCAGAGGAACGAGCCAGATCGGCGCCCCCTGGAGGAGCAGCTTGGGGCAGCCGACCCAGCGCCGGCTGAGGAGGTGGGAGTGAACTGGGCAGCCCGAGCCCTTCAACTGCTTGTCCTGAGAGCTGCCCCGGCCCGCGCCAGGCCGGGGCTGTGACCTGCCGCTCGCCCTGCAGCCGGGCCTGAGGCCTGGACTCCGCACTGCCCGCCCCGAGCTAGCCAGGTGGCCGGCGACTGTTTGGCCCAACTACAGGCCCGAGCCCCCTCGGCCGTGGCCAGCCAGCCCTGAAGCTGGGCTCTACGGGCCTGCTGCCTGGTCGGTACGCCGTGGCGTGAGCCAGCTCGGCCTCCCTCCAGACCGGGACCAGGGACTAAGGCCCCAATCCTCACAGAAATGTAGGTGCCCAACTCCCACTGGAAGTGAGGAGCCTAAAATCAGGGTGTAGGTGACTTGCCCAAAGCCCCACTGCAAGTCTGTGGCAGAGGCAGGACTGGCGTTTGAATTTCCTTCATTGCTACCCAGTGCTTACACCACCCTTCCAACGCAGCCTCCCTAGTCCCGGCGCGCTCCCTCCGCCATCGCTGCAGCTGTGGGGCTGAACCCAAGGGCCTGCTGCCTCCTGGTCTATCCTGAGGGGCTGTGGCGCCTGGCAGGGGTCTCACTGCAGGCAGCTGCCTGCTCAGGCACCCAGCACTGTGACACCCCTGAAGGCGTGTTAAGCCCTATGCCAGTGTCACGGGGTGGACACGCCCGTCCCCCTCAGGGGCAGGGCATTGTGCCTCTGAGGCATCTCAAAGAGCAACCCCCTCCCCCCCGCGTATGTATCAGCTCCAAATGGCCTAGGACCAATAGCCACACTTGTCTCTGAGGCAGCCAGGACTAACGGCCACAGTCAATAAAACACTCCCCTTCCCTCAGGATGGTGCGGCCTAGCGGGCCAAAGACAGTAACAGTGCTCCTTGCCTTCAGAGCAGCGAGGCCTACTGGCTGGAGTCAGTAACAAAACTCCCTGCCTTCAGGGCAGTGGGGCCTAGTGGCCGTAGCCACAGCTTCACTATCAATGCCCCTTTGCTCAGGGCAGAGTGACCTAGCAGCTAGCCAATAGTAACAGTCATAGCATCCCCCTCTTAGGGTCAATGAGGATGGAGTAGGAGGACCCGGGACCACCCTCTCCACTGGATCCCAGCCCAGGGCCCTGTCAGCAGCGGAGCACCCCACCACTAACTTGGTGGGGACTCTGATGAAAACACACCGAGCTCTTGGGGACATAATGCCCCACCCTGGGCTACTTCCTACCGGACTCCCCGGCTTCTTTGCCACGTTCCTCTGGCCTGGCGGCTTCTCCGGACGTTTCCCGCTGACTGCCACTTCCTCCGGCGCTTGACACCACCTCCTTCCCCGGCAGCCCCGATGTGCTGCTCCACAGGCCTTTCTAGCCAACCTCCAGCTGGAAAATGCCCAGCCAGGCCGCAGGGCCGGGACTTCTCAAGGTTAACCCTTACATGTCCAGCGCAGGGCCAGTGCACCCGCCACACACAGATACACAGACCGACATTTGCCTCACAACCTGGGCAATTTCCCCAGAAGGGGAAAACACAGCGGCTGTGAGAGGTTGCACAGCCTGGGGCTGTTGTGTCACGACAAGACAGGCTAGACCCCAGGGCAGAAGTCTCTTCCCATCTGGCGTGCTACCCGAGCACCGCATCCTGCAGCATCCGGCAGGGCTCATCGATTGCCGTGGTTACAAAGCACGTGGGGCACAGTCTCACCCATCTCTTGACAGGGTCCCATCCTAGCCTGTAGGTGGCCACTCAAGGGACTGTTACAGGAGATTTTCACCTTTGGAATATTAGTTATGGCCAGGGGCCGGGCACTGACTGCACAGCCAGACTGCGTGCAGGCCCAGGGCCACTCCTAGCAACACTGTGCCGCTTACTGCAGCGCACTGAGCTCCTGCGGTTCAGGTGACTGTACATCTGCAATCAAAGTCAGGCACCTCGCTTAGGGTCACAGCTCACTCACCTGGAGATCCAAGTACGGTTTTATTTCAAAAAGGCAGGAGGCAGTGTGGAGGGTCACAGCGAGCCTCTGAGGCAGAACAACTGCCTAGACGCGCAGGACCCCTGGGGACCAGCTGGAGCTTTGCCACAGGACTCTTTTCAGCTACAGGAATGGGCCATATCCAGGCAGATATGTCCGAACAGCCCTCAGCCACGCCAAGGAGCTTATTTGTGCACCAGATGCATATAGACTGGAGCTCTTGGTTCTCCCCTAGAGGTTAATCCACATCTAGGCGGCTGGCTGTGCGCCTGCAGTAGCTTCTCAGCTGCACAGCCTGGGCACAGAGAAGGAACAGGGCGCACAGAGGTCACCCATCAAACAAAGCAGAGCTGGGACCAGAAGCCAGGTTCCTGGTGCCCCACTGTAATGGCAATAGCTTCTATTCACAGGAACAATCTGGATTTGAAGGTGAAACAAAGCCAAGCTGCCACTAAACTGGAAACCAGGATCGACACATTTAGAAAGGAGAAAACTTGTGTTGTCTCCAAGAAATTCCAGCTCCGTTACCTAACCGAGAGAGAGAATCTTTCGTGAAGGATAAAGCTCTATTTCTGAATGTGCTGCTGGCCTGGGGGCTTGGATTCGACTGTGCTCCCCCGGGCTAACAAGTGTGTTATAGAACAGGACTCAAACCACCCAGCCAGGGCTGCTTGTTGTCTTTTACCACAACTTCAGAGAGTGTTTATTTTTAACCTACTTCATTTTCCATGCCATTAATCCCTACAGGCTTTGGTTCCAAGCTAACTTCAGCTAAATCCCACCAGGCAGCTGCCAAGCGAATCCAAGAATTTCTTGTCCGGAAGTCTTTAGCAAAGATTATGGAAGCATGGGAACTCAGAGCTGGTCCTAAGAAACCTCCAAGTGGGGCAACAGCAAGAAACTGGCTGAAATGTTTTCATTTAGAACTTTCTGTAGCTGGAAAGTGGCTTTTCAAACACAAGTGTTTTTGGCACAAGCGTTTCATTTTGGCTTAAATTCCTGCTCTCCGTTAGAGAACAAACAAAAACTGAACACTTTGGTGGGGAAAAGTCTCACTTTTCAGAGAAGTTTTTCTTGTTAAACCCAACCTGAAAATAGTAACCAAAAACCCCCCCAAAGAGGAACAGAAAATTCCCCTGGGAAATTAAAAATTATTTTATTTTCCTACCCCCCAAAATTGGCCTTTTTGAGCAGCTCTACCATGATGCCCCATTGAGCAAAGACCCCAGGGCAGATGTTTGAAGTGGTTGATGTGGATTAGATTTGTATCGGTGTTACTGTCTCCGTCAGTCTCAAGGTATCAGAGAGACAGGGCGGGTGAGGTAATATCTTTTATTGCACCAGCTTCTGTTCGTGAGAGGGGGCAAACTATCCAAGGTCACGTGGAGCTCAGTACAAACTCGAAAGCTTGTGTGTCTCACCCACAGAAGTTGGTCCCAATAAAAAAATATGACCTCACTCGCCTTGTAAGCGACATTTCCCTTGGAAAGATGGCTGGTGAAAACCTCGAGGAGGGAAGGTGAGCAGCTGGATTTTTCTTGTGGGAGATTGGGAACACTGGTTCTTTTCTCTTTATCCTGAGAGGTTGCACACTTCCTCTAACAGTGTAATGCTGGCATGGTCTGAAACTTCTGCAGTCTCCCCTTGGCTAGAGCTGGTTCACCTTGGCTAGCCAGCGTCTTGTTCTGTGCTGGAGAAGCAAACTCTAGTCTCTAGCGCTCTCTCCTTCCAGTTAATCCCAGCTCCGTGGGTGTGTGTCCCCCCAATCAGTGCAAATCAGAGGTTTTGTATGTGTGGCCATTTGTCATCATGAGATCATTCATTTGCTCTCTGCTAATTCTTTACAGGCATCTCCACCCCCGATTTTCTACCCCTCCCTTGGCTGGCTAAGCACATGTCGACATCCCTTTGAGCGCCGTAATTTCAGCTGGCAGGGCAAACACCTAGTTAGGGAGGGCTGAGCCGGCTACCTGCTGGCTGCCCTGTTTGTGAACTCAGCAAACTAGCTCCTCCAGACTCTGAGACAAGAGTCAAGACTCCATATTTTTAGACTAGTGGGAGACTGGGAGCCGTGAGGCTGCGTGTGTGTGTGTGTGTCATTTTCCTCGCTCCAGAACCCAATGCCAGCAAAGTTTAACTGGAGGAGTTTTATGGCGCAACGCAAGGAATAAATTGCTGAACAAAATCAGGACTTTACAGGGGGATTCTAACAAACAAGGGCTCGGACAGGACCACAATCCAGCTTCCTTTAAGTGACAGAGATGGCATTCTAATGAAATTTGCAGATATTTTACTGCTCCCTCCCCTTTCAAGGCAGATCTTGGAAGCAGCCTGCACTGCTTAAATACTTAAGTCCTGCCTTTCTCAACTCATAAAGGGAACCAAAATAAATTGTTTTGAAATAACAGTTCAAATCGAATTACCCATTCTAGATAAGAGGGCCAAAGGTCAAATATGAAAAGGCTTTAAGATGAAAGAAGAATTAGCCTGCAGCCCACGAGAACTAATTCAATTCAAGTCTTGGTTTTCAGCACTCCTAGGATCTGGCACAACGAAGGTCCCTAATGAAGCCAAAAGATAAAAACTTGGCCCACAGCATTTGTTATACTGTGGATGTAGAACCATTTCACCTACCACATGCTAGGCATCGACAAGCCCATAAAATGGCAAAAGCGTAGTAAGAGGTTAGAATCTCTCAACAGGCATCAAAGAAGAAATCACAATATACTGACTAGGCTCCTACTGGAGCTATGTAACTCAGGGTTAGGACTGGCAGAGCCCTCAATGACCTTTGTTTTTCCACAGCCCCGCCCTCATCTGCAATTCCTGATTTTGGCTTTGAGTTTGGGGTATGAGCAAACAACATTCCAAATGAAGCTGGGTAAAGACAGTCCAGTTCTGCAAGGCTTCCACCTGGGACCAAATAATCCTCGCCTCCTTATTGGGTCCTTCAAAATGTGCCCAATACCACCGTTTTACCAAAATCTTAGTGATCAGTTTGTTAGCACGCTGGTTCTCTAGAAAGTCAACTGCTGAACTGAGATATCCTGAGATATCAAATCTGGACAACAGTTGATAGATTTGAAGGCCAAACTGAGCCACTGTAAGGTTAGGTCTACACTAGACCTGGAAGCTTGTCTTAAGGTACGCCACTCCAGCGACACAGAATATGTAGCTGGAGTAGGCTTCCCTTCAGCTGACCTTGGCCTCGTCCACGTAGCAGGAGGCCGCTGGGAGGAAATGCTCTCATCAGCTTCCCTTACTCCTCTCAACTGCAAGGAGTACAGGCACGGGCTGGATCGAACCCGCTAAATCAAACGTCACAACATCAGCCTCTGGCACGGCGAGTGTAGACACGCCCTAAGCATCTAACCTGACCCCCGGCCTCAGGCTGGTCCTACAGCTCTACCCAGTGATTCCTACCCTGCTGAGAATTCTTCTTCCTTAACATGCAAGTGAATTCCATTGAGCCCAGTAACATGTGTGAAAGTCTGAGCTGGCTTGTCTAGTATGCATGGGGGTTGGGATAGATTTCAAAAATTGTTATATACAGCGATGAGGGGATTTTAAAAACATGAATCTATATAATTTAAGGGTCAGATTTCCAAAGCTACTTGAAGGATTTGGATGCTTAATTCTTATTAACATTACTGGGAATTGTATCCGGTGCCCATTAAAATGAAGGGGACTGAGAAGGGTAACTCCCACGTGTCTCTTTGAAAAGCTCATCCTTGTTCAGTTAACCTATATATTAATGATAAAGCTTCAGCACAAATACAGCTGGGACTTGGATGGTAAGATATTCCAAGAGCTGTGCCACAAAAATGTGTCCAAAGTTTGCAAGCACCAAATCCTTCCTCCTATTCTCTAGTGGCTTAAAAAAAAAAAAATCCCTGCCCAAGATCTTGAGAATAAAAGTTCTCCTCTCACATCCACGTGGCAGATGCTAAGTGAGATTTTACTCTGCCTTTGCATCCAGAACTCCTGCTGGGAGAAGAATGTTCCCTTCAGCATCGTTATTTTTAAAAATCCATACGCTCTGTTAAAGTCCCTGGCAGTTGTGTTAGGCAGCAAGGCAGCAGTGACAAATTGCAATATGGCCGACTCCCACACACCCAGGCTGTGTCTACACTGGGCCACTTATTCCGGAAAAGCAGCCGCTTTTCCGGAATAAGCTGCGAGCTGTCTACACTGGCCCCTTGAATTTCCGGAAAAGCACTGACGATCTACTGTAAGAAATCAGCTGCTTTTCCGAAAAACTATGCTGCTCCCGCTGGCAAAAGTCCTTTTTCCGGAAAACTGTTCCGAAAAGGCCCAGTGTAGACAGCACAGTAGTCTTTTCCGCAAAAAGTCCTGATTGCGAAATGGCGATCGGGCTTTTTCGAAAGCGTCTACATTGGTTAACGGATGCTTTTCCGAAAAAGGGCTTTTCCGAAAAGCATCCTGCCAATGTAGACGCTCTTTTTCCGGAAATACTTATAACGGAAAACTGTTCCGTTTTAAGCATTTCCGGAAATTCATGCCAGTGTAGACGTAGCCCCAGAGATCTGATTAGCATCTCTGCTTGGATGAGGTGGTCAGAAGATGAGATTTTTCCCCATAGGGGAAAAAAATTTGTTTTCCTGCATTTATTTAAAAAGGCAACTATCCCCATATCAAAAAATAATCGTTCAATTTCCTGAAACTGCAGACCAGCGTAGTGGGTTGGGTGTGTTGGCTAAGGGGTTGGGGAGTGTTGGTATTAAAAAAAACCTCAACAGTGTTAACAAAAATGGAACATTTCTCTCAGAAATACCCATTTTTTGAAGAAAGGCAATTTATAAATCGAACTTTTTCCTGCGCTCGCTCCAATTATTACTGGTTTCTGTTGTAACAGAATCCAAGTCGCCATTCCGGTTCAGCCCCTCACTCGCGGCGTAGCTGGTGCGCCATGCTGTAGGGGGAGACCGCGTCAGCTCCTAACCATTTACTGTGAACTATTTACTTCCTGGGCTTCTTCTCACACTGTATTTAAACAAGAAGCCAGATCCTTAGCTGGTGTAAAAAAATGCAGCTCCAGTGGCTTCGCCCTGATTGACTCTCACTGCTGGTCTGGCCCAGGATGGGGGGGAAGGGATGATACAAGATACACACATTGAAACAACATGAAGGCTAGATCCAAAGCAGCAGAGACAAGGCAGTTGTGGTTTTGACCCCCTGGCTGCTGGGGGGTCCCAGACAGTCCTTTTATGTGCTTTATTAATGGGGCTTGGGAGCAGTCAGTGTCTCATGATGGCTTCCATCAGCAGGTGGCTCTTAGTGCAGGCTGAGACTGATGAAGAGGGCAGACGCTTGCCCAAAGACCTGACCCCATGGAAGGGACGAGAAGAAGCTGTTTCACTGCATACGCGCCACATAGCGAGTTAAGGGTCGCACAGCTCCCATCGAGCTGACCTGCCAGAGCCATCCGCCAACTGAGGCACAGAGGTGCCAACAGGACAGCTGCTGAGGATCCTGAGAACTCCCACAGACCCAAGTGCACCCGAGGGGAGAGGAGGAAACGGCTCACGGACAGCAGATGCTAGCCCGGCTGCGCTGCTGCCAGAAACACGGTGTGCTTGTCGCGTCTGGATTCCCCACTCACCCAGCGGGAGAACAGGGCACCCTGGTTAGAGCCCTGGGCTAGGGCCTGTGGAGTCAGGTGGGTTCCAGTTCCTCTACCTTCTGCCACCCACCCCTGCGGTGGCAACTGCCCCACTTTCGGCCACAAGGCCTGACCTTGTCTGTCATCCCGAGTCGAGGTGTAAGGCCACAGACTGCCCACAGCTCTGCCCCTCCTCGCCAACGTCTCCTTCGCTCTGCCCCGCTGCTTGTTGCCCCCAAGCCTCGAGGTGGTTTGGTGCTGGGCCCGGCCAGAGGCCTTTATGGCTCCCTTGTGACTGCTGATGACTCTGCTAACTCCGTCTAATGGCGATGCCCTCCAATGCAGTGAAGCAGAGCGGCTGCCCACTGAGCCAGAGGGGAGGAGCCACTACTAACCCACTCCACAGAGGAGCCAGGCCCAGCTGGGATAACACACAGGATGCACATGCAGGAGGAGTCTGGCCGCAGCATGGGGCCGATTGTTTGTCTGTTCACCAAGCGTGGAGCTAAATCAGAGCCTGGTAGCCAGGACCAGATTAAAGCTGGACACCTAATGGGATTTTCAATGGCATCGGTAGGCTTCTAACTGCCTGCTAAAATCGTATTACTGCCCGCTTGTTTGCTCTCACCCCTGTGCTCCTGGACACGCGATGGGTTTGCTCCTTCAGCCCACAGGGGAGAGGAGGTTTCACAGAGCAGCCGTTCATTGCGAGTCTGATTTTACCAGGCTCCCCTCGTTCTTCCCATGCTTGACACTGACCAGCCCCTGTGCCTCTCTCATCGCTCTGAAGCAGGAGGAGGATCGTCACAGCAGGAGATTTCTTCCTGTGCCCTGGCGTCCCCCACGCCCATCTCAGCGCCAGTCGCCATCTGGTTTCCTTGCGCAGATAAAATCTATTGTGAGCTGAAAGTATGTGCTCCACACCGCCCACCACCCACTCCTCCAGGAGCGGGGAGAGACGTGAGGCCGTGGGTGGCTGCAGCTGCATTTGCTCTGCTCCGTCTGTGCGGGGGGGGGGGGGAGCTGGTAGAAGCAGTTGGGGGGGGGCTCTGCATCCCTTGAGGGGACTGGCAGCAGCGACAAGGAACAGACGCCGCTCCCTTCCCGCTCTTGGGTATCAATGACTGGCTCCTTCTTGCTGTGCAGTGCGTCCCGCCCATGCGTCATGCACACCCCAAGGATGGGGCAGTGTTTGACATGAGTCAGCCAGCCAAGCCTGACTTCCTGGAAGTTCCACCAGGGTCTCCCCTTCCCCAGACCTTCATGGCCTGGTGTGGGTACAGCTGGACCTCTACTATTACTGCTCCTCCAAAGAGCAGATGGGCCCACTAGCGCACATGAAACACTTCCCCCCACCAGCCTGGATGGGAAGTCTCAGGTTCACTATACACACACACTCTTGCTGGAAGGTGGCACCATAATTGTGTTATACTCAGTGTTTAATTTGGCCAGAGCTTTGTATTTCACTGCCCTGGCGCCTCTCGGATCCAGCCACCTTGGAGGCCCGGCGCCTCTCGGGTTTGCTGCTTTTATGAATATAAAAAACCCTGTTTGAGCCTCATCACCTCTTATTACAAACTAAGCACCAGTTGTGCAGTAACCGTGTAAGGGGGCCAGATTCCCAGTGCACTGCGTATCCAGTGGCGTGGGTTGGCACTTAAACCCGTAGAGCCCTTGGCAGGGCAGCCAAAAGCCACGGTCCATGGGAGCAGGTGGAAGTTCTGTCACCTTCCTTCGTTTCTGTCCATAATGGTGGGCTTTTCTTGACCCGGGACTCGCTGATCAGCAAGACTCCGCAGCAGAAGGCTGCCTTGTCTCTGCTGCTTTGGATCTAGCCTTCATGTTGTTTCAATGTGTGTATCTTGTATCATCCCTCCCCGCCCCATCCTGGGCCAGACCAGCAGTGAGAGTCAATCAGGGCGAAGCCACTGGAGCTGCATTTTTTTACACCAGCTAAGGATCTGGCTTCTTGTTTAAATACAGTGTGAGAAGAAGCCCAGGAAGTAAATAGTTCACAGTAAATGGTTAGAGCTGACGCGTCTCCCCTACAGCATGGCGCACCAGCTACGCCGCGAGTGAGGGGCTGAACCGGAATGGCGACTTGGATTCTGTTACAACAGAAACCAGTAATAATTGGAGCGAGCGCAGGAAAAAGTTCGATTTATAAATTGCCTTTCTTCAAAAAATGGGTATTTCTGAGAGAAGTGTTCCATTTTTGTTAACACTGTTGAGGTTTTTTTTAATACCAACACTCCCCAACCCCTTAGCCAACACACCCAACCCACTACGCTGGTCTGCAGTTTCAGGAAATTGAACGATTATTTTTGATGGGGGGGGATAGTTGCCTTTTTAAATAAATGCAGTGAAAACAAAAGAGGTAGGAATTAATTTCTTGTTACTCCCGTCACTACAGATACGGTTGAGTGCTCTTTTTCAGCACTGAATAGAATTTTGTATTCTTGAAGTTGCCTTCTGTCTGATTATGTGAATAAACTAACGAGCATATCAGTTGAAGGACTGGAAGCATCAGATGTATGAGGAACACCCAAGATGAACACAATGCACTTAAAGTTCATTAACAGAACTGTACAAAATTGCAAGAAACCAAACGGACGCAGATGCTGTGCTTGATGGAAGGGTTGAGTCACCAGCTTTAAATTTGTGTGTTCATTTAAAAAATGGGAATTAAATCTAATACAATGACCATGAAACATTTCTTCAGTTTTACTATGGTATCATACAGCCCACCTTCACTCTCTCAGTCTCACTTCTTAGCCCACAGCCCTGTCAATTCAAAACATCCCTTCTAATGTCCATTCGTAGGGGACACTAGCAGGTAGCAACATAACCACCCCCCACAACCACTCCTTTCTGCTCACCCTACACTGTTATGTGGGCTGCCCCACCGAGTGGTCCCTTTAAGTTCTCCAGTCCTGCCATTTACAATAGCTCCACTATTAAACGGTCTTTGAAGTTCTCCGCCTGTTGTTTCTAAATTATACTGGTTTTCTAAAGCATAACAATTTGGTCACCTAGTACTCCATTATTTGCAATGGTTAGTTGTATTCAGTCCAGAATCCTGAATCATTGTCGTCTTGTTTTTATCTGTCATGTGCAGAGTTTGCCGTATTGATTGTTCTGAGTAACAAGCTATAAGTTTCCGCTAAACTGTCTGTTGCTGGTCTTGATAACATATGATCTGAGCACCAAATTATTTCCCTTCAGGACAGCTAAAGTCGTCCATCTTTTTCCTCTCACCAATTTGATACAAACATGGTCACCAGGTTCTAGACTCAGCAGCTCTCTCATTGAGCAACCTCTGCTGTAAAAACCCTTCATAAGCACCCTCTCTCAATTTGGCTACTTTTTTATGTCTGGCCACTTTGGAGATGAATTCTTTTCCAAAGTTGGAATAGTAATTCTGAGTTGTCTTCAGATCAAGAGTTGTGCTGGACGATAGCCAGTGGCTGCTCCGTGTGTTGATCTGTAATTCAGAAAAGCAAGGAATGGGTCTTGATGCTGTAGGATTTTCTTGGCTCTCTGTACAGCTCTCTCAGTCACACCATTCACTTGTGGGGTAAGGTGGATTGCTAGTAATCAATCGTAATTTGTTCAGAATGACACAAATGCTGCTGCAGTGAACTGTGGTCCACTGTCCATCATCAATTGTTCTGAAATACTGAAGTGAGCAACAGTGCACTTTGGCTTCTCAACAACATTATGTTTTGCATGTATATTATATTCTTGGAAAAATCAGTCCACAACCACTAGGTAACGCCACCCTCTGAATTCACATACATCTGCAGCTAGTCTCTTCCAAGGTCTGTCTGATAGACATGCTGCTATAAAAGGCTCTTCAATGTTGTGTTGGTCTATTAGTTCTACAATGTTTGCATGCAGATACTTTATTCATGTCCTTGCTGATGCCCAGTCACTACACTGACTGGATGGCCCATTCACAGCATGTAATCAATCCTTGATGTCCTTCAAGGTTTAGGATTTCTCCCCTCATTGTTTGATATTAAGATGTCATTGTCTTTAATCATGACTTCATTGGATTAGTTTAATTACCCACACAGCACTAAATGTTACTTCCTTAAGGTACGTCTACACAGCAGCGTTATTTTGGAATAACTGATGTGTCTACATGACAAGCCGTTATTTTGAAATGTCGAGCTGGAGGACTTCTTACTCCAACTCATGGTAACCCTCATTTCACAAGGAGTAAGGGACTTCCTGCTGTGTAGACAACGTCAAAAGCCGAATTAAGCTATTTCGGCTTAAACTACACAATTGACGTAGCTGAGGTTTCATAGCTTAATCAACTTTAGCCCTGCAGTGTAGACGTGCCCTCAGTGTCCTCTAGATACTTGGGCCAGCATCTCTAAAATAACATCAAACTTGAAGTTGTACGTTAGTCGAGCTTGCCTTTCGTAACTGGTGTAGTCTCTTCTCTCTTATTGGTCTGTATGCATCCCAACATCTATATATGCCTTGACGTCATCTTTGAGCTCACAGGTGGTTGAGCATGATGCTAGACTTCATGACAGAGGGTCTGCTGCTACCACATTTTCCCCAAGAATGTATTTCAGAATTGGGTTAAATCTCATTAAACCTACCAGTTAGATGTTGGCCCCTCAGCAGTGTTTGATCCAGTGCTTTTTTGTTGATGAGTACGAGGGGTTTATGGCCTGATATCAGTGTGTGTAAATGAGTCTAATCCACAGAGATCTGTACACATTCCCACATGCCCGTCACTTTCCAGGCACCACTCCTCAACCTCTGCATATCATTTTTCTGCTTTGGTGAGTGTGCAAGAGCAAAACGCAACCGACTTCCACTCAGAACCATATTGTTACAATACACCACCTACGCTAGCGCTGCTGGCACCTACACAGACCATTGTGGCTTTGTGCACATTGTAGGACTTGAGAGCGGGAGTTGAGATCGTTTGTTTTACCTTTCTGAAGGCAATGTCTTCATTTGGCCCCTGCAGCCAAGATACGCTGGATTTGAACAGTTCATTCAGTCGTTTGGTTACTTGTAGGTATTACATCCTCAAAACATTAGTTGGTGCATTCTATTCTTGGATCACTATGAATCGCTAAGACTGATTCCCATCTTTTTCCACCTTCCTTATCATATGGTACTATAGGAAAAAAAAAGACTCACCTTTGTAATGGTTGATCTTTGAGATGTGTTGCTCATATCTATTCCAATTAGGTGTGCACCCAGGGAAGCGTGCAGGCAGGTACAGGATCCCGCTTTGCTGTCCTGAACAAAAGTATCAGATTCATCTCACAAGTCCTTGAATTTAAGGAGGGAGGCCAAAGAGTTACAATGGTAGTGACTCAGGATAGCTAAATGGTTTGCTATCCTAAGTAGCAAGCCCCATGTTGAGTAGATCTTGCGGCCAAATAAGTCAAGGGAATTAGCGTCATTAGACTTGGGTCCTGGGCTTGGTCCCTTTTCATCACTGCCTCCACTACTAGGGAGCACAGCGAGGGGGATTCAAATCCTGTGACAGTGACAAAGTACTTTCCACTTTGGCTGATGCCAATATAGTCTTGTTGATAGGGGACCCTTGAGGGCCAGGATGTCGACCATAGCATTGTCCTATTCAACCGCCTCCTCTACCATGAAATTGAGGCTAAGGGCCACCTTGCAGAGGAGATCCTGCAAGGCCCTACAGTCCCTGGGGGGAGGGCGTGATGTCCCCTCGTGGGCCTTCTCCAGTGCAGTCTATCCCCACACAGGCCTTGCTTAGCCCCTCCCCTGAGGGTAAGTAAGGTGGGTATGGAGTTAACTGGCCCCCTGTGAAGCCTCATTAACCCTTTCAAGGTTGGTGTGGGAGGTGAAGACCCCGCCACAATTCCTCAGCCATTCTCCGAGTCAGTTTTAAGAGCAGCTCACAAGGGCAGACAGACAGACAGAGATGATGACAGGAAGCTTCTACCAGGCCTGCTGCCAGAGGGAGGGGGCAAAATGAGTAATTGCTCCGGGTCCTGGAGTTTCAAGGGGGCCCAGGGCTTTCAGCTGCCGCTACCCTGACAGCAGCAGTGGCTGGAGCTCTGGTCCCCTTGGAATTGCTATCAGAGCATGGCTCCACGCAGCTCTGAGGGCAGAGGAGAGAGATGTATGCTATGGTCTGGGTAGCGCTAAGGGCTGACTGCCCCTGGCCCCGCCCCTTCCCAGGGCACACAGCTCCCCCCCAACCTTGCCCCAGGGCCTGCACTGGCTGGCAACCCCACTGGCTTCCAGAAACTCCGGAAAAGAGATCATTCTGTACACTTAGTGCTGGGCCTGCCTATTGTTCTCTCATTGTAGTGTTGCTACAACAACTGTCCTTGAACCTCCCCCCCACACATAAAAACTGCTTGGAAGGAGGACATAGCTCTTCCTCCCTGCAGGACTAAAGTCATAGATTTCCAGGCCAGACGAGACCATTGTGAGCATCGCATCTGACCTACCCCAAACTCATCTCTAGAGCAGATCTTTGAGAAATGTCCAATCTTGGATTTAAAAACTGTCCCAGCTCAAGACTTCACCAGAACCCTTTGTAAAAACTGCTCCAATGGCTAATTATTCTCACTATGAAAGGTTTACACCTAGTTTCCAAGCTGCATTTGTCTAGCATCAGTTTCCCACCACTACTACCATTTCCCATTCTCTACTAGATTGACAAGCCCATTATTAAATATTCGTTCCCAGAGAGCTATTTTTAGACTATAATCAAGTCATCCCTTAACCTTTTTTCCCATTCAGCTGAACAGATGGGGCTGTTTGAGTCTATCACTCTAAGGCAGGTTTCTAACCCTTTAATCATTCTCGTGATTCTTTTCTGAACCCTCTCCAATTTATCAATAGCCTTCTTGAATTGCAGACACCAGAATTGGACACTGGGGTCCAGCAGCAGTTAGTCTCTAAGGTACCACAGGACTCCTTGTTACTTTCTGTCTGGCAGAGATCTAACAGACTTATTAGATCATGAACTTTTGTGGGTAAAACCCACTTCAAAAAACACTCTTTACTCCTACTCAAGAGTCCTCTGTTTATTCAGCCACCCATTGTGTTAGCCCTTTTGGCCACAATGTTGCACTGGGAACTAACATTCTGTTGTTTATCTATGACTGCCCTCAAAGCTTTTTCAGAGCACTTCTTCATTTGCAAGTGTCAGCATGCTAAAACAGCCAGGACTTTGTGTCAATCGAAATAGATTCCCTTAACTCAGTTTTGCTGAAACAAGCCAGTGGAGATCAACAGTTGTGCTGGGAATTACGGTAAATACTTTGTGGTACATTCGTTATATCACAGCACTGCTTTCTTTGGGATGAACAGAGTTCTGGCTATAAAAATTCTCTGGCTGAACATTGAATGAGTTTATTTCAAGGTAAAATCCCAGCTCTGGTGCCAGTGCTGATGGGTTCAATCCCTCTGGTAGCAGGAGTCGAAAGGACAGATAAGCTAGTTCCACATCCACGCAATATCCAGCACAGCGTCTTTTAGTCAGTTTTGCACCCATGGGTTGAAGATACATTTGTGTGGCGCTCAATTCATACATGATGGAATCCGTGCAGTCCCTAGCCAGGTGAATGCACTGGAGTTCACAAACATATTGCAAGAGAACTCCCCTTTTACTCCTCAGTTGTGTATTAGTAAACATGTTGCTGCCATTCCGTAGACTCCAAGATGGTAATTCTCGCTAGTGGTCCTTAAAGGCACAACTTGTCACACCAAGCTACTTCAAACAGCATCTGTGCCCGCAACTTTTCAGCGGCGTCTCTTGCTGTACTTGGCAGGTGTTAACTCTTGACATAAGTGACTCAAGATCTAGTAGGTTGTTCCTCGTAGGAGGCGAAATTGGAGATTGGTATTTTTTATTTACAAAATATGTAAATATCAGGAAATGGCTTCTGTTGCTCACTGCCCCAGCACCACACTTTTCAGCCTGCACCCCCAACCAAACAACTTCTCCCCAGGGCTCTTCCAGCATAGGCCACTGTGCTTTCAGATGCTTCGTCAGCCCATCTCTCTCACCCAGTCCTTTTCGTCCGCTACGCCTTCCTTTTTCCATCTATCCATAACAAGACTCAGCAAAAGTCCTTGGGCAGGTCCATATAGGTCATTTGTCTTAAATGGAGCATATGTGTACTGTTATATTCATTGAAAGGTGAGTTCACATCCATCCATCTCAATGGGAGTTCATCAGAACCCTTACCAAGGTTTTACTTGGCGCTCTCAGTGTTTCTCATCCCTCCAGATGGACCATTAATCTTCGCCCATCGCGTTGCAATTAGAAGATAGATAGATGACTGAGGGATACATCATGTTTGACAACTATGGGGAAATAAGATTACATTTGAAAAATGCTTTAGTGACTTTTACCCCTGGTTCGGTTTACATGTTATGAGACTGAGAGCTTGCTGGCTTTTCCTGCTCCTTTCTAGGAGCAGGCCGAGGCATGGTGGACGCCTGCCTTTTCTCCTATGACAAGTCTCATAGTCCCAGAGTCTGATGCTTGCATGCATTTGCTAAAATACAGCTAAATAAACATGCATTTGCACTTCTTTGCATCCGCCCTTCACAGAAAGGGGCCCTCCAAATAGCTGCTCAAAGGAAGCCACCTGTGCAGCACAAGTGCATCCCTTTTCTGATGCCAAAAGCTGATGCTACCTTTTCTTGAGCACCATCTACTGGCAACTCCCATTAACTATTTTGACTTAGAGCACGCTCCTATAACACTTTACATTTCAATACATTAATTGGCCAAACAACGCCAGGCCCTGCGTGCAACTCAATGATATCACGATGAAGGAGCAGTAAGACTGACTATTCATCGTGTATAAGAAATGACTACGGGGAGGAGGCATGACAGAGGTCTATAAAATCATGAGAAAGTAGATAAGGACAAGTTATTTCCTGCTCATAACACAAGAGCTGAGTCACCCAATGAATTTAATAGGTGGCAGGTTTAAAACAAATAAGAGGAAGCATTTTTTCCACACAATTCACAGTCAATCTGTGGAACTCTTTGCCAGATGATGTTGTGAAGGCCAGGACTGCAACAAGGTTTAACAAAAGCGACTTGATAAGTTAATGGAAGATAGGTCCATCAATTCTAGACAGGATGGGCAGGGCTGCAAAGCCAAGCTCTGAAGTATCCCTAGCCTCTGTTTGCAGATGGTCGATAAGGCTTGTATCATTTGATGATTACTTTTTTTGCTCATTCCCTCTGAAGCAACGGGCCCCAGCCACTGTCAGTACATAGGCTACCGGGTTAGATGAACCAGAGGTCTGACTCAGTATGGCCTCATGTTTATTAGCCCCCCCTCCCACCAACCATGACTGGAGGAAAGCATTGGAGAGGGAGTCCTTGTCCAGATGTTGCTGAAAGCAAAAGCGATGGCACTTCCTGTTTTGCCTGGTGGCAAACCTTTACTTGGGGAATTCCCCACCCCTGGAAGATCATGCAGGCCACCTCTGGATGGAGCGACCACTTATGGTGAGAGGAGAAGTCCCTGCTAAGGTGATCAGTTAGGGTATTCCTGTTGCCAGGGAGGTGACAGGTTTCCAGATGGGTATTGCGGCAGATGCAGAACTCCGAGAAATGGAGAGCCTTTTACCAGAGACCCAATGAGCACGCTCCCTCTTACTTGTTGATTTGGAACATAGGGGCTGTGTTGTCCATCAGGACTCACCCCTTTGCCCTGCGGGTGAGGCCGGAAGACCCCGCAGGGTGGTAAGGTTCCAAAGCAGGATTTCCCCGAGGCACTGCCCAGGCTGGTGTGGTTGGCTCTGGAAGCATCAGTATCTCCTGAGCAACCTGGAGAGCCTCTGACATGGATGGTACCCTGGAACTGATGGAAGCCTGCATCTGTGTCAGGGCTTCCAGATAAGGAAGAGGTTGCAGCTCACTGAGAGCTGAGGCCCGACTTCCTGAAGGGGGAGATGAGCTGCCCAATGTGAGTCTTGGCTCACCCCCAGCCATGTCCTTCTCTTTGTGGGGAGTAGGAGACTGTCTTCCATCGACCTTCTTCGGCTTTTCGGCCAGGGCCATAGAAGGGGGTTGGTGGGACTCATCGGCAGAACTGGTGGGACCCTGTGCATCGACGCCATGGTTCTTTGTGCCGAGTTGGACCTCTGCTCTGGGGCCGGAGTCGGTGTTCACTCCTTCAGGAGCACTTGAAGCTGAATATCGCACTCTTAGACATTGGTTTGAAGGACTTGCAGATGTAACACTTGTCACTTATGTGCCCTTCACCTAGGCACCCCAGACAATTACTATGGGGACCACTCATGGACACAGGTCGTCTGCAGGGATCTCAGGGCTTGAAGCCTAGGGCATGCTCCAATACTATGTACATGTATACAGGATTTACTAGTTCATACAAACATCGCCTAAGAAACCCGAGTCAGAGCAGCAAATGTTCCGTGCAGCATCACCGGCAGCAAGAAGGTATTGAGGGTGGAGGGTGCTGGCTGGACCCCTTGTACTGTGTCACGCGGGCACCACTGCAGAGGGCACCAAAGCTACTTCTCTGGAGATACTGCTGTGGGAAAAACTTCTAGCACTGGTGCATGTGGTGAGCACACGTGGAACAGACATGAACAAGCACTCAAAGCAGCATCAAAGTTTATTGGCGATGGAATTGGGGAATCTTCTCTACCATAGTGGGGGAAGATCCTCCTGTTTGTGGTTATGAACAGAAGAGGAACTAATTGGGTTAATTATCTTCCTGGTTAGGAAAGTATGTTAGGAGGTTAATGTTGTAGCATGGCCCTTAGGATACAAGGTTACAAATTATGGACAGGATTTTCAGAAGCACCCAGAACTGGCCTGTGTTCCCATTGAAGCTGATGAGGGAGGTGAAATTGACTGCAGTGGAAACAATGTGTTCAGAGTCAGTTAGCTCATCAGCACGCTGAACAGACGAGTAACCTCATTGGCTGTGTGGAAAAAAAATTTGGAATGAAGTCTTCTCACACGCTAAGCGCTCACTTGGACGTTGAATAGGTCGTTAGGTCATAAGCATTGAGAAAACTAATGGACCTCCTCCTGCAACTGCACGTGCACACACAATATTTACTCCCCGACCCTCCCTTCAACGAAGCCCTCCATCTCCTAGAAGAACTTTGTCTTAGAAAAAGATCACCTTTAATAATGTATGTACTGCGTTTGGCCATTATACTCCAGAAAAGAAACATTTGTGCCTCTTTGCCTATTAATTTCTGGTAAGACTTTTGATTTTCAGAGCACATCCAACCTTATTGGCAGTTAACGTTTTTTGAGTGTTTTAACGCTGCAGCTGGCTTAAGAATACTTTTTAAATCACTATAAACCTATACAAGTTGTATACAAAATGTGTATGTTTGCATACCGTGTACGCATGATTTGTTTAAACAAGGGGCTGTAAGTTTTCTGAGTAGCTTGTATGCTGGTTGTATTCATTTTCTTCTTTTAGATTTGCACAAGAGATCGGGAAAGACTGAGACTTTCCATCTGAAAGGTTTTGCAAGAAAATTAAGGCCCTGACCCTGCAAACTCCCCAGGCACTGTGAACTTAACGGAGCTACTCGTATGTGGATAGTTAAGCATGTGTATGAGTGTCTACAGGATCAGGGCCCACATTTTGAGATTAACTTAGCAAGTACCGGTTTGTGGCCTCCACTGTTCTGAAGCCCTTACACATTATAAATGAGCAATTTATTACCTCAGTGATCTAGTCTCCTACTGATGCATATCCAGACAGCTTCATTAATACCTTTTGGGAAAATATACCTCTTAAGCTATAGAGCAGATACACATGTGGATTCAACCTCAGAAATTTTACATTCACTTCACTAGAAGGTGAAAGAAGAAATGTGCTTAAATGTTTAGACTGAAATCGTCAATATATCGCTCCGTGCAGAATGTCAGAACTCTTTGGTTAGACCAAGAAATATTTGGAAAACATTTAACAGAGTGAACAGTTACTAGGCCTCTGACGGTGAGGCAACAAAATTGATCCAAACAATTAAACAGGAGACATCAGATATGAAGATCACTAGCAGAAACAAAGATGATACTATAATTAACTTTTTCTTTTTATTTACACCACAAGAATAACAAGTTGTCATAATGTGGTACAAAATACTGGACTCCTAATAAAGTTGAAATTGAAGTTGGTACTGTCAGAGAAAGACACCATTGGCCAGTAAAAAACAAACAAACAAAAAAACAAATAAAACAAACAAGAATGAGAAAAAAAATCCAACTCCACCAAGTAAAAGAAAGGACCATCAGAAAATCTGAGCACAAAGAATGCTACCATCACTTAAAATAGGGTCCATACAATAAAAGTGAAATTGTGTCTAAAATTACAGAGTAAACCGGTATCTGCTACCAATGGTGACATCATACTGAGCATGTATAGGTATAAAGTAGAATATAATATAGTTACAACTTTGATACTACATATCTGTAATAAGCTCTTGGGTGAATAATGTTCAAACCCATCCCCCCCCTTTTTAATATATATATTTATATATATATATATATTATATATATATATAAGTTTGTCATCCTCATAAATTGGAAAATAGAGCCTCCACTATGGAGCACAGAAAAGTGTTAATTTATTTTCTTTCAATAGGATACTTTTCATCAATATCAAAGAACACGAAGCAGAGCTGAGAACTAGCCCAGCTTCGTCACAATGAAGAAACATTTTTTGTATTCCTTTTGATGTAAAGTCTTGTTTTAAACCACAGTGCTTGCACAGTACACGACTGTTTAAAGTGAAATCTAGCGAGACGTTTCAAAGTAATTAAGAAAGTGAACAAGGCTGTGCTAAAGACTTAACTCTATAAAGTCCTTTTTTTCTCAGAATGAATGACTAGATGCGTTAACAAGGGGATACACCCCTCTCCCTGCCCTCCCAAAGAGAAAACAAAATAAAATCAACAAAAAGAAAAAAACAAAAACAAATTTTTGTTTTAAAATGACACAGGCAGTCTATTTTTTGTGTTCTGTATAGTTTCCCTAAAACACTGTTTTCCACATAAATACAATAAACTCTATTATTGGTAAGTCACAAGTGCTAGATAAAGTTTTTCTTCTTAAAATGTGAAATGTTTAAGTAGTCCTTTTTATTTATCTTTGTACAATAAAAAGCACAATTTCTTAAGTTCTGTAAGATGCAATTTCCCCTCCCCCCTTCCTTTTTGTGTGTGTTTGACAGAAAATTGCCTCAACCTTTATCTCTGCAAATCCCGTGAGGGGGGATATTTTTTTCCAAAGCTGCCAAGTTTGGCGTGCAAAATCTGTATACAATATAAAGACATGCCAACCTTACAGACCATGCAACCTCAAGGTGTAGGAAACTTAAAAAAATATATTCATATATATTTCTATATATATTTATATATATATCAATGCCCATAAAACGTGTGGGCCCAAAAAGTGTACAAAAAGGAAGAATGGAATGAATACATGACTGCGGCTAATAAAAAAGGAATGTTTCATATCGAAAGTAAAAAACAAAGCAATCAGTTGTGTACTGCAAACTGGGACTGCCTTCTCAACGAGAACATTTGAAGATGTTGCTTTGTCTCCAAACAGGCAAACTAAAATAGTATCATTGGGCTAGGTGCAACATGATGCATCCTGCTACAGGAGCAACTTCTGGTCTCTTGCTGGTGGAGCTGAAGCGCACCATGCGTAGGTTTAGGAGGGGAAATCGTAAGAAGAGGGAGCGAGTGCTCATTGACTCTACAGGGAATGCCCTTCTTTGGTGGCCACTCCAGAGGGTCTGCTAGCATTCCCCTCAGGACTGGATGCTCGCTGACCCAGACTGAGCAACACTTCAGTAGGCATCTAAGAAAATGAAGAGGCCAAAATCTCAAGAGGAGAAAAAACGGTGGTCCCAAAAATGAGGACCTTCTTTCCCTTCTATTTGCACCAGTCAAGGGCAGACAGGCCCCAGAACATCCAGCACTCGGCCTGTCAAGTGGGTTTAGGTAAGCATGGTTTTAGCCAATCCAAGTGACCTAGACTTTGGAATAGACAGCTGAGGTGTACAGTCTTGGTACCCCTTTCCATTGGTGGCAATAACTCAGTGAAATGATTTAAAATACACGAGCAATGCATTTCAAAAGTGACAAGATGGATGGAAAGATAGTACTGAATATTTCAGGTTATTGCCAATCACCCAATTTAAAAGAAACCAACTCAATCTATCAGCAATTGTTCACAAGGAAAGAGGAACACAAGGGATATTTTCCACAAGGGATACCAAAATTATTAATAAAAAAAGCTTAGGGAGGTCTGGAGATAAAAGTGATCATGCCCACATTTATGAATGGGTAAATGATTTAAAATATGAAATCACAGGATTCCACAGCCAAATTGCATTTTAGATCACAGCAGCAAAGTGGTCATTTTAAAAGCCAATGCAGACACATATTCTGCATTTTTATATTTGAATCTTACTGTCAGAATATGCTGAAGACAGTTCTAATAACTACAGCATTTCATAATTTTAAATGTACTTGGGTTAGCAGAAACTCAAATACAGTAGTGTCTGGTTTTTAAATTGCATTATAAAAATTTAAAACAAAACCCTCTTGCCCTTGCTCACTTGTACGGCATGTTTCAAATTCTTTCCACGAGCCTGAATTCAGTCTGTTCTGAATGGAATGGAAACCAGCTACTTCAAGAACTGGAAAATAAGTTAATATAAAATGACCCTGTCAGTTGCCAGAATAATAAAACAAATTAAAAATACCCTTGGTTGTTCAGGTAAGGAATTTGTGCTGTCCTTACCCTGCTGTGAAAAAGTACACATGTCCATTTGGTCTCCTTTAGTCACCTAGCTCCACAACTCAAGGATTTCCTGCTTAAACCGAGGGTCAGCTCCAAAAGGCAATAGGGAAAAATCAATGGAGCTGAAGATTAAAACTCTCTCACCCAACAATGATTTCATCTGAAAAATAAATGTTAAAAAAGTTCTTTGGAGGCCTAAAATTACAATTCTAACAACAATGGTGGTTCAGAAAGATGTTTAGTGTGTGTGAGTTAATGCTAGTTGCCTTAATAGTGTCTGGCAAGCCTTCAACATGGTAGCTACTAATGCCATATATAGTCCTCACCACAATCCACACGGAGGATATGATACATCACCCATTGTAATACTACTATGCTTAAGGTAAAACTCCTTATTTTCTTTACACAGCTTTTATCAGAGAACTGAGGAAATATACAATTGTTGGTATCATACAAAAGAGATCACTGGATTCCCCTTAGTTAAATGCACTCTTTCTGAAAATAAACTCTGGCACTCTGCAACAGTTCCTTACACCTGTGGAAAGCTGCTCACTGTACAAAAGACGTAAAAAAACCCACAGAAAATACACACATGAGAGTAGGGAAGAAAAATGTTGGCATTGCTACCTTTCAGTAAAACAATTGCCAAATGGAAAATAAATGCAAGATTCACACAAACAAGGCTTCTTTACGGTTTTTGTGAAATATCAATATAAAAATTAACAGCAAATTCATAATCTTTGCTTAAAAAACTCATTTTTGTTAGAAAAATCTTAAATTAAAATACAATGTTTAGGGTAGTTGCCCAGTGGCTAATGCGTTGGTGTTCTGAAAACTTTCCAAACTGTGGTTTGAAAATGCTCAAGTTTCAAACTAGATCCCTTTCCAAAAGCACCTTTACATTCCAATTCACAAATAAATCTTTCACTAGGGACCTTTCAATGGCTACTGTTATAGTCTGCATTTATTTTTAATATATATATATATATATTTATATAAACGCATTATAAATATTTATCAATAATTCAAAAGAATCAGAATTCTAAGTTTGGAATACATTTGTAATATACATTATACATACATACTTATATGTATATATATATTTATACCTAACAATTTAAAGCAATATCTCATGCTAGTTGCTTTTAATGAAAAGCATTCCAACCTTAAATCTGCAGTTGTGTCTATTGCATGCTTCAACCACCAAATGGATAAGTTCAATTTCTAGATAATTTCTGAGAGGAAATGTTTGAAAATTTGTTTTTAAAACTGACTGAATTTCAAAGACCCAACAGTATTTGCCACTTCCTTGGCAACTACCTTATTCTCCACCCTCCCCTTCCCCAGCAGTAAACAAAAACGAAAAAAAAAAAATCCAAACTTTCAACAGTTCTGGAGATGCTCTATCCAGCAGATGCCTGCTTCCAGGAATCATGCCAGTGTGAACCAGTCTTCCTTCCCAATGGTCGTTCTTGGCTTTCCTAGAGGAAATATCGACAAACTGCTGCCGTTCTTTTTCTTAAGGCATTGTTCCTCAAACTTCAGAAAATCCAGCTGCACCAAATCCATCAGCTCAATTAAAAAAAAAGGCACAAACTCATCTTCAGATGGCTTTGGAGTTTACTAAAGCCGACTCCTTCTGAGCTCCATTTCCTCTTTTTATATAATATATATATATATAATGTATAAGACTATATATATAGACTTAGTCCTCTTTCCCCCGCCCTTCCCATTAAAAATACACCATCTCACATTGTTCTGGTTTTGATGAGAATGTCTGACTCACAAGTAGGCAAGAGCCTTTTAAAAAAAAAAAAAAAAATCCAAGGAACAAAACTACAAGATGGGTTGAGTGGTTCAAACGGAGATTGCTGAATTGTGGATAATCAAACTTTAAGCACCAGTTTTCAATGAAGTTTATTTTTCATGTTGTTGAATCTTTTATTTATTTATTTTTAAAGAAAAAAACCTGACAACTTTGCCGGAGGCATTCATGGGCTTCGTTCCCCATATGGCTTCCATTGAGGACCAGAGGAAGAGTGCCCGGCATTTGTGTGTGTCTTCAACGCTGCTGCTCTTCACCGGCATTTTTCCATTTCTGTCTATACTGTATTCGTGTATATCCATGGAGAGATTTTTTTCGGTTGCTGTGTTTTACACCTGGCTGTCCCTTCTGTATTCTGTAAGAAGACCATGACAGGACGCAGGAGTAACAAGAGAAAGCTTCTTGGTAGAGCTTCAAGACAAAGACGAACAAACAGGAGAACTCCAGCTCCAAGGTCAACGCTACAGGGGAGGCT
Organism: Rafetus swinhoei; assembly: GCA_019425775.1. Classification (NCBI taxonomy): domain Eukaryota; kingdom Metazoa; phylum Chordata; order Testudines; family Trionychidae; genus Rafetus; species Rafetus swinhoei. The sequence continues at coordinate 76,424,521 of CM033439.1, read as the reverse complement.
CCTCTTCCATGGGCTCATCATCTGATCTGTAAACAATTTCACCCAGGCGGATGACGGGGGAGGGGCAGAGAAAAAGAAGAAAGGGTGGGGGCATGACAAGGATGAGAAATTTGCAGGGTGCTGGGTACCGTGTTACACTTTCTCTTCTGCACTAATGTACGTTTCCCCCTCCCACTCACCAATGCCCACTTTGCACACCCTTCCCTACAAACCCAGGTGAGTTCCACTCACCCAGCCTGTTCTGAACGACATTGTCTTTTAAGCTTTTTGGAGTTGCCGCACGTGGAAAGGGCAGTGTTTCGGCATGTTTTCTAAAGCTCAAGATGGTTACACTCAAAAGCCGACACCCTTCCCATCTTGAGGAAGAGCTGTGCTTGCCTGCTTTGGACTGGAGGAGCCAGTGTGTATAACATATTAAGATTCAAGACATGGCTGAGAGGGTGTAATAAAACAGAGGAGCAGGAGCCACTTACTGCTGAAATAATTACCCTGACGACACTGGGCACGTGTCCAACTAACAGGAAATGGGAAAGAGTAAGTCAGACTAGGCACTGCATCAACCAGATGGTTCCACACGCTGCTACCGGCTCCCGTCTCTGAGGGGAGTGAGAGAGTTGGGAGTGGCGGGGACTCACCTCTTGTCAGCTGGCTTCACCCCCACTGACAGTGACGCCATGGCTGTGACCGTTTCTGCTTCTTCCGTCTCACACTTCTGGGCCTCGACCAAGGAGTAGCCCACGGTGGAGGCGTAGCGTTGGAGTGAATGCCAGTACTTGCCTACGCAAGACATGAACACAGATTTAGGCCAAGGCCGCCAATGGTGGAGGGCAAAGGGGGCAGTTGCCCAGGGCGCCGGGCCACCGCCATTATTGTGGGAGCTGCAGTGACCGGAGCCCTGGCCTTTTAAATCACCACCAGAGCCTTGGGCGGTGCGGAGGGCTGGATGGAGGAGGTGCGGCATGGTCCAGGTGGGGCCGAGGGCAGGCTGCTTCTAGCCCCGCCCCTCCTACCTGAGGCCCCTGGTTAGCCAGCCCCACAAAGCATCCCTTCCTCAGCGTTATGACGACAAGCGAGCAGCCTCAGGGCTCGGTGCTTTTAGCGTCACCATGACCTTTAATGTGATCGAGCCGGATTCGTAAACATCATGGGAGAGATTTTCAAAGCACTCAGCAGTGGCCTGAGCTCCCACTGAAGTCTCTGCTAAAACGCACACTGGTTTTTCAAAGCCAACCCTGAGCACTGCTGAAACGCTCTCTCGCATCCCCCACCAATTCCACGCAACCCCACCTGTGCAATCCCCCTCTCTGGGGCCGATGGAGAGCTGGGATATGGCTGGCGAAGACAACCACTATGCATCTTCCAGGGCAGAGGAAATACAGCTGGATAAGTATTTGTATGGATGCTGCAGCTGGGAGCCAAGGTTACCATATGCCCAGACATTGCCCCTCTTTTGAGCCTCTGTCCGGCAGATTTTTCTAATAGGCGAAGTCTGGGTTTCTTTGAGCGGATGCTGCAGCTCAGAAAGAGTTCTGATTGGTTCACTTCCCAACTGGTCCCTCCTCTGTGCTGATGGCTAACCAGTCCTTTCCCCTATATCCACCGCAGCCAGATCCCACCCACCTAGGCCCCCAGGGCTGGGGAAGGGGGTCACAGGGAGGCACTGACTGACAGCTGTGGCTGCACCCTGTGGCCCGCGCCAGAGAAACCTCTGTCAAGGTGGAAGAGGTGGGGCAAAGCATCCTCTGACCCATGGTATGGGCCTGTCTCAGAGGGAGAGGTCCTGGTTCAAAGAGGAACAGTTCATCAGCGCTTGTAGTGCATTCCTTCATTTGCCAGTGCCACAGCATTTACTTCCATGGCTCAATGCAGCGAGGGGGAAACGCCCGAGTACTTCTGCAGCCCTGCGTACATGCAGGCATCGCTTCAAAATCGGCACTGGGACCAGTTCAGGGTCGAGGGCGGTGGAAAGGAAGCTGGTACACGACTACGCTGGCCAAGCAGCGGGAGCCACGGCCTCCCAGGGTGAGAAGCATATCAGCGCTCCATGCAGAAAAGCCAGTTTACACACGACATGGCGACGATGATTGATTCACCATGATAAACAAGCAGCCTGGCTCCTTCGACAGCAGCAGCAGCTACCCGTTGAGTATCTGGCCCGAGTGTCACGCTGCTGCGCTCACATATGTTACCACAGCAGCGCTGTCATAATACAGATCTGCTTCGAAATCGGTGTTTGCCTTCCCTATGTAAACCAGCAGCTAATTAGCACAAGTTTGTTTGCGAAGACATTTCAAGTGTTTAGAGCCAACAGTTTTTCCAGTATGTCTGGACTTCACATCTGGGCCCTGCACAATGCAACGCCCTTTTAAGGAGGCTGTTTGGAAATTAGAGGCATCAAAACTTAGTGCCACTGGAATCAGTGGGGATTCTGGCAGGGGTGAGGGATCAGGATTTCCCCCCAGCTTGTCTCCTTCAGACACTCAGGTGCATTTCCAATGAAATTGGCCTGGGGAGGCTGGAGTCAGAACTGCTGTCTGCCAACGACTCTGGATCCTAGGACCAGTCAGTGCTGGAAGCAAGGTGGGAAAACAAACTTCTGCGCAGCACTGCTGAAGACTGTTGACCAGGCATGGCCAGCACCCTTCCAAGCGCACTCTGGATCCAGCCCAGGGCTGAATCTCCGATGGCGAATGGAACTGCTCTTCCGCTCTGAATGGCTAGAGACGGATGGAAGACCCTATATGGAGAGGCCACCTGCTTCTGCTGCTTATCCTCACCTGAGGCCTCAGAGCGGTTTGGGAATCTTATAATTCCTGGCTGCAGACAAGTCTGCAATGTCCGCCGACACCGGACCTAGATTTAGGTGAAGCAGCAGCAGCAGGTACAATGGGACTCTTAACAATCCTCAGACCCTTAGAGTTAAGGACACATATGGAAAAAGGAAGGCTTGTTCGGCAGTTAAGGCACTGAACTGGAGAAAGGAGTTCAACTGCTGACTCTGCCACTGGCTGCCTGTGGGACCTTGGGCAAGACGCATTTTCAAAATCACCCAAATGATTTAGGTGCCTAACTTCCATTTTCAGAAGTGACTTAGGTACTTGGGCGCCAAAGTCTAATTACCTTCCAGTGAGACATAAGCTCCTAAGTCACTTACTCACTTTTGAAAATGTTGCCCTTAATTTCTCAGGTCCTTGGTGCGCTCCCTGTAAAATGGGGACAACACTTTGCGTTTCCGATGTGTTTTGTCTATTTAGTGCATACGCTCTGTGGGACATGGACAGATGCTTCTGTGGGTGTTTGGCATACTGGGGGCCCAATCTTGCTTGGAGCTACAAGCAGCCAACCACCTTACAAGAAAAGCTCCAAGTGCTCCATGCTGCCATGGCGGCATTTGAGTTTTAGAAGCACAGGCAAGCCTGCCACACCAGCACTTGTACCCAACACTGCGCTCACCTCCTTCCACAAGTGGACAGGAATGGACTTTGCGGAGACGAGTCCTGGCATCTAATCGTCAGGTGTGGAGAATTGGCTAACCACTCGTCAGTTATGCTGCCCCAATGGCCGATGTGGTGATGGGAGTGATGATCAGTGTTCTTAATTAGAGCTGCAGCAATTCCCAACGCAACCCCTTTAATAGCCACTAGGCTGCACAGAAGCACTTCTGATCCATCCCATCACACAGCACAAGGAAGCCTGATTTTTAACCTGCGCTTCGTCCCTTTAACAAATGGCCTCGACCTCAGTCCTTCACCAACAGTGGCTAATTGCCGGTGTGTGTACGAGCACTAAGAGAAATGCATCGTGGGGTTTTACAGTTGGTGTAAAAAGGAGAGAGAGAAAGGAAACCAAACGAGAAGCACGCCTGACCTTGCGGCTGAGCGCTCGGATACATTTACACAGCCTGGGCCAGCAAGGGCTAGCCTGCTAAAACGTTGTGAAGACAGCGCTTTTGTGGGGCATCTCAAGCATCCTGGGGATGGACATTTCAGAGCCTGCATCAGAATGGCTACACAGCTCTTTTCAAAGCACTAGCGCGGGCCCGCGTCTATCGGCCTGTGCTGGGGGCTGTGCAGACGTACTCTTACACTAGGAGACACTTCTGCCTCTCTAGCATCTTGTGGCTGCAGAGCAGGTTTACTGTACAGCGCCCACCAGCAGGAGTAACTCTAGCAAACCTTGGCAGAATTTTTAATTTAGCTTTAATTGTTAGGATGGAGGTGTCAAAACAGCGTTGCCTGAGGACGGCTCAGAGAAGAATTATCCGAGCCCAGCTTGCATATACTCACTGTGTATCTCAATTACTTTTTCCATGGAATGCACTGCATTAGCATTTGCTCGCTGCTGCAAAACTTTTTCCGGAAGAGGATCAAGCTGAAAAAAATGGAACCAAAAGAGAATTTGTAAATGGCTACTCCTGCATATATTCTGTAGCCAGGAGTTCTTCAATACTGCCATCTGTCCTGAGCACCCCACCCCCTCCTTGGATTCCCATGATTGGATCCTACTTCAATTTCTGAGTATGAAAACTTACTAAAAAGTCTTCTCGTCGTATATTTCAGTTTTGCCGGCGTGTGCACAGAAGTACGACATTAACGACTGGAAGTTGAACAGGAAACTCGCGGATTTCAATTGTTCAGAGTCAAGAACTTTTAGTCATACTTTTTGTAAAGTTTAGACTCTGGAGAAGGGTTTACAAAGATATGATCCTGCTATAAGCTCCCACAGAAGACTATGTGCAGAATATATACAAATGTTACCAGCTCCAATCCAAACTTGAGTGCCTCCTACCTCCCAGCCAATTCTCTAACCTCCTCCTCACAGACACAGCTCCTTCTACTTCTTCCAAGATACCGCCCCACTACTTCCCCATCACCGTGCGCCTCTCTGTGGTCGAGGGATGCTGCCGCCGGCCATGGAACGTGAATAGCTACATGCCTTAAAGTCCACAGGACAAGAGCCCCACTAGAGTGCAGTTCAGAACTAGGGCAGGACAGGAGCCCTGTTTTGAAGGATCTTAGAACAGGTGCAGCTGGAAAGGATGCCTGACCTTTGACAGTCATAAGCACTCTTAGAATAGCTACACTGCTCTGGTGGAGCGAGACAGAACCGTGTCCTACTGCCTTCCCCAGCTTTCATTTGTCAACAAACATTTCATTGGTCAGTCACTGCGGTGCAGAGAAATATTAAGGCAGAAAGATAACTGCTACTTTTTCTGCAAACATAATATGCAAGATACTATGTAGATCTATTTCCATGTAAAGTCTGAAGTGTTAAAAAAAGCCGTGGCTAAGTTAAAAGGTGCCGAAAAAAAGTTACGGCACCACCCAAAAGAGTTACTTTTAAATGCCTTTGAACACCTAGCCCAATGGATGTATTTACTTGTAACTTTCCCAAAAGTTAAATGTGTGCCCTACGAGTACATGCCATGATTTTTGTTAGGACAAACACACCTTTTCATCCATTACAAAGGAACTGAAACCCTGCTCTAAGATTTTGATGAGTTGAGAGTTAAGTACAAAGCCAAAGTTCTTTGTAGCTCTTACCATCTGCTAGGTCAATCTTACCAGGGCAGAGAGGCATTAAATCCATATGTTAAACTTTACAAAATTTGTGCTGAAGTTACTGTGTGTAGAGAACTGTGCTATGAACCTTATTCCCTGTGATGCTGGTTTCTTTCCCCGCCTTCCTCCAATAATGAGGATAATGTGACGGAACTGAAACTGCAAGTAGAAACGGGATCTAGACACTTTAAAAAAGTTCCTAGATTTAAATGTAGATGATGTGCACAAAAGCAGGTCTTTCGAGGCTCAAGTTCTCATGCATTCTAAATGCAGACAGGACATGAAGTGCTTGTCTCTGCTCTGATCCGTACCCACACCACCCAACCCTAGTGATAAAACAAATCATTAGTAGGTATCTTAAACAGGGAGCATGGGGGAAAATGCCCCCTAAACTCCTCCTTGATTACATTTCCTTCTAGAATGATAGAATCCCAGGGCTGGCAGAGACCTCAGGAGTCATCAAGTCCAGCCCCCTGCCGAAAGCAGGACCAACCCCAACTCAATCAGCCCAGCCAGGGCTTTGTCAAGCCGAGACTTAAAAACCTCTAGGGCAGGAGATTCCACCCCCTCCCCAGGGAACCCAGCCCAGTGCTTCCCCACCCTCCTAGGGAAACAGTTTTTCCTAATATCCAACCTAGACCTCCCCCGCTGCAACTTGAGACCATTGCTCCTTGTTCGGCTGTTCACACTAGTGACAGATGGCAGTTCTCCATCCTCTTTGGAACCTCCCTGCAGGGAGTTGAAGGCTGCTCTCAAATCCCCCCTCACTTTCCTCTGCAGACTAAATAAGCCCAAATCCCTAGGCCTCTCCTCGTAGGTCATATGCTCCAGCCCCTGAATCATTTTGGTCGCCCTCTGCTGGACCCTCTCCAGTGCATCCACATCCTTTCTACAGTGGGGGGCCCAGAACTGGACACAACACTCCAGGGGTGGCCTCACCGGAGCCGATTAAAGAAGAAGAATCACTTCTCTGAATCTGCTGGCAATACTCCTCCTAATGCAACTTAATATGCCATTTGCCTTCTTGGCTACGAGGGCGCCCTGTTGACTCAGCTCCAGCTTCTCATCCACTGTAACCCCCAGGTCCTTTTCTGCAGAACTGCTACTTAGCCAGTCGCTCCCCAGCCTGTAACAATGCTTGGGATTCTTCCATCCCAAGGGCAGGACTGTGCACTTGTCCTTGTTGAACCTCCTCAGATTTGGCCCAGTCCTGCTTTTCTGGAAGAGATTTTCCCCGTCAGATAAAAAGACGGCCCAAACTGCTCACTGTAAAGGAATTCCAGGCTTTCCAATGAGAAGCGTGCCACGAATCTGTGGACACAGGAAAGCCACGCTATTTGACTCCAACGCTGGGCAGGAGGAGCGGCGTGGGAAGGGGAGCCGGCAGAGCGAAGACAGCAATACGTCTTTAGACGCTGCATCTCAATTTGACACGGGGGCCGGACGGGGGTCCCAGACAGCTCCACAACACACTGCATTCTACAGCGAAGGGCGCCATCATCCCATTGGGGCCTGATAAATAGCACAATTAAAAATTCTGTCCAAATCCCGTTCTCATCCTGCAGCCTTCAACCAATCAGCAATTTTAACGAGAGAACCGGGTGAAGCAGTCGTCTCTTCCCTGATGTTTTCACAGGATCAGGCTGGGCGTTGGAAGACACAGAGAACTAGGCCGTGGCTATTTGAGCCACAGAATGTAAAACCCCCTCCTCCTCCACGCGCACAAGTCAAGAACAAATGGCCTTCTGTCCAAGTGCTGGTTTAGCCAGAGAGTCTGGGCGAAAGGCAGCACCGACAAATCTCATTTGGGGACAACGGCCCCAGACATTGACATGGGCAAAACATTTTGCTGACCCTTTACGCTGGATTAGTCTGTTCAGGATCAGAGAAATACTGGCATCCATTCCCCTTTAACCAAGGCATTTCAGCTACTACTGTCACACACAGCCTGTTTGTCGGTGGCTGGAAGCGGGCAACAGGGGAGGGACCACATGATGGTTCCCTGTTTCTGTTCACTCCCTTTGGGGCACCTGGAATCGGTCACTGTCAGCAGACAAGACATGGGCTACATCGGGGTAGCCAACTCATTTAACAAAGAGAGCCAAAACAGCGTCGGAAAAAATGCGAAGAGTTGCAACAGAATGGTCAAGCAAAAACAAAAAAATTAAATAAAAAAATGTAAAAAAGGAGGCTGCCCCTTTAAGAAGGCTGCCATCTTGGGCGCCATTTTTAAAAGCCTGCAGCTCCGACCCAGTAAGCACAGGGAAGCTGTGGGGGGACCATTGGGGAGGGCGCAGGAGCGGCTTCGCGAGCTGCACTTTTGGGGGGCAAGGGTTGGCCACGGCTGGGCTAGATGGACCCTTGGTCTGACCCAGTCTGGCTGCTTTCATGTTCTTAGGACAGCAAGAGCTTCCTTCTCTGATTAGGCTGTGCAGGCAAGACTGCACATGGGTAGCCTGCAGTGTGCCATGTTACTAGAAGATTGACCCGGCACTGCTTGGGTCCTCAACTCGATTCATTTTTGTTGTTTGGCCAATACAATGAAAATGTCCTGGCTCCAGGTAAATCATTGCTGTGGGGTGGGGCCAGGAGGAGGGTTCAGTAGCAGGCTGCCCCAGAGAGAGGACAGCCCCAACCGTCTCTCACCGCAGCAACTTGGGGTCAGGTGAGAAGCACCTCTCCATGGCTGCTGCGCTCCAAGGGGCACAGCTGGGGGGAAGGGGCGCATGTCCCTAGGCTGGGGCAGATCCAGGTTCATCTGCCCCTTGTTTGTTCTTGAACAGCGCCCCCGCCCAAGCTCTCTCAAATATATAGCAGATTAGCCTTTCATTCACATAAGCACTAAATGGCCTGACAAGCGGCTCAGCTCCCAGGCCAAGGTTTGCTAATGATGACTGTTTCAGGGGCTCAACCCGGAACCCCAAGCAATGTCAAGTTACTTGTAGCAGCTTTGAACAAAGTCACTCAAAGGTAACTAAAATGTAGTAAAAAGTCTTGAGCGTGCGACATCATTTTCCATCAAGGCACTGAGGTGGACGTTGTGTGCGATGGCGGCTCTATTTTAACCTCTGTGCACCACGCTTTGCAACCTCATACACGGCTCCCGAAAATTTAAATTTCGGCTTGTGGGGCCTGCACTTCCCCCCTTCATTTCCTTCGGTTTCGCCATTTAATTTAATCATATCTTAAGTTAGCAAATTTCCCCTGCAGCCTGTTGCTCTCCACAGCTGGCTATCCATGTGCATGCATGCAAAATTGTCTAACACACTGTATATCAAACTTCATCAAAGGGCCCGCAGGATACAGCAACGGTGGCTCACTCCAACTTCCTTGCATTAAAAAGATTTTATAAAAGACCTTGATAAAACCAGGGCTTCCTGCTTTTTGATGTGTGTAAGTAAAAGAACATTGCCCTGGTATCTGCACAGTCTGTAACCCACTTATCAAAACCATGAACAGGTCCGTTCTTAAAAGCTTCTAACTCCTTATTTTTATGCTGATGTAATTACAAAACCCCCCAAAACAAATTGAACATTCTTCTTTCAATGGTCTGAACACACGAACCATTTTGATTTAGCCAAGTGATCATTGGTAAGACATAGTAGAGGTCAGTGACATCTTGGTACTCAAAAGAGAGGTTTGTTCTGAAAGATGATGCCAATCCAATTTACCACTGAGAATAAGGCCTTCGCAGAGCTTTACGCGGTTCTGCAAAGGTGGGAGGCTGCAGAACAGCAGTTTTGATCCAAGGTTTGGATGAAGCCACGGAAATCCCCTCTGACGAGGCGGGGTCTGCGAGTCGGTATGACAAGAGAATGGGGGGCTCTGACAAGCATCACCCCTCAATTGGGTGGGATGCCCATGTGGCTGGCTCCCAATTACGAGGCGACACAAAGAAGGACAGACGGTTGGGTCAGTCACCCCCACTGAGGTGTGACAATCTGTCAGGTCAAAGCTCGACGAATCAATGGCCTTTGAAGGGGAAGTAGAGAATCAGAACGGGCATTATTGATGGCCTGACTATTCCCACCAAGGCCCACTGCATTTTATTAGTGAGATTTTCTCCAGAATCACCATCCTCCCTGCAGAAATGCCTTCAGCGGTTTGGAATCCACAAGTAGAGCAGGCGCGAACAGTTGCTTCTCAGATAGGGGTGGCCCTCACATCTATGCAGGATCCAACCCCATAGCACAGACTGCTCAGAGCAGAGCAACGCCGCTTCTCTGTCATTCTACTGCAGCGCCACACCAAGGTTTACCATCTGTTTATGGTTCAATGCCAGTTGCACAGGCATGGCACAACCTACATGGCTCTAAATTCAAAAAGTACCCAGGTGTTCCTCCATCGGGCTCTTCGGAAGGCTTTTGGCTCCTACAGTCTTCCACCTCCTGCCTCCGTAGCTTCTTCAGCAAGAAAGGGTGACAAAAGAACATGCTCTCTTCCTCCAAGGAAGGCAAAGGCCCCTGAGGGACCAATCCCTCTTCCTCCTTCCCCTGGTGAGCAGAGTCCTTCTCTGGGGAAGGCGAGGAAGTGGTCTTTAGATGGGCTCCTCTCCATATTATCCCACAAGAGGCAGTCTTGGTTGCTTCCTTCTCTCCCCCACGGAGCATCCAGATCTATCCAAGTTTGCTTGAATTCAGGACGTCTGTCTGGATAGCTCAGGACTCACTGATCTAGAGGCCCTTCAGGTCATCAGTCTGCAACTGTAAGATGCTCCGTGCAATTCTAAGGCCTAAAAGCTCATTCTGGGAAAATGGTGGCTGTCCCCCAGGAATGCTGCTATTGAGTACAGGTGAGTAGAACTGCCAAGTCCTGGCACCGGAGTTAGCTATGCATCTCCCCTGCAGAACGGCACACAGACCTTTGTGTTTCAATGCACTGCAGAGTAGGCCTGGTGATCCTTTCATTGAAAAGGCAGCCCAAAATAATTCACACAGCACGCTGCTTCGATCTGTGATTATATTCCGCTTTACAGCACAGCTCCAGTTTGAACCCCTATCTAATCGCTTTCACATGCTGCTGCAGAGCTCAGCTGTGTGGGACCAGGCAATGGAGAGAAGGGATCTTGCTTTGCTCTTGCTTTTCTCCACATGTATGTTTTGAAAGGCTCTTTGGAGCCTTTGCGATGACAACATCCGAGCCAACAGTCGATACTTCCCAGGGCTCCAGTCTGGCCTGACTCGTGTCTTGCTGTAATTAAGCCCAATTTTTCTAAATGGAAAAGGGGCGTAGTCCCCTCCAATGTGTCCACGCAGGGCAGCTACCATTGTGCTAGCTGGAGGCTGGCCATGTATTCAGTACACCAGGAGGCGCGTGGGGGTTGAAAAGGGGACAAATGCACCAGAAAAAGTGGCTAAGGTCTGTCCAAAGAAATAAGCAAGTTGTTCATAAAGACTTTAACTAATTCCAAAAGTACAACTTACAACCGCCCCAGGCAGTGTAGAAATACGCCCCAGGTACACACCGGGCAGGGAACAGCGCTCACTGCCTTGTGGCTGCACAAGGGAGTTACTGCTTAGAGTTGTGAAACAATTGTGCATTTGAATCTATGCTTTATTGAGTGTTGACTACAAAGCCTAACGACAATTCTAATGGTGACACAACCTGCTCATTGCTGAGAGTTTTGGTAGAGACATCCCACTAGGGATGTAAAGGGGGCTGCTCCACCTCAGCTGGGCCCCACCTGCAGCAGCCCGGTTAACAGATTAAACTTCATGTTGAACCGGTTAACTTTCCAAATGGGATTTTACATCCCTACAGCCAACTGACACACTTAGTTCTTGTTGCCGGATGCAGGGGCAGGGAGCAATCGGGTTGTCATCGCTGGGTAGTGGGGTGGGAACAGGGCATTTGATTCCTTCCCTCTGTTCACCTACCACCCCTGGCCCAAAGGAGAAAGGAAAGTGGTTTCCCTATCCCCATGGGTGCCAACAGCCCACACAGGCCTCTGGGCAGCATGGAGGGAGGGCGGCTGAGTGCTCCCGGAAGGGGCAGGAGTGAGGGCAGCCGAGGCACCTGCCCCTTTTGCCCCCCACCCGCGGACCTGCCTATACCAAAAGTTGCAACTCTCTTCCTGGATGTCAAATATTAGCTCTGCTTTCCATGCTTCCACAGGACCCAAGAGTGCAAATGGCCCCCAATTGAGCTGGCAAACCCTCCAGCCTTCCGCAGACAACTTCCACAATATGGCCAGGCACTTTAGCAGAGCAGCTGCAGCGTGCTGGCAAACCGTGGGCAGCCAAAAGTGAAACGGAATGAAATGTCGACACAACCACCACAATGGCTGCAATGCGGGCTTCACGGGGGCGGGACAGCAAGGAGAGAGATGGGGCCGGAGGACGACCAGACACACATTCATTCCGATGACTAATCTGTTGTCCTTGTCCAAGACGAGGAAAATTCAAAACGCAAACAAGCCTCCAAAACCAATTTTTCTTGAAAATTAATTCAATTCTTATTGTCCAATGTGTTGATAATGGGTCAAGATTTTTTTTTTATTATTAAAAAAAAAAAATGTATCTTTTCTCTAACCTGGGCTTGTTCCTTTAAAGGAAGGACTAAAAACAAAGATTCAAGTTTCAGAAGTTTAGGAACCCACTAATCAATGCTAGCAAAATGCACTTTTATAATCGTCAACTTTGCAAGAAAGCTGCTAAACTTGTAGCATCTTACATGTATCCACACAGAGCCATTCACAGTGCCTTTGGTTGTCTTTATACCTCGTTTCCCAGCAAAGCAGAAACACATGTCTCAGACGCATCACAAATGGCTGTCAGGTCATGACCTCCTTCGAGGGCCAGAACAATTCGACCTCCGGCCAATCCCATCAGCTGCTTCGTCAGGTACCCAAAGCCTGTAATAGGGAAACAGGAAATGCAAGAAAAGGGCAAAGGTTGCTAGAGGAATCAGACTCCTGGCAAAGGATCAAAGAATTATAAAAGGAATTACATCATATTAAAAAAACCCACAAGGGATCTGGGAGGACTAAACACATAATATAAGCCAGGTTTTATTTTAATACATTTGTTTCAGAATTTCAGCTATGGCTCTCCGTTGGATCTGGTTACATGTCTGCATTACGGGACAGATTCTGATCTCACCCTGGTGAGAATCTGGACTACCGCCATACACTTTGCTAGAGTAAACTCAGATTTACACCTGCCTAGTGGAGGTCAGAATCTGCTCCAGCGCTCTAATGCTTTGAATTATTATAGTAGCAACTCATCACTTTGGGCAGGAAGGAAGAGCAAAGAAGTAGGTGACTTGCATCCTATCTGATCCCTGTGTTACATCACACACTGTAGACTCCCCAGAAGGACAAAACCCAGCCACCTGTGGCTTTTGCTTCCATTTGTGAAAAAACGGGAGTACAACTTCCCCCGGGTATCTGACAGCTAACGCTCAACACAGACACAACTGGCTATAAAAACCTCTGGGGCACTGGGGCTTTGCTCTTGAGGCAAACACTGTAGTTAATTCTACTTTAGAAAACCCCAATCAAGCCTCAAGGATTAAATGAGAGTTTCAGAATCTGAAAAAAACACCCACACCCTGCATTATCTTCTTCAGGCTTCTCTATTTTCTGTTTTGTACTAAGTCTCAAACACCTGACAACTTCACTAGCCGTACTAATGAACGGCCTTGGGATAAAACACACGGACTGAACAAATTATACACCAATCCCACTTCGTGCAACTTTACTTACAACAAGGGCACTATAAAATCACAGAAATTCAACAAAACGACACACAAGTTATCCCCATTTACAAAGTGTTTGTGGAGACTTAAATAATTTGACTCTCTCAGCTCTATGTCACTTACATCTTTTTATTCAAACCATGATTTCTACTCCCTGAACAGTTTAAAAGGAGTCTTAAGAACATATCTTAGATAATCACCTTTCTAACAGACAACAAAACCCCAAAAACGCCTTCAGATTTTTAGACTTTGTAGGTCAAGTTTTGTTTTTCACTGAATTACACTGGAAAGAGAACATTTACATGAGTAACTGGGGAAAGCATTTGGCTCCGCGCTTCTGTGCAAAGCACGCTGTCAATTCACAGGAAAAAGAATGAGATCTGACTTAGATAAATCTTTTCACAAGCTGGAGAGTAAAATCAGACTGAAGTGTTGTAGTGAGTCAGAGGAAAGAATGGACAGCCACTCCGTTTACTTTAAACATTGTTTTATTCATTTCTGCATGAGCAAAACCTCACACTTTTGAATTGAGTATGAATGGTGTTTTACAGGTTGAACCTCTCTAGTCCGGCATTCTCTGGTCCAGCCGGATTTTAGTTAGCTGGATGTCTACTTAGCATGGGTGTGGCCAAGTTACCCGCGGTCCCATAAAGTTTGCTTACAGCCCCCAGTCCTGGCTGTCAGGGTTCTTTGCTGTTAGTTTCCTCTAATTTACCCCTAAATGTCTTCTAAGAGTCCAGCGAGCAGTGGAAGTGCTGGTAATGCCGCCAAACAATATTGACCTCCCACAAGCCAGTAAATTCTCTGGCTTAGCAGCGGTCAGGTCCCTCAGGTGCTGGACTAGAGAGGGTCAACCTGTATAAGAATAAGATGCTCCAACAGACCAACAGCAACGATTTCTTTAGGTGGCCTGAAATGACTACTATACCATATAAAGGTACAAAGATTTCTGAAAAAAAATGTACCTATAAAGAGCAAGGGGTAGAACCCCACTGTAAATGGGAACAGCTCCACTGAAGCTAACGAGTTTATCTGCTCCCTGTTGTGGGGCCACTACTTACATTTTGCTGACAGATTATATCCTCCAAGGGGCGTAGGATGGCCTTCCACTGCATCAAAACCAGATGAGACCAGCACCACATCTGGGGCAAACTCATTGGCAATTGGCATTACTACCGTTCTGCAACAAAACATGCGACAAGGGCAGATGGATTACTTGGCTGGCTCTTGCATGATCCGAGAAATATTACATCACCCTGAGCAAATGATTATCAATGGCACTGTTCTGAAGGCAGCAAAGCCCGCTTCACCTTTTCTCTTGGCACAAAATGAAAACAATAGGAACTGGTTACCAGGCACACTGACATGTTACACCAGGCAGTTCTGTTTGCAAGTCAGTGCCAGTGGGTAGTGTTGCTTATTCAGCAGGTCTGGTTATTACAGCCACCAGCAGTACAACGGTAGGGTAAGGAAATAGCCCACCATGCAATACACGTCAGATTCCCAGGTATGACTGACTGATCATCTCAGACATATTTTGCCCTTTGTGTACTGGAGTCAAGTGAGAGGAGTGAAGTGGGCCAAAAGGGGAAAGGATAAGGTGAGCTGGCAGAGACTACGAGGGAAAAGCCCTCATTTAAACACCTCATTGCACGGCGCTGGTCTCCCTGATGCAGCAAGGATGCTCTTCCAGCATTTGCAAACTTTTCCCCCCCTTCCCAGCCTTCATTAACCATAATAAAAGACTGGCATGCCACAAACAATATCTGACGCAGAGGCGTGTGCACGCCTTTGAGAGGACGAGGGAAACTACATGTGTCTTACCCTGTACGTTACCCGCCACTCAACTAGTACTGTAGCAAGTGATCGAAAGTTGGCAATAATATTTGTTACCATAAACAAGTGGTCTAGAAATACATCAAGAGAGCAAAGGAAGCTTTAATAATTCTGAGATTAACAAAACCTACGTCTCATTTACCTACTTTTATACAGACAAAGGAACTCAATCCATTTTACTGTGCGCAATGTCAGAGGTACAAGAAATAAACAATTAAAATGGACTATAGAAGATATTTATCTGCAAGTGTCAGCAGACTCATCTCAGTGTTGTCTTCTGCATAAAGGCGCTATCATAATGGTTTATCTTTTTCCTGCCCCCTCAAAATCTACCCAACCAAGTAACAGCAGTCACAGTGAGGGTGAGTGCAAAGTGATGTGAATGGCAGAAAAGGAAGCGCACACAACACTCACACCCTATGAAGTAGGATTTTCCAGTGCCTGCTCCTTCTTTCTGACGAGCTATAACGATTATGATAATTCGGGAATTCAGGACACACCTGGTATGACAAGGGGCCTTCTGAAGCCTCATGTCAATCTGACCGGAGATGGCAGTACGCTCCACTTTCACTTTCTAACGCTCTCCCTGAACTAGGAAAACCCTTATAGCCAAGCAGGTGATTCTGCACTTTGCGTCAAACTAACATTAAGCCTCTCTTCAAACTCTGCTCCCGAGGAGCGGTGATCACACCCGTTCTCTACCAAAGCACTTCTATTAGTGTCCTTAACATTTTTGGGTAGCACCAAAAACTTTGAAGGTGTTGTTGTGTTAGCAGGATATAGGGCAAGCTAGCACAATGAAGCGGTGTTTAATTTTCTCAGGTTTTCAAATAGAGTCGCCCGTGTCAAAGGGAATCTCAATGTGCACCAGCTAGAGCTGGGATTAGGTCTCTAAAGCCAAGCACGTGGCCTTCTTGCACTGGGAAAGATGAAGTCTGAGAATTGTGAAGGACAAAAACTGAGTAGTGTGGGGGCCGACAAGTCCTTTGGATCTATTTTTTCCACATATGATTGCCCTGGTAATCCAAGGACCCATCAACATGGTCTTAAAGACCTACAGAAGGAGCTACTTCACTTTCCTTAGTCTGTTAGAAAAAATACAACCGTGTTTTGTAGTGGTTGTCAGTCAGTGGCCTAATTTGAGCAATGATGCTGTTTGCTGTATTGCAGAGGTTTTTAACGGGTAGTGTTGTAACTCCAGAAAGACCAAATTTAAGTTTTTTTCTGATGAATTTATAGCCATACCAACTTTTCCTCCAGACACGTCGTTATTTAATAAAGACAAAGGACTTTTTGCTTATGACTTTAAAGCCAACAAAATCATTTTACTGAAACCCACAGACATTCTAAGTAAAAACCACCTCCTTCACAAAGAACTTAAGCAGCAGTTTCGAAGCAAGTGCACGTGGCAAACTTTTTTTCTATGCTTTGAAGTACTGCTGAGCTATTTCGTTTCTAGCCAGAGGAAAACTGCTAAACTCATCAGATTTTTTCAGAACTAGGTTAGGATATTGTGAGCATTGGTAGTATCTGTGCCTGCCATGTGGTATCACCCCAGCTGCAATCAAAGTGAAAAGCAAAATCAGCTCTGAGTTGTGTAATATTACAGGTTTGAACATGCCAACACAAACAGTTGATCTGTCCAGTGATTGACAAATTCTTTTCATTACTCCACTCTGGTGATTTCCAAATGTTAGCCTACTGGAGTAATACGAGAGGGCAGCCAATTTCAGGTGAGCAATCCACACATTTCTCTCACATCAGCAGTGGCATTTAGCAATCGCATGCAGACCTGACTGAAGTGAAGATACCCCTAGTGGCATGAGAAATACATCCTCCCATATGGATTGCCAAGTGTTTGAAAATTAAGAACATGAAACTTACTTGGGCACATCGAAATGAGGAAGCACCATGGTTACCATTAACCAGTCAACATTTGTCAATAGCGGTCATACATGGGTATCTGGGATCCCCCGTTCCCCCCTGGATTTAGAAAAGGAGTTACCTCTGCTCCTTCTTGTTTTCATATTGTAGTGGCTGTCAAACAGTTTTAATGGCACCCACTGCATACACGTAATTGTTTCAAAATGTAATTAGCGAAGCTCAATATTTGGAATTCCATTCCAGATGATGACTAGTCCTCAAAGCCTGAGAAATCTGAGCTGCAGACCTCCTGGTCAGGGCAGCCATTGTACTTAGAATTGGGCCAGAAACACAACGATGGGTCTGAATGACCGGTCAAATTGGAGGGCAAAGTTGGGAGGCAAAACCTGAGATCAAATCCTCCCTCCTCCTCCTTCAGTTTTGGTTCTAGGCTAATCCAAAATTCAGAGGGGACAGATGTGCCACTCAGATGCAACTGAACTCTCCTGGAAAAAGCCCCGAACCACAGTCAAAATTCCATGGAACACAGTGCATGAGATTGCCGTGCATGGGAATCCAGAGCCCAGTCCCTTCCTTGATTCATGCCTCAGGCACAGAACTCTAGCACAAGTCCTAGGTCAGCTGCTGCTTTTATACTTCTTCCTCCCTTCACTGCAGCAGTGCCCAAGGCCTGGGTCCCATTGTGCTACCTGCTGGAGACACATATTAGGGTGACAATCTCTGACCCAAACATTTGGCATGACAAACATACTGCCCGGATGCGTATGCTGGGTGTGAGCAGGTGTACACTGGCACCCAGGCAGAGTCCCACTGTCTCAGCAAGGACACAGGGAGCCATCCGCACGGGTCTGGCTGCAGGACCGGGGCCTATGGCTCCAGGCCCAGGAGTCGGGATTATACGCAGTGTACTCGATGGGTCTGTGTACACGACAGCTGGGAGAGCATCCTGCTAACAGGACCTGAGCTAGAGCGCTAAAGAACAGCAGTGTGGCTAGGGATGTAAAATCCTGTTTAAAAAGTTAACCAGTTAAATGGTAAGTGTAACCAGTTAACCAGGATCCCGTGAACAGGGGGCTGCTCCAGCCTGGTCGGGCCTGCTGTGCCGTGGGCAGAGGCTGCTTGGGCCCACCGTGGGCAGCTGCTCTGGCTGGGCCCCCCATTCTGCGCCATGGGCAGGGAACTGCTCCAGCACAGCCTAGTCACTAGTTCAATGCTTACCAGGTAACCGGTTAACCTTTACACCCCCAACATGGATGCTGCAGCTCTCGTGGCACTTGTGAGCCACGTGAGCTCAGAGCCCGAGGCGCAGCGTCTACACTGCTGTTTTTCAGAAACAGTCAGTCCATTTACCCCTCTGGCAAGGCTCACCCCCAGCACCCCCATTGCTCACTAAGCTCCTCTTCTTACAATGCTCCTGAAGAAGTATCCTGTAACGCCAGAGTTCCCCGTGTGAACCTTCTTAAAGTTGGACCAAAAGCCACAGAACCACTGAGCTGCATTTCCAATGCTTTCATTGTAGGCGACAGTGCCGGACGCACCTACCACACCCGCTCTTTCTGGAAGATTAAATCCACAGGAGAAAATTCCCTTTTAACTAAGACAAGCATGTGGCTCCAAAGGAAAACGCTGGAGCAATCAGAAGCGATTTCTTTATATTGCAAAGACGGGCGCATTTGGCAAAGGCTGTAGGACCATACACCGAAAGATAGGGAATAAAACCAGCAGTCTGATGTGGAGCTGAGGCTTTCAGCCCACAGGTGTGGTGGTCACTGGGACGGCCAGAAGAACCAAGGGGTTTACAACACAGAATGCTTAGGACCCGGTTTTTCCCACGTTATGATTTTACCTAATTTCCAAGCACTAATTAAACTTTTAAGCAACAGTTTTCTCAAACCTCTTCAATTAATCTTAAACCAATCACAAATAAAATGCAGAGTTATGCTGTCGTTAATCATCATCTACACCTGCTGGTAATCTCTCCTTGGAAATCCAGCCTCCCATTTGTAGCAGTAATCATCTCTGCAGTAATTGATTGTGCCAAACAGATTTAGGAATTTAGGTAAGAAAAAAGCAGGCAGAGCACACAAGCCCTAAAATGAGACATTTCCATGGGAGGGGAGGGAAGCTTAGTGCAAAACCAAACCAAACCCTCAAAGCACAGCTGTGCATACATCTAATATAGATGTTATGCACAAACAGAGGATAAAAAAGGTTTTCTATGGTATGTAGATGGGTCTTCACAAAATCAAGAACAAGGAGAATCTTCCAACCAACAATGCTCATTTGACTTATAATTTCAATGAAAAGGTGAACAACATTAAACTAAAATGATGCATAGATTATTAATGAGTCACGTCGCTGAAGTAAACCAGACAAGACAACTGCTAGCACTCCACTGTGGATACGTTCTGACACTGAATTACAACAATAGTATGTGCTAGAAAATGGTAATTGTTCTACAGCTGTGAAAAGGACCTGAACAGTCTGCACATTTTGACTAAGATTTTCCTTTGTGTACTGTAATTAAACGTAACCTTTTAAAATGTTATGAGAATTTAAGGAATAGGAACACTATTTCCTCTTATAAAACAACTTAGGAAACAAACACTAGTAAAACTACAGAATGAATTTTACAAAAGTTTGTTTCTATAACTTATATAACAACTGTAGCACCCAATAACATTTTAATATTTTCAGGAATTCTTTTCATGACATGCCACATATTTTATATGTTAGAGTTTTAATACACTTCCTCATAACTGATGAAATCTGTATTGGACAAATACTTTGGCGGTGAATTCAACCGTGGAAAGTTAGTGCAGTAAATGGTGAGCTAAATTATAATGTTCTGCTGTTGAAAGTAAGTATGGCCATTGTTACACTATCATGTAACATTGCCAAACACTCTGAAATACCAAATCTGTTTTGTCCCATGAACTGGTGGGTGACACGATCTTTTTCAACATTTCCGAGCAATGTGCAATCTACTCATTGTGAGCAGTTTATGATTTCAGCCTCCACTTATGGATAGTACAAATGGCAGAGCTCAGGACACAACTCAAACAATTCCTAACCATCTCTACTTCCCAAGGTATTCAAATATCTTGGCTCTTCCGTCTAAGACAAACAAACACGTTTTAGCTAAAAGTTTATTTTAAGGTTATTAGTATAATGATTAACAGAAAAATCCTAACCCTAAATTATTCATTTCCCTTTGGAACTAGGAAAACAGTACTATTTGAAATGGGTTTTGAACCTGAAGAAAACTAGGAATGTAATTGTCATCATTTGTTTCATCACAAGGAGATTACTTTATGATGCCAACTATCCCAATTACTAACTTCATTCAAATGCTTGTTTTTAATCAAACTCGCACATCAGTCATGACCTTTAAAATCCCATCCAGCACTGCACATTTTTCTTCCTCATATTTTTACATAGAAAGGTACCTTCCTATTCCAAATACCGTGTAGGCAAGAATATTAGGAGTTAATGTAAGAAAATTAACTCGGTATCTCTGCTCAGCTCAAAGGATTTCCACTCATTCCTCTACAGACTTCAAAGCCTCACCGTTTGGCATTTGGACTGGTTTGAATTAAAATTCAGTTCTCTGCCGTGAGTTTCCAAGTTCATGGTGAAAGTGCCTGCTGCTTCTGGATTTCATTAGGGCCAATTTTCTTATCTTTTTTTCATCTTAGGTTTGATCCCCTGCAAATGCAACGTGGCATTCGATGGGTCGGAATAACAAGGTGCTGCCTTCAAGGCATGTATTGTCTCATGGGGCTCACAAAAAAAGGATATATGACCCATTCCCTTCTCTTTTCTAACTCTCGAGGGACTATAAATTTTAAACTTCAAAGCCTTATTTTACATTAAAATCAATAAAAAAAATTCAGGAAAATGTTTTTCAAAGAAAGCTGGCTAAGATTTAAAAAGGTCATTTGATAATGTATCATCATGAACAAACTTGGCGTGAGATTAAAAAGGCTTCCAACGTAACGGATATGCTGAAGGTGTGTGCATGTGTCTATGTGGCGGGCGTTACTATGGACAAGATCGGTTAGGCAAGGAATTTTCCTTGCAACAGCACTCTCCAAAAGATGGCCGAGACCACGTTTGGTGAGCGTATGCTGAATAACTGTTCTGTGCTCAGTAAGTGCCGGCATCAATCGCTGGTTCCACTAGACTGAAAACATGCCATGGGACTCCACGGAGTTGATATTCCACCTGTGTATTTTCAAAAACCTACAGACATTTTGCATCCAACACTTAGCATATTTACATCCCCCTAAATTATGCAGAGCATTTGCCAGAAGTCCACTCAGCCCAACTTGAAGTCAGAAAACCACGTCATCTGCTAACTGTTGAAAAAGATGCAAATGGGGGACGAGAGAATGATCTCTGGGAAAGATGAAGCCTACAAATACATCAGATGACTAACTAATACATACTTTCACATGGAAAGAAACTTGTATGAATACGGAGAAAGGAACAAGTCACACACACACCTCTATGCACCAGTATATGATGTGACACTTTAGTCAAAGTTGGTTGTAAGGGCAAAATGAGGACATTTCATAGTTTTGACAGTACTGGTTATGCTTTCCTTCTATGCTGCCCACATTCACAAGGGGAAAGGACACTATGACAGACTTCCACTAAGCTCTAAAGCATCAGCGAGACAGTGGCCCCCTATCCTAGCTTCCCTCTTGCAGTTCAACAAAGCTCTGTTGTAAATCTTCAGTAGAATCCCAGAAAGGTGCTACTGGACAACACCTCAAGTGAAAAGCACCAGTATTCTGTGCATCCTCTCCCACAATATGAGAAAGTCAAGACTCTGACAAGTCATTCTCTACCATGCAACACAGCCTGGTTCTGTCTTAATCCTTTTATAGACTGCTAGAGTGGAGCAAAATGAATGACCCAGCCAATCACCCGTGTTCAAGAGAGAGCGTGAATGGAAGAGGATGTTTCTACGTAAGAACTGCTTCTCAAAGTTACACGGAAACCCAAGGCACTGGAGAGAAACTTATTTGTAAAATCACACACCCTGAGCTAGTGACAATATTCCGCAACCGCAATCTGCCTGCCTGTCTGATGCTACTAGAGCAGCAAGACCGACCACAGTATCGCCTGCAGAGAGCTACAAAAGACATGTCCGTGGGCGGCCCAGGCTTTGACCCACAAATACAGAGGATATGTCTCTGGTTTCGCGCGCTGCTGTTACGGGTGAAGATGGGACTGATGGGAACGGAAAAGAAGAGTCTGCTCTAGAATTCCCATGCAATTCTCCCAGGGAAGAGCCTGGACTTCAGAAGCATGAGGCAAAGCAAAATGTCAGTAAGAGAGCAGCTGGCTAATTCTCAGTGCTCTGCAATGGGATACTCCCCCTAAAATGGCGACCCCTGGGATGTGCTTCTCCCTTCCCCCACTCCCATGCTGCCTGGCTTATTCCTCGCTGCACCCTGCGCACTCCGGCTCTGGGGGAGGTCAGGGTGGGAGTGTTGCAGAGTCAGTTGGATTTGCATGATCAGTTCCCCTGTGCCCAGAGAAGGGGCTGCAACTGAACAGGCTGTGCAGCAATAACCCCGCAAAACATGACTGTCTCAGCAATGGGAACTTACGCCTTGGGAAACTGCATCACAACTTCTGCCTGGAGCGACTGGCCAACACGTCCTTGTGGGTCCACCTCCCCCCACAGCGCCATGCTCACAAGAGGGGCAGAGCGCGAGTGCATGCACACAAGAGCGTGCTTGTTAACAGGCACTGGCATTTTGTACCAACCCAGCAGAGCTTTGGCTGGGCAGTACACGTGGGAAAGTCATTTGGCAGCCTGCCCACGCAGTTCCATTGCTGTGCCCAGGCACCCCCCCCTCTGCTTTCCTGGCACTGGCTTCAGTCACAGAGCGCTCAGGCAAACGCAATGCTACTTCCAGCTTCCTCACAACAGCAGCAGGAGAGCGATTTCAGCCAGGTGGCCTGTGCGTTACCTGAAAGCAGTCAGATACTCGGCATCTCCCATCGGTGGGTCGAGGCCACCAGTAAACGCCATGTTGACATTGAAACCAACGCCTGCGCCGGTGCCGACCTGAGACAGGGAGGAAGCAGAGGACAAACAGAGCGCGTTACATTCAGGCAATTCTCGCTGTGAAAGTGGTGCCCATGCAAACACCTGACCAGTGATGGCCCACAGCCCAACAACTGTGTGTTAGCGATGCATGGAGTCCCAGCATTAATATCCCAGGGTCTTCTCCATTCTCAAATGGATTGATGGCCCTATCCACGGAACAGCTTTTTACAATTCATCTTCGGCTTCCTCACTAGATTCAGAGCAGTGCTTTCCAACCCTGCTTTAGTGTGTGAATTCTCTTCAAGGAGCTGTAAGGGCCGTTTGCTCAGACTGAGAGCTCCCTCTACTGGTGAAAATAGGACTTGCAACACACAACTGACCCAAACCACAGTGCATAGGTACTTTGGTGAAAGGTGACAGTGGAAAAGCAAACATACGGTAATTTGAAGAAAAATGTGGCCCATCCTTTCTACATCACATCTACAGTCAAGTGCTGGTATACTGTTGCTACCTAAATACAGCTAGTCTAGAGAGTCAATTTAGATGTACTCTACAGCCACGTGCATAGCTATAGTAGAAGTTACACAATTTGGGATTCAACCTTTTCTTGGATTCCCTTACTGTAAATACCAGCTGCCTGAAAGCGCTGTCTGTCCATCTATCACTTTCATTTTATACACGTTCTATTATTTCCTATAGTAACATTTCTATTGGTGGAACTGTATTTTGAAAATATTCCTGCAAGAACATAAAAAAACGCCACCACTTTCTGCTCTGGATTTGAAATGTGAAATCTAGTGAAGAGTGAATGTCCTTCCAATCCCATTTTTGGGGCAAATCAATAACTACATCCTTAAATTTGAAGACTCAGCATGAATGTCGGTGCAGCAGACGTCTATAATTTTGCAGCCCGTGTCCATCACAAAGTATCCATTAAACACTGCATAAATGTGTGGCCATTGCCTAGGATTGTAATGCACAGACAAGGTAACAGAACAAGGCTGTGTCTGATATTCTTTAGAAGCCTGGGAGGAATACCCAAGTTTGCAGAATAGAAAATGTGTAACGGAAAGGGCAAGCCATTTCATGGATTATCAACATTTCACAATATAGATAATTAGTAAAAATGTTTTAAATGCCCTTTGAATCACATATATAATTTTTATAACTATCTCCATTAGAAGGGAAGAACTTTATTTAAATCAATTATTAGTCAAAACTATGGAATCATTGTGGACTTTACTAATTACCCAATTTAAACACAGCAAAGTTTGGTTCATTCTGATTTTTCATTTTCTTTTCTTTCCATTTACAGCTGCCTAAACCGAACACATTTGCAGTTCTGTGTAAAATGTATTAGGCAGTAGAGATAAATAAGCTACAAGCAAATTGAAGTAACTGTCTGAGTTAATAGCAAAAATTTTCTGTTAGTCCCCCATGGTAAGTCAAACATCCAGTCTTGCGTAATGAAGTCAGCTAACAGTGAGGTTGTAGGGTGGATCTTTCGAAAAAGGGTTTTATTTTCGATCGATCCCCATCTAAACAGCCGTTTTTCTTTCGAAAAGCCCCGTTTCAGGAAAAAACCGCAGCTGCCATTATGAAAATGAAGCGCGGGAAATTTAAATCCTGGCTTAATTTGCAATTTCGAAGTGTCTAATTTACATCCCTTTTTTGAGAAAAGGGATGTAGTTTAGACACAGCCTGAGTGTGTGTGTGTCCATCTGGTGGAAGTCCAAATAGAAAAATCCCAACCTTGAAGGGATCTGTACTGGATCACTTAGAGCATATCGCTGCCTCTGTTTCCAGAGCCAGGGCCCATTTCCACATTTTTAAGAAGATGTTTTTAAAAGTTTCTGTACAGATTTTTACACTTCCTGTCCATTCTAGTTCATCTATCTGGTCTATAACAGATTTATGGGATTCTAAGAATGTGTGTTGGACACTATCCAACAACTCTAATGAATCTGTTGCTAAAAATCCAATCTCCAAGCTTCTGAATGCAGGAAAAACAAGGTGTAAATGCAGCACTCGCTCCTCTGAGCAAAGACAGGGCACGGTCAGGAGAGCGAGATGGAAGTCACGCAGTAACGCTAACATGAGGAACCCCCTCTTCTTAGTCAGCTGGAAAACAGACCCTGCACTGTTAGAAGGTAGGAAATGCCCCTGAAGTTTTGTTATCCAATGAAGAGATACGCAGTCTGGCGATCATCTGTTAAGCAAAGGGCTCTATTTGAACAACCGTCCAATAATGACTCATGAGAGACTCATCACGTTGATCTTGATTCTTTGACTAAGCTGGTCTAACCAAGGCACCTCTTTTCCTAAGTTTCATGGCACTAAGATCTTGGGAAGGCACAGACATGGGCACTGGGTTCTAAGAGAAGCATTAACAGGGATACACATGGGCAGGGGCAGTAATAGTCCTGTCACTTCCCCTCCCTCTAGTTCTATCAATGCATCTCACTCCTGACCAGCAGCAGATTCTGCCAATAAAATCCCTGGGTGACTGTCACCGGAGTTACAGAGAGGGCCGACCCTGTCGGTTCACGTCCTCACCTCATCAGGAGCGCCACTGCCTGGGAAGAAGTTTCCATCATCGTAGCGATGTAGAGAAATGTACAGAACGTTTGGGTCACTGTAGAAAGCCTGCTGAGTTCCATTCCCATGGTGCACGTCCTTTGGAGACAGAGATTGTAGCAGAGAAGAGGGATTAGTGCGCTAGTAACAGTCCAGATGAAAATCATCAGGCTGGGGGTTTTAACCCGAGCGTAGCAGTTTACCAAACACTAGAATGATCCGTACCATACGCAATTAGCTCGCTGCTACACAGTAGAACCCTTAATTCGCTGGGGATGGAGGAGTTTGTGAAATTGAGGAGTTCATACAATCAATATGGCAAAGCCACAGTTTATCCCCAACGTATGGGCAGTATCGCAATGGGAAAGGATGTCAAATTAGTTTTCATCCACACCACTTTGGTTACGAGAAGTTTCCTCACCCCTCAACAAGACATGGGGTTCGACTAGAACAGGTGGTTTGTAAAACCAAGATTCCAGTGTCCTTTCAATTCTATAGAACTGGGGAAGACAGGGACTTTCCAAAAATTAACCTCAATTATACCCGAAAGAAAACAGGATATTTTCTTGGACAGTCCTGGGAGGAGCTATGTTAATCACCCTAGGTCTGACCAGGCAGTCTGTCTGCAGGCCAAGCACCTGCTTAAGCTCTGTGCAGGAATGAGGCCTAGGAGTGCAATCTAACAGCGATGGAAAGAAAACAAAACACAATGATCGCACCCAAACAGGCCAATTCCTCTCTCACCCTGGAACCAAGGGGCTAATACAATTTACGAGGGGGGACATTTTTCCAAACGGCCCTTTAATTTCTGCTACAAAAAGTAGTCACTGAGCAGAGGAGTAAAAGGAACTCTGGGAAAAGTGATGGACCTAAAGTGGAAAACTATCCTCAACTTTTTCTTTTTTTTATAAACTTATATTCTTCCAGCTCC
This sequence comes from Rafetus swinhoei, assembly GCA_019425775.1. Taxonomy (NCBI): domain Eukaryota; kingdom Metazoa; phylum Chordata; order Testudines; family Trionychidae; genus Rafetus; species Rafetus swinhoei. The sequence continues at coordinate 76,397,964 of CM033439.1, read as the reverse complement.
CGAGAACAGAGTGAGATGGACATAATGCTCCTGCCCAGTAATCTTAACCAGTACTTGACACAGCCACCCCTCTTGAAGTTTAGGTCTGATCTGTGTTACAGGCTTCATTTTGGAGGACTGTCTTTGGGATCACAGTGGGGAGAATGGAAAAACTATGGTAGTTTAGTGCTGTGACATGAAATCCTGATGTTGCCCCTAAAGACATGTTTATTGAATGTAAACAGTTTTAATGTGAATTTCCGTTTTGAGCTTCTACGGCCCGAGCGGGCTCACTGGGCGATACACAAGGGCTCCGGCAGAGCTTCCATTGTTACTTTGGTGAGGATCAACGTTCACTCACCCAGTCCACTATAAGGATTTTGCTAACGCTGAGTCTCTGCTGGAGAAGCTTGGCTGCAATTGCCACGGAATTAAAATAGCAGAAGCCCCTGGAGGGAATGAGGGAGGAAAAAGAGCAGTTATTACAGCTTTGCCTTGGTCCTAATACAAGATCGTTTGAAACAGAACACTGCCAGCAGGAAGAAATGCCTATTGGTTTCACCGTCTCTTCTCCCCTAGCGGATACATGTGTGCTCAGTGACACACACAAAAGCCACCCACCAGCAGGTGACTCAGAACACTCCTACAGGCTGCAACTCTCTGCACTGAGAGGCTGCTGAAGTGCACAACCTGCCAGCAGGGATGTCTGAACAGTTTCCGGGCTCCCACTCGAGTTAAGGGAATGCGGGTGCCGTCGGGGGGGGATTTTAGTGACAAAGATGAAATCTGAAACACAGGAGACCAGTTCAGAGAAGCTTCAAAGAACTCTGCTTCTTCAAATCTGGTGGTAAATACTTTCTGATCTCACCCCAACCAAGTATCCAGGGACCAACGTATCTGAGCACTACTCATGAAGCCAGGAACGTACTAGTTCAAAAAACAAGTTATACACAGCGTTGAGGGAGATGAACTCATTAATATGGTTTATTACCCTCTTACCTTTGGGGAACCAGAGTTGAAATCAGCCCAGCCCAATGTGGCCAAAACACTTTCAACTCTAAGGGAATAAAATCCCACCAAGGCTAAATGAGTGAAAGATTTGATTTCATTTTCTGTCTCAAAATTAAAAATAACCTTCTTATATTGTCTTCTATATTGTATGACATTGTCTTGTATTGTATATTGTATGACATTGTATACTGTTTCAGAGGGGTAGCCGAGAGTCTGTAACAGGAAAAACTTAAAAAACAACAAATAGTCTAGTAGCACCTTAAAGACGTGTAGATGTTATCATGCGCTTTCATGGATACAACCCACTTCTTCAGAGCTCATGATACTATCTACATGTTTTGGTAGTCTTTAAGATTGTATACTGTATCAGGTATAACTTTTGTAAATGGCATATCACTATTTCTGCATATTAAAAAAATCTCACAACATAACTTAGAAACTGCTCTTTAACTATATCGATGTAGGTGTTGGAACTAACAGAATTGATGTAGCTTTATAAATACACAATCTAAGCATGAGTCTAACACAAACTGTATTAAAGACAGGAGTGTAAACGTTTCTCCTTCTAAAATACTATAAATAGCTTTGAACCTGAAGCATCGGCGTATGTCACTCAGCAAGGAAGCCTACAATAAATCGAAGAATTAATTTTCTAGCTTCCTGCTCCATATCACATACAGACTAGTTTTCTTAACTATTGGCTCTACACCCTGAAGCAGACCAATGAAAGCACACACATACTTACATGGGCGTACTCTCTTCAGCATGATGACCTGGGGGTCGAACAACAGCAAATCCATTCTATACCAAACAAACAAGAAAGAGGGGAGATCAGACACATGAGAACACTGGAATCCCACAAGACGTGCTCACAAGCCGGAGTCAGAATGGAATTACTCATTGTTTTTTGATCACTGAGGAGTCATGGATTCCACTCAAGCCCTTAGCAATGTGTCAACTTTTATTTTGAAGAAACACTGGCACCCTGCTTTTTTTTGGGGGGAGGGGGTAAGGAGGAGCTGATTAATTTTCTTCTCTGTGTCCCTGGTAGAGCATACTTTGAACAGCAGTGAAATACGACTCTGTTGAAGTTAATAGCACAAGACTCGGGTGGCAGCCAGATCCTATCTGGGGCTCTGATCGTTTTAAACCCACCCTTAAGGGTTGGTAAGTTGTTTGTTCACTTGCTGATAGAGGGATCACTACATTCCTAGTCTGGACTAACACAGGCCATAAATCTTACCCATGCTCTCCGCCCAGAACAAGTGGGTTATTACTAGACCAACCTTCAGCTCTCCTGTGGCCACTTTAAAAACAAGTTCGATGACACAGCCAACAGCCAGGCGAGCAGCACCAGACGAATGAACTTCATTCCAAATTGTGTCGCTGTCAACCTGATGACAACAGATAAACCGATTCAGCTTTTGGAAGCAAGGGGAAGAGCCTGGATGTACAAGCTACCGAAACACCCAATTCCTGGCTCCATAGGGATCACCCCAAGAGCAATGCTAAAAGCTGGGGCACTCTGGCCTTTCATCCCCATGCGTAACAGCCATGGCCCGGGTGTCTAGCATCCTCAGGCGGTGGCACACCCATTTCCCCCCGGTTAAGACAGAAATGAGGACCCCGCCAGTGGAGCTTAAGGAGCACACATTGATCCAAGATCAAATGAAAAGCTTCAAGACAATGTAAAACAAAAACTGAAAAACCGATTAACGAGGGATTAAATCAATGAAGAATGTTTAAGAACAGACAGTTCTCTAAATCCTCAGCTGCTCTATTTTGGCTAGATGTGCACGGAAATTACTCCATTAGAGAATGGGGAAAAAACCCACGTTAGCCAGGGTAGACTCAGAAGGGCCCATCAACATCTAGGTGTTAACGGTGGACATTTAGTTTAAAAGCTAAACATTTGACAAGACCAGGACCAATGTCTGAAGGGACCCGGACCCATGTAAGTGACGGACGAGGGGAGAAAAGGAAAAACATTGTTTGGAAATTCTGCATTGCTTGGTTTTCATCCACTTTCACCGACAGATTTAAGCCATGTGAGATGACAGAATCGCAGGCCGGCAGGGCTATAACTGATCTCAGTGTGATAGCTAGCTCATACCCCTGCACTAAGATGGGGCTATCCCTAGACAGTCCGTGATGGTGCTTGTCTAACATGTTATTTAAAACCTCTGATGATGGATCCTCTTCTTTCATGACTAACTAAAACCAACGGATTCATAACCAACAAGGACTGTTAATGGTTCCTGTCGTGAGGGTGGGTTGCCAGCCATACTGCCACAGGCAGTGATTATGACCCGAGAGCCTAGCTAAAGTAGCCCCTTTTGGATATCGATTCCAAAAAAAACCCCACCCCCCAAAACAAAACACACTCAGCTCGAGCAACTGAGACTTCATCGACAGTACAGCTCCTTTTAGCCATGCGCAGCAGTATCAGAAGTTGTTGATGTTGCTCATCTCAGGCCTATCAGCAGCTATTAATACATCACCAACCACAAGAGAAGGTGGACTCGCTCTGGGGACATGGCCCTTGCATGGACTTGCCCTTTCGTCTCCCAGAGGGTAGTGAGCAAACTGGCTGTCCTCCCTCTCAGCCTGTATGTACTGGGCCCTGCAGTTCCAGGCTTTTGCTTTTCCTTCTCAGCGTGAAGCCAATAGAGACTGAACCTCTCTAGCCCACCCCCCCTTGGGACCTGACCAGTGCCAAACCAGAGAATTTGCTGGACCATGGGAGGTCAGTATTGTCTAGCAGCATTACCCACACTGCCCCTGCTTACTGGGCTGTTAAGAGTCATCTAGGGGCGAATTAGAGCTAAACAGCACATAACGCTGAGAGCCAGGATTCGTGGCTGTAAACAAACTTTATGGGACCGCAGGAAACTTGGCCACACCCATGCTAAGTGGACATCCAGCAAACTCACATCCTGCCGAACCACGGACGTTGCCGGACCAGAGAGTGCCAGACTAGAGAGGTTCGACCTGTATAGAGAACCAAGTTGTTCTGGGGCTGCAATGTTGCCACCTTGCTGATGCTTAGTGCTATTGTGCCTTTTCATAGAACCCGTGTCTTTACAGTCGCATTCCCCCACTCTCTGAGGGGAGCAAGGGTGATGTGAAGTAAATATTGATGGCAACGCGGGAGGTGGTGGCTCCCTACCTATGGGGAATGTCTACCAGCCCTTCTGCTAAGATGCAAGGCAGCCTGAAACAAAGTGTTGCAGAAGAACCAGAGGGGGAGGACAGAGGTTTTGGAAGTTTTTACTCCTTCAGGGAGAAATTAAATACTTAAAAAAAAATTGTGCAATTTGGAAGCCAATTTCTAGGCTGTTGCCCCAAGGGAAGGATTTAAGCACAGAGAGTCTGCTGCCGTCAACTACCTTCTGCGTCTCTGGGTGCCTACAGGGTGGCTGGCCGGGCGGCCAAGCGCTTAAGAGCCTACCTCTGAATGTGTGAATAAGTCCACTGATTGGCTATCAAGAGCTTAGACTCTCCTGTGATGGCAAACGTTAGAATAGGGGCCGTGACCTGGGCGCGTCTCATATTGTGAACATGCTGCTATCGGTGCATGGGCTGCTGTTGACCCATTCATCCTTCTGGATTTCTGAAGTTCATTTCTGAGCAGATAAGATTTGTTCTCCCTCCCCATGAAGTCTCTGGTGTCATGGCCATGATAGGAGTTGTTGCTGGGACTGCACATCACCCCTCATCTGGCAGGGCTTGGAGAAGAGAAGTGTATTTCTTGCTCGTTAGTGATACATGACTGGGTGTCTCTCTTGGTTCAGATGAGGTTATTGTACAAGGCTTCTAAAATTTTCTTACCAAAAATCCAAGTATAACTCTCTGCTAAATAACATTCTGATGGTTACTTACATTCAAGTAAGGTATATTAATTAAGACAAGACTTATGAACTTGGAGTCTGAAGAACAAAAGGTAACAAGTCCTTTCTAAGTATCAGTATTCTATACCCCACCTACCGATGTTGCTACAGCAACTCAAACCAGCAGGAATAAATGACTGTTTAAATCAGCCCTCACATCTGTTCATGTAACTTCTGTGCTGTTTTTCCTACTATGATCAGACTTTGACAAAAACAAACTTCTCCCAATCTGCAATTATGATGTAAAAGCTTTTCCTTACAATTGAATAACGAGAGAAGTTAATGATGGTTTTCATGGTTTGGAGAGAACTTGACTCTAGCTGGCCCTCTATTGCTTTGGAATGCTGAGGTTGTGTTTTTCTGGAAGTCATCCAAAGATTTTAAGAGGACCAGTTGTATTTGTACGGTCTCTTCTCGGTTTTCCTTCACATTCTTACCCTTTTGTCACTTCCATTAATAAGAGGTTTACGGGAATATGAACATTATACAAACGTATTCAAAACAGCATGAAGAAATACGATTGATGCAAGTCAGGTTTCTCCACTAGCACGACTGTGAAACCACTGGTCCCACCTGGCGGGCTTGTGACCCCTAGCACATGGCTGGGACACAAAAATGTGAGCAGCAACCGCATGTCCATGAGGATAAGGAAAGAGCAGGCTCCTCTGGAAGCAAAAGGGGATGATCTGACCCACGACCACAATCACAGCTGATTTTATGCAAGAACTAAGCTTCAAGTGTCAAGGCTTCTTCTTTCTTAGATTTTGGTACCCTGAGCTGGAGTGCGACTGTATGACTTCTTACAGCAACATTCCTCAGCCAGCCACAGCTAAGAACCAGAGACAAGGGGAGGGAGGCAAGATCTTTTATTGGAGCCATTTCTGGTGGAGAGAGAGACATGCTTTCGAGCCACACAGGTCTAGGAAAGGAGCCCCCAGCTTCATTGCAAAATTCAGAATGAAACAGACCCATCTTGTGTCTCCAACATCCTGAGACTGACAGAGCTACAACCACATCAGACGACAATTGATACCGCCACCACGTTCTCCAGAGTAAATGGAAGCATAGTAGGCCCTGAGAGGACGCCTTGCGCGGAGATGTGAACCTTCTTTCCATGGACCTCCAAAAGTCTCTTACTTACAAGTGCAGAACAAACTCTCTTTTTGACCTACAGCTGCTACGAGTTCATTCCACACCTTTCTGCTATTAACACCAAAGGGATCACTGCCATGTATGGAACAGAAGTCAGCTTGACGCCGAGAGAGAAATAATAAGGCAAACATGTATTGCGAGCAATCGCTCCTCACATCAGTATGGCGTATGAAACAGTCAACCGACATGTAAAGATACGCCGAGAAAACTGGCAACTACATGAGTAGATACTCCACACAGCATCCACGGAACCATTTCAGCAGTACCAACACGATGGGCTTTTGGTTGTGTTTTGTTTCGGAACTGAATTCCTTCTGTATCGAGCCCCGTTGTTGCCTCTGCTCATTACCATTCATCTTCCATTTGCAAATGATCATTTTTTGCTTTGAATGGCATGCCTGGCTGCAGGGCAGAGCAAATCTAAACCTTTTTAAGTGTAGCCAAAAATTTGCCATGAATTAGGAGACTGCAGCATATTTACAATACAAAATAAAATAGCTTTAGGAGTACTTGATGGTAGTGGTGATGGTATGAATAAATGCCGATTTTTTTGACAGGATAATTTTCAAAGGAGCAATTTTGCAGACTCAGGAAGAAAACAATTTTGTTTCATTTCCATAACAGAATCCAGACCTCCAGATTCAACCTCATGAGCTGTAATTATGTATAAGAACTACCAATGTGAGGTTTCAAACAATGCCTTCAACTGCATTTTCTCTTTTCCATCTTTTCCTCCTGATTTTCTATACTGTCGCTGTGCAAAATCTTTATAAGAAAAAATATTGGCTTGGAGGAATGCTAGACTTTAGCATTTCAATTCTCTGTATCTGTTAACACTTTGGGAGCATGAAAAAAAATCCTGTTATTAATATGAAATTTTTTACTGCCAAAAACTGATGATCAGCTGTCACCAGATGGGTGGACATTTTAGTTACCTCTTTCAGAATTCAGACAATTATGCTAAACTCCATGCTGAAGGACTCCTGACACTGGAAACTACAATTCTTGCCTGAAGTGCAACTTGCAAGACATTTCAGTCATGAGCCCTGATTTAAATACAACAAACTGCTGCTTATAGCAACACCCCAGATATTGTCCTTCAACCACCACTGTTTTAATAAAATATTTTCCACCTGTAGCGCCACGTAGGCAGCGCTGAGGCATAAACAAGACAGAGGAAGACACCTACACAGTCTGAGTGACAAAGAAAGTACCCCTTTCCTTCGCTGTATCTGTAGCACAATGTTGATAATCATTTTAAAACGCAGTAATCTAAGCCATTAAACATCCCCGCTCGGGAGATGAGATTTCTGCTTCGCTGCCAGTGACAAAGCATGCGTAATAGGTTTCAGTGCTCAAAATAGCTAAAACTCTCACACTGCTTTTGAAGGCACACACGTGAGGCTGTCGCCGCGACCCCACAGCCCTGAAGGACCCTGTTTATGGCGAACATCTGGTGGTAATTAGCCGCTCAGCAGAAAACAAGGCAACAATTTTTGTTACCATTGGGACTCAGAGAACAAACAGGGCATTATTTACTCATTAAAGAAAATACTTACTCCAACACCACCACAAGGGAGCCTGACAAACATGGATGTGATGGAACCTGTGGAAAAAATGAGAGAAGTACGTTATCAAGAAGGCAGAGTTCACCAGTTTAGTGGATGATTTTTATGGTAATGCTGAAACCTTTTCTAACACATGCTTCGGTTTTAATCACTCTGTAGTGGCACAAATAAAATAATATTTCAACGTGTGTATGTATAAAATATACAATTGTACGCGCTATAAACACATATGTATGGTTCTTCAATTTCAACCACAGTGAATATAAATAATAGCTTTGCTGAAGCCTTCACAGAAATCAAATTGATAATAAGAGTAGTAACTGCCAATACAGCTTGACCCTGTCTAGTCCGGCACCCTTGGGACCTGACCGGTGCCGAACCAGAGAATTTGCCGAACCACAGAAGGTCAATATTGTCCAGCAGCATGACCAACACTTCCATTGCTTGCTGGGCTGTTAGAGGACTTGTAGGGGTAAATTAGAGCTGAGAGCCAGGACTGGGGATGTAAACAAACTTTATGGGACTGCAGGGAATTTGGCCACCCCATGAAGTGGACATCCAGCTCACTAAACTCATGCTGGATGACTGATGTTTCCGAACTAGAGAGTTTCAACCCGTAGTAACTCCTGAGCATGTCTGCTAAGACTAAAGCTCTAATAGGGTCCTACTAGTTTAAACTAAAGGGGGTGAAAAAGCAAACATGACTGCTGAGATGCATTAACGGAAGTGTCGTGAGCCACACACGAGAAGTCATTCTTCCGCTCTACTCTGCATGGATTAGGCCTCGGCTGGAGTAGTGTGTGCAGTTCTGGGCACCACATTTCAGGGAAGATGTGGAGAAATTGGAGAAGGTCCAGAGAAGAGCAATACAAATGATGAAAGGTCGAGAGAACATGACCTATGAGGAAGGCTGAAGGAATTGGGCTTGTTTAGTTTGGAAAGGAGAAGACTGAGAGGGGACATGCTAGCGGTTTTCAAGTATCTAAAAGGGGGTTACAAGAAGGAGGGAGAAAAATTGTTCTCCTTGGACTCTGAGGATAGGACAAGAAGCAATGGGCTTAAACTGCAGCAAGGGAGGTTTAGGTTGGACATTAGGAAAAACGTCCTAACTGTCACGGTGGTTAAACACTGGAATAAATTGCCCAGGAAGGTTGTGGAATCTCCATCACTGGAGATATTTAAGAGCAGGTTGGACAGACACGTCAGGGATGATCTAGACGGTGCTTGTTCCTGCCATGAGGGCAGGGGACTGGACTTGATGACCTCTCAAGGTCCCTTCCAGTTCTAGTGGTCTAGGATTCTATGAAATTAAAGCATGAAAAAAACCCAAATTATTAGCTGACTGCACTTGTTTATTCAGGACTCCATAAGAGGAAAATTAATCATTATACCACCGGAGATTTTTGGACTCTACTAGACACTTTCATACAATGCTTTTACAAGAGAGACAGAACAAAAAACACTCATTTGCCAGCGGAGAGGAGTTGCTTAAGAGCGACAGAGGAAAACCACCTTAAGAGGTTCCAGAAAAATAGAAAAAAGATGCCAGGAAGACATTGTGAACTGATGAGAATGCCACTTATTTTCTCTGCCTATAAATCAGCGATAATATTCTTTGTGCCTCGGAAAACACCACTCAGATGGAATGTAATCTCAGTAGTTATAATATGCACCAATCCTGGACAAAAAAAATTCTGAACAGAGAACATCTGTCATTACAGTTCATGTCGATTATATAGACAGTGTGCATATCTATATATACACGCATATACAACACATGGCAGGAAGAAAACAAGCGTATATAAATCAATACACTTTCTCACATGCGCATTAAATGCCTTGGAGCCAATTGCCCCATATTAGCTATTTCTGACCATACTAGATACATCTCGGCCAACAGCAAAGTCAATTTGATGGCAATATTTTCTCCAGATTAGGTTCTTGTTATCCTAGTTGGTTTATATTGAAACAATAAAATGGAGGAAGTTTCCTTAAAATGCAAACGAATCTCCTCTGTAGATCATGAAATGACAGTGATAGAAAGCACACGTTGGTGACTGAGAACCATGCACGAGTGAAATGTGTCTCAGACACAGCTCAGTAAGTTTTCCCCTTCAGCCGAAAGTAAGGTTAATACATCTGCAAAATTCATTGTTTGATGAGATCCATATGGAAGTATTTTACTGCCTGAGACTTCCAGCCACATCTTCAACTAGTAACCCACCTATTACTTAATCTGACAAGATTTTGTTTCCAGTGCGTAGATTTAAATATAGGCAAATAAGGCTATTTTAACAGCTGGTTCCGAAGCTCTACCCCATCAGATAGCAGAGGTGCCTATATATTTCATCCAAAACTTTCAAGGGGAGGCAGAAACACATACACAAGTTTTCATAGCCTGCCGGAAAGTCACCAACTTGTCACAGCTAACCATTCATTTCAGACACCATATGATAAATTGTATTTCTAACATAAATAAAATGGACCTATTTAGAGCTACTCAAGTTTTACCAGGGCAGACAATTCAAACATCAGTGATAGATTTAAACTGATTCCTTCCCTAGTCACTGGGATACACAGTCTTAAAACGTATCTGAAAGACTCAAAGCTGAACCAAGTATAAAGCAGTTTAAAAGTACAATTAATTAGCACTGGATTTCTACATTTGAAAGAACTGCTTACAATGTGGAGAAGTTTGAGATGCAGACTTCCTGGTTTCTCTGAAAAAGCTGCTAGAATAAATGACAACTCAGCCATCAAGAACATAAATGAGAAGTCATTCCACCCAAAAACCTTGCTTTCCTTCTCTCAGCTTTCTAAGTGGCTCCTTTAGGGCTGAAATTTTCAACTCTCAGACCTATTTTGGGAGGAGAGCTGAAACAAAACCAGTTGACCCGTTTTAATTGTGCGACTGGTAGAATACGCATCTCTATTAACAAAAGTTACAATTCTCTGCGTGCCAGTAATTCAAACACAGGTTTGTTTTTAAGCTACAAACTTGCTGTGGGTTTAGACCTTTGACATTTAAAAAAAAAAAAAACCTGGGTCATAAATTAAGAAAGCACAATAAGCAGAAACGGGCTTGCTTTCAGGAATAGTTATCTGCTTTGAACTTTTCCAAACACATCAAAGACAGCTGTTCTCACAGGGGACTAGCTCCATTGCTAAAGTAAACTCCAAACCAATGCTGGGTTGTTAAACCCTCACCTCATCCCTGGCCAGCTACATGGGTCTTCTGGAAATGTCCCCATTCCAAAGTCACATCCCAGCCAAGCTTATGAAACTTGGGAATCTTCTCCTACTTTTACCAGGCTCCTCCTCTCCCCCTAGAACTCAACTCACTGCAGCCCATGGCTTGGGATTGAGCTGCACATCCATGACACCCCAAAGCCCAGGGCTAAGCAAGCAGGGAAAATCCGTTATCTGGCATCGGGGAGGAGAGAGAGATTCTCTTCTAATCTCAGTTAAGCCTCTGAACTACTGGCAAGTCCCTCCCAATGGAGATCATGGGAGCAGTGTGCTCCCAAAGCGGGCCCCTAGCGAGCTGTGGCACATAGCGGGAGCACACGGAGCGGCACCAGGCCGGCTCCAACACGTAACCAGGCGATATTGGTCCTGCGATCCATTTCTCTCTGCTAGACATGTTACCCCATCCAGCCCAGTGCGCTGGCTCACCAGGACAGGGTGGGTTGGCTTTAGCCAAGGTTTCGCAGTTGTATTTTTCTTGCTGTTAGCCCAGAGATGCCTAATGTCTTTGCAGCCAAAGATGGTCCCATGGGCAGAAACCCCACTTCCCTGCACTCTTCAGCTGGGGGCTCTTTGTTGTACAGGGGCTGGACTGCATTACTAATAGATTGACAATTCCGGTCACGGGGAACCAAGTGATGAAATCTAGTATTGCTAAGGAAACCGATATCCTGATAGAGAATATGTATATCGATTTTGGTTGGCTGGTTTGGACTATAAAACCTACCACTTCCATAACAATCTCAGCAAGGGACCTGCATTAAGCCAGGACTATATGTGAAAGAGACATTGTGTGTTCTCCCGGAGGCAATTAGGAAAAACAACAGTTTTCTAATTTCCTCAGCATTTGTTCAAAAGTCTCAGGGGAAGAGCCGTGTTAGTCTATATCTGCAAAAACAAGGAGAAGTCCTCTGGCACCGTAGCGACTAAGACTTATTAGGGCATAAACTTTCATGGGTAAAACTTACTTACTTCATCAGATGAACTGGAGTGGAGTTTATAGAGGTGTGCGTGTGTGCATTTTACACACATATGCATATATGGACAACAAAAGAAAGAGGTGAACAAGCCACTTCCACCCTGACTTGATTAGCCTCATTTACACAAGTACCTTCTTTGTTGTCCTTATATATACACTCATGCCTCTAATTTCCACTCCAGATCATCTGATGAAGTGAGCTTTACCCATGAAAGCGTATGCCTTAATAAATCTTAGTCGCCATGGTGCCACAGGACTCCTTGTTTCAGCATTGGTGGTCGGCCCTCCCAGATACAAATGAAGCAAACAACATTCTTAATCATTTGTAAAATGGCAGCACCTAACAGCCGCAATCAGAGATCAGGGCCTTGAGGTAGGCACTATACAAACGCAGAACAAAAATGGTCCCTGTCTCAAACGTATCTTCTCCCGGAGGTATATTAAGACAATGAAAGAATGAAACAGAGAGGAAGTCAAAAGAGGGTACAATTTTGAGAGGTATTCTGTGACATGTTTTGGGTTTAGGATTATGTGGTGCTGAATTGAAAACGCAAAGAACTTTTGGAAACAAGTTTTCCCTTATTTTGATTAGTTTATACTTAGTCAAAGGGAGGCTGTTTGTTTCAAAGTCCTGTCTAACTAGTGTTTGCTTTTAATTTATGTGTGTTTGCTTTTTAATTTAATTAATTAATTTACTGTGAAGTCTGATTCAGAAGGTTTCTTCTGAATGCTCACTGAAAACACAGAATATTACATGTTTGGTTTTATAGGCCTAATTATTTTTGAGATCTGATGGCAGGATATTTCACTAGCTTTGCCATACCAGGGCCACTTTTTCCTCTCTCTCCTGATGTGGAAATCCTGTTGCTACAATCAGGATTTCTGTATAAAGTTAAATGGCAGCGTGTGATCCTATGGGAGCATCAGGTGACAGGTTTTCAGTAGTAAGTACTACTGCAGCAAGTCTCTATGGGGTGGTCTCCTTGGAACTGTGGCCAGGTGGAAAGGGTTAATATTCCTGACCACTGCCCCTTTCTGTGAATTACAGCTGACAGAGGGCAGCTATAACCAACCCTAAGTGCAGGTACACGAGTACGTGCAACTATCAAATACACACTGAAGAACAGAAATACCAAGAGATTTCTGGAAGACAACTCCAATTACTAAATGTTAATAGAACATTTCTAGTTGCCCATTTTGGGGGCTTTCTTCTATTGGTGTTGAAGACAAATGATTTAAATCAAAAACAATTTATATCAATTGTAATCAGGATTTAAAATCAGCAAGCAGACAACTTTGAATTAAATAATCAATATTAATTCTTGTTCAATGTCTGTACCTGTTTCTATCTTCCTTTAGGAAAGTGTCTCACTAGTTGGTATAATTTGGTACTAATTTGCTAACCATGCAACTACTATTTCTATTTAAACAATTATATAACTTAATATACATTTATTCAGGCTTTTGACTTTTTACACTTTCTATTAGAAAATGGTCAGTGACCATCATTAGACAATGATTATCTAGTTGAAATAAAAAAAACCATTTTTTAATTTTTTTAATGACTCATTTTTATCTACCCTGATTACTGTTTACAAAATATTTTATATTTATCAGGCATCGTATTTCTGAACAGTCAAAATTTGTAAGCAAGCACACCACCCATCAAGAAAACAAACATTTAAGTAAAATGAGTAAACTATTCCTTTTCACAAGAAACTACAAGAAAAAGCCAACAGCGACTCTAGATGGCTTTTACACGGAGTGACTCCCAAGACAATTCTCCATCAGGAAAATGCTAAGAGGGGATATGATAAAAGTATAGAAAATAGAGAACAGCAGGTTGGGCTGGCTTGCACTAGAAGAACAAGAGGAAATGTAATGAAACTGAAAGGTACCTAAAGCAAACCTGTTGAAAGGAGATACTTTCTCAGATGGTGCATAATTTGATCACGGAACTTGTTGCTAAAGGAAACCATTGAGGCCAAGAATTTAGCAAGATTCAAAGATGGAATTTTATAACAGTAATATACTGATATTTATAATATAATAAAGAGGATTTGGTGTTTATATGCATAACAAGAATATCCAGTTATAACCACCCGTATGGAAAAAAAAAAAAAAAAAGATGGGAAAAGATGTTAAACCTCATGCCTCAAAATTTAAGACAATCTCTAATCAGTAGGGATTAAGATGAGACCTTTATCATACCAGATTAGCTCATTGCTACCTACTCAGCAGTTTCCTCTTTTTTCCTCTGAAAGCGCCGGTGCTGGCCACTGTCAGAGCTGGCTACTGGAGTAGATGGACCATTTTGTCAATTCTTATACTCCCATCAATCAGAAGTGCTCGGAAAACGGTTGGATTTCATGACATGGAATCCAGGCCTCAAAGCATGGGTGAGGTCTAGTAAAATAGTCCTTCCCTTCTGTACTGCTCCATGTATCAGATACTCCTTGGGAATATCGCTAATCCAACTAATTAAGAGCACCCACAACTGCAGCACAAGTTTTGGGATGGCAGCGTTGGTTTCATTTAAAAAAACGTGACCGTCACGATCTGGTGGGGGAAGAAACGTAAATGTGTGTTTGGACTGGTAAATATTGTGTTGAACACAGAGCAGGAGCTTCATACCATCCAACACACGATGATTGACTTTCTCTACATCAGTGATTCCCAAACTTTTTCCCCATGGAGGAACCCCTAAAATAATTTTTCATATCCCGAGGAACCCCTACCCAAATGAAAACATTTGCTTGGCCAGAAAAAGTTGACAGCAGGGATTGCAATTCAATTACTGCTAAGTTATTGTCAAGAAAATGTATTTGTAAAGAGCTGTTATTTATATATCTATCTATATCTATCTAAATCAGCTTACGCTGTAAGAAAAAAAAAATTATTTATTTATTCCACGATTTCTCGCTGAACCCCTGACGATGGTCTGTGAACCCCAGGGCTTCGCGGAACCCTGGTTGGGAAACACTGCTCTACATGGTGCGGGTTAATAGTGATGCCACTCCCACAGCAGACGACGTCTCTGGATTTTGAAGAGGTGGTAACTGTCTCAAACTGTCTCTTACTCCTATCAGAAGGGCTGTCGTGTTAATTTGTATCTGCAAGAACTCGGAGTCCTGGGACACTTGAAAAGCTAAAGATATCTTTGGACATAAGCTTTCATGGGCAAAAAACCACTGTCAGATGCATCTAATGAAGTGGGCTTTTCCCCTCACAAAAGCTCATGCCCAAATAAACCGATTAGTCTTTAAGGTGCTGGAGGACTCCGCGTTGTCTCTTACTCCTCACGCCCATATGAGACCGTCCAGAACTATTATTTAGACTTATGAGCTGATGCCGGTAACAGGCACTTGAAAACTACAAAAGACGAGGAACATACTTAGGTGGTTGTCACTGGTACAGTTGTTTTCTGAGCAGCAGTCCCCCGAGTTTGTACAATAGGAAAGAGGGACAGTCTAGGGCCTATGAGTAATGGATACTCCCCTACTCAAGAGGGCTTCACTCTTCAAAGAGAAAGAGATCCACTGAGGATCCACCATACAACTACAATGAATGCTCTACCCCCAGCCACAGGACTTGGGAAACAGTCTAGCAACAAGCAGTTATTCTGCCCAGCACTAGCTCAGTGCAAGGAGCAACCTCACAGGACAGCATAGTCTGCGTACGATACTCATTAAATAGAACGCACACACTTCGTCCACTTGACAACGAAGCATGGGGTCACCAGAAAAAGATGAACCTGGGACTGGATGAGTGAGGAGGACAGGTAGGAAGATACGGCGCTTCTCTCTTAGATCAGTGGTTCTCAACCTGGGCTATGCAGGAGTCTTTTGGGGGGGGGAGGGGGGCAGTCTATCAACTCATCTGGATATCTGTCCAGTTTTACAACAGGCCAGAGGAAAATCACTAGCGAATTCAATACAAAATAACCCTTCAGACAATGACTTGTTTATACTGCTCTACAGACGATGCTGAGACATAAGTACAATGTTATATTCCAATTGGTTTCTCATTATATAGGAAAAATAAGGAAGTAAGCAAGCATTTTGTCAGTAACAGTGTGCTGTGTCACTTCAGTATTTTGAGGTTTGATTTTTTAAGCAAGTACTTTCTAGGTGAAGTGACACGTGGGGTAGGCAAGGCAAATCCGACTCCTGAAAGGGGACAGTCGTCTGGAAAGGCTGGGAGCCGTTGTTTTAGAACGCCATTTTGAGTCTGGCTGAGCTAGGTGGTGGCAGGAAGAGGTCCCCATCCAATAGCTGTTTGATGATATGAATCCAGATCTTAGGGGACAGAACCAGCATCACAAGCAGGGGGTGCTGACAGCTTCTGTGGCCCCTGGACAAGGTGAGGGGCTCCCACTTCTACAGTACCAGAAGGGGTGGGGCCTAAGGTGGAAGGGGCGGGGCCTGGATAGCCTGCCCTGAGAATTCCCCCCCCCCTCCAAAAGCTCCAGCAGTGATTTAAAGGGCCCAGGGTTCCATGTGCCTTCCCACCCCTCCACCCCCCCGGTTGGAAGGCCAGATCACAAACCCCACACACGGGTTGGTACCATGTGACAAGAACAACCGAGTCCCAGGGTAAAATGGGTTTGGAGACTGGACTACCTGCTCCTCCCGCGGGGCCTCCCTCTAGGTCTTTGGCACTTTAAAGAGAGGAAATGAAGGACATTTCTACACTGCAGAAACCACCTCAAGCCATGGCAGAAAGTCGCAGGAGCTTGGGTCGGCTGACTCGGGCGCGGGCTACAGGGCTAGAAGGAGCAGTGTGGGCATCCCTGGGCGGGCCTCTGAACCCCGAGCAGGAGAAGGGGTAAGAACATCTACGTGGCTCCTTGTGGCCCTGAAGCGCTGGCTGAAGGCAGCTGGCCCAGGCGCAGACTCGCGGCTCTTGTAGATGTGGCCTGGCAGGGCAAGAAAGCCCAGCCTGCTGTCGGCTGTCCCACTGCAGAGCGAAGAGGACTGCGGCACTCAAAACGGGCTGCCCCCAGAACTGCGATGGCAAAGGTAGTCACTGTACGAATGCAGGGCCACACAGGTAGGGAACTGTGACCCCCCTCGCTGTACCTAGCAGTTTCTTGCTGTCCAGTTTCTGTCTGTTCAAAGGGTTTGTGCCGTACAGCAGGGCATGTGCCTCCGAGTGAACCGTCTGTAGCTCTTCTAGAGTTGCTTTTCTGCCACGAATACACTGTAGGGAAAGAAAACAAAGTGATGAAACTGTGTTTATGACAATTAACTCATCTACCTTTTCCCTTGGCGAAAAAGGAAATATCGTTGGAATTCTAATTGCACTAAGGGGTTGTTTTACTTAAGTTACAGGTTAAAAATGTATTTGGGGGAATGCAGAATATCGAATTCTGGGGGAGGCTACATGTGCTGCAAAAGTTGCTTTCTTTATGAAACAAATGGCTATGGAAACAGGTGTTTGCAATGGTTCCGAATGTATCTGAATGCGCTTGGGGCATTTTGGTCACGGTGTATCTAAAACGAGGAGTTTGGTTTTCATGACAATAGACTGAACTTTGGTATTTTCCTGGGCGCAGGATTTCTATTCTGGATATGCTCCAATGAGAATTCCCACATCAACGTGCACCGTCAGCAGCTTGTGGCCATCCCAGGAACACCAGAAACGATAGAAGCAGCGGCCAAAGGACTGGCACCCTGGAGATAGTCACAAGGCCATTGTGTTCCTTTAGAGAGCACGCAGCAGACTACACAGCCCCTGCACAGACCCACTGCAGCCTAGCCCACGGAGGGACAACTTACTAAAACTCTCTATTCCTGCATTTTAGCAATATGTACAAAACATACAGTTGAAAAACCTCTTAAAACAGAAAGGCACAACTGTGGTGGCTCAAGGCAGTCCAAGCTGTTCCCAGCAGTCCTCCAGAGGTGCATTGGGGAGCACAAGAGAGTACCCCTCCCGTTGAAAGAGGTTCTATAACCTCTTTCATGTTACATGCGGCGAGTCAGCACGACTGTAGAAACCAGGTGGCTGTGGCTCACACATCCTTCAGAGCCCGGCAATACTTCTGCACTAGAGGAGGCGCTGAACTGTGCGATGTCTCACCGCTGGCTCTAGGCTTAAAGCCCTGGGCGAGTCTAACCTGCTGTGGTACAGAGAGGCATGCACTGCCCAGTGGGCCGAGACACCTGCGACACTGCACACGGAGCATTTTCTTTCACACAGAATCGTAGGGCATAATGGCAGGCGCACAATCCAAGCTAGTCAGAGGGGATTTTGTCTCAAACCTTTGGTGCAAGCCGCGTGCACGTATTTTAAAGTGTATCTGCACAGGAAGTAGTTTTATAAAGTCCTTAAGCTTTAAATCAAGAGAACAAAGCACGGCAGGAAGTGGCTTCCTCCCTCAGGATTCAGTTCACCTGTCCAGTCAAATTCCTCTTTTGTTTGTTTTTTCTTTAAACTCTCGAGCTGAGATTTCCTGGGCATAAATGCTGGATGCAAAATACACAGTCAAGTGACACACCCAGCAGCTGCAAAACACTAGCCCCAACGAGTGTGAAAATCACCTCCAAGAAAAAATTCTTTCCCCTCTTGTGTCTCTTTCAGTTACGCCTTTATCTTTTCTCTCCTTCGTGGTTTCCCCTTGCCGCGATGGCATCCGTGTTCTCTAGACAGATCAACTGACTTTCACTCAACTGCTGAGTTTTTTAAGGCTTTCTGGAATACCGCATTGTCTGTTTTAGATTATCTGACCGTGCACAATGAGTAGAATGGGAGCAGATCTCCAAATCCCCATCAGGTAAACAGCGTTGCTGCCGATTTCGAAGAACTCCCCAAGGGTGTGCCCACTGGGTGGCTAGAAACACCATTCTCTCTTCCACGTAATACGCTGCTCTCTAGATTGCGGGTTATTCAGACTTTTTCTGTATTTCTAGTAAGAAGCCTTGTATTCTTCTCAGGAAACACCCAATTTATGTACACTTTGGGAAAACAAGCACCCCTCAGAACTTCCCTTTACAAACATAACACCTGCTTACTGTCGAGTTTTTGCATTTAATATGTACATAAAGTGCCTAGGTGGAGCTTTCCACGGATGGAAAATGAAGCCAAATTCTAGGACACTTCTACAAGTCTTCTGGACCACTCAAGTTCCCTGACACACAAGCGACAGATGAAGCCTGACAGCAGCAAGAGTTTGCAGTGTACCCCAGCCTCGTGGGGAAGAGGAAAAGGTTATGTGGAGTCTGTGCAAACCAGGGACAGGCCAACTCCAACATGCCGCTGCAAGTCACTCAGACCTGAAAATTCCTCCTGCCCAGTCACCGCTGCATCCTGCATTGCGGCATTGCCTAAATACCAATGACATGGCATGCACCCCAATGGGCAACCCGGTGAGAGTTTTCAGAAGAGACAAAGAGGCAGGATGTGACTCAGGGCTTGGAAGCGAGGACAGTTCTGCAGAGAGGACTTCGCATGTCAGGACAATTAACGAGCGACCCCAATTCGAGTGGCTCAAAGAAGGAGGCGAAGAGGAACGGCCAAGATTAGGAGTGAAGTAAGTGTGTGGCAAAGAGGCACATGAGTGCCTGGGGGAAAGGGAGGGTGGAGCAGCAAGTACAGGCACCATTTTGAAGGGAAGGAAGGGGGCTGAGAGCAGGCTTGGAGATCCCTAGGAAAACACTGGAGAAGGCGCACGAAGACGATTAGATTCTGGAAGCTGGCGGTGCCACGCCATTACAGACTGGGGACTGAGGAAGAGTGTAAGAAAGGACACTGTAAAAGGAAAGGCAGGGTGGGATTGACACATGGTTGAGGCTTTCAGAAGAGGCAGGGTCATGGTAAGGTTGAAGTCTACCAATGTTCAGGAAATCATGACAGACCAGGGCAACGCAGGAGGAAAAAAGTTGAGTGTCAAACAACTCCCATAGCTCCGCCCTTGGGAGCAGCGCGAAGGGCAGCATTCAAGCTGGTAACAGTTGTTCAAACCTTACAGAACAAAGTTTCTATTGTCACGTGCAGAATGGCTGCGGTACGAGGCAGTTATAATACTGCACGGTGTAAGCAATGCTCGTCAGAAACCGACCTATATACCAATAGGTGCTTTGTCTGGTGTATTTATTTTAAATACTAGAGAGAGAATAATCCCAAAGTTCAATTCGACTTGTCAGACACAAACCAGTCAACTCTTGTTGGCCAAGCTGCAAACACTAGAAATCTAGCTCATGGCAATGCTGCCCCCAAGTGGCTAACCTTTCGTAGGGCTCAGAAATGATTTTGAACCAGACTGGCTTCAGAAGAGGAAGCTGTGTCATGCGCAGTTTCCTCGGGACAAGCCAGCACTATAGGAATTTAGTCACATCTGTGGGCCTCTCTCCAGCTCCTCCTAGTCTCTACAGCACAGATGGGTCAGTACAGCAACACAAGCCATACGGATTCTCTGATCTGAGGAACCATAAACCCCATTAAAACCCCTCCTTTTGAAGGGCCTCAACCTTAGCTAACCCATAGAGTTCACGACAATATTAAAAGGGAAAAATGATACAGCAGCACCAGAAACACCACACTGAAGATGGAGTTTAACCAGGGGTTAAATAGAAAACTTGATTTCCAAAAGTCATGGAAATTAAACTCGGGCAAGAGTCAATGCTAGAGAGGTACTTCATTTTAGGAAGAGGAATACCAGACCATTACATGACTAACTCCTACTGCAAATACTGGCCAGACATGCAATAAGGAGTCCTATGAATTTTGTGACTGTAACAGTCACAGTGATAGAGTGAAACTGGACAGCTATATTCATTCAGGATACAGACACACCTGATCTAAACATAAGACATTTGGCATAACCCAGCCTACAGCCAGATCCATGAAAACATGACAGAATCTAGTACAAGTTTGTGTGTCTATGTTGCAATCAGAGATCCAAGTTGTAAATTCATTAGGTTCACCTTTGAAAGCAGATTGCTAGAGTCCCTTACAATGCACACACGAAATCCTGCAGCACAATTAAAATGTCAAATCTTCCCCTGCCCCTAACACACAACTGAAACTACCGATCTGCCCGCTCCTCATTATTACCTCACACTTGCTACGGAGGCCTGTCTCCTGGAGCCGGGACCAGATGCTCTGGATTCTCCCTGCATGCTCTGGATGGCTGTTTGTGTTCCCACAGGTACACTGGTGTTTCAGCATCAAGGTATCATAGACCAGGCCTGCAGCAAAAGTTAAAAGAAATGGTCTCGTGAGACATGAAAATAACCCGTTATGGAGAGCCACCGAAGCAGCGCAGGCTGTATTGAACTGAAACCTTATGAACAACAGAAACCTGCAGTCCACAGGCAGATGAAGAACATTAGGAAAATATAACCACAGACTAGTAAATGTGCTGGACAGCTTGACTGTATGACCGGGCTGTACGCAAACATGGGGACTGGAGTCAGTGACCCAAAAGCACCCTCCCAGTCCCGTGAGCTTAACTTCTCAGGTGGCATCACAATGACCTCGCCCTGTTGGAAATTTCCCTGTTGGAAAGACCTCGCCCTGAAATGCATCATTAATGCCATGAGAGGACGCAGCAGTAGGTTTGTAAGAGGAGAAAAGAGGTGACAGCAGAGATTTAGGCAAACATGTCAAGAAAAAAAAGTTCTAAAAGGACACTATAATTCTCTGACTCTCACTAAGTACTATTGCACCTGCTACTGAAATGCTTCCAGGTTTTTGGATAAAAGAACAAGTGGATACGTCCCTGGAAGGATCTTTCTTCCATAAAATAGCTTGCTTTAAAGTATTCCCCTCGGGGCTATGGGAGGACATAAGAATCCAGGTACATGGAAAGGAGTTTATAAGCACACATTTTGGGATAACTATTCAGTGTGTTCTGTGGGCATTTAGCAGGGTTTGCCTCAAGAAACCGACTCCCTATGCATCCCTGAGTATGAATCCACGCTCAGCAGTGCAGATGACTCCGATACATGTTCTGCTTCTACCCGGCTCTACTTTTGAACCAGGATTGTGAATTCAACTCAGACATACCACTGCCCAAAAACACCAGGATTCCCAGAGTTGTGTTTTCAGGAGAAGACACTTTTTGTTTCAACAAAGCAGATGTGGTGAAAAGGTTAGTTCTCCCAGAGTGAGTCTGTATCGGGGAGCATCCAAACTCTGGGGAATATCTGGGGGCACAGAGGATGCAGAACAGATTTGCAACTCGTATTGCTCCTTTGAAAGCCAACTAGTTCCCCAAAGTGTCTTGCCACTGCGCGCTGGGGCCAGTGCCGCCACTTTCAGCCACGAGGGGGAAGTTGTCTGACAATTACTTACTCTGCTTCAGGCTTTGGGGCCTCGGAGTGCAGTAAAACACTCCAGTGCTGGAGGACAGAGGGGAGCAGTCGTGAACCAAAGGTCAATTAATCAGGACTTTGCAATCAATACTGATAATGTGCCCACCTGCCTGCTTTCTTTCGGATGTGACTCAACTGCATTCGGCGCTGTTTGGGCAATACCAAGCAACACCCACTGAAGTCACAGGTAGGATGTGGGCAGTAGAATGGATAGCTACTCTGAAGCTCAACCCTGGGAAAGAACACTGGATTTTGTTGTTTCTGTCTCAAAAATATACCTGTTATACATAGGGGGCATGCATGAGAGACAGAGAGAGAGAGAGAGAGAGATTGGGGGGATGCATGAGAGAAAGAGATATGTGTGTGTGTGTGTGTGCGCTGTTGGGAAGTGACGAGAGGAGCCATACTTCAGGAGAAGTTCAACCTATTTACATTCTAACCCTGTCTGTCTGTCTCTGGTGAAGCAGCGATAAGAGCAGCATTTCCGCGACATTTCTCTGGTGCAGCATTTATGCACTGTTCCAGGTTTTTAACCTCGACAGCTACTGCATAGAGGAGGACTGCTCTTCCCGTAGCTGAGGTCACACTGTGGCACACAGAAAAAGAAAATGCTTGGCCATTTTAATTTAAAATACAAAACTACTTTGGACACTACAGTGCCATTGCTGGAAAATAATACTCCCTCCAATGTGGGAACAATCAGTTTTAAAGGTCAGAACTAAAGCATAGACAACTGGCATTTCTTGGAAGGGTAAATAGGCAATTCAAGGCTCAGGTAATTCTACTGCTCCGGCAGTGAAGGAGAGAAGAAATGACCTTCATCAGAAATAAAAAATGCTGTAACAAAACATTAGAATAACATATGGAATTCATTGTCATGGCAGATCAAAGACTGAACCATTGCAAACCAATGGCCCAATCTGGGAATCCTTGAGTAAAATTGTACACACACCAATATTCCCAATAAGGCCAATGCATCTACTCACGTTAGCAAGGGTACAGGGGTTAGCCCCTAATGTAACCAACCTTATGCTGGTTGCCTCCCTGCCCTTGTGCAAGTGCAAAATGCCGCCCTTCTGATTTTGCTGGGTTTATGTCTATTGTCCTATCATGGCGCACAAGCGCAATGTCATGCTTCAGGACATAAAACTAACCACCTGCCAGCGGCAGAAAGGGGTGAGGTTGAAGACACGCACTCCTCAGTGTGTAGTATGTCCGTCTCCCCGTATCGCCCCCGCCAGATGCCCTTTAAGCATTAAGAACCTGTTACTGCTTGAGGAAGGGTAATGAAATAAGAGACCCAGGGGTTTGATTCTGTCCAACAGATCGATGTTCCTCACTATTCCCAGAGAGCACGTTAGAAGAATTTACTATACACACTATTTTTAAAATGACAAAAATTAGAAGCAATTTTTAATTTGCCTATTTTAAACTAGGCTGACTTTAAGATGCACTATCTGAGTTTGCTGACTTCATTTCTTTGTATTCCAATTCCTTGAAATGAGTATTCCATTGGCAAAGTAACTGTTAACCAGAATATTCAATTAAGCAGCACGCCCCCCCTCCCCTCCATGTCCCCAACATGCCGGATAACAAAGCTTTTACTGTAAGAAGATATGTACCAAAATATTTGTCTATAAAGACTTCCCCCCCTCTCAGCAAGGAAGGTGGCTGGGTTGGTAGAAAGTCAGTCATGATTTGAACAAGGGCAGAGGAGGATTTAAATTAACTTTTATAACAGTGTGAGGAAAACAACATTAAAATATTCCTTTTCTCAACATTTTCTGTGGTCCAATTTCCATGATACATACAAATGGGCTATGGCTCTTCAGTGCCCAGCACCTACTACTGGTTGTCACCTGCACTTGTGCGAGTGCAAACTCCTGCCATTCCCATTGTGAATGATTTTACCCCCCGCTTGCCACTCTGAGTGAGTATACGTGACTGCAGTGTGTTCAAGGAAGTGGGCCCCTAGAGTCTTAAAACATTACAGAAATTAAATGTTATGAAACCGCGATTAGCCCGATGAAACACACTAAGTACTCTGCAAATTACCGTCTTGTCACAGTACTGCACGCCTCATACCATGGAAAGGCAACGTGGATTTATTTTCATTTTAAGCAATCGTTTAATCCTACCTCAACACTCATTTCCTTGAATCTGACACCTAAAATTGTAGAACTTGGAACAGACTTATTTACAGTTTTTGAAATCACGACGTTTGTGGCTCCACTCTATTAGATAATTAGAAGTGGAATTAGGAGGCAAAATGTAAATCCCATGACAGCAGGTATTACTGCAGTGACATTTGGTAAAGATTCACATGACTGATATTGCATGTAAACGATGGAGAAGCTGGAACCAGATACAGGCAAATAGTGACTCTACTTCTACAACGCACATAGAATCTGTCATTTTTAAACCTGCGGGTTCAGATTTTCAAAGTGGCCTAAGAGAACTCGGGGCTCAATGTCCACTGACCCTCTGTAGTATGTGGGTGCCTAATTCCCTTGGGACCCTTTGAAAATGCCAGCCCCTGCTACTGCATGCTGGATCTTTCTGGTGCCACGACGGACTGCTTATTGGTGCTTTCATTAGAAAGCAAGACATACGAACCTTGTGAAAACTCGACACCCAACAGCCTGATTTTCAGCAAGCAGGCTACTGCTCAGGCCAGGGCCCTGCTAGACGAGCACACCCCAGCTCCCAAGCCCTTTCAGTGCAGGAGGGTCGGCTACCATGTAACCTGACTGAAAGCAATGGGCTACCCTGTGCCCTCTGAGAAGGGGTCTGCCACCGATGTACCTGCACCCTGCTGACTGGTATGGGAGCTAGCTCTGCCAATGACACATCAGCTGGGAGTTTCCCCCTCCCTGTGGGGTTCACAGCCAGCCAGACCACACCCTCTGGAGGCACAAAAGGCTGGAAGTGGAGCAAAATCTGCTTGGCAGTAAGTTCAGCGCTCAGGCTGCCCGTGTTGCTGGGTCCTTCGTCAGCCATGCCGCGCGGCCTTCTTCCTCGCGCCCACGTCCACCGCCCCGTCTAGTCTGAACTCGCCGTGTCCCGGGCCGTGAGCAGCCAGCGCTCGGCGTCGCTACACACACTGTCCAGCACCTTTCACCACACAGCTGGGATTCCCCTCCATAGTGTCGCTCCCTTCGGTGGTGGGACTTGGGGAAGGGGGGGAATATGGGGTGTAGGGACTGACCCAGATTGTCCCATCCCCAACTCAGCCACAGAGCATGGGGTTAACAACACCGTGACTGCCAACCGACAGGTGGGAATTAGGGAGGTTTGAGCAGAAGGGCAACTCTTGCCTCCTCCAACAAAGCGCTGGTATCGCCCACTCCATGGCCACGCAGCCGAGCACTCAAAGAATAAACGACCTTTTCCCCACGGGGCACTCAGCCCCATCCAAGCCCCTCCCGCCCCCAGACGTACCTGTGGTGAACCTCGGCTTAGTGGGGGGCTCCTGTACGGACATGGGGAAGGTGGCAGACGCAGGTGAGGACTGGGCGGGACAGAGGCCGATGTCCGCCAAAAGACACCGGGATGCCAGCTGCCTCCATGGAGGCCTGGTAGTTTCTCAGCTGGTGAATGCGTTGCTGCTCCAGCAGGAGGGCTTGCTGTTGGGGAAGACACAAGGAACGTA
The DNA here is from genome assembly GCA_019425775.1 of Rafetus swinhoei. NCBI lineage: Eukaryota > Metazoa > Chordata > Testudines > Trionychidae > Rafetus > Rafetus swinhoei. The sequence goes on along the minus strand of CM033439.1, from coordinate 76,372,168 downwards.
AGGGGCAGGTTCACGCAAACATCACAATGCAAACGCGTGGCCTGGAATGTTACAACGTTATTTGGCTGTTTGGTTTGGGTCCCAGATACAGCGAGTGCACACACAGGCGCACACTGACACAGGCAGGGCTGTGAAGGATCAGAATTCGGAAGGCAACAAGGGCATCGGTTTCCTCTTTGAAACCCAACGGCACAGGGAGGAGGTCAGAAACACACAGAGCTGCCTGGCAAGTCAGCGACTCTCCCAAAGCGTTACATCCTGCAGCAGAAATGACAGGCCGGAGCCTCGGCTGGTGGGAAGCAGCACAGAACCACGGACTTCTGTGGAGCTACCCCACGTCTCACCACACGAACGGCTGGCCAGCTGTGAGCAAGGGCACAAGGAAACGGTTCTGACAACCGAGCACTGGCTGAGGTGTCCAGGTCTCGCTGGCTGGCTGGCGTTACACGTACACTGCACGTCCAAGGCCCAACAACATACCACAGATAAATACATGGGGCTGAACGGTCCTACTCGGAACCCAGGTATTCCCGCGCAGCGCCCGTGCTTGCTTCACCTGTACTACTGACAGCTCCCCTTTCACAAAGGCATCTCAGGGCTTTTTCTAACTTTATTAAGTATTTTTCTTTTTCCTGGTCTTTCTAGGTACAGATTAGGGACAAGCAGGCACCTGTTTCCTTGCCCTTTAACCCCGAGGCCTAGCCGAGCAGCTATCCCGATCCCAGGGCAAAGGTCTCTGGTTTAGGCACCCTAATGGCAATGCATGCACTGAGCACCCGGCGGGCTGACATCTGCTTCCCTGCGTGCTCAAGGCCGCTCCAGCGGCTGGGGACTGGTTAACCAAAGGAAGGCACCTGCGATGCTGCCTGTGCTCGCTGCCCAGAGGGGAGGGAGCACGGGAGCAGCTTTAGCACTAAGAGGGAAACATTTGGGAGGAGTCCTCTGGCAGCCAGACACCCTAGTCTGAAGGGGGCTTGGCGCCGTCAGCGTGGTGCCGGCAGTCCCAGTGCACTGGCGGCTTGAGACGCAAAGGCCCATGGGGAGAAGGCAGGAATGCCGCTTGCGTGTCTGGGGAAACAGGGTTTGTCTCCTAGGGCTGACGCACTGCTCTTCAGCGGGAGAGTCATGTCCGGGGTGGAGATAGCTGCCCTACAGTGTCTGTAGCTAGCAAAAGCAGGGGCATGCACACTAGAAATAATCCCTGCTTTCCTTCTGCCCAAATGCAGGGCCCATGCTTCCAACCAAGCCAGCGGCTCTGCAATGTATTGTGTCCCCGCGGGTAAGCCAGCGCAAGAAATACAGCTGTGCCCTGATGCTTCATCCCTCCCGGGGCAAGCCAGCCACACGTGCCGTAGGCAGCGGCTGCAGACTGGCCGTGCTGCCCAGCACACGCCTTGTGGTGAAGAGAGCTGGGTTCCTGCTGCAGCCCCAAGGAGATGGAATGTTTCCAAAGCTTGCGTCATGCTGCAATTACAGCAGATGCGATTTCCCCCGGGCCGTGGGGAGTCACCAGCCTGTAACATACCGCTCAGGCGTGTTAGGGAAAGCCCATGGTCAGTGAAAACACACTTATTGACTTGGGGTCAGGTCCTACTGGCATTGTCTTGGGGCGGTGCCTCCGCCTCACCCCCCACGTGGGCCAATGAAGAACGCTCGAGCCATAAAACCCAAGGGCTGGCCTCTGTGCACTACCTGCCTGGGCCCATTTTAGCGGTGTCGCCACGCAGTCGATGAGTGGGACGTCCAGCGTGGCTGTCCGTTTCCAAGGGAACCGGCACTCCTTCGGCCTCCCCGAGAGGACGGCGGGTTAGCAGCGTTGCCTGGAGACTCCCTGCGGAGCTGTGCCAGCGCACACTGCCCTTCCCGCCTGTCCACTGCGACCCGTCTCAATCCGGTCTGAAACCTAGTCCTGGGAGAGGGCTGAGAGCGACGGCCAAGGCTCAATGAGGGCCCAGCTGTGGGCTGCAAACAAGGGCGCCAGGGGGAGGAAGGGAGAGACGCTTGCTCTGGCTGGGGAGCAGGAGGGACCTGGCAGAGCTGGGGAGCCCTGGCCTGACCTCACTCCCAGGCTGCAGGAGCGGAGACAAGGGCTGCGGGCAGGAGGCCAGGCCAGGCCAAGGCAGCAGGCCCACCCCCTTGCCAATGCTGAGTGGCCATGGCAGGCTGCAGTTCGGCCCCGGGGCAGGGGTAGATGCCGACGGGCAGTGGGTCGCAGAGGCAAGGAGAGAGGCCACGGGGAGACAGCAGCCTGAGAGGGGCGCCCTGTGGGCTAACGAGCTAATTCCCAGGGCAAGTCCGTCCCGTGACACAAACACTTCACCTTTACGCAGCCACAGAACAGGCTCAGAGCAGACGGTCCCAACGGCCCAATGCCGGTCGGTGCCCATCAGATGCCAGGAGGCCCCTTTGCCATGCTCCTCCTCACCTGCCGGAAGAGCAGCTCCTGCTCAGCTTGCCTCTGCCCTGGCTCCAGCTCCAGTGGCAGCTCCGTCTCCTCTTCATCACTCTCAATGGGCTCTTGCTTCACCGTCACCATGTTGGCCAGCCCTTGCGCCTCCTTTTGGCTCGCGACTCGGTCGCCGTACGGCTCCTCCAAAAGTGCGTGGTGCTCTCGCAACTCCTCTTCCGTCTCCTCGGGGTGGCTTTCAGGCTGGCGGGCTGGCTCGGGCGGCTTGGGGATCATCTGAAAAGACCCCAGAGTTTAAGGGATACAACACGTGCAACACACCAGAGCTAACACTGGCTGCGCTCTCAACTACAGAATTATCTTAGCGAAAGCAAAAGAAAAAGTAACTTCATATTTCTGACAAATTAGCTCCAAGAGAAGGATAATGACAGTAAGGACAAAGAACCGGGTCAGCCCATTCATCTAGCATCGCGGAAACATGTCCTAAGTAACAATCTATTTTTTTTTGGTTTGATTTCTGCCTTAAGAAAGCGGACTGCTCTAAACCTGTATGCTTTGCAGGGCTGCTCCCTTCCGTTCAATGTCTGCAAGGAAACAACCACTTGGCAGCAAAACCCCAGCAGCAAACGAGTGACAGATTTCTTCTTGTCTGGTTTCCTGTCTCCCCGTTTGCCAAGCTTCTTTCAGACAGCGCCATAAATTGCATCTCACAAAACCAGAGCCTGCCTCCCGGTTCCCAATGCAGCTGAAGTCGAGTATTTTAGTAGCTTTGGGAGAGAAGAGCTATGCTGGGTGATCTGTACCACAACTACAAAAATAAAACCCCAGGACGTTTCAGAGTCAGGCTGCCCTGCACTGAGTCAAGTGCTGCTGGGAAGCTTGTGTCCTCCAGCTGTCACATGCACTTCGCAACCTTAGTGCTCAAGTGTTTGGGAGTCCAAGCGCCTGTGACCCTCACAGCCCCTCCATGCCAAGTGGCGAAGGGTTCCCTGTTCGGCACGGCAGGAGTTGCTGAGAGAACAAACTCACTACGCCCACACTGCCGTCCCGGAATCCAGCCAACAGAATCGCACTGAGGTATCGAAGGGACACTGGCGACACACGGCTCTGGCATGAGGTGAAGGGTGTGTACTACCACCACATGAGGCTTTCAAGTGTCACCGAACAAGGGAAAAACGTTCTTCCAGTCCAGGGGCAAAAGTCGTTTTTGCTCTGCGGGAGGCAGAGGATGCCTTGTGAGCCCCAAAGGCCTGGAGCTATGCTGGACTCTTAACGGGGTGCAAGGAGAAAACCATCTCACTGAGAATACTGGGGGAGGGGCGGAGGCATGATTCGTGATGGACCGAACCCTGGATTGACTGAAAACCAGCAAGCTCTGCGGAAACACTGCAAGGGTGAGAAACTGCTTCAGACAAGAGCTGTAGCCCACTAAATCAAGCCTTAGCGCTGGCTGGTCCGCATGGGAAGCTTACACGGACACAGCTACGCCCCTCAGGAATGTAAGCACCCCCCGCCCCAGCGGCGCAGTTAAGCCAACCCAAGGCTACGACTGGGCTACAGCTCATGCTGACAAAACGCGAGTGCCCCCGAGGCGAGTTACGCCGGCATAGGCATTCACGCGCAGCCGCGGGAGGGCTTCTCCCCCTTGAGGTGAGCGGAGGGAGGGTGGGCAGTATCCCGACCACGCAGGAAGGAGCGGAGGAAGAGAGAGATTAAGTGCCCACTAATTCTGGGTGCCCAGTTTGCTAGGTGGAAGGCCTGTGTTGGCAGAGTACCAACCATTGCACAGTACTTGTGCCTTCATAGCCCGGCTCCCACTGGCCTCCCCCACAGCGCCTGGCAAGACTTCTGCAAAGCAGACTCCACCGTACCGAGCAGGGCACCCAGAGAACGGGCAGCACACGCTTTGGGGGCCCGTGAGAGAAGTCTGAAGAGCCGTGCCCAGCACCACACAGAGCCATGCGGCAGGGGTAGGGACGGAATCCGGGCCAGGCTTCATCAGCCTTCCCCAGGAGACCATCCTTTCTCTTTCTGCAACACCCGTTCAGCAGGCACCTCCCAACTTCGGCAACACCAGTAACAAGTCTCCTTCGCTACACCTGCACACCTAAGGAGGCAGAGGGCTTGTGGAAAGGGTAGCAGGTCACGATGTAATCAGAGCCTGCCCCATACTGCTCATTACTCCTGGCCAGGGGGATTCAGGGCCACTGTGGGGCAGCAGGGAAACAGCCCTACTTGCAGAGTCTCTCCTGTCTGCAGAAACGTGGCTGCACCAGTGCCACTCACCTGCCCTGGCAGCTCAGGCATGTTTGTTCGGGCAGCCAGGGGAGAGGTACTTCCCTTGGGGAAGAGGGGGCTTCAGGGATGCCCCAGCCCCCCGGGACGTTAGTCCTGGCTGAGGGAGGGGAAGGAAGAGGCCAGGAATGGAGTTCCCGCTCCCCACTGGCCAGGCGTGACTTGCCCTTGGGGAATCTATGCTGGCTATTTCCGATCGCCTTCCTCTCCTCCCCACCTATCACCGACATGCTCAGCGGCTCTGTGGGGGTGGCAGGTGAGCAGCTGGCAGCAGAATGGCGCTGCCGGGGGGGAGCGCTCACGCAGGGGCCAATGAATCTCTGGAGGCTTTAGCATAAACTCTGAGACATCTCTGCTGAGAGGCACAAAATGCGTCTTCTGAAAGTCTGACTGGGCCACGTCCTGATGGATTTTCATGGGGATGAGAAAAGGACCAGGGCCGAGAGGACGCCGCCATTCCAATTTCTCATCGCTGCTCCAAGGGATGGGGGGAAGGGACTACCAGTTTTAAAATAAAGTGTTGCCAGAATGTTTTAACATTAGCAACACATGTTTACACGCCCCCCAGCCTTGCTCCCGGAAATGTTTGAACTGTGTTGGTAGAAATTTTCCATCTAATTCAGCCTGAGGCAGCCATCTGACCTAGAAAATTTAAAACCAAATGGTTCAAGTTTGGCAAAGCCATAAACTGAAGAGAGCATGCTTTGAGCCTGGCCTATAATTAAAGGACAATCAGACTTTACTTGATTTTTAGTTCCGCTGCTACTCTACATAGATGGGCCCTGACATAGCTGAGTGTTCGGAGAACCAATGTTTCCATGTCAGCATTTGGATGCTATCCAATGTGATACATCTGTGCGCGCACACAGAATGCTAAAGGATTTTAACTCAGTACTTTAACAAGGGACACAAATGGAAATGGTCTTTGTTCAAAGAGGGGTTGTTCCCTCTTTTTGCACGGACCTGACACATCACACTTAAGTAGGTCTCTTTCAGGCTACTGAAAGAAGCATCAGTCTGTACAGTCTCACACATACGCTTCCAACTCCTGGGAGGTCTGAACGAAACCCTCAATGAGTGCAGTAGGTACGTCACAGCGCAAGCGTCCAAAGACTTCAAGTGTTGGCAATGGACGTCTTTACAGACTAAACAAACAAGCCTCTGAAGTGCAATTCACTTACTAACAAAGAAACAGAGCCTACTGCCAGCTTTGAGCAAGCCTGATTTTGAACTTCACGACTCCAAGCATGTTTAGAGTGTGCGAAGGGAAATCTCCATGGGAACAGCAACGCCACACCACATCAGTATGCTGGCCTGAATGAAGTCCAGGGCTGGCACATGCATGGCGTAGTGGCAAATATCCAGAAGTACAAGATTGACGTCAGTAGCTTGTGTAATCATCCCGACTTAGCTTTATTCTATAAACAAAGTGTCTGGGGGGTTTTCTGTTTTTACGCTGTGACTCTCTTACTGGAAAGATTTTATATGGGCCACCACTCAAGTAGGCTAATCCAGCTTCTGGTGGTTAGGTTTTCTCTGGAACAGTGGAAGTATTTGGAGAAATGTCCACCCGAAATGGACCCGCAGCACCCTGGCAATCCAAGTTCTCTTTTGGAATCTGTCTGGGGGGATTTAAGAAACCGCAATTGGGGGGGAAGGGGCGGGCCTCTTTGAATTTAGTTGCACCAGAGGAGATCTTCCCCAAAGTGTCTGAAGGACAAGTTTTAAATTCAGATTCCATTTTGTCTGAAGAAACATACCTGCACAGCCAGCTGAAACAACCCCTTCTTTGCTACAGATAATCTAGCTGTGCAGCATCATCTCTCTGGCCTGCGAAGCGAATGCAGTGTTTGTGTACGGATGCACAGCTCCATGCAACACACACACCCACCCCTACCTCTGCTGTTGGCCAGACAGGGGACAATGCTTAAACATGGACAGCACGTTCCAGCTTCAAAGCACTTGATAGTATTAGCTAATATTTATCACAAAACCCCTCAGGCTAGATCAAGCCCTCATTTTCAGAAGGGGAGGTGGAGAAGACTGGCAATGTGCCCCATGCCATAGGGAGTTCCTGGGTCCTAGGCAGGGGCTTGGGCCTGCCTCTCAGAAGACTATCCTGGAGAACAAACTAAACACCCTCGAGTCCAAACCCTCCGCTCCAATTGAGTTTAGCTCGTTACCAATGGAATCTTCTATTTGTCCTTGGTTTTATTACACCCCTTGATACTACACTCTCCCTTCCTTCCTCCAGGGAAATAGGTGTACAATACATCCACCTCCCGCTATGTGCCCTGACGGCCCTGCATGCCTTCCTCTCAAAAACTGGGCCCGCTGCTGATGGGGATCAATGGCAGCAAAGGAAGCTTTGGGAATACGACTGGAGAACCAGTAGCTTAAACTGTACCTCCCCTCCCAGCATCTGCAGCAGCAGGGCCGCTCCTTACCCTAGCTGATGCTGTGAACAATCACTGAAGGTGCTAGGGAGCAGAGATGCAAAGAGGAAGGCCAAGTGATTGCATTGCTAGAGGCCGTGCACGTTGCTGTGAGAAAACCCTTAAACAGGACCATTGGCGAAAGGCTGCACTGAACTTGCATGCACAGGAAAGCACTTACCATCAGCGTGCCTACCTTGTTCAGGTGAAGCTGCTGCTGCTGGAACTGCTGTTTGTGTTTCTCCAGGAACTGCTGGTGCTGCTGCTGGATCACTAACTGCTGGAGGGCCTGGGCGTTCTGGGGAAGGGGAGCCGACTGCGTGCGCCCCAGGGGGGCGGTGTTGCCGGAGTTTGTGTATGGAGGGGGAGACCCGTTCTGCACCAACCAGAGACTGTGCATGGAGGGGGAGTGCCCCCAAGCCTGAAAGATACCAGTCTGAAGATAATATGGAGGAAAAAACAGCAGAGAAGAAAGAAAAAAAAGGAAGAAGAAAGGAAGGGGAGAAAATGGCTATTGAGTAACTCTGACGGTGACAATAATGTACATACTGTTAAAACCACCTTGACATTTGCAGCTGAAGTGTCATCCCTTAGAAAGTAAACCAGAACAGAAAATAATCAATTACCAGTAGAGCAACGAATGTTTTAAACTCTCCTGTGAAATATGTACAGAGTTTAGCACCTCCAGGGCATTTACACCCGCTCTGAGAATTAAGAGCAGCCTTTGCGTCTCTAGATCGCTGTTTGAGTTAAGAGCCTGTGGCTAGAATCTACATGGAATTAAAATCGGACAGCTAAGCTGTGTGAACTGACAGGGTTTTCAGTCAAGTTCGAGTGAAAAAGCGTCATCGCAATACATCACAACTGGCATCCACTCAGCGTTTGGGGTGCTCTCAGCAGAAACACTAGGGATAAAAAGCAGAGACAGAACTACCTTCTCACCCTAGCTCAGGGTGTACACCTGCATTGCCACTGCTGTGCCAAACCTACTCTAGGGCATGATGTGCCAAGGAGAAAACTTCCAATACGGTAGACCCAGCACTGTCCATACGCATTCAATACGGTGGTTGCCTAAATACGACCACTTCAGTGTTTTGTAAACCTGAAACGTGGAATGCAGTGAATACGGCGTTAACATTAGATCGCTACTTAAGGCAATTGGCAAATTTTTAAGGTTGACCACTGTCTATTGTAGGAGGTTGGGATCACGTTTCAAATATGGGTATGTCTAAACTATTTCAGGATACTTCCAGCATCCCGAAATAATGCTTTCCACATCTCGACAGCATGCCCGTTATTTCAAACTATCTTTCGAAATAACAGGCGCGTGCTATTCTGACATCCCTGTAAGCCTCGTTGCACAAGGATTAGGAGACGTTGCAGAATAGCTCTCTATTTCGAAATGTGGCACTGTGTAAGCAGTGCCAAATATCAAAATAAGCCATTTCAAAATGAACTTGAAATAAGCTACGCAATTCGTGTGGCTCAAACTGCATAGCTTATTTCGAGCTAAGAGTGCAGTGTAGACGCACCCCATATGTTTATAGTTTTTCGTTTAAACCAATATTTAGAAGTAACAGAATTGATGAAATTAAGGCCAGGATTTCCTAGCTAATATTAAAGTTATATACACATCTTTGGATTCATCAGCATTTTGGACAGCTTCATGCTGTTCTGCATTACTTAAGGACTTACAGTCGCTAAATCATTCCCTGGATACATTTCAAGAATATCAGAGCGATAAAAACCTGGTATGGTTCCTCTCTGTGGGAGGGGTGAATTATTATGGGGCAGTCTGGCATGCTACCTGGAAGGGACGGCAGGGAACACAGAGCCATGGGCAGGTATAGCAGTCCCAAAGAGGAATTGGAATCATTTACACCCTCAGGTTTGGCTTCCTGGATCTTGCGGTGCTGTCCCTGACAATGGCTTCGAAGAAATGCTGTGACCTTTGGCAACCTCCTAGCTGCCTGGCGTGGAAGATCTAGCTGCTGCAGACACACCGGGAGTTATGGGGATTATACAACACTACGCAGTAAGGCCAAATCCTGACATTTCAGTGTGAGATTTTGATGATCAGCATATCCCTAAGTGTTTTTCCTTCTTAATTTTAACCATCACCTAAGAGATAAAATTCTAAAGTTTCTCAGCAATTTAACTACCCTGAATGCTTCCGTCCATCTGCCACCTTAGCCCGATACTGGAAAGCATAGACCAGACATGACTCAGAAGTGGACGCTGCTTTCTATTTACTCAGAGCAAACATAGGTCTCCAGCCAGCCGCCCACTGCGGGATCATTTTGAGAGTACAACACCTCCGACATGAATCAGAGGTGGACACTGCTTTCTATTTACTCTTCTTCACGCAAATGTGTCTCCAGCCAACCACCCACTATGGGATCATTTGAGAGTATAGAAGGCCCAGACTCAAAGGGATCACAAACAGATTTAGAAATCTTACTAGGACTATGGAACACCAGCCATTTATCTTTTGAAATGGAACAGATTTCATTACAATGGAAAGACTTACTATTAGATTTTAAAATGAAAGCACGTGCATTTGTTTTTTTAAAGGGCAGCAGCTATGCAGTAATTGTAAATACTAAAAACAGTTGTAATTTCCCCTAAGAAAATACCTTCTCACTGTTCCTCTGATCAAAATCATCAGGGTTCTTCTACTGCAATATTAACAGACTTCTAGATACAATTATATTTACTAGGGGGCTGCGCCTCCGCGCGCTACGCTAGCCAACCCCCTACCGTCCGCCACGGCCAGATCGCGGCCTCTCTTCCTACCCATGCCACAGCAGGATGGGGGCCAGGGTGCTATGGCCAGATGGGAGTTAGGCCCTGACTGAGGCCTTGCTGGCCAAGCTTCATTTTAAATCAAGTAAAATATTACTTCCAAGACAACCAGGTTTCAACATTGTCTTTATTAATGGTGGGGTGGGGAATCTTTGTTGGGTCAGAGGCCACTGACCCACCGGGATCAGTTGGGAGCCACACAAGTGAGAAGGAAAAAGCCCCAACCCTCATTGATGTGGCCTCCAACTGAGACACCTCAGTGCCCTGGTGCTCCAGCCCCATGAGGGGGGAAGGGAGAGGACTGAGGTTCAAGGCCTCAGACCAGATTAACTCTTCTGGGGTTCCAGGGTTAGTGTTTTTTGTGGGCCCCCCTAGGCTCTGGGGTGGGACCAAAAATGAGGGGTTCAGCGTGTGGGATAGGGGTACAGGAGAGGCTGGAGGTCTGGGTGGGAGGTAGAGTGCAGGAGCAGACTGGGGGCAGGAGTGCACTGTGGGGGCCGGGTCTTAGCAGGGAGCTGAGTGAGGGGACCGGGGGGCCGGGTCTGGGCACGAGGGGGTGGGGGCACTTACTTGTCTTCAGGCCCGACACTGGTACCAGGCTCGGGCTCCCACTGCTGCAATTAGCTGGATTCTGGCCAAGGGGAGCGCAGGGAAAGGCTCTGGACAGCGCACTGCTGCTCCCCGCCCAGGAGAAGCACTTCTCTCCACCCCCCCCCCAACCCACGCAGCAGGAAGCCAGCGCTAGTGCTCCAACCACACAGGGGAGGAGGGAAGGCGTCTTGGCCTCCAGCTTCGCTGCATGGGGCTCTGCCTGCCCCCGCAGCAGGATGAGCCCAGCCACCGGCTTCTGCCCCGACTCTGCCGCCTCGGGCAGCGGCTCCAGCTCGGGGCTCTGTGGCGACCGCTCCTGGAAGCGGATGCCCAGGCTGCGGGAGGTAGGCCCACACCGCCTCGGGCTCAGTGCTGTATTTCGACAGGGTGGAGAGGGTCTCGAGCAAGTGGGCCAATCCCCTCTGCCCAGCCCAGCCCCGGAACAGCCACCTACTGAAGGAGCGCTTCCCCTTGGCGCTGCTGGGGCTGGGCAGCCTGGGGCCACTCACCCTGGATGCGGGGAGGATCCACCAGTTTCTCTGATCTCTCCCCTCCCCTGCCAACCACTGGGGAGGAGGGAGGGAGGAAGCCACGCAGCTGATGGTGGAGGGGCAGGACAAAAAACTTTCCTGTGTGACACAGAGTGTTGTGCTGACGTTACTCTGTCGTCCCACAGGAAAGGCATTTTTAAATATATAGAGAGATAAACTAGGACACCTTAACCCTGCAAAATGATAATGCTACCCTCCTCCTACCGCTCAAAGATGTAGAATGTGATCAATCACAGATCTCGTCCCATGTTGTGGGTGCCCACGACACCACACGGGATCATCATAGGAGATTAGGAGGCTATCTAGTCCCACCCCCTGCTCAAAACAGGACCAACCCCAACTACATGCTACATGTCAAACCCATCCGATGCCGGAGATAGCTGGTATTCCCTTTTTCCTTTCAGGACAACGACGACTGTGATCAATTGAAGCGGCTTGTTCCACTCCATTAGGAGCTGCCCGTCTTCGCCTCTGCACGCAAGCTGCGCTATGCTCACCTGTGACTAAGGGCGTCTGTGCAGTTGGCTGTTCCAGTAAGACCATGTGTTGCAGAAGAGAGTTGTGTGATGTTCCCCCATCTCTTTCCAACGCTGTAGTGCTCAAATACGGAGTGAGGTGGGTGCCAGGAAACAAGGAAAGCCGCTGTTGTAGGGTGGGAATAGCAAGTCTTTCGGCATCCTGCTGTCCTGACCCCCCCTGGAAATACACCCCGGGTAAAGCATTCAGCTTACAAGCCAACGCAAGCACAAGCCCAAAGGCAAGAGTACGCGTTACTTACACTGGCAGGCCCAGTGGCAGGCAGCCCTAACGTTATGTTGGGCAGGGAAGGAGACGTGTAGAGAGGAAGCTGGGTTACTGAGCCTTCACGATTCGCTAGGCGGTGAGCCAGGCTGGTCTGGAAATTGAATCAAGAAAACTGTGATGAGCAGATAACAGAGAGAAGAGACAGGAGTCACATTTAAAGCCTGCCTAATTCAGGGATCACCTTGCGCTGAAAGCACATCAGAAAAGGAAGTGAGAAAGAAAAATAGAAGGCAGATAACTCCACCTCGGATTCCGAATGTCGGAGCTAATCTGTGCACCGTATCCTTCCGAGTCGATGGGCTCGGCCCTGGCAGGATTCACTGGTGTCTAATGCTCCCACAAAAGGTGGCAGAACTGCTCTCAAAGGGCTAATCCACACGAATGGTCCCAGAACCCTCTGACCCATTCATATCCCCCACATGGGCCAAGAACAGTTCACTCAGCAACCTGATTCCTCCCACAGCCCTGGAGCACATCTCCCCCCCTCTCCCTCCCTCCAGCCCCACCTCACCCTGAAGAGGGAGTGGGGAACCCTGTCAGAATCCTGTTATCTTTAACCCTGTGGGCAGGAAAAAGTCAGTTCTGCTATCCCGACAGCCTCCATGACTCAAGTGTCTCTTAAAGCGGGAGGCTAAAAAAGTGCTGTATTTTCTGTTATACCAGATGGAGGCCCCATCACCAGACCAAGGACAGCATTAAATATGTAAAACTTGAGTCAAGAGCCTGGATGTTCCTCTTAGGCAGGTGTTTCTTCCTTTTCAGGGAGGAGAGTGAAATTAGCTAAGAGGATTATGTTGCAGCCAGCTAAATGTTACAGTCACTTTTAATTTCACAGCAAATACTAACCGTAGCTACTGAAAGGTTGTCTGAAAGCCTGAGTAGAGAACAGTGATTCTGATGGCACTGAATGATGGAAGGGATATTGTTTTCCAACACAGGAGTTGACACTTTTTTTTTTTTTTAATTCCAATACTGTTTCTTCTGCAGGGGTAGTTTTTAACTCTGATGCTTGGGAAAATGGGTCTACGATGGGTGGAACAGGGTTTCATCCTTCACAGATCGATACAGGTCAGCACGGCCATGGAGGGATTTGCATCGTAGGGAGTTTGAGCTATTAGATCTGATCCTGTCGCACTAAACTCAACAGGAACATGCAGTTGATGTTAATGGGTGCCGGATTAGGCCAGTTTTGGATGATGAAAAGAAAGCGGTCTCTCTTGGTACTCCATTGAAGCAACTTGCACTGAATGTGCAAGATCAAGCAATGCTGCTGTGAAGAGCACACGCTTAACATTTACTATTGAAAAATCAATACAAGTGTCCTCTACAGGAAAAATCTGATGTATTGAAGAGCGCAAGTGGAACTGCTGAATGTGGCAACGTTCAAGCGATTCCTCTGAGATGGGATCCTCAGACAAGTGTACCGACAATACCTTTACAAGAGTGCATTTGCCTTCTTTGCAGCCAAAGAGACTGCATTTCTAAATAAAGGTTCTATTTGGTATTAGTCGCTCCCTTGCCTGCCCTACCATTCTGGGACATGATACGGTAGTCAAGTCATCGAGTTCTCACATCTGCGCAAGCAAAGTTCCATTTGCCAAGGGAGGGTCTTTCTATTCCTGAAGTCTCGTTTGCAATCTTGTCAATCACAATGATTAAAACCAGTCGAAGATCAGTTCCATCACAAAGGTCGTCTGATCGCTAATTTCTCTGTAGTTGTGGAATATTGCTACCACCACACACACACACACCAAGACAAAATTCTAAAGAGCTTGTTGGAGGTGGGGGAGGGCTGTTTCCACCGACTTATTTGTCAGGGTGATTTTGAACACTTCTGAGCTATTTTGCTTTAAAGCATAAACATAATGTTACTGCACCACATGCTGAAAATAAGGTATGCACTGTAAGTGAGGTACTGACATCTTTTCCTGACTTTTACAGGGGACAGATCTTAGAGTAACAAAATTACATCAATTTACGCTTTAAACAGTCAAATCCCCATTTAGTCGTACCTCAAATAGTCTCGGGGGTTTATTTGTATTGAGCACAACGGAATGAAAAACAACAGCTTGAAGCTAATTGCGTACACAAAATTACAATTCCATTACCATCATCTTAAATATACTGAATCTCTCTCTCAATTGTACATAAATGCTCTGAAAATACACAGAGGAGCACAGAGCCAGCGCCTATAATTTTTGTCCAATCAGGCAACACTTTTTGTAGCTAAATATGAAATAAAATGCCAGTAAATGTCAAATAGCCTTGCACAGGGGGAACAACAGTGCTAAATTTAACACTATTTAACAAACGCTATTTACCCACGGTGTATAGAATGGAGTTGTATGCTTTCTACACTTGAGGCAAGTATTTTAATTTAAATAATATAAAAATGCTCCATTTTCCCATTTGATACGGGTCAAGAGGTGAATCTTCCACCAGCCAATGTGCAAATAGACACATTTCTCATTTAAAAACACACATTCGGGTAAATGTGAAACTATCACAATGGGGAAGACTAATCGCTCAGAAATTGTTGATTATTTACTATACACAAAGTGAAAACAGGTCTGATTTATCAGAGATAGTCTGTCATTGCTGTGAGCATATATTAGCCTTTTAAAAGACACATGGAAGCAAGCCGTAATCCGGTAATGTTATTTCCTGATGTATACAGCAAGCTTCTTTTGAATGGAACTATCTGCATCTAAAATGCTATTTTAATTAACTGCATCTGGATAGACCCCGACAAATGCATGCAGAAATGTTTGGAGAAATGGTTCAGCTGTCATTGTGAAATATAAAATGCTTATAGAAAAGAATGAGTAATGAAGGGCATAACCAATTTTTGGTAGATGTGAATGTTGAGGATAGGGAAGATTTAACTAATAGAATAAACTCTTTAAGATCTGTTGACCACAACAGAATTAATGCACTAGGTTATCAGAAATTATTTACCATCCATTAGCAGGTTGTGCGCTTTCATGTGGACCGTGGCCTCAAAGATCTAGTAGGATGAATGTCCACATGTTATCTACATCTAACACCAGTACAGCAGCAGAGCATACAGACTACGTTCTTGGTGTCTTCCATAAAATCATGGAACAGGTGAGAAAGTGATGGGTGCAATTTTCAGAGCAACAGAAGAAAAATGTTAACTGTTCATGTTTAATGTATGTATTATGCATAAGAACGTCCATACTGGGTGAGACCAAAGGGCCATCCAGCCCAGTGTCCTGTGTGCCAACAGTGGCCAATACCAGATGCCCCAAAGGGAGGGATCACAACAGGTAATCCTCACGTGATCCCACCCTTGTCACCCACCTCCAGAGAAACAGAGGCTAGGGACACCATTCCTACCCGTCCTGGCTAATAGCCATTGATGGACCTAACCTCCATGAATCTATCGAGCTCTTTTTTGAACCCGTTAAACTTCTAGCCTTCACCACATCCTCTGGCAAGGAGTTCCACAGGTTGACTGTGCATTGGGTGAAGAAAAACTTCCTTTTGTTTTAAACCTGCTGCCTATTCATTTCATTTGGTGACCCTTAGTTCTTATATTGTGGGAATAGGTAAACAATTTTTCCTTATTGACTTTTTCCACACCAGTCATGATTTTATAGACCTCTATCCTATCCCCCATTAGTCTCCTCTTTTCTAAACTGAAAAGTCCAAGTCTTTTAATCTCTCTTCATATGGGACCTGTTCCAAACCCCTCATCATTTTTGTTGCCCTTGTATCTTTTGTTGCCAATATATCTTTTTTGAGATGAGGCAATCACATCTGTACGCAGTATTCAAGCTGTGGGCGTACCATGGTTTTATATAGAGGCAAGAAGAGATTCTCGGTCTTATTCTCTATCCCGTTTTTAATGGCTCCTAACATTCTCTTTGCTTTTTTAACACAGTATTGGAAATGCGAGCAAAGCCAAAATCCGTACACACCTAGAAAGTTCAAATAGCCTGGGTTTATGCTTCAGAACGCACCTTTGCACGCTCCAAAATTACAAGGTGGAGGACAGCATGATTAAACCAACATTCTGCTTTGACAGCAAAGTTTAAAAACGTAAACGCATGCATAATAGCCAATGGAAACAGCCAACGTGAAGCAATGCGGTACAAGCGCCAGCGGCAGGGTCTGGGTAATTACACATGTGAAAGTTGTAGATGACAGAGCCATACTGATAGATTCAATAATATTCACACAGGAATTGCCAGACTAGATCAGACCCTGCTCTAGTCTAGTAGCCTGTCCCTGACAGGGGCCTACATCGGATGTTCGAGAGGATGGCGTAAGCACCCTGCAGTTTATGGGGTTCTTTGGTAACTACAATCCGTTATGGGAAGATGCAATTTGGAAGCAATGGTTAACAAAAACGAAGATGAGAGGAAGCTAAAATTTGGTGGCAAATGTCAACATGCTACAGTCCACCTGTCAGTTCTGAGCAGGGGAGAAGAAACTTAAACCAGGTTGTATTAATTCCCTGAATCAAGTGACATTATTGCACATTCTAAAGCATGAATATAAATATCCAGCATTTCAAAATACTCAAGAGAGTTGGCAACCTATAGCTGTGCAAGGAAACCTCTTCAAGATTTCCCCCCGGCCCCCACCTTCTCTTTCCTTCTTTTATCTATCAATCCATATTACAGCTACAGGGGGATATTAATGAGGAAGCTCAGACTATGCAAAATGTTTCATCTGAAGTGGGTTGTATCCACAAAAGCTCATGGTACCATCTACATGTTTGGTTCGTCTCTAAGGTGCTGCATTGTTGCTTAAGTTTTTTCCAGTTACAGACTAACTCGGCCACCCCTCTGAAGCTTTCAAACTACGCAAGTTATGTACACAGCACATTCAAATCTTCACTGGTTAGGGAGCGGCCATCCAAATGCAGGGTTAGCTGAAAACTTTCCACAAGTTCATTGGCAGCACAAATATTAAAAAGGTAAAAAAGCAGCTCTCTACCTCTGCCTGAATGCTCGTGACTGATCCTGTAATTCCATTCTCAGCACTTATGTTATTAGAGCTGTTGTTTGGTGAGCTGGGACCAGATCCAGGAGCACTGTTGCAGGCAGAGTCTAAAACACATTAAAAAACAACCATTAGAGACAGTACAAAACACTCTCTGCAATGCTATTTGGAGAGACCTATTGGGGAAAACAGAAGCCTCGCAGATATAAAAAACATTTCTGCGTTGATATCAACAAAGATGTACTTTCAAACAGCCCAGCTGCATACTTACATTGCTAACTTTTTGTACAGGGGTCAGTAACTTTCGATTTGATTACACACACACAATGTAGAAAGCATGAGCAAGCCAAGTCAGTCTGTGTCAAACTGTTACACTACAGTTCTATGAAGCGTCTCCTCCAATCCATTTCAGCCTTTAATCTGAATCATGCTCTTGGTCTTGCACAACTCAGTAACTTTCTGAGCTCAGACGTTTTCCCACGCCCTCTTCTTGGGTACCTGAATTCATTCGTGTTTTAACTTTCATTACTGACCTTTGACAGTTACTTCACACCGCCCCCCGCCCCCCCCCCCTTTACAAAATCGTGCCCCAATGAACTCTTCCTTGAGTTGGTTTTATTTGTTCAGCACCAACATTGTGCTAAGGTCTGAAAGTCTCCCTTCCCTGGAGGGACGCCATCTACCAAGTGGTAGTTTCAGCAGCACACAGTGAGCACACCTCTGGGCTTCCGAGCGAGGCACACAGAGGGCAAAGTCTGGCTTCCCAAGCTATCAGAAGCAAGTACCCTGAGAAGCAGGTTTTGCTTCAGGACTTTTCCATTTCATTAGAGTTACGTGTGCATTCAGTGGTATTTACAGTAGCCTCTATCTAGGCTTACAGCTTATAAGACCCTGTTAACAGTCTCACTCCACAGTTCAGCAGAGTTTTGACAGCGATGTAATTAGATCCCACATTACGAACATGCGAACATTTTTACAAAAGATGCAGCATGTAGAACTACAACAGTCGCAATAATTGAAGCACATTTATGACAGGGATGCAATGCTCTTCCCTTTTTAAAATTTTCTCTTGCTAACTTGCAAATTAGAAATGTTTCTTTGGCATGAAAGCTCTATGCATTGTATCAGCTAGCAATGTCTCCTTATCCCTGTGCTCACCAGGTAACTGGTTAACCCTGGAGCACCACTGGTTAACCAGTTAAACTGTGTTTTAAAATGTTAACCATTTAACGGTAATTAACACCCCTACTATCAGGCCTTGTCAGTGTGAAACTCAGCAATGCCTCAGCTAGAACACATGTCTGCGTTGAGAATCCCACTCTAGAGCTATGTCTACACTGGCGGGTTGTTGCGCCAGAAATATGCAAATGAGGCTACGCGTGGAATATCGCCGAGCCTCATTTGCATACCTAATGAACTGCCATTTTTGCGGAAGAGGCTCTTGCGCCAGAAGGAGCATCTACACTGCCCCTTCTTGAGCAAGAAAAACCCTCTTGCGCAATGCCCTTATTCCTGAAAATAATCAGCGTAGCAGCATTGTGCAAGAGGGTTTTTCTTGTGCAAGAAGGGGCAGTGTAGACAGCTCCTTCTGGCGCAAGAGCCTCTTCCGCAAAAATGGCGGCTCATTAGGTATGCAAATGAGGCTCGGCGATAGTCCACGCTTTAGCCTCATTTGCATATTTCTGGCGCAACAACCTGCCAGTGTAGACATAGCCTAGGGGTGACAAATTGAGTATTGACTAGCCTAAGCTGGGCTAAAAGGCAAGACGTGGTCGAGAGGGGGCAAGCAAGTCACGGCTTTATTCAAATAAATATGCCAAACTATTGCCCAAGATGGGTATGATCTAGGAGTCCATTTTTGGGGAATGGAAGGGGCGGACAGAAGAACTCACAGCCAGTCCATATCAAGGCCTTTCCTTCCCACATGAAGAAAGGGAGGGAGGCACCCTCCATGGAGATAATGGTCCAAAGTCTCTCTGGGCCACACATGAGGAATTATAGTCTGCTGTGGCCACTTGCTAAGTATTGACTGAACTCTCCTCCCCTCTCTCGCCGGCAGGGCTCGGGCCAGGCCTGCACACCTCGCACTCTCATACTCTAGGGTGGGTCTTCGCTCAGTCAGGGCGAATGCCTCTGAGGCCGTCCTCAGCCGCTTGACAGGAGTATTCCTTCCTAGCAACCTGTGGCTGCTTTCTTTGACAAGGGATGACAGGACAGGACAGAGTTAAATCCCTGTCTCCAGGATAGTCCATTAACCCTTCCTGCGCTGGTCCAGCGTGACGTGTGCACCAACCCAAACACCACAGCCATGAGGATTTTGTACTAAAAATAAAACGTCCTAATTCCATTGCTGCAAACCCTCAGTGTATGAAACTTCAGACGTTCTCACCGTGTTCTTAACACCCCTACTTGCAGGGAAGCGAGACAGCCAACCCCGAGCCCCTACACGGCTGCAGTCCCAGCCCCAGAGCAGCACTGCACACGAGGAGATTTCACTGCCACCACAAAACGCCTCTGGGGCACAGAGGTGGCCCATAGGAGCCTCTCTGCTTTTGCCCATAAAAAGAAACACCCGAAAACGGGGTGATCTCAGAAGTACGCTTGGCAGAATTCCGTTTATTAATTTTACCACTCCGACAAACAACGTAGATGTTCATTTTGAAGGGTTTTTTATCCACGTACGTTTGCATAGTGGAAGGGAATTATTTGAGTGGGGTGGGAAAGAAGAAATCAACTATAATTGACAGAGACAGATTCAAAAAGCTAAAATTTTATACCAGTTAAAACACAAATTGTCAGCATCACACATCAGAAAATGCAAATTAATCACCCTTCAAATCAAAACACCAGTAAGTTCTCCAGCAGCATTTTTCATACTTGGGATAAATGTAAATTTTCACTGTCATCACTAGAAGTATTTTTTTGTCAGTTTGTGGCTGCCCAGGGAAATCCATGTTTACCAACATTTACCAATAGCTATCTAAGCTTTCCAAGGCTACTTCACAGGCAGAAATCACTGCAGCCTTGTGTCAGCCATTCCAAATCTGGGAACACAGGGTTTGGCTGATCCCGGTATGGTTTTCTGCTGCCTGGGACATAATGACCTGATGCAATCTAGAACATTGCACTGGGTTGCCTAGTGGAAATGCAGCCAGGTATTATAACTTTGAGGGCATGAAACTATTTTTGTCTTAGTTATTTAAATGCTGAAACCTCCTTAACCTGGTTAGTGGAGTAACTCAGCACATATTAGGGTGGGAGTAGAGTTAATAAATAGATGTGACTGTCCTCTGAAAGCAAGAGAAATGTGAGGATTAAGTAATCTAAAACTGAGTAAACTGCCTGCCTACTAATTAACAGACTTCACCTATTCAAAAGTATTTTCTTTCTATAAATCTGCTGCTAATCTGATTGTTCCAAGCCCCATGCATTTCATCTATGTGACTGTAGGCTCCAGTGGATTGACATCAGCTGCTACCACGTCCCAGCCATGGAAACTATGGAACAGTGTCTCGAAATCAGCAACCAGCTTCTCCACACCCTCCAAACACCACAGGTTGACCCTTTCTTGTCCAGCACTCTCTGGTCCAGCAGGATTTTAGTTGGCTAGATGGCCACTGATGGGTGTGGCCAAGTCTCCTGCGGTCTCAAAGTTTGTTTGCCGCCACCAGTCCTGGCTTTCAGTGTTCTGGGCTGTGAGTTAGAGGACATGTAGGGGTAAGTTAGAGCTAACAGCCCAGTGAGCAGGGGCAGTGTTGGTGATGCTGCTAGACAATACTGACCTCCCGTGGGGTCCAGCAAATTCTCTGATTCGGAACTGGTCAGGTCCCAAGGGTGCTGGACTAAAGAGGCTCAGCCTGTACTAGGAATTCTCAAATCATGCTTCCCAAGACAGTAGTAAAGAGCGTGAAGCCAACTACAGGACTACTTGAGATTGCATACATCTGTGAGCACGAGCAATGAATATACTGTGCAAATGGGAGAAGCTATTTCCCCTGCCCAAATTCTTATTCTGGAATTGTAAGTAGCAGCTGGTACTCAGCACTCTTCCTTCCTATATGGAGTTAACCTCTAAGCAACAAGGAGTTCATTTCCTCTCTGGACTTGCCCAGAATAGCTGTGTATTTTCTATTACCCTGCAAAGAGATTAGAATGATGCCATGACCAAGCTGCATGCTCATTTAGTTCCCGGGTCACGCTGGCAGCCGAGAACAGCGCTTTCGCAGAGACTGCAGAAGAGTTGGAGAAGAAATTCATCAAAGACTTTTTAAAATGATGCTCAAGGATGTGGATCTTCCTTAATTAGAACCCCCACGCCCCACCCCACCCCCAGCTGACAGGCATGCGGACACTCAGCAAGTAGCGCACTGAAGCAGAAAACCTTTTCCTTTTCGACCAACCGCACATTGTGCTTTGAAATACAATTCCTCTCGGAGGCTGAGAGGCCTCTGTAGCACCCCAGACCACGCTGCTTTATTCATGAATGCAAAGCAGCCTTCATACCTGCAGAACGTGATTTTGGAAACGAAAGGAGATTCTGCATAACAGCAGCCTCGTGACTTCCTTGTGCCTTGCCTCCTGCTGCCAGGGTTGGTTTTTTTCCCTGTCCGATTAAGGGAGCACTAAGCAGCAGCATTTTGAGCTAAGATGACCCAATTAACCTGAAGTCTCACTACCACCCTTAAAACATTCTCCACAGTGGGCACCCAGGGATCCTCATGAGAACCTAGCCATTTTAGAAAGAAGATTTTGGTTGGATAGAACACACATGCATTTTTGTAAGTAACGTGCCAGAAGCTGCGATTTATTGGATTCCACAAGCATTACCCAACAAAAGAAAAACACGTGGCACTCAGTTTATCTTTGTGATAACAGTCAAGCTTTGATTTCATCCAGGGACATTCCCAATGGATTAAAATTACAATTCTTCCCTGGCTGGGAAAAATGGCATTTTCATCTTAACATGGGCACTCCACATGTATCCAGAGTCTGAACTGCTGACTGTAATGACCAAAAGAAAATGTTCATTCTTTTCATTTGAATTAGTCCAGTAACAGCCCACGCAACAGAGCGGAAGCAGAAATCTATTCTTTCCTGTGGATCAACAGCCTTTTTTTAAACTTAGTTGCAGACATAACATCTGTAGACACCCAGCAAAGACAGGCATGCGCAGGTATTACCAAAGGCACCATTTGAAATCACTGAGGTTGAACAAGAACATAAGAATGGCCACACTGGGTCAGACCAAAGGTCCATCTAGCCCAATGTCCTGTCGGCCGACAGTGGCCAATGCCAGGTGCCCCAGAGAGAGTGAACAGAACAGGGAATCCTCACGTGATCCCTTCCGTCATCCATCCAGTGTTAAAAGACCTGTAATTTAGTCAGTAGAACCTTTTCACAGGCCGTATAGCATGAGGAGGAAAGCGATAAACTTGCCTCTCAGCTCTGTGGTGGAGTTTGTAGAGCAGCTGATTAGAAAAAGCATCTCCTGACTTGTAAACCAAGAGCATCTGGTGAGGAGAATGCATGTGTGAAACCCATGACACCATTTCTACCGAGTCACTTCTGAGACCAGAGCTGAATTTTAAGATGCATGAACTACAACACTAGGGAGGCTGAGAAAAACATCACACTGGTTGTCTACATGTACTTACACATGGCACTCTAAGCGGAATATTAAATATTATATGAATATTAAATTTCATGGTAATCTAAAGATTTACCTAGTTTACCTCCTAACATGAAATTTATCCAAAAAAGAAATGGAGATTACTTTTCACAGAAAATTGGAAATAGGTAGCTTGAGTATAAATTGCGTATGGTAAAACCCACATGTTCTGACATTATTCTGAAAAAAAATGGAGATCTGTACCCAGAAAGAACATGGCGTCAAGGGTATTTTGTGTTGGAGTGGTGCCGTTATGCATTACGCTTAGCAACTGGATCCATGAGCATTAACAGAGATGCCTTTGAGAGGTTTCATGTGCTATTTCCCAACCACCTGTAATTTCTTCCATCTTGAAATACTACACTGGCACCATCTGTATCTCCTTCACACCAGCTTAAAAACTAGAGCCTGAAACGGAGCCTGTGACATTGGAAACGAGCCCTTCACTGATGAACATCCAAGGACAAGAAGGGGAAGGTGCCAAAGGGAATCCAGAGATCGCGAAACAGATTTTAAAGATGGAAGCCTTATACCAAATGCTGCAAGAGGCGCGGCTTTCCACTGTTTACCCACCGTACCTGTGACATCCAGGGGACGCTTCTTAAGAGCAGTAACCACAGGGCCATCTTTCCTGCGTAACAGGGGGCTGCTCCGCCTTTCAGCAACTTTCTGCTTTAATCTGGATCGTAACTTCAGGTTGGGTTCAGACGCTGTACAAAGAAAGGAAAGTCATCACTGCATGCAGAGTGCTATTTAATATCTTACTAATTTTCTGCTACATTTATTGGCTAATTTACAATGAAGTAAATCACAGTCATGCAAAGACAATTGGTCATAGGATGTTAACTTCTGGAATAAAGAATTAACAGTATAATGCAATATTCCAACAGGTGCCACCTCAACAGTTCTGTTAGAACACTGAGGATCAGGATTAATAATGCTTTGGATAAAAACAAATGTTACAATGTTTTACCTATGGCCTCAAGACAGGGGTTTGCAGGATGACTTCTTGACAAGTCCACGAGATTTAATCTGAAGCAAGACAGTCACCTGTAATATAACTGACACCCCTCCACTGCTGACCATCAAGCTCACCACACAGGTAGGTAAGGTAATAAAAGAATCAGTGGGCCGCTATAGCAGATAACAAAAGAACACTAGGCTTGGGAAATGTAGACCAGTTTGAGGACCGTTGTACAACTAAAAACAACAAGGAGTCCTGTGGCACCTTAGAGACTAAGGCCTTGTCTACACTGGCATGTTTTGTCACCAAAAACTGCCAGTGTGCCCATGAGTCGACAATATAAAACTTCCTCAACTGACTTCAAGTCAGATTTACAAACTGATTTTGATCAACGTCTGGCTAAGAATTATTTTCCTCAGGTTTGTCTTTGACCGCTAGAAAGAATGTAGAAGACAAACACAATGTTTTACTTGTGGCAAGTACACAAAGCAGAAGTTCACAGCTTCATGACCAAATGCTTAGAAAGTTCTCATCCAAATTGTTCTCTGATGATATGTTAGAAAAGGGGCTTTTAATGAATATACCATGGACAGAGAAAAACTTGTCTACCTAAATTTGCTTTAAAAAAAGAAGATAAAGGAGGTACTTTAAAAGTGTCAGATGATGTTTAAAATTCCATTTTAAATGCATTAGTGAAGGGCGAAATCATGTTATATTCCATTTACATACAGAAAGCAAGTGGAATGAATATAAATCTGCTGCTTGCCAGAAGGACAGCATGAAAGAGGCAGCTATTTAAATTACAGTTGCATTTTCTTCAGTGTCAGTGCAGGAAAAAACTAGCTCTGCTTTAAAGGGAAGGACCTAATATTAGTTTAAGAGTAGACAGACACGAGAATGTTCAGCCTTATGAGACAGTATTTATTCTTTAGGGTAGATAATCTAACCTTGCAGCAAGTTTACATTTTAAATACATTAATTGATTAGATGCATAGGTCAGTACTTTATAGGAAAGCCATGTTTCATATAGATGTCGTTCTATACGTGGTGGATATATGAGGAGTACCGACATACGCATGCAATGTAGGTACATTTGACAGCTGGTTAAAGCATCTGTCTTCTGACAAAGACAAATACGACAACAAAAATTATATTAAAAGGAGGACTGCATTCATACTGGAGTTATTTCCTGCATGGTACTTATCTGAATTCTGTTTTGTGTTGGGAATATATAAATCATTACATGCTAAAGGTATGTAATGAAGAAATAGTCCAACTATGAAACATCTTTAAAATGGAAAAAAGATCAGGGTCTCTCAACTTAGCTAATATTACAAATGATGTTGCGACAGGTCTTAATATAGCAACAGGAATCCTTCCCTCTAATAAGAATTTCCATGTGAATGAGCATGAGGAACCACAAGCTTTAACAACATATATCCCAAGGAGGATCGGAGCCGTCCAAAGGAAACACACTGGGAGTTCAGACAAATGGACTGTGTGTGTCCTTTGTGACATGGCTGCGGGTCTGAGACCTGTGGAGGCTGCAAGGGGTGACAGTTGGGAAGGAGAGGTCGTAGCGCCTCTCTCCTGAGGAGCAAGCTGCTCCGGGAGGGAGAGGGTGGCTTCTGCCACTCCAAAGGCTTCTGGAATGGACAGCACCACGAGGTGCTGTGTGCTTCTACCACGCAGTGGAGGAGGAGGCAGATGGGGGGGGTGGACTAAGCTGCCAGCTGGCCATGCTCTTGTCAAAGCGAGATGGTTGCAACTGCTCTTGGCTCAACTTCTCCCTTATGCTTGTCGTATGGATGCCTGAGCGCGCCCCATCCCGTGTGCTCCCTTGGGGCCTCTTTGCTGGTGCAGGTGATGTGGACTGATGCCAGAGGTATTTCCTGTCGATGCTGAGTACTCAGTACCGAGTCCAAATGCTCCAGCTGCGAGGCTGGTGCAAGTGCTGACACCATGAGGAGCATGTGGAGTCTAATGTCTCTCAGTCTGGGTCTTGAGAGTAGAGAGGAGGAGGAGGAGTTCTTGAGCAAGTGGACTCGGATGGGCAGACAGATGCACATTTCTAAAATATCTAGTATGGAGATATATGCGCTAGGGATGTAAGTAACTAGTCAACTACCCGATAAGCCTAGGGTTATAGGGTAGTCAAGTCACTATTCCACTAGTTGCTCCCTGCCCGCCTTGCTGCCTCTATATCCAAGGCAGCAAGGGGGGTGGGGGAGAAGAAGAGCAGGAGTTGGTGCTGGGGAGCCGGCTTAAAAGCCAGATCCCCCAGCACCATCTCCGGAGGGAGGGGGGAACAGGGAAAGCAGAGGCGGAAACAGCTCAAGCAGGGACTGAAGCAGTCCCTGCTTGCATGGGGTCCCGAGTGCTGCACCTCTGCCTTTGAAATGTACAAGAGCTGCCCGTGGCTCTTGTACATTTCAAAGGCAGAGGCGCAGTGGGATAGCGAACTAATCGAGTAGTCGATGGAAATTCCATCAACTACCTGATTAGCTGATTAATTGAAACTGAACATCCCTAATATGCACAAAAGCTATTCCCTCCCCACTACAGGCAATGCTCATGTTAATAGGTCAATGACTACCTTTCCTTGAAAGAGTATACCTGGAAAGTTACGTGTGGATATGTGGTACAAAGCAAGCAATGCAGCAGAACCAGAACTTGGACTGCATCAGCAGGAAATACAACGTGGGTGGGAAAACAAAGATTCTCTCCAACGTGAGTGACACTACGTCGTACCAAGCTCAAAGACTCCTGCTAAATTGTACTCCTACACAGCGTTGAGATTTCAGCCTACTCTATTTTCCTCTAAACAATCTTTGTCATAAAACAAGCCACTTCACGCATCCAAAGGATCAGAATCAGTTCAAAAAGTGATTGTGTTTCTTGACAAACGCAATGTTTTAATGCACAACAGAATGGAACAACCCTAACACAAGGTTTGCAAACCGATTCTACCAGCTAAGCAGTAGAATACCATCCTACCCAGGGGTTTGCAACATCACAGAAAAACATTTGACTCTGTAGCCTTCTGAGCATGTTCTCCTCCTGATCACCCTCTCAGGCTCCTGCCTGATGTGTGGAGGCACAAGAGGGAGCGCTAAGCAGGAGGAGGTAGCTGCTCTATCACAATTATGCCTTTTCTTGTCTGGTGAGATGCTAAACGTTCTCAGCTCCTATAGAAGGCAATGGAAGTTCAGGACAAAGTACCTGACAGCAGGTGGTCAGCGCCTAACAGGCTAGACAATCCAAAAGGGGGGAAAAAAGGCTTTTCAGGTATACCGAGCTGTGCCACTGTTTATCTTCCTCAGTCTCTCAAAGAAAAGACTGTGTGTCCGTTTCAGAATTAAAGCAGGGCATTTTGAAGTATTCACACTTCTTAAAAGTCAAGGGACAACACGAAAGGGAAAAGCAAAACATCTGGATATAGGAAAAATAATAAGTGGCAAAACAGACCCCTAATCAGGTAAACAAAATTTACATATTAAAAATTCAACAAATACACGAGTGTTCCGGACAAGCCCCAACAGGTGTTGGAGAGCTTATAAAAGATCAAACATCAGGTGTAGCAAAAACCAATAAGAGATTAGCTGCCTGTGGCCACTGTGAGACATCACTACAATAGACAACTATTGTTTTAGTTCAGTGCATGGCACCTCAGCAGCTATATTACATTTAAAAGTGTCACTCATTTTAGGAAAACATCACCCCTATTTTCTCAATGGCCATAAACGGGATATGCACACTCATACCCTCCTAAAGGAATCTAAGAGATTGGGAAAAAAGAGTTGCTATTAGAAGAACAGGACATAAGTACTTATAAACTGCATCTCTAAGGAGTCAGAGTAAAACAATTTCAAGCAGAAAGCAATGGCCAAGAAAGAGCAACAGATCAATCCAGCCCTACAAATTACATTAGAGCAGGACTTTGGGAGAGAGGCTATACTAATGATATGCTAATGGCATGATGTTGGCATTTACTGTTTCACAAACAATTTTGCGGGAAGTCTTCTTTATATATTGCCCAAGATGTCATGATGCAGTTGAAGTCATTGAAAAGGGGAGAAAAGTGACACTAAAAATAATCTACTGTGGTTAACTATTTAGTCACTGAAGGACTTCATATCAAACTCTCTCTCAGCATTCAAGTCAAATTGCCAGCACTGAATACTGAACTTAGAATAAAAGTCAAGCTGTGTTCTCTTAGCCTCTTCTGTCACTCAACCCATATCAAAGATAACGTTTGCATTCCAGCTCTTGTAATCCAAACTGCACTGTCGTCTATTTTGTATTTCAACTAACCTGATTTCAACAAATTTCATAAAAGCTGAAAGGCATGATAGAGCAGTTCTAAGTTACAAATACAATTCAAAGCAGTGTTTTTATTGGTCCCCAAAGTCTGAAAGCACACCTGCTGGGCTTTAGATACTAATTAAGGTCTTTATTTAGGATGGACTCCAACTTTCCCTTTGTTGATGTTGCACTTCCCCAAGAAACATAACATTCTTAGCAATATATGTTTTGTATCTCAGTACACTAGAGAGTTAAAGAAAAAAATCCAACTGTACTTGCTGTTCTGGATTTCCAAAAAGAACCAATATCTGTGCTTTGAATGACAATGTGCTAGTGTAGTATCAATTACACCTCTAAAATAACTCTCCGCAAATCAAATGATGCTGTTGCAGATTTAATTTGTTATGTTTTTATTTTGTTTTTTTAACTAGAACTAGCCCTACAAGAGTATCAGAGCAGAGAGGTCAGGTGGCAGATGGAAGTCATAAAGCAGACAGTTGGCAGAAAAAGAAGGTAGTGGGATGGGACAGCATTCTTACGGCAGATGGCGATAAAGTGGAGGACTTTTTTAGGACCAGAGGTAAGCTTACTTGAAGGCTGTGGAAAGGAACAAGCATCCATGGGACAGAAGTTGAAAGAACTGCCAAGTGAAGGGAAAATGGCACAACAAATGGTGCTAGACCATGGGCAGCCAAGGAGACTAAGAAACAGAATTAGAGTTAACTGAACATCAGCGTAATCATGAGCTTTCCGGAGGTACTTCGCCACGGAGACCAGTAATGTGACATGATGGCAAGGGAGCAGTGCATATGATTGCTCCTTGACAGCAAACACCCCTCTTGCATTTGGATGAGCTAACATCAAGGATACTGTCCCACTTTACCTCTTGGGGGACCTAAGAATCCCACAACAGGTCGTCTTGTCTTTAGAATACCCCTGATTGGGGATGGTTTATTACAAAAACATAGATCAAATTTGTAAAAAACTGACGGCCTACACTCTAGTCACTGATATAATGGTCACAGTGGAGTCTCCATCAATGAGAAATTTAAAATAAAGAGTGGATGTTTTTCTATAAGATCTGCTACAGGACTTATTTTTGGGAAGTTTCTTGTTATACAGAAGGTCAAGCTAGATGACAATGGTATTTCTGCCCTGGGGATCTACGAATCTTATTCTAAATTGCTCTCATACTGACTAGCATGACTGATGCAAAAAAATGATCAATCACGAGGTTCTCACATAGCTGACCATATAAGTCAATAATTAAATATTTTCCACCAAGCCTAGTTGAAGTTGGACCCTATAGTGGGCACCTTTAAACTGCATGCCATTTTGAAATATTCTACCAATTCTACCGGAAATTCCATTAGAGAGATGAAGAATATTACTAGAAAGTTAAAAATGTTTCTTCAATTATGAGAGATTCTACGTACCCTCATTCAATGCAGATAAGGCATTTGACTGGGTGGCATGGTCCAGTTTATACTCAAACGTGTTCTGAGTACAGACAAAGTAGAAAGTAGCTTTTTAAACAGATTTTGGGCATTATTCAGAAAATACAAGTATTTCACTGCTTACAAAAGCCTCCAACTTTGCCTTTTTTCAGCTCAAAAAGGGTAATAGCAAGTTGAGTTTTTTCCTCCCATTTGAAGTCTGATTCTCCCACTTGTGGTTGGGTTTAAGGTTGTTTCTCCTGACTCCTTATGCTGATTGCTAATACTTATCTCTAAGTTTGTATGCTTGTCAACACGGCATCATTTTTAACACAAAACTAGTAATATTAAAACAGGTATCCGTTATAGCATTTTCTTTGGCCTTTCCCTCTTTCCATTTCATTTGTGATCAAACTTATTTGAAACTACGACGAGAAACTTCTCTCAGCTGCACAAGATGACAACAGTTTATTTATGTTAGAGTAATGTGCAAAAAATATAATGTAACTAGCTGACAAAAACATGATTCCTAAGTTCTGTGGTGCATAGAACAATAAGTGCCAAGTAGAGTGACAGCTGTCATACTGATTATACATGATTTGCATTAAAATTCAATGCTCTAGTGCTTTACAAACACAATTTAAATAGTTGAAAAAAGTGACTAAGAACACTGAGGGCAGAGACTATGTTAGATCCAGTAAGGTGTTAGAATATAATTGGACACATCATCAATAAACTGTCTTTTTGTAGGCAACATTTTTGCAAGAACAATAGTTTATAAGTTACAAGTCTCAATTTTTTTTGTAACCTTCCATATGTCATGAAAATGTTGCATTGAAAATACGAAGGATGAACACCCATTTATCTTCACAGACACAATCTTTAAAGCAAACCAAACTAAAGAAAAAACAGGACACACAGACAGGATTTCCCAAAATTCACTATCAATGTTGGAGAAGCAGGAGCATCTGAGTCAAAGTCTTTCATAGCTGTAAAACAGGTACAGATTTATTGTACGATTGCCCTGGCTAGTTTTTACCTGTATCATTTAAATTTCAAGGTAGGTAGGTCTGCTCCTATTTAAAATTTCATCCTATGGGCAAATACTAAAAGAAACCACATCCACTGAAGTGTGGTTCTGCTCTAAGAAATTACTGAAAAAATGGCAGCAGATGTTTTAAAAAACACACCGTTGTGTGTGCTCGGCCCTTCCCAGCACGGCTGTTAGTGAGATTGAGGGGAACCCATCGGGATGTATTTATTCAGAGAGTTATAGGCTGTTGAGGTTAGAAGCCAAGGTTCCATGTTGGCGATAGGCATATTATATGGCGTTGATGAGAGTAGCCAACCAAAACAGATATCTGCATAATATAGAGCCGAGAAATAACTGGCCCTTCAATCAAAGGGAACAGCATTGCTGAGGAACAACCGTACACAGGTATGAGCCAGTAACTTTACTGTAAATCCTCATGCGTCGACTGGCAAAGATTATTATTGTGGGTAAAATATTCTACACGCAACAAAAGGGCCCTTAAGCGAGTATTAAGAAATATGCATTTTTCTCATTCAGTGAAGCATTTATTGACTGAAAACAATTCAGTTTTAATTTTGCTCTTGTGATGAGGACAACAAACCTTCAAAAGTCATGTAAATTAGGCTTCCCCATGCCGGTTTTATAAGGCTTAACAAATTTCAGCCTCGCCAAACTAAACACTACTCAAATTCTAACACTTTTCATTCATTCTACTATACTACAGAGGTGGGTTTTAAAAAGAAGGGGGAATACATGTTTAAAAAAACACCCATATTTAGTACGCAAGACAGAAAATACATCTTGGATGTACCTGTTTTTCTGAGTGGAAAGTCATCTTTGGAATCGTACATCCCCAGGACAGGATGATTGTAGGTGCCGGATACTCCACTTTGGGGGGGAGAACTCTGGTCAAGAGAACTGTGCTGAGTTTTCCTGGAGAGGAAAGAATAGAAAGAGGAAACTTTATGCAAGTGTACTTAAATAAATAAATCGTCCCGGCTTATTTTAAAGGATCCTGTATGGACATTCACAGCAGAGACTGCACATGCGTGACAGTGAGAGTTAACCCTAGACCGTGTGGTCAGACAGAAAGAAGAGGTCACTCACCTCGTGCAGGAACTGAAGTTTTGTGGCGTGTTGCTCTTTGGGTGCTCAGCGTGAGGTGGACAGAGTGCCTTTGCTCAACAGATTTTTGACAGCAGTGCACATTTGGCTTGGAAGTGTGTTCTACATATCCTCAGGCCCTGCAACCAGGCTATATGGTGCTGTGGGGGGGGAACCACCCTCAGTTTCTTCCCATACAAGAAACTCTGAAGCAGTGGTGGAAGGAGGGTAGCTAATGGAGCACCGACAGGGCACACATCTGGAAGAATTCCAGTAACTACAAGGTGAGTAATCTCTCCTCCTTTGAACAGAGTCCCTGGTGGTGCTCCATTTCAGGTGACTTCTGACTCGAGTACCATTTTAAGAAGGTGGGAGTTTCAGAACAGAGTCCAGCACTGAGGAAAGAACTATGTTATCAGACTGCAGCATCCAGCCTACCAGTGTGAACCAAAGCATAATGGCTGGAAAAAGCATGCACCACAGTCTACACTGTAGCTTTCAGTAGCTGGAACATCCTTGAGTAGGGCTATGGGTGTTGACTGTAATCCACCTGGAGCAGAACGTGCAGTCATTCATAGGGGAGACTGAGCACCAGCCAAGCCAT
This sequence comes from Rafetus swinhoei, assembly GCA_019425775.1. Classification (NCBI taxonomy): domain Eukaryota; kingdom Metazoa; phylum Chordata; order Testudines; family Trionychidae; genus Rafetus; species Rafetus swinhoei. The sequence continues at coordinate 76,340,192 of CM033439.1, read as the reverse complement.
ACTATGTAATAATACATCCACAGATCTACTTACACATTCTCTGCATGGAGACGGGGACCTAGAGCCTAGATCTATCTGCAATAGAAATAAAGTCCAAGGAACTTCCCAAATGCTCTGGTTCTATCCAAGTAAGGGACTAATGCCCTTTTAAACATCTAATGTATGGAAGATGGCCTCCTGTGTGGTCGTAGACTTCCTGTGCCGCTTAAAAAAACCCGGATGGTGAACAGATGGCAAGTAAACCTTGATGGAACTCCTACAGGCCTGACAACTTCAATTTCAACAACTCATCCATGACTGCAGAAAGACAACTGCATAATTGAAAGGCGACGGCTGTTACACCAATGAGGATTATGGGCTCCACTTCCGAAGGCAAGTACACCTTGTAGATTCCTTGCTGCTATTTAACAGCTCCTGTTCTATCTCTGATTACAGGATGCTTCTAGTCCCAAGAACCGTTCAGGAATCATGTGAGTTGTGGAATTTTCAGACTGGGGAGACATGTTCTACCTGCATTCTGACACAGCAGTCAAGAATTGATCAGGGGCCTCTATCAAAGACAAGAGCAGAGTCTGAAGAGGTAAGGAAATCTAACTCATCTTGGCCAGGTTGCTGCAATCAAAGTGACCCTGGCTTGGTCTGTCTTGATCTTGCTGAGACCCTTTAAAAGCAATGGAGACACACACGGGCGCGCGCGCGCCCCTTGTGTGTAACAAGAAAGGTGTCTGGATTGAATCCTCCCTTGGAACAGAATATTCTGAACTTTGTGCTGGCTACAGAGGGCTATAGCCCAATTCCCATTTGCAATTTAGGGCAAACAGTCTGCTGAGGTAGTATGACACTGTTTTGTCTACCTGGGATGCAAGAAACTGCAATGGCGCTCTGGCTATGCCCCAATTTCAAAGCATTATCACTTCGGTGCAGAGCAATGGGTAATGCACTCCTCCCTGACTACTTATACGTACGCACAAGCCAGGTTGTCTGTCATGATCTTGAGTGACTTGTGTTTAGGAGAAGAAAGTGAAAATAAGACTTTTGTGACTGCCCTTAACTCCAGTCTTGCTCTTGCCTTTAACAAACACGCTAACTATCTCATGACCGTAGGAGAGTTCTGGGTTAATTGGATTCATGCACAAGCTTTGGAGGATCCGCCATCAAGTGAATGTTCTTGATACCCTTGTCTGAGACACTGAGGGTGGCACCGAGAGTACCGCCATTCCTCAGAGACCAGTCTTATGATCACGGGCCTTGATGGTAGCCGTCGCTGGTACTCGGCCCGTTATCACCACAAATGGGCTTTCACTGAAGTCTTGTAGTGCTTCACTATGTCCGAAATGCTCAGAGCCTCATCAGCAATCCTGGGGTGTGAGGTCTCTGGTGACTGAATCCTCTGAGGAGAAGTCTCCATTCCACTTTTCTAACCTACTTCCATAGTCTGAGCGGGACGTGCTCAGAGCCACGGTAACGGTTACCGGGGCCTCGCTCATGCGGAATGTTGGGAGGCTGGGGTTTCCACACGGTCTTTGCCTCGGAAGCTTTTGGTGAGCGTGATCTTGACACAGACAAGGCACTAACAGGGACTCTACTTCTGCACAGGAGGATTCTCTGTAGCTAGGTCCAAAGCTGGTTGTAAGGCTTGCTCTATCATGAATAGTCTATACTTAATTCCCCTCTTTTTAAAGTATCTTCCCTTCAAAGAAGTGGAAATCTTGCATTCATTGGGGATATGGGAGCCTTCAACTCAGCAAATACACTGAGTATGCCCATCACTGATGCAAACTGCTTGTTTATAGGGGGGAAACCCTTTTAAACTGGCATTCCAGTTTAAAAAGTTGGACACCCCCCCCCCCCCCGAATAAGGAGAAAACTAACAAAAATATTTGAGCAGGAGGGAGAGGGAAGAGGTGGGAGAAGAACAATAGTCCCAACAGCTATAAAGTACTAAGTAGCCTACAAAACCACTGAAGAATTAACACTACACACTAACTCAAGAGAGAACAGGCACACACTAATCAGGCTGGCCTTGGCCAGTCAGCAGACAGGACACTGGGCTGGATGGACTGTTGGTCTGACCCAGTGTGGCTGTTCTTATGTTCTTACCCTATCATGTCACTATGGGTTAGAATTAAGATTTTTTTTAAAATGCCTTTATTGTGCATTCCACACTTTAGAATGTTTGGATTTGTTTCCAGTTGAACCCGTAACTGACATGAACTCAACTTTCTTTCAAGTGTAATGGTTTTTTAATTGGCAAATGTTGGGTTTTTAAAGTTTTTGATATTGATACGACAAACATTGAAAAGAACGCACCAGTCCGCATGCCCCTCTGGAGCAGCACAAACCAGCCAGAGTGTATTTGGTCAGTTTTTCCCAGCTCCAGCGCTCTGCATTCACCTGCGCACATACTGGTTCCTGCCCACCCGCTGCACACAAACCTCCTCTTCAACCCTGCCCCCGACATTCTCCCTGTACGAGCACACACACACACACACACACACACACACACGTTTATTTTGAGAGAGAGCGCTCATGGTAAGTTGGTGGCGTGCAACCTGTCAGGCGGCGAGGATGGTATTTTTAGGATTCTCACCTCCTACACAGTGTTGTCTACAAAGTCTCAAGTCAGCGAAAATGCTCCAGGAGCAGGAACACTGATGTTTGGCTAGCATCTGCCCAAACCAGTGTCTAATACTTCTTACTGTGCCGAGTTTATCATCTTTGTTTTGGATAAGAATGATCAGACTGGAATAGCCGAATCCACAGGGACACATCTGTGTCCAGAGAGAAAAAGCCAGCTCAGAGTTTTACTTAGTTTCAATCACCCACCCCCCTCTGGAAATGGGGGCAGATTGCAAGTATTTTTTGAAAAACTGGTGGTTAGGCCATTGCTTAAAAAGCCTTGTGCTGATCTGCATCATGTCACTGTTGCCCTTTCCCTCTGTTTCCCCATCAAGAGTTTTCTTGCAGCAATGGCTAATATGCAGGTGTCCGGGTAATTCTTTAGCTAGGTCACCAGCCTTTAGTACTGCTGGCTGCAAAGTACTTCTCTGATTTCTTTTTCACATTCTACTGTCTGCTCAAATGGCTGGGAAGCACCTGAAAGTAGTTCCCCTTCTTCCTTTCAGAGCAAAGATGCTGAGGATCTGTTGGGAGCACCATGCTCAGGTATGAGTGCCAGTCTGTAACACGTGGGAAACATTCCATCAGAGGGTATCCAAGCAGCCCACCACAAAAAAAAGCCATTTTATTTTTATCTTCTCTCCTTAAGAGTGTATTCTCGAGACACATTCATATGTAACCAAACTGCATACTTATGGCATAGAAGAGAGATAAAGAATGAGCTATTGGGGGGAAAAAACAGCCATACCAATACAAAACTATAAGTCATTTACCATTTTATACCTTTCATTGTCTACTTCTTTATGAAAAAATAATAAAATATCAAACTTTCCTAATTTGGGATGTAAATGAAGTACATTTGGTATTTTAATAGCTTAATTTTAAGAGCCAACGCCTTTAATTTTTTATTGATACTGCACATATGTACCCAGAGCGTAACGTGAGGGGTAAACTTAAATGTTTTTATTTTAAAATAACTCCAGTGACAATCCAATGAAATGCAACAACAATTTTCCCATTATTCTAGAGTCCCAATTTTCTAGCATCGTATGCTGAATTCAAGAATTCTAGATGCCTAGTAGAGATTGATCTGTAAGTGTAACTACAAAGAACAATCTATTTAAGTGATCATAAATTAAGGAAAGGAACATCAAAGTCCTCTCCTAGTAGAAACATCATTATAGACCCTTACATTAGAGCCCTCATCCTTGTATCATTAAACATAACAGTGTTTGAATTTAATGTTCTAGGGATAGAATCTTCATCCATATGCAAATTTAAAAAGATATGATAGGGTGTCAGATTGTTCCTTTCACACGCACTACAAACTTCGATCTAGTTATGTTACAATTTAACTAATTAATTTTGCAACACCTTTCTTTTAAACATACTGTTTGCTAAGGATGTTAAATATCGACTAATTGAATCGTCGATGCATTTTGCATTGACTATTCAATTAGCTAATCAGTTCGCCCATCAAACGCATCAGCCCTTTTCCCCAGCCCTCCAGGTATTGCGAACAAAGGTGGCATCGGCTGAATGGTGCTAAGTCCAGTACCACTTACCCATACCAGAAGCGGGGATCACTGGAAATGCAATGGTTGAGATTCCGGTGTGCCAAAGCTTTCTTCTTACTTAAAACAAACTCTTGTAATTTCATTTTTACTTCTGTGCTTGCCACAGCACCTGAAATGTCCAAAAATAAAGAGGTTATTTAGCTGACTTCATCTGATGAAAGCAGCTGTGAATTAAGACTTAAAACTTTCATTCACAAAGTAACAAAAAAGAATATTTAAAGATTGAGAGCAAAATCTTTGGCTCTCCCGACAACATAAAGACTTATTTAAAAGAAGAGACAAAGAGGCTCCGATGAAGAACTCTTCTTTACTATCTAGATTTGTACGTCATTGCAATTTATGTCTGAAAAAGGAGATAATCAGATTCCTCATTTCCTAAAAAAGGTTTCTGAAGAGGATTTCTGTACTTGCATAAAACTACATGTAGAATAAAATGCTTGTACGAGGTATCCCAGCTTTCTTTTAATCAAAGGTATTTAAGATAAGGGGTCTTATGCATACTCAAGTTTTTAAAATGTCACATCTGCAAGCAATAGGGGAATGAGATGAATATCTTATATGTAGACTTTGTATTGAGAAATCTTGCAAATAAGGATCTCTTTGTTCAATGTATCTGTGGACAATAAGACCTACACAATATTCCAATTCATTTACAAGTCTGCAATCCATTTCTTCAAATGGAAAATCTAGCATTTAAAAAAAAATCTGAAATTTCAAAGCGTAGAGTTAAAATGTCAGCTGTGTAATTTCTAATCATTATCTACTGCACAAGAGACCAGTCTATTTTATTATCATGATGGATTAAAATTATCCTTCATTTGACAGAACAGATTCTCCGAGAGCATCACAGAGACATTTTAGTCATCATAGCAAGTAGTGTATGGGGGCTCTTCTAAACCACAGTGTAAGCCAATCTTCCAAAGGGATAACATCCAGAATGCAAGAAAGTCATCTGGCCAGAAATACACACTGCCAAGCCATGTACAGAAAACCCATCCAAAACGAGCACCAGCTTTGGTATATTATACTTAACATTTTGATAACACCAGATAGGTTGAAGAACACTTTTCATTTGACCATGAAGAAGGTCCTCAAAATTATTTGCTCAGCACTGTTTGAAGGTGCTGTCATGATTATGAGGGTTAGCCAGCAGCCTGGGGATTAAGGAGTTAACTACACCTAGCCAGGTGGAGTGACCAGCAGGAATGTAGGTGGGACTTTCAAACTGGGACAAAGGAATTTGGGTTTTTTCCTCCTTTGTCTCTCTGGGTGAGTCCTCTGCAGCTACAGGGAGGGACAAGCATGTCTCTCTCTCTCAAGAAACAATTCTTCACTTTCTGTAAGCAGGGTAAAGTTTACGTAGTTTCGTTGGGCTTTATTGTTTTATGGGTTGGGTATGGGATCTGATATCTGGCACGGCTTAAGAGATGTTTGGCTTTTCTTTTTAACTAAGTTCTAGCCCATGGTGTAATTCCTCCATGAGTATATTTTGTTACCTTTCCATCTGATCCTTATGCTTGCAACAGGAATATTGTTGTATTAATACAAGTTTTCTCTTTTCTTTTTATTAACCTGGCATTGGTTACTTGTGTCCCCTGATTTTTATAATAGGGGTGAGATTTCCCAAATGATCTTTCCCCTAATCTCGTTATTAATATTTGGGTGGTGGCAGCGGAAGTTTTATTCCCAAAATCTAGGTTTTTAAGATTGTGGGGGAAGTTTTATACCAAAGCCTGGTAGATCAGGCTTTGGGGTACACTTGCTGGCCCCCACTTCTGCATTTATCATGCCAGAGTGGGGAAGGAGCCATGACAGGTGCAACACTGCTCATTGTATAGGGAGTCATAAATCTTAGAAATTCCATCTTTTGGAAAACGTCGTTTCTTGCTGCTTCTAGATAAAGTAGATTGGGCAGGTATCCAAGAAGGTGGTTAAAACTAGGAAGTTTTGTAGGCAGTAATATGTACAATGGAGAAGCTGAGAAAGACCAGAATGTGACTAATAAGACCACACACACATCCTTAAAGCTATTGTCGTCTTAAACTATTCTCAGGTTTAATCAACTAACGTCTTCAAAATAATCCAATGTGGCTATGTTCTGGTGGTTTTGGTTAGTGATGATGGTACTTGGGAGCATCAAGCCAAATATTTGCAGCTCAGGGTTTACAAAACCTCCGCTGACAATTATTCTTTTTATTGAGAGCCGAAAGGTGCTACGTACAAACAAAAGGAGCAGGTGAGAAGCAAGTGAGTGCTCTTCCCTTCATATAAGGTGAGAAGCAGAAGTCACCCAGTAACATGAAGAGGCTGCAGGTTGAAAAACAAACAAAAGGAAGGACTTCACACAATACTCAGTCAACCTGTGGAACTCTGCCATGAGACACTGAGAAGGCCTAAAGCGTAAGTAGGTTAAAAAAAAGAATCAGGTAAGTTCACGGCGAATAGGTCGGCCATTAGCTGACCTGGCCAGAGATGCGACCCCATGCTATGTAAGTACTGACACACCTGACTGCCAGAGGCTGGGACTGGATGACAAGGAACGGATCGCTTTATTTTCATGTTCTTTTCATTCTCTCTGAAGCATCTGCTACTGGCCACTAAGACAGGATACTGGGCTGGATGGCTCACTGATCTGACCCGGCACAGCCAGACTTGTGTCCTTATGGGATCATTTTACTGTGTCTGGTTGCACTTTTCCCTGGGCGCTATCACAAGCCACACGCTGTGAGCTATAAAGAAATCCCTTTCAGAATTAACATACTGCATTTACAAATCTAAACACAAAAAGGAGGGCTCGGAATTCCTTTTCTTTCTCTCTCCTCAATCCCGTCTCAGTTTCCATGAGATTTTCACGCAACAAGTCCCTCTATGCAGCGCCCCACGGCTGTTTCGGAAGCATTGCGACCCACCTTGTACAATCACACAGAAACCCGTCTCTAGTGTCGCTGGTTCCTATCCAGCTACTGAAACACACTACCTTGCTGCTACTTACTTTCTTTGCCTTTCTCTTTGTTTTTGAGCTGTTGTAGTTTCTGTTCTCTATGCTGCTTCTCCAGCTCTTGTTCCTGGCGATGCTGCTCCAACTTTCGCTGGTGCTCCAAGAGCTCCTGCTGGTGTTTCATTGCTAGCATTTCCTGCTGCTGCTGTAGAGAGGGGGAAGGAGAAAGGGAAGTGAACACACGCAGTCTGGCCACCCAAAGCCTTCATACCACGCTGCGCCAAACAGGAGCCGCCAGAACTTGGCACTGATGCATTTTCATACATTTAACCCAATGCAAGAGCATGTTCCTGCCAAATGGAAGACAGCGCACGTGCTAAGCTATGCCTAAGCTCTTAGTGGGGAGCCTCTGGCTTACCCTGGGTGGCCCTGTGCAAGGGCTGGTTACAATCAGGGGCCCTGTACTTAGCGAGCACATGGACCTGTTGGTTAAGTAGCACTAGCTTCTCCAAAAGGGGTGGGCCTATGCTCCCAAATGTCTCAGCTGGTCCCGCATAGAAGTCCAAACACGGGTGACAGTCCCCAGACAAAATGCCTTCCTGGAGCTCTAAGCAACCTCAATGGCTCGTGGATCTCCCCATGGTGTAGTGCACATCTCACCACCATCCTCGCCAGGCAGTGACAGGAGAGCCCTAACAGCTGGCTCAGGGCCAGCAATCGGTTATCATGAGCATTCTTACATTATTCCCTTTGGAATCATGCCCGAAGGAGACATGGATAAACACCTCTGAGGCCCCGTGGGGCTGGAGCAACACCCTGCCCGTGGTGTGTGGGAAGCGGCTCCAACCTCCACCAGTTAAGCTTTCACATTCCTAGTGCGGTGTCTAGGAGGGAGGGATGGGGGGTAGATGGGTGCAGGAGTGGGATGGGGGTGGGGCCTGGCATGGAGGGTGCATGGAGAGCTAGGATGGGGTGGGGGGGTCTGGGCTTGAGGTGCTTTCTTGGCATCCCACTCCCGGGGGCACCCATAGCTCAGCGTCCCCACTGCTCCCAAGCACTGCCCCCTGCCGCTCGCACTGGCCAGGTACGGTGGTGGGGGAAAGCATCCAGACAAGAGCTTCACTGTGCTCCCTCCTCCCCCTGCCAGGCAGAGCCAGAGGGCTGGATCCAGCATGCAAGGCTCAGGGAGCCGACACTGGCGCTCTAGCCACATGGGGGTCCAAATCACGGGTGTTCCCAAATCGCAGACACCCGGCTCACGAAGGTTCATGTATATTTGCATGCTGCAGATGACTCGGAGTACAGGAACACATTGGCTCTCTGGCTTGAGTGACTGAGCACATTACGCCCGCCCTGAATTCTTTACATTGGCAGGTTATAAACTAGCAGATTGATTTTCAATTGGCACTGTTGACTTTTGAAAACCTTAACAGACCCTGGCCATAGCTGAGACTGCTTCCTTCAGCCTGGACTTAGTGTGCTCGCATACCGCCCACTGCCAAACGTTCCTACCACCCTGTCTGAACGTGGGAGGGGACTGGGGGCTGCTAAGGTCTAGATTTCTAGCTTGCCTCCCCCCTCAAAAAAAAAAAAATCTTCCAGTTTCTCTTCCAACATCTTACACTTTTTTACATCAAAAGATGTTTTGCTTATTTATAAAATATGTTTTTGCTACTGTAGGCCCGTTATTTAATGCTTTTCCCTTTTTATTGCCATCTGTTTTATTTTATGTGTTACACTTTTTAATAACTGTCTTGTTTAAGTGGTGCCATTAAGATTTTTAGCACAGTGTGTTTCAGTAGGAGGCATGTTATAAATAAAGTTATTATAAAATTCCATACAAGCATGTGAAAAGAAAGGAGTAATGCCTGTATATGCTGCAGTATGACTGGCAAACTACTCAGTTTTAAATGTTCCTCTGTCATTTTCTGCTAAAATTTTAAGCATATTAACTACTCTAAAAAGCAGAATTTCTCACAATGACATACACTGCAAATACTGTAGTCTATTCCTAATGTTCTAGTTCAACTAACTTAAACAACTGAGAACAATTCAGGATTTAACTGTATAAAAAAATAAAAAATTTAATTTAAAACCCCTCCAGAAACCTTTATTTTTGTTTTTGTTTTTTAATTAAGTAGCACATCCACTAACATTTCTCTTTTGGGAGAAAAAAAATGTTATTACAGATTTACAAGTCCACCACCTGGTGGCTATTATAATCTAACCCAGAAAAAAATGCAAATGAAAAATAATTTTTCCACAATTTGTTAGAAAAGGTGTTGGCTTGGGGTTTCTTCAGATAAAATCAGGAGCATTGTTTCTGGATCTGCAGCCTACTGGCCTTATGTTATGCTTCCTGGAATGTCTTAAAACACAGAGAGATGTTTTTGAAGGAATTGTTTTTTCATTAACATCAGTAGTGAAATGTAAATGAAGGAAAAAAAGTGAAGACAAATTTGTACCGGATTCCTTATGAAAGTGTCATTAAAGATGCATCGTTTCTGCTAGAGTTCCAACCCACTCACAAAGGAGAATACACTAGCTCTAGACTATGAATCTTTTCCGAGAAAAAGAAATGAAAAAAGCCTGCCTTACTGAAGAGAATGGATAGCATTCCAGATCACGTTAGGACAAAGTCAAGTGAGTTCTCCCAAAGACTCCGGAAATGATGACAAATTTAGAACCCGCTTTTCAGCTGTTTATACTGGGATTGCAAACAGAGACTTCGTTCTATTCCTCCTGTCTGTGTGACAGCAAATAAAGCAGGCATATTGTGCCCATTGGAACTAGTCTCAGGTGTCTTTTGAACTACAATTCCGAATAGGCAAAGAAAATGTAAGGTGTGTTTGTTAAAGCTTATTAGGTATCCGGTAAGAACTTTCTCTCATACCTTTATAGCAATAGGAGACACTACCTACCACCAAACTGTTGTTACAGAGAAGTCTACCAATTCCAATTCTGTAATGCTTGAATGTTAATTGCACATAGTGGTTTTAAAAGTATATTTTCTTACACTGCTAGAAAAACAAAGTATTTGCAAAAAATAAAATTACACGGCACAGGCAAGCCCCTGCATTAGGCCTAATTCCAGAACACATCGTAATTTGAAGAGTGTACTGTGAAAAATATGGATACTGCATTAGTACTAGTACAGCAGGGAACATCTGAGTAAGGGGCTGTTGCCAAACTAAATATTTGTAAATATTTGTAACTATAGGGATTCCTGCATATGCTTAACGTCACTGCTTCTGCTACACAAACGCTTAACTGTACCTGTAGCTAAAGCTTGTGAGGCTTCACTCGCATATATTAATGCTAATAAATGTACACTGGAAAATGTAGTGGATTTAATGGCACTGATCGTTTTACAACTAAATGTGAACACAACTACAAATACCACATTGACTAACATGACTTTTTTCCATTCTCTTCAATTAATCAGGTTTATTTAAAAAACCACCAAATAATGCAGCTACAACAGAGTTCCTCAGTAATTACAACAAAACTGGAAACAGAGATACTGCTAATTAAAGCTTGCATTCATATTATCCCCCCCACCCAAAAAAAAATACAATGCATCATGGAGACCAACTGTTGGTATCACTAATCAAATGATTAAGTCTCCATTTACCAGAACAAGTGCCACTACATTTCCTAATAAGATGGGTCTAACCATAGACACAACCGGGCCATCATCGTGGTAGGGATTAAGCATGTCCATCGGTGATTCCTTGGAGTTTAGGGATGACTGCCCTCCATAAAATAACCAATTGCCAATGGTGGATCCACAAGTGACCAACAAGAACCATCCACAATCCACAGACCTTGCCACAAGTGGTGCAGATCTTTCCCAATGGAATGGGTGGATCCAGGTTGCTGAGTCAGGCCGCAGTGTGTACTTTCTTCCTCTCTCATTGTCTTTGTTGGATCTCAAAACCATCATCAGTGCATACTCTCCAACCCTGGACACTGATGTGTGTTGTATGCCAGTTCTTGCATGGAGAGCCATGATGCTGATAATTCAGGACTTGGTTGAGTATTTCGTAATGAAACAAACACTGCAGATTTGTCGTTCACCATCAGCTGAACTTTTCCACAATTAAGTGTAACTACCACTTTGGTCCAGAACTTTCCTTCTCCTGCACATCAGGTCTCACTCAATGCAGCAATATCAATATCATGTTTCTTGAATTCTCTGGTTACAATTGCCATTCTTTGCTCTGGCCTGTTATTTTTTGGGTCATTCACCAGGATGCAAGTGTTCCATGTTCCACGTTCCAAATTTCACGGTTCAGTTTTGGTCACAGTATGGTGGTCCCTCTGGACGTGGTCATCCGGATATTGATACCCTTTTCCCTTTGACAACTTTGCAAAAGGTACTTCTGTTTTCTAAAATTTGGTCAAACCAGATAAAATTTTCAAAAGCCCCTCAGTCATTTAGTAACCTAATTCCCAACTCATTCGCCAAGGTACTTTTGGAAAAAAAAAAAAAAAATCACTGCTATTAGGGGACGGATGCGCCAAACTAGCTGTAGCCAGAGAGCATAGTACTGTATATGTATCCGAGGAGGATCACATGCATGGATTACTTTAGCAGAGACTTGCAGTAAATTACACATTTGTTTACTGTACTCTGAGATGAGTTTAACTTCCGTGAAGACATAAAACCCCTTAATTTGTGTCCAAAGCACTTCCTGTGGCTACCCTACATGGTTCAGAACGAGTGGAATGTGCTCTGATCCAGACCAGACAAGGCACTCATGCTGCTCTGTATCCATCCTAGATACAATTCCTAATGAGCACGTAACTGGAGTAAGTAGGAAGAATCAGGTGAAGACACTAATGGAACTACAATCCTGCCAAGTATAAATGTAGTTCTAGAGTTTTATCAGCAAATAGCGGTAAGTGTTCACTTCACCGAACACTCAAAAAACGAATGAAACACGTATTTCATTGACGACAAAGAAAAATGCCTTTTGAAAGCTTACCACACTTTGATTTAAGGTGATTTATTTTAACATGTGATGTTTGGAGTTTGTGTTTTAACAGCTGTAAAGCTTTAATATTTTGATTCTTAATGTGCAGAGTCATTAAATAATGGTGACACCCCCCCAGCCTGTAATTTTGCTCAACTGCGAAGACAAAAAAAGTTCAAAAATAGGCATCAAGATTCTCAATCCAAACTATAAAATAAAATTTAAAAAAATTGTGACAAACCTAACTAAACTTTTAAAAAAGGCACTTAGGGAGGAATTTTCCAAAGTGCCCTGTGTTGACCTAACAACTCCCAATGCAGTCAATGGGAGTTTTACTAGAGCTCTTCCAATTCTAAAGGTCTGAAATTGGAAAGGCTTGAAAATGAGCATGTCTTTGGAGGGGCTGAAGAGAAGGGGGTCTGTCAATATTTAGAAAACTGGTCAGGTCTCACAAGTTGTGGGACTCCCAGCAGGGAAGGAAGTGGGAGTTCAGAAGGAAATAACTCCCCATGACCCCTCCCACTGATCACAAGCGGGTTCTAAGTACTGTGGTTTGTACTCTTAGAAAGCTGGGAGCTATAGCAAACCAATCTCATGAAAATCGAAGAGTGTTGGAAATGTGGCCATTCTTGGTGAGCTCCCCCTGGCACGGCATCATGCCATGACCACCACCCTATAATACCTGTTCTGATATCCAGTGTTAGGAAAGCTGTGTCAAACCACAAAAGACTCAGGGTGCTTGAGTAGGAATCAAACACTGGACCCTGGTGCAAAAAGCCAAGGAACTCGGGATCATCCAGATATTCTTATTGAACTATCATAAAGACTAAGTTTTTGGGCAGCTGTGGGGACCTTAAACACCAATGATGTGCCTGGATCTGAACAAGATAATAATAGAGTCCCTTTCCCCAAGGAACTTTTAAAATAAACAAGCTAAGCATCAGCAGGGATGTGCAAATGGCTGCTTTTGGAAGTTATATAAGGTTTATTTTTGGTTTTTTGGCAATCACTCCTTAACAGGATATTTATTTGCTTGTGTTAACTGCATGCAAAATGTTCTGTGAAAATTCTACAGCTTTTTGGCACAATATATGTATTCTAAACCTTTAAACTCAGAAGCTAAATAAATTAACAAAATTGTTAAGATGAAACTTTGCAAGCCAACAAAGTATATTGATTGAAGGGGAACTATTTGTACACAAGGTGATTTGGCTAAGTGGAGGCTTTTTGTTTTGTTTTTTTTAAAAAGGATTTCAGCATGACTATTAGCTGCTTTGACTTATTTCAAGTTTCCAGTTCCTTGTTTACTGAATTGTCAGGCTATCAGCTCTGATTTCAGGAGCCTTTTTGAAGGCTCTTCTACCTCCTGTTTTAGTTTTATGGTGGATTTCTTTCAGGGGTGCAGGTTGCTAGGATGAGGTAACTGGCTGAACTGGCAAAAAGAGAAAGTGTTGCAAATCTGTGAGGTTCACAGAGTCAAGCAGCGAGTCCAGCCAAAAACTGAAAATACAGCGCAAAACACCATAGTTCTCAGTTCCCGTGATGTGGCAATCCCAGAATGTACATTCATTCTGCTCCTCATCTCGAGGGGCAACAGGCAGCCGGACCAGGTCACTGCACCCAGCCCTTCGTCTCTCCAGCAGGAAACCGCTTCATCCTAGCTGAGAGCTTCCAGAGCTGGAGAGTGAATTTCTTCAGATGACCCCACATTGTCTAGCTAGAAACCCAGTGGAGAATCCTTCAGTCAGGGTACAAGCTGGTGTTACTAGATCACCAAGACCAATTAGCAAGTAAGATAAACTGCTCTCTCCAGTGTGGCAATCAGTGCGTAGAATGGGTCTGGCCAGCAGAGATAATACTCAGGAGGAAAAGGAGAAAGAGGTAAAAGCTCAGAGGCTCTGCATAGGTAAAGGAGGAACCAAGGAATATGAAGATCGAATTCTAGGGCTGGCTATGTACCATGGCTCGAGAACTTCTTACCAAAAGCCACACTGACTGGCAGATTGAAATTTCCTTTATGCAGTAAAGAAAGCAGGTAACAGATTTTAGATGAAAATTCGTGAGAATTGCAATGTACTCTTTTTCTAATGCTCTTTACTTTAGAATTCTAGTACACCGAAAGCGATACCAAATCCCCCAGCTCTATGGATTCACATAGTAAACAACGTGTAAACACTCCGATTTGGATGGGAGATCAGTTGATGCTGCACGCTGCCAAAAGGCTGCTGGTGTGAGCCCTAGCAGATAGCTGGGGGGCAGAGGGAGAGGATAATATGACCCTGCATGCACAGAGGCTCGAAAAGATGCAGTGCTAGGTAGCAGGAGAGGCAGGTCCATCCCGGGAGCCGAGCTAGGCATGGGGAGTGGAGTACAATGGGCAGGGGAGGTTGGGTCAGTTGGTTAGTCCCTGTGGGGGCGGGAGGGGGGGAGAGAGAGCTCTCCTCTTACCATAACTTAAAAGCAATGTAAGGGTTTGGCTGTGCCAGGAAAATGGGGTGTGCCAGGAATAGGACTGCTTCTCAGCAAGCCATACAGGAAAGAGACAATCACCAGAAAGGTGAAAGGGGCTGGCTTGGGGGGGGGGGCACCCCATCTGGGACTGCCCCAAGCCAAAGCCTCCTGACCCTGGTGCCCGGGGAAGGGGGGAAAAGAGGAGGGAGGAGATGCCACAGGGAAAGCATCTAATTCAAATATATCTAAAAGATTCCCTACCAGTGTTTTCCTTTAGATGCAAAAAATTGAACAGTCAGATTCTTGTGCTATGTTCTCAAACACTTGGGTTTTGGATTTAGAACACCAATAAAAATTTCAGCCTAGAACAGTGGTTCTTAACTTGGGGTGCATGCCCACCCTGGGGGTGTGAGATTCCCTTTCTGGGGGTGAGAGACATGCCAGATTTTTATGATATATCTTAGGTAAAGAACTGGCCTACTTCAACAAATAAGGGGTGCAAGAACATGTTTTGAGAACCAAAGGAGTGCAGGCTGCAGTAAGGTTAAGAACCACTGGCCTAGAAGATAGCTTGAGAAACACTAATAGAAATGGAGATTGAGAACGAAAGCCATCCTCTTTCTTAACCACAGCACTGTTAATGTAAACAATAGTTGAAAGGACTGTGTAAATGATAATACTTGTTTTAAAAGGATGATGTTTCCTTCACTTACTCTGATTTTCTTTTGTTTTGTGTTTCTTTTTTGGGGGGAGGGAAGGGATATAATGTCATCATATTATATATGGCACTGGTAATTTAGAAAATAAACAACAGCTGAAAAGAAAGGAATTTGCTTTGGAATCACGATTCTGAGTTACACATTGTAGCAGATCAACACTTAGAATTTTAATCAGAGTCGTTGTCAAAAGTCTTTGTGATCACTGCAACTGCTTGTCTCGTTGACTGGGAACCTTGTATATAAATTAATGTTGTGGACACTCGTATGCACAGTGTAGTACACACTGGCAGAAAAAGCACCCATCGGTATGTGAGATCATTGAGGGGAAGTATAGCTTTATTTGAGAAACAGTATGAGATTATACAATTGAAACGTGAACCGAATGCGCGCGCACATGGCGGCACAGTTACAGGTGTTTACCTGTGTGTCTCTCACAATATCGTCTGTCCCACCATTAGAAGAGCAGCTCTGTGCATATCATGTAATACCAATGGAAATGCCAGTCTAACAGGACTGAAAGCAAAGTCCTCTGCCTAGCCAAAAACCAGAGACAGTGCAGCATGGGCAGTGGCTGTGCAAGCTACCTGAAACTGTCTTACCAAAGTAGCTGAATGCTGACCTGGAGAGCCAGCTGTATGGGAGAATGGAAGTGGGAGACCATGTGCATTCAGTCCTCGGTAACCCCACCAACAGATCCATCACTTAGCGGTCGCTGTGGTAGATTTGGGAGTATAAAGCCCTGTGTCCGACAACTAGACAGACTCCTCAATCCTGTCACTTAAATCACTGACCAGAATGCCAATGGCAGAGCCCTGGGTCTGGATCGGAACTGGAGACTGAAAAGCGAGAAGTTCAGCACCAAGCCCTTCACAGACAAAATCTGAACAGAACTGCCAGTGAAGTTACTGGAAAGACTGAGTGCACGGCAAGCTGCTCTGGGCTCCGAGGCCCCATTCACATGCCTGCTATTCCTTTAGTGGTTTGTGTTTAGTGAGGTAGATTAGCGGGGATTACAAATGTTACACTGCTTGCCAAGCATGTTTATATGGATACGCCATCTCCTTAATTCCTTCCTTTCCCATCACTCCTACAGATACAAACATTTCCCTCTGTGCTGTAGCAAGTCCTCAGGAGCCATCAGTAGAGAACAGCCTTCAACTTGTTTCTTGAACTTTTTCCAGATGTCAACTTTCAGCAATTTGTGAAGCGTTGCTGTCGTTGTGAAAGACAGTTTTCTGTATTTCCATATGGCGTGAAGACAAATCTTTAATTTGGTACACTGTCTGCAACGACTGACTACAGTTAATATTTTTAAAATATTTCAATTACATCATACTGCAGAGAAATTGAGGTCAGTCGTCCTACTAAACCTGTGTCAGGACTTCTCAGAAATCGTAACTTTGATATTCCAATAGACTCACAATCCCATTCTAGCTCAGAAGCACAAGTATGTTTTCACTAAACTTGGGCATGTGTAGCGCTCAGCGGAGAGAGGTCCCTTATGTGCATAATAACGCAGATTGAACCTCTAGTTCAACACCCTCAGGACCTGACTGGTGCCGAACCAGAGAACGTGTAGAACCACAGGAGGTCAATATTGTCTAGCAGTATGACCAACTCTGCTTACTGGGCTGCTAGTGACATTTAGGAGTAAATTAGAGCTAAACAACAGCACAGGACACTCAGAACCAAGACTGGTGGCTGTAAACAAACTTTATGGGATCACAGGAAACACTCATAAGTGGACATCTGGCTAACTAAAATCCTGCCGGACCATGGATGCTGCCAGACCAGAGAGTGCTGGATTAGAGAGGTTCAGCCTGTATATATTTTAGCACCATTAACACTTAATACCTTGAAAGACTAGTTAAGAGCCCTACTAGCTTAATTTGTGGCGTGATACTAACCGCTACCGAAAATTGTTCCTGCCATTGTTCCATTCACAGTTCCTGCCTAAAAGAGCTTACACGCCATAGGAAAATAAAGTGCAATGACTATCCCTAAAAATCGACCCTAATGTCCCAATCATACTCAAACCCTGTCTTTCCTTTAACTTTCCTACAAAATGTTACAAATATTGGCTACATAAAGCACCTATCAGGGGAGACTGCGTTTGGAATCATATCACATACAAAACATTTTCCCTTAACACTTCTGGCCGCTAACTGACATGTTTTGATATTAGAAAAGTAACATTTGTCTCCTACAAGTTCTAGTCTCAATAGCCTATCGCCAATAAGAGGGTTTCTGTTTGTGTCAAAAACCAAATCCTTAACATAGGCTCCCATATCCATACGTAGGCCTCTAAATATGTAAAGGGAAGGAAGTTGTGCACTTTTCAAAGGCAGGACACTTATTTGGGTGCCCAAATACATTTAATCTCTCATTAAAAATTCGTGCTTGGTTCTCCTGTACCAAACCTACAGACATGTTACCCCCGTGTAGAAAACCCAGTCCCACCACTCCTCCTTTCAAACAAGTCCATCTACATTTAGAACATCTGTTGTTTTTTTAAACTGGAATTCTACCCACTGCTCAATCACTTACTTTGATATGCTCGTGTAGCTGGGCCTCATGCTGACGGGAGAGTTGCTCGTGCTGCCTCTGAAACTCAGCTATAAGGATTTGTCTCTGAATTTGTTGTTTTTGCTTGAGAGCCAAGAGTTCCTGCTGGAGCTGCTGTTCTCGGAGTGTAGGTTCCGTCACTGGCATGGAAAACTGGTGGTCCAAGCGGAGATCCATGGGGACTGAAGCTGGTGCAACTTGCAAAGGCAGTGCTGTGTTCACATCCACTAAAAAATGAAAAGCAAACCCAAAACGTGATAAACTTATTCCCATTCAATAGGAAATATAGCTTTGGCTTTAAAGACGACATTCCAGAAACCACAAAGCCTGAATGAAGAACCCCAAGTCTCAGATTTCATATTGTAAAAGGCCTCAATCTTGGTTTGTCAATGCAGCTTCATTTAAAAACAAAACGTGCCCTCTCTTTTTGGAAACACCCTCCCCCCCCCACACCGTTTCCCAAAAACCAAACATGACAAGGAACATGATAAAAACCAACTAACAGTCCTGTGGCACCCTAGAGACTAAACAATATATAGGATCATGAGTTTTCAAGGGCAAAACCCAGTTCTTCGTATGAACTGGAATGGAGATAACAGAATTCAAGATATATACAAACAGCAAAAGCAGTTACCAGTCAATTGTGGGACCTGTGTTAATGAAACTAATTCCGTGGGCTGGATGTGCCCCGTTCATAGCTTTTGATGTGGAAATGTGAATGTCAAAAGCAGTGGAACTTGGTCTGATAGTACGTTAACCACTTAATATCTTTATTCACGCTCAGGCTGACAGTGTCATATCTGTAGATGAATTTGAATTCCAGTTCAGCAGCCTCTTTCTGTAATTGGATAGTGACATTCCTTTACAGAAGAATGGCTGCTTTTAAATCTGTGATTAAGTGTCCTTGCAAATTAAAATGTTCCTTTACTGGTTTCTGTGTGTTCCTATTCCTGATGTCTGATTAGTGTCCAATTATCCTTTGGCACAGAGACTGTCCAATTCGGCCAATGGCCATGGCAGAGGGGCACGGCTAACACTTGATGGCATGTATTACATTAGAGGATTGGCAGCTGTATGAGCCCTTGATGTAGTGGCTGATGTGGGTAGGTCGTGCGATGGTGTCGCTTGTATGGATGTGAGGATAGAGTTGGCAACGGGGTTGCTACAGGGGTAGGCTCCTCGATGAGTATCTGAGGGGCGGTGTAGGAGGGGTTGTCTGTCTGCCAAAGCCTGTGAGAGTGAGGGATCGTTTTCCAGGATAGGTCTATGATGTGTAATATTTTCAACCAATTACACATGAGTTCTCAATCTCATTTTAAGTCTACACTAGGAAAGTCTCTCAAACTGGGTTAACGTTTTTAGCCAAAAGCAAGCAAGCAGAGAAAGTCTTAACTGCAAGAACGGCCCAGGCTGGTTTCTGGCCAATGGGAGCTGCAAGATTACGCTGAGGGTGGGGGCAGTAGATGGAGACTGAGTTGGGTGTGATGCAGACACACACACGGTCCCACAGCCAGCTGCTTTGAGCTGCATGCAAGGGCATGACAGGAAGGGAGCCTTCCCGAGGATCCAGCTGGGCTGCAGGATGGTGACAGGCAGGATCCGGCCTGTGAGATCTGCCCCACTCCTGCACTCAACATAGCTCAACGTACTAGCATGTAACCCTAACCATAGGTAGGTAGCTAGCAATACCGCATCATGCCCTTTTTGCACTGTGTAGCATCTGTTTGGAAGTAAGCCTTTGAATCCTAAGGAATAGAGGGCATAAAAATGTACTTCAATACTTAGCGTACTAAGGAGCTAGCCTCTGGCTACACAAAGAAGTTCACTGAGAAATGGGAACTTGTCATAAAGAAGCAAAGGGGGCAGATGCTTAGTGAAAATCCTGCAGCAACATTGATCAAGATATTTCTATTGTGAAGGGGAAAAACAACCACTCCACTCTCCTCTAAATATTCAAAATTGCAACCAAAATTCTAGTTCAGTATTAAATATTACAGATGCTGTATTTTTAATCTCATGCTCCATAAGAAATCCCGGCAATTCCTCAGATATGCTTATATTTCTAGGAGAGCCCATCTTTGTTTGAAAAATAATGAAAAAGTTTGTAAATTTAAGTTTACAAAAAATTCTTAATCCTCTTCAGAGCTATTTACTACAGTTATCTCCATTTCAAACATGTAACACCTTGGAAAACACTTATGCTAACAAAATGCTTGTCAAATTATCCAAGTATAAAAAAAGTGGTCTGAGTAAATGTTTAATAATGTTTCTGCTTAGAACAAGAAATGTTTTAGGCCAATCATTTCTCATCACGCATACAGTGGGCTCCTATACGTCAATTTCACCTATTTAAACGTTTTGAATGGTTCATGAGAAAAATTCCTATACTTGTGATGGGGAAAAAACACAGCAGGGGGCACCCAGAGCTTGCCACCGCTGTGTGACACAGGCATGCAGCCCTGGTAGAGCCCAAGCTAAGCTTAATAAATGTTCAATAAAGGAGAAAGAGAGACAGTTATAGTAGATCATCTTATAAAACTCTTTAGATGAAAATATTTTCTCTGCCAAAGCAGCAGTCACAACTCTGACTGAACGAGCTCAAGACGGGATAGGAGAAATCTACTGAAATGACTCAGCTTCTTTTATAGCAAATTTTACTCATGTGGACTGCAAATCTACACTGCTTATGTGTCATCCATAGAAAATAAACAGGGCTCTGTTTCTGCCCACATGACTGAGTTCAAGTCAAACTATTTGACAAGAGCTGATGGGAAGCGAGACATGAAGTTGGATGTCCCCCAAGCAAGCAGTTCTAGGGCAAATTAAAGGAGGGACAAAATCATGATTTACACAGAAGAGCAGACTGTTCTTACAAACACGTTGGGGAACGACAGCACTCTGTCCAGAGAAATAAACTATAGTAATTGTTCCATCAGAGGTAAAACATCCAGCTGGCTAGCCATTCTAAGTGAGATGCTGACTACAGGCTGAACCTCTCTAGTCCGACATCCTTGGGACCTGACCGGTGCCAAAATAGAGAATTTGCCAAACCACGAGAGGTCAGTATTGTCTAGCAGCATCACCAGCATTTCTACTGTTTACTGGGCTCTTAGAAGACATTTGGGGTGAATTAGAGAAAAATAAGAGCACAGAACACAGAGCCAGGACTGGTGGCTGTAACAAACTTTACGGGACCGCGGGAAATGCAGCCACCCCCATGCTAAGTGGACATCCGGCTAATTCACATCATGCCAGACCACAGATGTTGCAGACCAGACTGTGCTGGACCAGAGAGATTCAACCTGTATAAGGAAACATCAAATGAAAGCCTCCATTTTATGCAAGATTAAATTGATATTCTAGTTTAAGACTGGTGGCTGAACTATGGATTTTCCATCAGTCACTTCCCTGTGGAATTCAAACATGACTACTGAACAAGTTTATTTGATGTATCCTCAAACATCCCCTGCAAATATCTACAGTAAAGGCTTGGTTATGGATGCCCTACCAAGCAATGGTAAGGGGAATGTTCTGTATACAAATGATTTTTTTAGATGTACACTTTTCTCTCTCTCCCAACACTGGTCTTGTGACATCTGACCCGATGGACTACCGGCTCTCACTCCAAAACTGTATAAGGCCAGCCACATAAATATCCTGGAAATGCCTTACCGGGTGATGCTTACCATTTAACAGTATCTGGGGAGTGGCCCACTGCAGGCAGGCAGCTGCTCTAGCAGTGCCAGGTCCCCACACAGAGCTGCCATTCCGGCTTTGTGTGGGCTGGCAGCCAGCAGGGTTGGAGCAGTCTCCCCCTTCCATCCCCTGTTTAACTGGTTAACCTTAACATTTAACTGGTTAACTAAATAAATGGGATTTTACATCCTACCTTCAAAGTTAGCAAACATCTCTATTGTAAAAACTAACCTAGAGAACACATTAACATACGCAATACAATTCAACAGGCACACAATTCTTTTCCTAAATATAGGATCTCCCCCACCCCCAGGATTACTTGAAAGTTTTTCCCCTCCCAAGGCTCTCACAGTAAGATTCCTAGACTGTGTGTCTTTGAGAGCCTGCCAAGAGTCTCGGGATCCTAAAGCAGATTAATGAAAGTATCCATAGAGAAAGACAAGCGGTAGAAAACAAAAAGTATAACCGCTAGATCATGCACTGCTCACCTTCAGAAACATGTGCTGTGGTTATGAAAGCCAATTACTTCGGCCAGCAAAACAGCATTTCAGTTGTACTAGACAAAACCTCTCCTCCAAGAGGACTATAGGCATGATTCATTAACTGTAAGCAGTATGACATCTGCGTAACTATACTGTACCTTAAAGGGGTGACAATGCAATTTTTCAAAGTTTGGCTTTTCATGCTATGTAATTCTGAAACTACTGAAGATAATTCACGGAGAGCCAAGTCTGATCTCCATTATATTGGGGTAAATTTGGAGACTCTCTATTGATGTCATACCAGTGAGTCAAAATTTAGCTTCATTTGAGGACTGTTTAATTAAATCTAACTTCAGTCCATTATGAGACAGTAATTTTACATCAAATACAGTGTATGATCATAAAACAATCCAAACCTCAAAGAAATAGTTAATACTAGAGTAGTCAGCTGTCTATGGGTTCTCGGCTCAGAAAGCTATGGGGGAAATGATGAAAATCAACAATACTATGCACAATTTTGCTAGTTTTCAATTTTATTGAGAGTTTTGCCATGTTTGGTGTTTTTCTTGAAGCTGCAGCTTAGAATTCTTAGAGAAACCCACTGATCTTTCTTTTATATCACGTTTCTAGCCCTTACAGTTGCAGAGAAGAACTTGAAAACGTAAATGCTAAAGGAAACCAGAGGGCAAACCAAAAGAATTCCCGTTTGTTTAATTTCATCCTTTTTAAGTCCAGTGGTCTGACTTTTGTAAGCCTGACTCAAGATACCCGAACATACAGGGTTAACAGTACTACATACATCTTTATGGAAGCACTAAATATAGATGAGAGTTTCTAAAATACAGGTGGAGGCTCTTTAGCTCTGAAAATTAGCCAGCTTGAGTCATCTTCATACTTCCACTTAGGAATGGTGACATCAAAATGATTCACATTAAGTGAAATTTCAGTTCTAAATATGCACCTAAAATTTCTTCACACACTAATTCATGACCCAAGTACCAGTTACTAAGTTTTTAAAATAAATGCTATTATCACAAAAGAAATGAATACTTAAGCTGTTTCCCATTAGATTAAATGGAGCAGCTAAAGCTTTGCATTACTCAACCGGTAGAGTATTTAGAGAATGGTGAGCAATTCAGAGATCTTTTCAGCTCTAAATTACTATTAATTTGCTCTGTAAAAACAGCCTAAGTTCTACTATTCCTGAGAAAATTCAACAAATGTCACATTTTTAATATTGAGTGGGGATACAATGGAGCAACAAATCCACAAAAAATCTCAAGTCCTCACAGTGAGCCAGCGGGAGAAATCATAACCACACTTCTCATTCATTGCATTCAATGCGTAGTGCGTCAAACATGACTCGTACTATTTCCGTCTCAAAAACTACTTGAAATGCCATGAGCTCCCAAAAGAAACACTGAATGCCTCTGACCTACGGAGCCCTCCTGAAAACAATAAAACCTTTTCTACTTAATGAACGCATCATCAAAACAAAAGCAGCCTGTATTCATGAATATTTTATGGGAGACTAGAAAATTGCTTTTATAGGTTCTGCCTTGAGAACGTATTAATACAATCAGATTAATGACGTTAGCAAAAGCACAAAGGCTATATTCAGCATTTTAATGAGAAATACCAAGCCCATGAATTAAAAGACAAGATCTCAATTATGAATAATAAACTATCCTATGTTCTCCACATCTTTTCCTTCACAGTAGGAAAATAATCACTAGATATGCTGGGATTCTTTTCAGACTCTCCACTTACTATTACTTTCATAACATGCTAACACACACTGTGCTATTCTTCTCCACCAAAATAATGAACACATTTATAGGTTCTCAAGAAAATACATGCTGTAAATTAGCTAAGATGTAAAGCATCCCACCCCGTACCAGCTGAAGCCATTCTGAGTCTGGAACTTTGTTAAAATGTTACATTTGTTAAACTTGGAAATTCAGAGTTTGCCCAAAATAGGATTAATGGGAGTCATTTGTTGGATAAGAATTGCTGCAATGAACTGTCCACTCTAAACATTTAACGTTTTCACATGGTATGTTTCCCATGTATTTTCCTGGAAGATCCTCTTATATTAATTATTTCATATTAAGTCTATATATAGTACCCCATTGCCAGATATTCATGCACTAGTATTTTTTGCTTCTTGCCCCAGCAGCCTGGCAAATAGCTTTCTGCCAATACTGCATCTCTGTCTAGAAGTGAACAGATTTTTTTTTTTTTGGGGAATGCAGGAAGTATCACATTTATACACAAAAAAATTAAATTACATTTCCTCAAAAGAATGTGCATTTTTCTCTTTTCTGATTTAGTGTTCCGGTTAGTCTTCAAAAGACTGAACATAACATTAAAACATAAAATGCTAGAAAGACACAAGCATGCATTAAAAAAGTTTTTAAACAAAACATACCTTCAGTATCTAAAAATTTAAGAGCTCAATTCAAATCTTCTCATTTTCAGTGTAACGTTTAGTTAGGATACACTTCACTCAAAGGCAATGTATGTCCCAGAATTAATTTTAAATCTACAGAGTTATCACAAAGTAGTTTTATGTAAGGTAAAATAAAAGACAATACCTTTGTTACATTTTGGGTGCAATACCAACTTCAAATGCAGATGTATTAACCCAGACTTTTGCTTTTGTCGGTCTCTCGCGCACGCACACACACACACACACACACACACACACACCACCTCAAATTACACAGAATCTACACAATACTATCTAGTCACCCAATCTGGTTTACTCCTCACTTTTCTCGGTACAAGAGCATTTCAACACATCCAGTGACTCCATAATCCCTAGTGTATTCAAACACACTACACATCAGGGAGGCACCAGCTCCTTCTCAATGCATTTGAACTTCCGAGTCCTGCGCTATCCTGAAACCACTGACTCAACGGCTTTCTCCCCCATCCTCTCCTGACTTTCTCTAGCTTTGTTTTAAAGGAATGAGCTCGCCTTTCCTCTTCCTACTTACTGCATGCCAGTGCTGCCCCTCAGACAAATTCTGCCAACAACAGCCGGTCAGTCTTTCAGTATAAAATTTAAAAATTAAAAAGTTCACACCCACGGTCTTTCCGTTACTCCTATCAAACAAAACAATAACACTCCCTTTCTGAAAAGCCAAGGTATTTGCAGAGTGTGGTGCACCCAGTAAAGGATGACAGCTATTTCCGATGCAGCTGTGTGAGTAAACATGGGTCCCAACCTCCCCACTGAAAATAATTCTTAGGTTTTCATTGCTAGACTAAACTAGAAATTCCCTGCCACATACAGTACTGTTTAATGCCACATGTTTTATTTCCTCAAGGCTGACTTGCTGCACTATTCAAAGCCTACAGAAGCAGGCTACTATTGTCAATGATTCCCACATGTCAGAAGCATGTCACACCCCAAAAAAAAAAAAAAAAAAAAAAAAATCAAGCATGCTAAACAGTTGGGAGGCATCAAAGGCATGAATCAAGTTTCCAAAAGCCACATCAGTAATGTGGTACAAATCATCTGTTAAGAGAAATAAGGACAGGTAAATACAAATTTCCATCCAGAAGAAACTATCCTTATGTATTCCATTGGTCTCTTAAAAAAATTAAGGACGCCACATCATTTTCAAGTACCTGTACCCTTTTCCTGCTTCCATGCAATGTTTGTCAGCACTGAGGAGAACAATGCCTATTAAACACAATTACAAATACACACACACCTGGTGCTGTTTAGATGGGTTCGTTGTGTATGCAAAGCACTCTTTCCACTGTCTACACTTCACTAAATATCAGCACTCGCCACAACACTAAGAGACAGTGAGATCAGGGCTATTTATAGAAACAAGCTTCTGCAGTATCTGACTGCAGGGCCCAGATAATAAATGAATGATGTTTTCCTGTAAACCACGATGGGAAAAATGCAAATTTGGAATTGCATCAGAAGCATATCTGAAACATTTTCACGTTTGAGGTGTATTTAGTCCACAATATGCTAGCTTCCACCTACCACTGAGTTTGCTATTAAAATATGCCAATGAAATTAGCTCACGTTAAACTGGAGTTAAGAAATTTCAATGCAAAACTAGAAATATTTATAAAATAAATTGAGATTATGTTAGCATATCACATCACCCATAACCAATGTTTCAGGTAGTGAGTTTTGCACTGGCACATTAAACAGAAAACCTCTACCTACTCTTTCTGCATAGTGTTTTCTCAGAAAAGGCATTGAAATGCTGAAAAATCTACAACTAGTAGTCTTTATTCTGAGCAATGATGTCTTGGTAATGAGCTTACCTGGTATTGTATGTTACATAAAAAAAAAAATCAAATATTTACAGTATTACTAGCCACCTTCCAAGTCAGTGTTTGCTAGGGGACAGATGATCACAGCAAAGGTTTTTAACTTAGAGACAATGCTGAGTGCGACCAAACCAATGCATGTGTTTATTTGAAAAAGAGTGAATACTTCCTGCAACCATTCTGTGACCCACAGCCAATTGGGCTAAAGACATTGGCCTCCCGCAGCATTTCTGATGATTTGGCCACCCTTGCAAAGCAGGGCTCAGTTCACCACAGTAGCTGTTTGATCTGCACAGCTCAACACTGGCATGCTTTGTGCGTGTGGGGTGATTTCAAATACAGCCGTGGTCAGAATTCACTCTGACAGTGTGAGACTTCCAGCTCTACCATTGATTAAGACAATGTCAGTGCTAATGGTCACCAACCAGTCGATCGGGATCTCCTGGTAGATCTTGGAACCTTTGACAGGTGATCG
The DNA here is from genome assembly GCA_019425775.1 of Rafetus swinhoei. Classification (NCBI taxonomy): domain Eukaryota; kingdom Metazoa; phylum Chordata; order Testudines; family Trionychidae; genus Rafetus; species Rafetus swinhoei. The sequence goes on along the minus strand of CM033439.1, from coordinate 76,313,383 downwards.
TGACAGGTTTAGCCGGGAGGCTGTCAAGTGCCGGCCCTTCATCTGCCCCTCTCAGCACTGCCATGCTCCTCCTGCCCTCTGCCCTGGAGATGCCCGCCCACCCCGGGGAGTCTCCTACTTCTGTGCCCTGCACAGCAAGCAGAAGAGGGGGTGCTGATGTCATGGTGCTCCTCCCTTGGCCCTATACCCCACCTCCACAGAGTAGGAGAGGCAGGGATGGAGAGAGTTTTCTGGCTGCTTTTGGGAGTGGTGCAGGCCTGCCTTAGCCCCACTGTACCACCATCAAGAAGCCACCTGTGGTAAGCGCTACCCAACTGGAGCCTAAACTCTGAACCCCAGCCCCAAACCCCTCCTGCACCCCAAACCCCAGCCCTAGCCCTGAGTCCCTCTGCCTCCAAACTCCCTCCTAGAGCCTGCACCCCAACTTCCTGCCCCAGTCTCAGCTCAGAGCCCCTCCCACACTCCAAATCCTTTAGCTCAGGATCAGTGTCTGCATTCCCCTTCCCCACACCCTAGCCCTCTGCTCCCGCCTGATAAAAGGGAGGGAAGATGGAGTGAGTAGGGGCAGGGCCTGAGAGAAGGGGTGGGAAGGAGGAGGGGCCAGGTTGTTTGGGTCTGCGGAAGATCCTGGATTGCCCTTCAATTCAAAAAGTGGTCTCCTACTTAAGAAGGTTGGAGACCTCTGTACTAGGTGATCAGATGGCAAGGAAACAGGTAACGCAAAAGGAGCAATTCAGGTCTCTCAACCAAGAACCTGGGACTATGAGTCTACTATTTGACTGCAGCTCAATACGGACCCAAACCTGAGGCACTATGTAGTGACACATTGTTTTGCTCGAAGGCCTGTTGCGTATGAGAACTGACGACATTTAAAATCAGCCACAGATCTGATGTTTATTAAATTAAAGAAAACAAAATAACCAGACCTTGATTTAATTGAATTCTCTTTCCTCTACCAGAAATCTGAATCCATGTTGATCCGAGGGTTCGGGTACCAACTGACGGCTAGCACGGAGTTACAACTATCTGGTCACGCTTTCCAGGGCTCAAATTCTCAACTATTTTAATTTGTATGAGCAATGGCAGCTGTATTCCATCTCACATTTGTAGCAGGATTTAAGCCATGTTTTTTCCTCTAACTACTACTCAGAAGGTTCCCTCTGTACAAGATGACTGACTGACTTGGCTGAGATGCATCAGAGGGATGTCTTGTCAGAAGAGCGGTGGGCAGCAACTAGGAGTCAGTGGATTCCAAATTATGTGACAACTTGACAGATGAGTTGCTTATATAAGCTATGTAAATAGATGCACGAATAGATCACTGAGCCCCTGAAACCCACCAACCTACACTTACCCAGCCATCTATAGCTGGGGCACATCCAACTCATGAACCATCAATAGGGAGGCTCCAGACAAATCTACCCTAGCTCCCCAGCCTCACGTCACAGAACTGCACCCTCTTGCCCCAGCCAGAAGTCTGGCCAGCAACAGTTGATGAAGTAGCTCGCCAATCCTTCAATGTACAATAGGTACACATTATCAGCTGAGCTGAGATTCATTTCACCAAACCACCCGGGTTTAGACAATATATAAACCTGGTTAACTACAAACAAACAGATTGATTTTGAGCAACTGTAAGTCACAGGCACAGAGATCAGAGCTGGTGACAATCAAATTTGTAGTCTGAGATCTACAACTGAACGGGGTCTGAATCAAGCCGTCTCTCATGCTGACAGATGGAACAGGCAGGTTACAGATCCTCAATACACAGACTGGACTCCTTTTCCAGCCCGGCATCACCTTCTCCAAGTTCAAGGTCTTTTGCCTTCCAGCTCTTAGAGGTGGTGTGTGGGGGAGGTGCCGTATGGAAGCCAAGTGATTAGGTAATTTTCCCTTTTATTTTCTTCCAGCCTGCTGGAAAGATCTTTGTGGTGATGGGGGGAGAAGAGAGGAATCAGCAGTTCATCGGCGTGTCTGGCTGGCCCGATTGGCTGTGGGATTCGGTGGGAGAAGAAAGCCTTCTGGGATACCTCCACTCCCAGAGAACAGCTGGGCAGAGAAGTTACAGGCATGCCCTTGGCCACAAAGGAGCATGAGTCCCTTCACAGCATCTCACACAATTTCAGTAACACACGTGGCAACGCTTCGTAACATCGCACACAGCGACAGCACATACAATCCAACAGCACAACTTTCAAAGTGACACTTCACAAGGCATACTTTGTACAAAACACACCATCATTATAACAGTGGGGAATACAGGAGTCCCAGTACCCATTTCTGCCTATGTCAAGTGAACGATGCAGCTGCCTGCTGAAAACGAAATTCCACACTCTAAGGCTAAGCATTCAGTTATGCTTGTTTTTCTCCTAAACATTTCCCCCATTTCTTTGTAAAATGGAAACTGCTGTAATTTACATGCTGAACAGCCACTGACATCACGTTCTGAGGTGCAAAAGAATGTCGCCTGGTTTTGCAGAACACGGTGGGCTGCACATAAACCTCAGTTAAGGAGCCACCCCATTTTTCCCGTGAAATCCTGGCTTCAAGGCCGAGAAGGGGATTCTTAATCTGCATACTGAATTAAGACTTAAAAAAGGTTTTGTGTCTTGGAAATACTAGAAACATTTCCCCAGTTGTTTTAACAGCGTTTTCCCAACATTGTACTGGATAGCTTTGGAATGCACAGAATTGATGCTTTTCTGGCTTTTCCTTCCTCTCTCCAAATTTCATTCAAAATACATTTTGATTGCACTTTTTTTCCTGTAACTAAAATACAGGTATGGTTAAATTATGGAACAGCCATTCTGTACCCACGATGCCCTGGTCAGCATGTATGGTTCTCAGCATTTGCTCACTTGATGGTGATTTGAGTATTAATGGTCTAAGTAGTATAAAAGGTAAGCACAGCTGTCTACTAGTAAGAAATAAAACCTCTCTAATCAATGTATCATTATAGAGTTTGAACGGTGCCACTTCTAAAAATGTTTATTTTTGCACAATTTCAGAGAATAATGCATAACTATTTATAATTTTAAGGAAATACTGTATATTTTAGTGTTGCTTACAAGACAAGTTGCCAAGTAACGGCATTCTCAGCTTTTATTCTTGGCTCAGCACTGCAGCAAGCCTGTTCAAATTAAGCACACAGTGTGAGAGGCTTAAAATTCCACATGCCCTGCAGAATGGGAATATCATTTTTACAGGACTCCAGTGTCACACAATGGAATTTACCCTCCAGCACAAAAACATTCAGATGGCTTGAACATAGAAGGGGCAGATTAAAAATGATCACATTGTTGTCTTTAGGATGTAGGTTAGACTGGAAACAGTTTTCAAGAGGAAAAAACACCACTTTGATGAATGGTTAAATCACACAGATGGTTCAACTGCCTGAAACAGTTGTGATGACTGCAGTTAAATTATTTAATTTATAGAAACTGTTCCTTTGACAGACCGTGGGCTGCCCTGAAACTCAAATCTGGAGTTGAAAGTTAGTTTTCAGCTTTATCTGCTGTGTTTAGGCAACAGTGCCTAAAGCAAATGCAATCTTTACCTGCTGTCCTGAGGCTGCCTGACAGAGGGTGGAACCAAGTACAGTATCTATACCCCATCGAGTGAGTACTCTACACTTTCATGCAGTGTGACCTTTACCCAGACACCTCAAGAGTTCACTTGGGCGAAATCCTTCAGAGATGTCAGAACTAAAATTGATTTTAAATGCTCTTATGGGAAAGGTGTCATTTAAATTTGCCAACACAACAGCAAGGAGCAGGTTGCACGAACACGTCTACAATACAGCTGGGCTCCCGCTCAGTGACTCATGCTCGAAGAACTCAAGCGAGCACACGAAAAAGAGTAGTGTGGACAGGGCCAGTTTGGGATGGGCTTGGGAACCCAGCCTCTGACATCCACCGTGCTATTTTAATGCACCAGCTCAAACCCACTGGCATGAGCCTGTTGACCCAGGCATGGAGGTTCCCTCCCAGCTGCTGCGTAGACATGCCCTGTTTGGCCCCTCTCTCTCTGGGCCCACTGTAATTCTGCTTTTATGAAGGACAAGTGTCACTTGAGAAAGTGAGAACGCTGAGAAGCTAAGACCACCTTGTGGTCTCCATTCGCCCACTCAGAGCCTCTGGCCAGTGGCTCTCAAACTGGAGTGGAAGGAAAGGAGGAGCAAGCTGGCTGGGAAACAAGGAGCTGTCCCCTACTGGGCACATGACTGTTTCCAGAGCTGCAGAGGCTGCATTGTGGCACTAGCGGGTACCTGTGATCACCACGTCGCCCTGAGCGCCAATGGGATGGGGAAAGGGAGACGGACCTTGAAGGTCTGGGTCCTTTGTTCAAGTAACACAAGGCAAGAGGCTCGGAGAGCACCAGAAACTACAGCTGATTAGGGACGTTAAATATCGGTTAATTGAATAGTCGACTGACCTTGTGAATTCTTCTCGGTTGCTCGACTATTCTATAGTAGCCGGGATGCAGCCAGCAGCCAGTGAACTCCAGCCCTTCTCCTGGGGAGTGCCCTGCCACCCCATGTTGCTGCTGCTCTATCAGAGGCAGCAGCATGTGGTTCCAGGAGAAAGGTGGTCTGTGAGGGGAGCCAGTTTAAAAATCAGCTCCCCTTGTGGACTGGCTGCCTACCACCCCGCACTGCTGCCTCTGATACAGAGGCAGCAGTGTGGGTTGGAGGCAGCCCCTGTCCGGGGGAAGGGGGTCTGAGCTCCTAGACCCAGCAAGAGCTGGAACTGATCCGGGCTGCCTGCCCACCTGGCTCCTAATACACTTTAAATGCAGAGCTGCAGCAGGGGTAGATCCTGGACCTGGCACAAGCCGGGACTGAGCCGGGCTGCTGGTCAGCCTGCTAAAAAGTTTACTGGCAGGCTGGGGGGGATGAGTGTAGTCTGTAGCATTAGCCTACAAGCCTTAGCTTCTCGGTTAATCATCTATACTATTACATTCCTACAGCTGATGTGAACAGGGGGCAAGAGAAGCCGGCAGTTCCCTTTGAACTAACCCACCCATCTGAATTCTCAAAAGCTCGCGGCTGTGCTAACATCTCTGGGAGCAGCACACCTCAGGGAGACTCTCCAGTTGCTGGCCCAGAGCTTTTTGCTGTGCTCAAGAGCAGTAAACGGCCCAGGCCACCACTTCCAGCACAGACCCTAGGAAAGAGGAGAAAGACTGCAGATAGGGAAGGCACCAGAGGCATCAGAAAAGGGGAAGTCAGCAGAAGGCCAAACCACACACACTTGACATATTAAGGTGCTTCTCACAGCTCCATCGCGAAGACAGAGGTGAGTTGTTGAGTTTTGCACTGAAAGCAGGTAGCCAACTTCAGCTATGTCTCACGAACAGAGCATCCACCTCAAAAGTACCAAATACATTTCCCAAGTCCAAAAATGCTCAGACATTGTCAGACAATCCTTGCATTGGACATATACAGTAACCTCAATGTTTTTAAAACAAAAGTCTGGTTTGGGATTACAGTGATATGTTGGTTTAGTCTTTCTTACCAGTTAAACATTTTATTTTCCAGATATGCCAGTGCAACGCCCACTTCTTCACCCTCCAACTGGCAAAACAACTTCATGCTACTTCCTTTTCAGTCTTGTTTTTAACACTAATTAGCAAGTATTGTACAAGCAGCACCCAGGTTCCCTCCAGAAACTGTGAGCACATCACCCTTCATCTACACCACTCTTATCCTCACCCAGATGCCACTAAGAATAAAATAGCTACTTGCGTGGGGATTGTGAGGCGAGCAAATGTAAAAGAATGGCCTCAATTTAGCCTCTCATTTTATTTGCTTCCATTCTAGAGCTGCACAATTTTAAGGAATACGGCACTAAACTACTGTATTTGCTATGCACCTCCCAAACTAATCCTTTAATATTTACTTTATTAGAAATAAGCTCAGGAAAAGTTACTACATTCATCCTCCCATATCCAACATGGTGCACGTTTTCTGGGATATTCTATAACTGCATGCTTACTATATTAATCCCAAGGCAGCCTTTTAGTTATATGCAACGAGCCACAATCATGTACCTTTAAACTGAAAGTCTGCTAGAGCTAATCCACCTCACTTCTGTGGAAATCCTACAGCAAAAGGAAAAATGTTCATTTTCAAGTAGAACAACGCTCTTTCAAGTTGGTTACGAGAGCAGAGTGCCTTCATACTACTAGCAGCAGAATTTATTCTACACACAGGAGTAGAATTTATTGTATGAATAAAGTAAGAGGTTCTGTCAGTAAGGAGAGGAAGTAGATGTTACTTAGGGATGTTAAAGATTGGTTAATTGAATATTCGATTAACCTCGTGAATTATCAGTTACTCAACTATTCTATAGTCCCCAGGTATGGGGCTGGCAGCCAATGTAATCCGGCCCCAAACTCAAGGACCCTTTGCTACTGTGCGCTGCTACCTCTAATACAGAGGCAGCAGTGCAGAGTGGCAGCAGCCCGTCTGGGTTGGGGATCTGAGCTCCCAGAGCCAGAACTGAGCCGGGCTGCCTGCCCGCCTGTCTCCTAATGCACTTTAAATGCAGAGCCGCAGCAAGGGTAGGTTCCAGACCCAGTGCAAGCCGGGACTGAGCCGGGCTGCTGGCCAGCCTGCTAAAAGCTTTACTAGCAAGGGGGGCAGGAGGGAAAATGTGTGTAGTATGTAGCATTAGCCTATAAGCTTTTGCTTATTGGTTAATCTGTTAATCGACCATACTATTACATCCCTGATGTTACTTGCCTTGTACAGTAACCAATTCTTTGGGATGGATGTCCCTTGGGTGCTCAGTTTCAGGTGTACATGGCTCCGTGCACCTTTCATCAGAGATTTTTGGCATCTGCTTAGAGGCCTGGATTAAAGCAGGGGTGGCCAAACTGTGGCTCGTGAGCCAGGTGCAGCTCTTTTACGGTTAAAGAGCTACTCACAAGCCATCCCCTCCCCATTCTGCATCTACCAGACTTGGGGGGAAAGGAGGGCTCAAGACCTCTGCCCTGAAGTGGGGTAGGGGCTGCTCTCCAATGGGAAGGGGGCCTTGGGACTTCAGCCCTGTGGGGTACACCTGCCACAGCTCCAGGAGTGCATGTGCGGGTCACACCAGCGCTGCTACCCCAAGAAATCTCTCTGAGGGGTACATATCACCGGACATGCAGCACCCACAATGAGACATTACTTTATGTAGTTTGGTTTCAGGTGCCTTTATTCCTCAGTGTTGTTTGGGTCACAACATCGTTGATATTCATAAAAATGAGATTAGTAAGGGAGCAAATGAACTAAAACAAGACTACCATTCCCCACAATTCATCAAATCTACACTTCTCACTGCCACGCAGTATTTTAAAAGATACAGATGCTTTAGGACAAACAACCCAGGTACATTTATTACTTTATTAACTCAAGCCAACGTGAATAATTATACTAGTGCGCAGGTCTTGTTTCTACCATTTTGGTATTTACAAAATAAACGTTAAACTAGAAACTTCTGCCAACCTTAACTAGGGAGACATGACTATCCACAATAGTGAGCAGTCGTCATCTAGTTCCTGGTTCCAACTGACAAGTGCCTATACAGCAAGACACCCTCCTAAAAATTAACACCTTGGCTGGAAGTCCCAGCAGAGCATCCCAGTGATGGAAGAGTCAGGGAAAGGAAGCTACTTTCACACTGCTCTCCTCCCCTAGTCCAGGGGGACTGCACTCGTTGTTCTAAGCCCTCTCCTAATTATCAGAGTCATTCTTGGTTCAGATAAGGTTATAGCTAGATGTTTAAAAAGAACTAATGAAGCATTCCAGCAACAGGGGCGATGACTCACTTTGTGAAGTCTGCTGCTATAGCTGTTGTATGCCACCCGAGGATTCAGATACACAGAGAAAAGCTAGCAGGCTAAAGTGCTACTCGCAAGCCAGCTTGATCCACTGCCTTTGGAGCAGCTCTGAGCCAGACCACCACGATTAGAACTGCTTGTTTGCCATGCTCTGCATTTAAATTGCAATATTCAGCTCTAGGCTTCTACAGGTCAGTGCAGCTTACATGTATCAGAGGATTGCATCTCACCTGTCCTCCAACATCAGAGTTTAGGGTCACCACTGTTTTCGTCAGGGTCCCCCAAAAAGCATCGTTCTAGTCCCAGTTTTCTGCAGCCTCGCCCAGAAAAGATACAAAATAATCATGGGGCAGCATAGTCCAAGTGTGAACATAGCAAAGCCTCCCTTTGTATTAACAGGACACTGTGCTGTGGGCGCAAGAGCGTTAACATCCCAATCTCTCTCTGGGCCTGGTTGGAGAGCCTCATCGATGAGGAGAACACGAGATACATTTATCTACTCCCACCCCACCACACCCTTTCTGGAAGCCACTCCTCTTCCTAGAGATTGACAGGTTAGGACATACAGATGTTGTCACTGCCTCCCAGCAGGCTTACTACCACAGCTGTCCTCCTCTGACTATTCCCAAGGGCCAGATTTCCCCTATCCATCTAGTAGGAAGTTTAGCCCACTCCAGATTGAGTGTCCTGCATATCTTCACTACAGGGCTACCTACACAATAAGCAGCAATGGTTTTATAGTGACCAAACTATGACTGTCTAGAAATTACTCCATTTGTTCTCTGTCCACGCTGCCAGCAGAGCGTGGCCGCTTTCTGACTTTAGACTAGTAAAGCAGGGGAGGGCTATGGTAAAAACACAACCACTCCGCAGAATGCTGTAACTGGTTCTACAATCCCCATCCTAAGTAGTGAGGTTAAGCCCCCCACTTCAAACGGAGTGGGGATCTGACTTGCACAATCTGCTTAAGTTTCAGTGACCAGGGGCGTAGCATTCCATGCTGAGCTCCACTCCTTCCTTTCCCATTCGGAAAGCACTGCGGTTACCACTGAGCAAACTGCATGGCTCATTCTGTGCCACTTTTATAAGGATGCCTTTCATCTAAGAATACAGCAACAATCTCTCTTTGGAAAATCCACCACAACATTTTAAGCAGGGGTGGTTCCTGAAGCAGTTTTTTTATTTGTGCCAAGCTATAGGACATCAAATTTCAGGCCATTGAGGAGCAAAGGTCAGATCACAGAAAGAAGCCTCAGTGCTGATCTGTGCGTCTCGTGCCGCTCCAGCCAGTTCATGGACACACATCACAACTCAATTAAAGGGGAGGTTTTACTACTCTTACCATCCTACTGGGCTTTTCTGTTGCATTCCCATTGCCATGAAAAAGAGCAGAACAACAACAACTCAGGTCCATTACCTCCAGTTTCCTCAAGGGATCACCAAGAGTTGGGATTGAGATTGGAGATTTGGCAATACATCTGAAAGTTTACTCTAGTACACTTCATTCCGTCTGCAGTGAAAAGTAAATCGTGAACTACTTGTGTGCGGTCATCTCTCAGAGTGGTGAGCATGACAATGCTGCTGGGTTAACTGTTAAGTGAAATGCCTCATGATCTGCACTGTGCTGAACCACACAGGACAGCTTCATAAATGTTTCAGAAACTACAGGATTTGGTAAAAAGGCATGTTGTTCAATGCTTACCTTGGCCTATTGCAATAAGCATGAGCACTGGATTATGGGAAGTCTAGCTCCCTGCTGCCTCTGCTCCTCCTAACTAGCCATATCACATTGATTTCACAAATCCTATTGAGGGAGACCCCAAGTCATCCCAGGTGGTAATATTGCTTCCATTTCACATGTGAAAAGGCAAAGAAAAGGCGAGTTTTGTACATCAGAAAGTCAGTCCATAGAGAGTTCAGTGTGCTGGTTTGTTAGACCTATCTTTTATTCACTAGGGCAAATGGCCGCAACTACAATTAATCTATTCCAGCTGTGAATCAAGGGAGTTTCTTCAATTTTGTTAGGTACATTGAGGTACACAAATGATAGATTGATCCACAAATACAAAATATTATTATTCCCTCATTTTACAGAGCACTTTGTTCTGAAAAGGGACAAAAACATAATGGAGTTCCAAGTCTTTCCCCCTAAAAGCCAGTCCTGCAAATTCACCCTGGGCTCTGGAAGGCAAGTTCGTTTTTTTCCATCTCATTAAACACTAATAATAAAGGTTCGGCAGCCAAATCCAGCTGTCAGTTACACCTCTGCAATCCATTTGCCTGTAAGCACATCAAATTTCAAATTCAAATGTTTAATTTTTTACTTTCCCTATGGGAGTGTGGGGAAAGTATCACAATTATTAAAATGGGTTTGCACACACAAAACTGATTAGCAGGTTAATGATGACGAACAGGGAATAGAAGCCAGTTCACAGTGCTTCAGCAGGGCTGGCACAACAGAGGAGCGAAATCCAGAAAATAACTCAAACGTCTGTCACTAAATTCAGCTGTCTTGACTGAAGACATGAAAGAAGCCAACCTATAGAGAGGTCTAAAGATCATACTGGTGTGGGAAAAGTGAATAAGGAAAAGTTATTTACTTGTTCCCACAATATAAGAACTAGGGAGGTACCAAATGAAATTAACAGGCAGCAGGTTTAAAACAAACTAAAGGAAGTTTTTCTTCACTCAGTGCACAGTCAACCTGTGGAACTCCTTGCCAGATGATGTGGTGAAGAGGAGGACTTTAATGGTTCAAAAAGAACTAGATAGATTAATGGAGGTTAGGTCCATCAATGGCTATTAGCCACGATGGGTAGGAATGGTGTACCTAGCCTCTGTTTGTCTGGAAATGGGTAACAGGGGGGAGGGATCACATGATGATTACCTGTTGTGTTCCCTCCCTCTGGGGCATCTGGTATTGGCCACTACAGATCAACGCAAAGTTTCTTTACACACTTTTCAACAAATTGAGTTCCACCTAATTTACCATGTGGCAGCGCCCCTCCCCCCCGCCAAGACCATCATCCACATGTGGCTAATTTTTTTAAGCATTTGTGATGCTTTAGGCCAGTACCTGGTCATTTTCTGGGAATTGGCCGCTGCCTCCAGCCCCCAGATGACAGCACCTTCCATGACTCAATATGTATACAAGACTAAATGCCAATGCTAATGAGAAGGTTTCTAGATGCAAGTTCTCCCAGTAAACGCTAACTGGGAAAAATGACAGCATCTTACTGATGTTGCCTAGGAAATCGAACGATGGTGAGTGTGATAATGGCTGCACTTGAATCAGAGAACAAATGTAGCATGTGCCATATAACTGAATGATGATTAACCAGTTGTGAATTGAACGCTCTCATCTTTTATTAAACAAATTGCCCAAATAAAGAGTAAAGCCTTCTTCAGGTCTCTGAAGGCCTCAGCCTATGGCAGGAGGGCTGCCGCACCCTCAATTAAGGCTAGCAGCTACTGGAGTGCAGGCAAATGTTCCATTTAAAACTAACAGCAATGAAAATGCAAGGTGAGCAATATACAACAGCACAGCTCAGCAGCTCAGGAGACTTACCCTGCTGGTCTAAAGTGCTTTTCTTTTAGCAGCATGCCCCTCTTATTAAAAACCTTAAGTTAGGTATAATGGTGTGACTATTATCAATGGTCTGCCTCGAGCCTTAGAGCCCTCATTACTGTGGGTTTGTTTTGAAACGTCCCTTGAAAGTTTTATTCTCTCGTATTTCCAACATATTGCAAATCTAGAGCGTATCTTGTGGTTTAGCTCATTTTTAAAAAAATGAGTAGTCAGATGAACAATATCTGGTTGCAAATCCAGACACTCCAAAGTTAGGAAACACCAGAATTAGGATTGCTGTGCAGCTTCAATTCTGTCCTTTTGGGTGTATGTAGTACATTGCCTTTTTTACACGATCGCATACTCTTTTTCAACAAGCCTCCGGCCGCAGTGCACAAGATGGAAGATTCTCAGGAAATGAGGCAGCTGTTCATTCTCTCCCCACCCTACAAGAGTCCATGCACAGCCCCTTAATTTCAGGATAGGGCTGGTGTGCTCTAAATAATGTAATATGGATTCATTACTTTCGCCACCAGCTTCCCTAAGATACTCATCTCACAATGGTACCAGAGTAGCTCAAACAAGGAATTAATCTTCCCAAGCGGGGAGTGTTCTCACAGATAGGGAAACGAGGCACAGGGAGATTAAATCTAAAATTTGCTAACATCTCCATTTGTTTTGCATTCCAGATTTCTCTCAGATTAGGCACTCAGGATTTAGGAACATATAACTATTAGCCACCTGTGAACATTGCGGTTTAAGTGACATGTCCAGTATCACAGGGAGTCCTTACCACATCAGCATGTAAAACTCAGTCCCCCTCCACAACACCCAGTGACCTTAACCCCAAATTATTCTAGCTCTTCCTGCAGGCCCCCTGCCTCGCGTGTTCTACACCTTCTGACTTCAGGAGTCCTACAGATAGCAACATAATTCAGCAGACAGCTACAGTTCATTCCCTGAGTTCTGAAAGCAGCACCAATACATCTTTTGGACATTCAAACGTTAACCAAAAAATACTGAAAAACTGCATGTTTGTGTGCAGTATCTCTGATAGCCTAAAGATTGTATCAACTTTCATTTAGGATCATCTGAGTAAATCACTTTGTGGCTTCATTACCTGCAACAGAACTATTCTAGGACTTGTCTACAATGGAGCGTGCGGGTGGTAAAACTGGATTCCTTGGGAGGCAAATAAACAGTTCCTTCCCCTGGCAGTCACCCTGTCCTGGGACTACCATGGAGAAATCTCTCATCCATTCTGAGCCCTGGACCTGGGAAGAGCAGTGACAGCAGAAGAGCTCTTCACGTTACTGCAGCAGTTGGAGCACTACATTGAGGAAGATTTTAATTCACCTTCTACTCCACCAGAAGAATCTCTGTACACACAGAGGAGAATTCGTGCTGCACTATTTCACTCTACATAGTCCCAGTGTCAGCTGAGACTGGAAATTATCACTGAAGGTCCCAAGTCCCAAAGACATCTGCTGCTCTAGCAGCCAGCGCGTGAGCTGCGTCCTGCTCCCTCCTGTCTATCCTGGACATATGCTGGCAACTCGGGATCTTGGTAAAGGTCCATTAACAGTACCACCCCAACATGATAGTCTTCATGATCATGATGGGGCCAGGCTAAAAATGGGTTTTGTTTGAAAGCCAGCACCTCCCAGTTGCCATGAAAACTGCAGCAAGCAACTGCCACAATTGCTGCAGAACACTCTGGGAGTACAGATGAAGTGAAGCCTTCTGTGCAAAACTAGCTTATGCCATTTACTGAATCGTCAGAGTCCTCTCTAGCAAAGTGTGTTTCAGTTGCAAGCTTATTCTGTGTGACATGACAGCACCAAGTCAAGGAGTCCAGACATGTAAATTAGATCATTAAAAACACTTGGGACCATTCTCTAAGGAAATGTTTCTAATCAGACGCTCATCTAATAAGAAATAGTTGACAAATGGCAAATAGAGAAACCAGTAACAAAAGAGAAGCTTGGGTCAAAAGGTATCAAGGTTAAGCACAAGGAAAGGAGGTGTGTTTCATGACAGTGTTCCAACAGAAGAACCTTTGGTTTAAGGCTGACCCCAAATTACCATGCCAGGGATCAGCACCAGCCACAAGCTTCTTTCAGGAGTTGGTTGTGGCATGAGCCTACTCAAATACAACCTCCTCCTCCCTTCCCAACAGCACAGAAAACAAGAGGGGAAGACAGAGGCGGGGAACCCATAGTTACTCCATGATGAAGAACCAGTAGGTCTGTGACAAGTATTTTAGAGCCGCCATGCAGTCCTACTTCTTGTTTGGCCAATCATTAAGACTAACAAGTTTGTTTACATTTACGGGAGGTAATGCTGCCCACTTCCTACTGGGCATCACCAGAAAACAAGGCATTTACATGCCAGATATGCCAAACATTCATCTGTTCCTTCGTACTTTGCCACCATTGCAGAAGACTTGCTTCCATGCTGATATATCTGAGGGGGAGCCGTGTTAGCCTGCAACTTCAAAAATGAGTAGTCCTGTAGCACCTTAGAGAATAACAAATTTTTAGCGAGAGACACACAAAGAGGGAGAGGGAGAAAAATCTAGTAAATATTTTTAAAACATAAGGACCAAAAAGAATCCTGGCAATGGTATTAGTTCTTTAGTAGATGGAAATGGTAGAATTATCAGTATGACGGTAGAAAAGGCAGAAACGTTCAAGAAATATTTCTGTTCTGGATATGGGGGAAAACATCAAATGCTACAAACTCAGCTGATAACACTCATTCCATTCCACTAATATCTCTGGAAGATGTGAAACAGAAGCTAACGTTAGACATTTTAAAAAACAGCAGGTCCAGACAACCTCTGTCCAAGTTTTCAAAGAGCGTGTGGACCATTAATTCTGATTTCTAAGTAAGTGTTGGAACACTTCTTCCAGAAAAACTAGAAGAAAGCTCATATGCCAATTTTTAAAAAGGGTAAACAGAATGACCCAGATAATTACAGGCTTCTGAGTCTGATACTGCTCCCACGCAAGATAAGGGAACAGCTGATAAGTGATTTGGCTAATAAGGGAGGATAATAAAATTAATTCAAATCAGTATGGGTTTATGGACAATAAAATTGGTCTAACTTGATATTTTTTCAGATGAGATTACAGGTTTGGTTGATAAAGGTAACAATGTTGACGCAATAGACCTCTAAGGCATTTGACTGGATCCCCCACAACATTCTGATTAAGAAGTTAGAACAAAATCAAATTAGCATGGCACAGATTAAATAAATTAAAATCTGGCTGTACAATAGGTCTCAAAATGCAATTATGAGCAGACAGTCATGAAGGAGAGGTTTCTCCGATGGAGTCCCACAAGGATCGGTTCTTGGCCTTACACTATTCCCCCTGCCCCCATTTTTATCACTGACCTGGAAGGAAAAAAAATTCACCAAAAGTTTGCACGTGACACAAATATTAACTCTCTCCATTCTTACCATTTATTCCTATCCTTTGGCTTCCTTTCTTTTAAGTGGAGTCCCTGGCAATGTTTTCAGGGTCATCTCATAATCCTTCAATTACTTGAATGACAAGCCTTTTGTTACCTTATTGACCCAAACTCCCTGCTCCATAGACAAAGCAGGGAGAAGCACAAGCTCTGTTGCAGTTCAGAGCTGCCTCTGGGACTAGGACATGCACTTTAAGCAAACCAAGTCTGAAACTCTGGGGTTCATATTTCAGGGGGCTATGTTCCCTCCACCCCCCTATGGCACCCCTGAGTCCAAACCCTAACACTTCGGGGGGATTACTCTGCATCTTGGCCAGGACCGGTATCGTTTAGCCTAGTGAGACAATGCTGAAATCTTACATCCTGGTCTGCTACAGCCATTGCACCCACCAAAATTCTCCATCCCACCATTGAGGAGTGGTGGTGAAGCTTGCTATTGCTGATGAAATCTTGATAGAACTTTTCCACTGACATCCACATTAGAGCAAATAGCACTTGTGAGCTACTCTTAAACACAGCTCTAAATACTTGCTTTACAACAGTACATCATCTGTCTCATTAACCTTTTCTTTTACAATGGTTGATATGGCACAAAGGAATTGCTTTGATCCTTGAACGCCACCTATCTACAAAAAACTACAGCCAAAATATTGTGAAGGAATGTATTAATATTTTTTGGAACAACTCCAACTCTGTCAAAATCCTTTAAAGACTATCGGTCTGTCGTGCCTCGCGTAGTATTGGCCATGGGGCACCTAATGCCAATTTACTCCATATAAAAATTTCTTCCTTTAAAAAGAACATGCTCCCATGCTGCACGCTAGCATTTCCTTGGCAAATTATACCTACCAAGTTGTTTTCACACTTCCAATAGTAGAGAAATTGCTTGAGATTACTTTCAATTGTAGCCAAATGAGCAACAATAAAGTTTACCCTGACAAGAAAACTACTTCACATAAGCGTTCCCAACTTAAGCAACAAACACTTTTTTTAATGAACTCATACTCAGCCTAGAGCTAAAATAAAAGTACACTTAATCCAGGTATTATTGTATCCAACATGCAACAAGAGATTTCTACAAAACATTGTAATATTTATTTCTTGAAAAGGTTTAGCTATGTCACATAATGCATCAAGTCTGATTAAAATGTTGGAGATTGTGGTTTCACAATGAAAGACCCTAAGCAGCTTTCATTCACGTAGCATAGCCAGACATCACTCATACAAGCTCACACACATCATACAAGCTCACACAATCTAAACTCCTGTGCGCAGAACCTCACTTCCTCACCATTGAGCCACATTCACTGAATAAGCAGACTGACATCTAGTGAACCCCTATGAGCTAACACACAGACATGCGAAAAGCTATTTCTCCAACTACGTGCACAGGGCGTACCGCTATAAGTTGCCCCGGGATACATCCGTTCCGCGCTCAAGTTGTTGATGCTTGGAGGAACTGATGTGTTATAAGTCCTCCCATTCCCTGCTCTTTGGAACATATCTTGGCCTGATAGCAAGGATGGCCTGTATTAGATTTTCAAGCAGCATGAACCAAATCAGTTTGGTTGAAAGAACTTACAGCAGCCTATTAACTTTTCTGTATCCAGCAAATAAAAACAAAGGGAAAGGCCCATTACAGCCACCCCCCGAGTTACGACCACCTCCACTTACGACCATCTGCACTTACGACCAAAGCGGTCGTAAATGCAGATCCGAGTTACGAATGGCGATCCACGCTTACGAACAGCGCGGTCGCCATGTAACTCTATGGGATCCGAATTACGAACACTTCGAGTTACGGACCAAGTGTTGGTCCGTAACTTGTTCGTAACTCGGAGAGCGGCTGTACATGAAAAAATTCCCCCGTTACAACTACAGTATCTTTTGCCTCCTCCGAGGTTGTACTGACTTGGACGCCTTTTAGGTCATCTGAACACTACTGCACCATTAATGAGTTCCATCAGTTTGAAGACTAACAGGAAGTTCCAGCTAAACTTATTTATATATCTTGAAAAAAAAAATCAGCATAATCAATTACAAATAATGCAATTTCAAAGAGAAAATGCTTCCTTTCTTCATCATTACACATTTAGTCTTCCATTAGCCAGGAAGAAAAAAGTTTAAGAAATAATTACCCTACAAATTCGATTTGACCATATACATAAAGGAAAATACAAATATTTTGTATTTTCCTTTACCAGTAACTGAGCAATATGTTTACTTATTCCGCCTGTAAAACACAAAGAAAATGTGAGAGATATTTATGTTATATACTTGAAGCAGGATACTTCCATGCATTATTGTTAAAAATAATCCCTTTTCTCCATTATTTATAATGCTCTTCAATACTGGAAAATCATCTGTGCCTGACATTTCAGCCTCTTCCGAAACTTTTTCTTCTCTGCTCCTAATGAAGCAGAAGTCGCCATTGTTTCATTTCTCTCTCTTTCTTGTAATGCAACATCAAGTATCACATCAGAAAGGGTAACAGCAACTATGGAAATTCTGTTTATTTAATAGTGATAGAAATGTAGCCGTGTTAGTCTGGTGTAGCTGAAACAAAATACAGGACTATGTAGCACTTTAAAGACTAACAAGATGGTTTATTAGATGATGAGCTTTCGTGGGCCAGACCCACTTCCTCAGATCAAATAGTGGAAGAAAATAGTCACAACCATATATACCAAAGGGTACAATAAAAAAAAAAAAATGAACACATATGAAAAGGACAAATCACATTTCAGAACAGAAGGGGGATGCAGGGGGGGGCAAAAGGAAGGTAAATGTCTGTGAGTTAATGATATTAGAGGTGGGGAAAGGTAGATGTCTGTGAGCTAATGGTATTAGAGGTGATAATTGGGGAAGCTATCTTTGTAATGGGTAAGGTAGTTGGGGTCTTTGTTCAGCCCCCTGCGGAGAGAGTCGAATTTTAGCATGAATGCCAGTTCAGAGGATTCCCTTTCAAGTGCAGATTTGAAAGTCTTCTGGAGTAGGATGCATGTGATTAGGTCATTGAGACAGTGTCCTTTCTGGTTGAAATGGCAAGAAACTGTTTTTTCTTTGTGATCCTGTCTGATATCTGTTTTGTGGGCATTGATTCTTTGGCGAAGTGTCTGAGACGTTTGTCCAATGTACAAAGCAGACGGACACTTTCGGCACATGTGGGCTCTTCCTGTGGGAGGGGAGGAGCAGGGCACACCCGCTTCCCGGCAAGCCGGATCTGGCGCGGAGCCTTGGGGCTTCCTCCCCACCGTAGGAAGTTGGCACTGGCTCCAAACTTGCAGGAGGTGCAATGCTGGATCACCAGCGCGGGTTCCCCATTGTTGGGCAGGGGGAGCAAGTTCATTGCACTTGCCATGGAAAATCATCTCGTGTGTCACTTTTGGCATGCGTGCCGTATATTGCCAACCCGAGCGGTAGCATCAAAGGCTCATTCACATGCACATCTACTAATGTCACATGTGCCAGCAACACCCCTCTGCCAGGACATCGGACAAACCGGACTGTTTCTATGCAAAAGAATAAATAGAGATGCATCAGACATGGAGAACGACAACATACACAACCAGAGGGGGAGCACTTCAACCTCCCTGGGCACACAGTTTCACGTTGCTATTCTCAGGCAAACACTTCAAAAACAGACAGCAATGGGAAACTGCTGAGCTGGAATTCATATGCAACATTGACAAATAAAACCTCATTTTTACAGGATCTTTTTATAGGATCTTTCGAAAAAGCGCCCCGTTTTCAAAAGAGCGCCATTACGTGATTATGCAAATGAAGCACAGGATATTTAAATCCCGGCTTCATTTGCCCTTTCGAAGCACTTCATTTACATCCCTCTGCCGACAGAGGGATGTAGTCTAGACGTGTCTCAACATGGCTACCTCTCAAACACTTTCAAAAGTACCTACATCACTTAGGCACCTAAGTTCCACTGAAAATCTATAGGAATGAAAGAAGTTCCTAAATCATACCATATAGTCCTAGCCACGTCCAGCCCTGGTTATTAGGGAGACAAGGATAATCTTTCATTGGGCCACTTTCTGTTGGTGAATAAGACAAGCTTCCAAGCACACAGAGATCTAGGAAAGGAGGTACTCCCAGCATCACAGCAAACTGCAGAGTGGAACTACTTACTGCAAGTAGGCAGTTAGCGCATATTCTAGGGGACCATTAACCCTTTCTGTATGTGACCACTAGGGGGGAATCTTTGGACAGCGGCACATGGTGCACGCACACACAAGGATCCACATGAGCACTCACTGGAAGAAGAGCTTTCTATCACCAATGTAACTGGTGTGAAAGGCATGCAAGGGTATGGTGATGGGTGACCGTACACAAACCTAAAGGTAGATACAACCAGACAGTATCATTGACACCCAATGACCTCTACATCCTGAACCACGTAATATTTCACTTACAATTGCTTGCCTTAAAAACGCGCTAACCCTGCTTCTTATGCCCTCCTTGCTGAAACATGTCAGCCTAGCCCTCCGGTCTTTTTGACTCCAGCAAGTACAGAACGGCGCTCCCTTCTCTTTCAGATGGTGCCACATGTTTCACTAGGAAGGGTTCATCTTCCTGCAGAATATTAAGAAACCCAAGAGCATCCTTGGGTGCCAGGCTTTTGGGAAAAAAAGAACATGTAACCTCAGACAATGATCAGGACCCATGTATCTCAGGTCACTGGGAGTCAGCAGTAGAGCCCTCCAAATCTGCAGGTATTTGCTTTATATCCAGGGACTGTCTTTGCGGATAGCAGCTCAGATGAGGATACAAATTTTGCATGCTGTGGGAATTCTGCAAATTGGAAAGACCAGAACCAAGATCTCACATTAGAAAATCAAGAGCCAAGGTTGAGAATTCTTCCAGGTGGTATCTTTAGAAAGAATTCGGTTTAATTGGTTCTGCCATGCCCCAACCAATCATGCCAGTCTGTCTGTCGGTCCTCCTGGCTAAACCCTGCCATAGGACAACACTCGCTTCCTACAGCTGTGATCTCCTAACCCTTTAACAATAGAAAATAAGACAGTACTGTGCATGCTTTCCCCCCCAGGAATAACATTAGAAAGAAATGTCTTTCTTCTTACCAGAACTGGGCATATGGTTCACTCTAGGTGGATTTAGCAGCTCTACTGGCTGATCTCGGCCAGAAAGTCCATCTGGAAAACACAAAAAGGATTTGACATCATCACCTGCTTGTGGACTGTCTGAAGTAGCTCAATTAACCCAAGTCACTAGCAGAGCCCTTGCTGGGCAGATGCAGACCAAGCAATTGCTTTGGGCCTCAAGCAGCTTAAGGGGGCTCCTGGCTAAGTATTAGTCTGTGTTTGGGAGGGGGAAAATAATATTGCTGCACAGTGCACCCAAGAGGCTAGCACCACCTCTGGTCATAAACTAACCCTCAATGCAAAGGAAAAAGCCACACCAACATCACAAATCATTTTAAAGAAGGATGCAGTAAGTCAGCACCATCGTCGCTATAGACTAAGCCAGAAAATAAGAACCCTTCTCTAACCTGTTCTGCTCTGGTTTGCATTTAGTACTTAATGTACCTGTCAGGACTCCAGGAGATCATACTTATCAAGCTTGCTACTAACAAGGTACCTATCACTGAATAACTAAATGGCTATTCCTTTTTCTATTTTATAAGAGTGCGGTGAAGCTCCTAGTAGAAAGAGAGACTTCAAACACATTCTATAAGGCAGCTGTAATATCTGCAAAAGAGATGATAAAGAAAACAGAGTACACTGCAGAAGACTAACACACAGATATGAATCCTGTGCCCTGTTTTGCAGTGGGTTGGATTTTATACACAAGTCCAAGCATTGTCAAAACATTTCTCTGTTTTAAAGATCACACCTTGCACACAAAACAAGTTCAGGCAGAAACAGAAGTTGTTACAAGTTACTACTGCACCATGAATGGTGCACCAAACTTCTTGATTTTTGCCCCAAAACGAAACAATGAAATTATTTATTGACCTTGCAACATGGTTCCACACCCGCTTTCCCACCTTTTTTGTTCATTCTTCTCCAGCATCCTGCTGTCTACCACCTTCTAATATAAATACCGGTGAATCAAGCTATATAACATCAAAGCAGGTACCTGGGTCTCTCCGCAGTCAAATCAAAAGACAGCACTGAGTTTATCATTTACATGTTAATTTCTTCATTACATAAATAACACTGGCTCATTTTTTCTGCATATTCTCTCTATTCCAAACAGTTTGAAGAGAAAATGGAATTAAGAGTCCTATTTGTTGTGTGCATCAATTGTTTTTTAGTACCACTCAGTTTGGTAAAATCTCAGGTAAACTATGTGCATGAACTGAGCTGAGCTTTTCTTTTAACACATTCCAGTTAAGCCATTTGGGCTTGGTTTGTTTGTTTTTTAAAGGAAATAGAACAGCCAGTAAAACGATGGAGGATTCTGCAGCTACAGTGCAATGGATTAGAGATTGGCGTTTGGATGAGAACTAACTTCTGCCGAGGGTTAATTTAGACAAGACACAGCTAGTATTAAATTGGAGGAGGGCAATACAGGAACTGCCTAATCATCTATATCAGCAATACTAACAAGTCATGTACAATCGTTTGTTTTTCAGGTTCACAAATTCGTGGCTTTAATAAAACAAAGTTTACCTAATAAAGAGCCCACTGTCCCATCTATTGTTAATAAGGGGAGTGCAACTTTGGGATGCAGCGCTTGGTACATTTATCTATGCATTTATCAACTTACTATTAGACGACTGCAATGCTATTTAGGGATACACCTCCAGTTATTCAGGAGCAGAAGCCCCTCCAGAATGCAGGAACTCACATATTACGTGGATCTTTGCACTAGGAATACATGCATTCTGAAAGCTTTCTGTCAGCCTCCAGGTCAAATTCAGGAAACTGGTCTTAGGAAAAAGAGTCAGGTGTCACCTCCCAAAATAAGTAAATTCTCTTAGCAGTACTTAGGAGTTTCCAAAAAGCATAATAGGAAAAAATATCTAACAAGCAGTACAAAAGCTACTCTGATCAATTGGTTAGGGTTTCCACAATTTTTGTGGAAAATATTAAAATTCCACACAATATTATTAAGCATCCATATCCATTGCTATTAAAAATGGAAGGCCGTTTTTAAAAACAAAAGTTAACATTGTAGGCTTAAAAGAAGAGATTTTTAAAGCATGATAACTGCCAAATCAAGCCAGATTTTCACCAGATAAAAAAAATAAAACATCTATCCAGTTTAAGACCTCTTTTCCCAGCAAAATGTCAACATTCTTCGGGAGTGTATGGCTATAAAAAAAACAAGATCAGAAAATCTGTGTGGATTGCCTTCACTCTCAAAAAAGTTTGTATCATATCTGGGCAAACTTTCAACCTTTTTTTTTTTTTTTTTTAAAAGGAGGTGGGGAGGGGAAGTGTGTGGAAGAAATCCTCATTCTGCCAACAGCAAATCTAGTGAAAGTTTGAGAAAGCTCTGAGCAACTGAAAAGCAGCTGTTGCAAGAGTACTGATCAGGCAGCCTTACAGATGTGACTACTCACTCTAGGTATATCAGAGAAAAAACTGTAAAATGTTTTAAAAGAAAAAAACATGCAACAACAGCCAATACAACATATGTTGTGCTACCACACTGAAAATGTGCTGGCAGTCTTGAGGGAATTTTACTTCGGGTCCTGAATTTAAAAAAAAAAAAACACACACACTTTCTCTGCTCCTGCAGAGCTATGTTCCCTTCTTACCATGGTTACTTGAGATGTTCAGTTCATAGTTCTCATGACGTGCAACTGACCTTTCCAAGAGAAATGCTTTTACAGGGGCTTATGCCAACACTCATGAATAAGCAAAGAGATGGGAGACATTCTGGATTGACAAATGACAAAGTGAATAAAATTAGTTTCCCTTACTAAAATTCCATCAAAGGACTTTTAACCCTTTCTTCCCAGCCGCCAAACACACATAGTTCAATTAATCCAGGCAAATGTAATTGAAGGGAAAAAATATTTCTCCCATCTGTTTTACCAAGTCACCTATACTACCTCCCCGTTTCTCTGTCCCCGCTTCCCCTTCGTGCTCTCTGGGATGGGGAGTGATAGCTCATGGCAAAGTTACATATCCTAGAAAAATGTGGAGAAGGGATATAAGAAGGGATACGTGATGCCATGTACTCAACCCACTGTCGTTAAGATAGTTAACACCTGTCTATAGGAGGGCCTAGTATCAATAGCCTTCAGCTAATAAGTCATGAGCTCAATGAGGCTATTGATCATGCCAATTACTGCCCTTATTTCTCTGTATCTTTTTTTATTCAAGTTATTCAGTAAGGATCAATGAGTCAGCGGGGTCGTCTCAATTCCACATAATGTGATCCTTTTCATTCTAGCTTTAGGACAGGACATCACTCAAAGAGAACACTGCTCTTGATAATCTGCCTGCAGCCTTCCATGCAATGGCATCAGCTCAGAACGGTTTACTTGTCTGTAAACTGGATGACTCTTCAACACCTCTGTTGTCAAAGAGCTCCTAGCAACTACTCTCAGTAGCTCAACGGACACTCACACAGAGTTCTATGCTGATCTATTCCATCACCCAGGCACTGGGGCAATTTGGGTGGACAGATGTTTGGGGCCGTTTGCCAAGAGGCATGCAGATCATACAAAAATCTTCATCGCCTTCCGCAAGCCCAAATGGGGAGAAGTTCTTCTCTCTCAGCATCCAACCAAGAAAAGCACTAGCTGACAAGTAAGCTAAAGCTCAGCCCAGGCAAAAAAAGACCCTGTTCAGCGCCGGAGGGTAGCAGACCAGGCTAACTAAACTTTTAAAAGTTTTCAGGGTAGGAATACTTCCAGGCCTGATAACTCCCAAACCCTTACTTGGCACTAGTGACCAGAAATATCTTCCCCTCTCCCAGTTATTCCTGGCTTTCTGATCCTAGGATTGGGTACAACTGTGCTGGTCTCTGCACGGGCCCAATTTAAAAGGCTGCACAGAGCATACTGTTAATGGTAAATGCCGGTGCTCACCGGGGACCAGGAGCTAGGCTACATCTAAGCACATCATACTCATTTGTAGAAGCAGCTGCATTCCACTAGTTCTGTGGTATGGGTCAGGGCTTACATTTAGTGCTCCATACCCCCCACTCCCTATGCTCAACAGAGCATCCACTCATGTCAATGGGGAATTCGCACAAAAGCCACAAAACAAAATCTGGCCTTTGTAGAATGACTGTACTTTCCGTTGCTGCTCATTAATAAGCACTCAGAGGGAACATGTCCGTCCCCCCCCCCCACCTTAGGACATCGCTATATTTCTGTCCTCTCTTGCTTCTGAACCCTACTTTGTTTCTCATCCCCATGTTTTTATAGCTTCCCTTCTGCCCTCTGCATGTCATTGCCTACAGCAATTCCCCACTGCCAGGCCTTCTTTCCCACCTCCATCCTCATTCCAGCTGCTAAAATGATCAATAATGCAATTGTTAATGTGACATTCAAGTGTCATTCCAGGAACTCGTGCCTCTCCAATTTACTATTTCAGACTCTCTCCAGGAACAGCAAGGCGAGGCTATCAGTTTACCTTGCCTTTACATTTGGAAGATTTTCTTCCCAACCATGTGGCCTAGAAGTTTCAGCTCTCTTAACCAAAGCGATTGTGGGAAAGCCAGATACTTCTGTGGCCCTCACAGCCTAAGTCAGATAAAAGTTGCAGTCTTCCAAGCTGCTTCAAAGTGTCATTAAAGGTGTTTACATCCAGCTCTAGCTATACAATATGTAACTGGAAAACTAACGTAGCTTTTTCTATCTTGGCGTAAGCCATCACAGTAATGATATCGTATGGCATGGTCTTGATCCGTTCTTAGATTTGAAATCTTGGGGACAGAAAGCAGGGTATGCTCCAAAGGGTTCTCTAATGTTGGAATTGTTTCTACCTCTGTCCAAAGTGGCCTGAAGCCCTTCAACTTACCGGACATGGCAAAGTTCACCCATTTTATCAGGATGTTTACAGTGTGTTCTGCGTAAGACTGGTGTGCATGGATTACCTAGGGATTGTGATGGACATATTCCAAATCTAAACCAGCACCTAGACATTTGTTTCTGTTATAGGTATATAGGAACTGTGATGCCATGCAACTTCTCTAAGAATGTATAAAAGGAGCATAAAGGGGAAGGGGAGTTCTTGAATAAACATACCCCCAATATTAATCCATATCTTTTATTGGAGGAAACCAGTTCAGGTACTGGACGATTTGAGTTTTTTTGTCTTCCTAAAGTGTCGTGAGAAACAGTGCCCTGCAGTGGTACTACTGGAATGAAAACCTGCAGGACAGGGACATGTGTGAGGAACAAAGAGCAGCAGGTACCTGCAGTTTGTGCCAGCCAAGTAAACACGGTCCACTGCTATTTCCAGAATTACAAACGATGCCAAAAGGTAACTGAGAAACATACTTCTAAGGTAGACTATTAGTAATGAGAAGAGAAGCTTTTGTGAATGTATTTATCTGCCTATTCACTTGAAGTTTACGATATGGAAAAACACTGTACATTTACAAGTGAGAAAGCAATTAAAGGCATCAAATGCATTATGTTTCCTTAACCCTATGAAAAATGCTCTTTGCATGTTTCGTTCTAATCTGTCTGCACTCAAGAATCTATTTTTGGAACTCTCCCTGGACTGGACTGTAGTATATGTACTGTAATGGCATTTTAATTAGCCCAGAGAGCTGGAAGATGCACTGTGCATCCAAAAGGGAAGAAGTCGAACTGAATGAAAGCATTCTTTACTTCCTTCTCACAATGTGATTTATAGCAGTTACCAAGAAGACACACCAATACCACATTCAATTGAGTTGACTGCTTAGTTTATTAAGATCCAGTGCATCCCAAAGCATGCAGAACTCAGCAGAAACCATCTTAAATATTTGCCGTAAGCAACTATTGCAAGACAAGCTCTATTTACTACAGGTTAAACCTCTCTAGTCTGGCACCCTCGGGACCAGACCAGTGCCAAGCCAGAGATTTTACCGAACCACAGGAAGTCAGTATTGTCTAGCAGCATTACCAACACTGCCACTGCTTATGGAGCTCTAAGATGACATTTTAGGGGTTAATTAGAGCTAAAACACAGCACAGAACACTGAGCGCCAGCACCGGAGGCTGTGAACAAACTATGGGATTGCAGGAAACAGCCACAACCATGGTAAGTGGACATCAACTAAAATCATGCTGGACCATGGATGTTGCTGGACAAGTGAGTGCTGGACTAGAGAGGTTCAACCTGTATTACTACAGTAATTGTAGGGTAAGAGATAACTGGCAGTTTCAGGGGGTAGCCAAGTTAGTCTGTACAGGTAAACTGAAAAACCAACAAATAGTCTTGTAGCACTTTATAGACTAACAAAACATGTAGATGGTTTGGCAATATTTTATAAGAAGAACTGGGGATGGAAATAAGGGAAGGGTAAAAGAAGAGAAAGAGGAAAAATGTTAATTTAATATTGCTCTCAATTTTAAATAGAACATCTAGCCTTAGAGACTCTTCACTGCCAACGACTGACACGGTGCTTCAATTATCAGTACTATTTCTTAGCAAAGCCCTGAGCATTTTCACAAATATCCAGTGTTCCCTGTAACCTGTGTGCTTGTGCGGCCACTGAGGAGATTCAAATGCCACCCAGCTGATTAGTAGAATGTCCGTAGCTAGCTAGTTTGTTTCTACTGGTGGGTGTACAGTCACACGTGTCTCTGTGCATATAAAAAATTATTCTGCACATGAATGGAACATTGTCAAATACTCATGTTTTCTTCCATAACACTTTTCTTTATGATACAACAAAAACTGAGTCACAATGCTGTCTTCTATCTCTACTATACAACAGGTTTACAAAGATTTCTGTTTTGAATCTTCCTGATTACAGAAGAGTAACTAATGTCTAAATGTCACATGGAAGATGACATGTATCCCACTGAGGTTAGTGACAGCCCAGCAGCGCCTTGCAAGACGATACCTTACGTGATATTCTGTAGCTCTATTTTGCCACACAAACCACGAACGCTTGGCAAACCGGCTCTGATGATGCTTGGGTAAAATACTTGCATTGGCTACAAAATTTGCATTTCTGCATGAAACAAGTGACATGAAATCTGATCTCATTTCAGCTAAAATTGAGATACTGAAGTGCAGAGTCCCACAGATAAAGTCATCTTCACTATATTACTAGGCAATTTTTGATTGTCTCCTTCCTTAAATTATAGTCTATTTGTCAGCCAGTCACGAGAGGAGGAAGAGCTCAAGTTGCTGACACAGACCATAAGACATGCAAAAATTAATAGCCAAATGACAAAGTCATATTTTAAAATGCCAGATGTAAGTGTTGTCTTCAGCAGCCTATGCAGTGACTTATGTTGGAAGAATAAAGCCTCATCTTGAACAGGACAAGAAGTCAATTCAACAAATTCCACGCACAACTAAACAAATACAGATTTCAAAATTCTGCAAAGAATGAGGGGAAATGTACTTTTTAAAGTATTTGTAAAGCAAGATGGCACCTTGCAAGGCTGTTAATTAGGTCAAAAGCTTGGACATTCCATTTAAAAACAGTCCAGGATAAGTGTGATAAAAGGAAATGTAGCAATTGTAATGTGTGGGTGACTATGGGGAACAAGAACCATTAGGACTGTTTCACACAGATTAGCTGGTTTTCAAAAAGGTGATTTAGGTAACTCAAGGCAAGTGAAAAGAGGGAGAAATGGAAAAGGAAATACAAATGAACACAAAGATATAGATGCTCTTCATGATACTATTGTAAAATACCATTCTGGGTTTATTCTGCCACATATTTCTTTTAACACAGTATTTCCACAACTATTTTCTCATTTCTTTTTGTTATCCGCTAGATCAGTAACAAACTGCAAACCTGGTTTATTTGATTTGCAGTGATGGAAATGCTTCAAAATCAGATAAAGTTAAAATCTTCACACAACTTAAGTTCATTCAGATATGGAATTAACACAAATGCACACAAACAGGACCGTTCTACTGTCTGGCGATTTGTCACACATTTCAATGGACTGTCAAAATATGTGCTTGCAGATATGGAGTTTGAGAGGCATGACAAAGGACCAATATCACTGTCAGAAATCTTACTATTCTGCCGACATCTAAAAATCTATCTAATGAATATGTGACTGGATATTCTCATGCTTACCCCTCCTATAACTGATCCAGAGATAGAGGTTTTTTAAGTCTACAAGGAGCAAAGGAGAACCCTCTTAGCATCCACTCAATAGCTCTGATGTCTTAGATCCAGGGGCATATTCACAGACATCCAGCTGCTCCCAGGGAACAATGTGAATACAGGGTTTGCTTTTAATTCTTCAGTTCCCCACTGAGATGATCACCAGCAAGCAATGATCTTGAAGTTTCTCACATGATTCTGCCGTTCCATTGCTAGCCATAGAGTTTGGCCAGCAGGGACAATAACGGGGGGAGGGAGGAAGTTGCATTAATCCAATATAGTAACATGGAGGCAGTGAAGCTCTTGGTTGAACCATAGTAGCAACCTGCATGCCCATTGTAATGTGGAGTCAAGCAAAGGACTGAGGCGCTGCCAGTAAATCTTAAGGCCTTTGTATCTGGTGAAGTGTAGTGAAGTGTTTTCTCCTTCCTTCCTAACACATTTCTTTCTGGGGTGTTTTTAATCTGCCACTTGCCACCCATCAGCTGCCCTGGTGTTAAAGCATCTTCACGGTGATGGACGTGATGCAGTTTTATTTCATCTGCATATTCCTAGATTGAGTCCCTGGAGCCAAGCCTCGGGATCATCCCATGCAGTCTCTCGTAGAAGTCAAAGAGAAGAGGAGAGAAAAACTGAGCCTTGAGGAACTTCACAGAACCGGGGCTGGCATTGAAGAGCATGTGGTCATCCCCATCTGGAGCATCTCATCTGAATGAACAGCTCCCGCTGCCTCCACTTACTCAAGCAGAATTCCACCACCACCACAGGAGCAGCTTTGTCCAAGGCTGTAGAGCGATCTAGCAGCAAGAGCTTGATTTCTGTCCTGAGGACCAGCAGGGGTGTTTCTGTACCATGGCCTGACCTGAAGCCCAATTCTGTGGGATGAAGAAGGGCTGCAATTTTGAAGCTTAAATGTCACTGCCTTCTCCATAACCTTGCCAATAACTCACCCACACAACCATTAGACATTCATAACTCTATCATATTAGTAATCTGTTATTTCAAAACATGTTTTTGTTTAATGTTAAAAATTGCTATGTCTGCAATCCATAGCACGTCCAGTGTGTCTTAAAACTCACCTGGGAGCGCCCCGACATGCTTCTTTTAAACAGAAGTTTCTTTACAAACAGGAGTGTTAAGCGGTGGCTCAAGGTGACTATTTTAAAGGCTACGTTTTGTAAGGACAACTCGTATCTGAAGCGTTGCTGCATTGAACAAGCTTTTCTCCAGTAGATGTCGCTCTTTCCAATAGATCCTGAAGCACTGCAAATTCTCTCCAATTTAACCACACACAGACCAGGGTGTAGTCCACAGAAGAGCCTACCTCCTAGACAGCCTGATTTGAGGTCAAAGACTGCTCAGTTCTCCCACATTTTGTCCCCCAAGCCCCCACACAAATTGGTTTTCTGTACTGACAGAAAACATGATTCGTGTGTTGTGCTTCTGTAAATAAGTCTAGATGAAACACCACAAGAAATCAATGCAAAGCAGATGGACTGATGCTTTTTTTAAACACATTACTGAGCTCAGCTCCAAAAACCTTTGGGGCAGAGAATGTGTGTTTTTGTAGAGCCCTGTATAAATGTACGAACATGAACCCATAAACAACCTAGAGATTGTTGTGGTGTTTTGTTGGTTTGGGTGCAGATAAAAGACCTCCACAAACATAAACAAGACGTGCAGTTTGCTGTTCCAAACACGTTGGCAGAGGAAATAATCTACATTAGGCTGCAGAGCATTTTGGCATAAGGTTCTAAAACTGGCATCAACAATAATTTTGGACCAATCGAACTATAAAGGAATTAGCAAGTTATTGCTCTGTCCAGAAATCTTTCGAATACAGATAACCAGGGCTCGACAAATCCGCTTATCTACTCGCCCGTGGCGAGTAGATTTCATTCGGTTGCCCCATTCACCAGCGGTTCGCGCATGCACAGTGCGGGGCTGGCGAGTGGTTTTTGCCACGATCGTCGAGCCCTGCAGATAACAGTTGTGTTGTCTGATCACTTCGTTTAACTGCCCATTACTTTCAAGACAGAAAATTAGCATTTTACATTTAGTGTGAAGCTCTGCCCCAATCAGGCTTAAAGCAGTCAGTGGGGAAGGGGCGATGAGAAATGCCAACCACTCCACCGGCTCTGTTTACAGGAACACTTCAGCCACCTGGATATACCCACTGCAGGATACCTATCCAGAGACCCAGCTTAGTCATCCTGGCGGCAATAGTAAATCTCAGTAGGTTTTTACCATCTAGGTGAGGTCTGAAGTCCTTAAGGATTTCTGTTTATGTCTGACTTTTAAACTAGCATCAGATGACTGCATGATGAAATATTTTTCACGAGTTACAAAAAAGAAAACCGTTTACAAGATTTAATGCTCATCACCAAGTCTGACAGCAAGAAATTAAGGAAATAGCTTGTGTTTTGAACTATCCACTCTTTCTTTTCTCTGCAGACAGTCCGTTTACTTTATGCATTTGCTCAGTTTCTTTTCAAAACCATGGTTGCCAGGTATCTGATTATGATAATGATTCGGGTGCAGAAGTGAGCTCGGGGCAGGGGACTGGGGAGTGAGTGGGGGATCTGAGTGAAGGAGGGAGTTGTGTCATGGGGCAGCGGATTGGGGGGGCATGGTCCAGGACGGAGTACAGGTACAGGAGAGGAGAAGGTGCTCTGTACCATGCAGCTTTCTGTGCTGCAGGGGGAGCCCCCACTTCCCAGCAAAATCTCTCCGCTCCTACTGGCCGGAAACCGTCTAATGGGAGTTGAAAAATTGTCCTGCATTGCTCCCCCACCAAAATTTCAGCCAATGGGCGCTGAAAGATTTTGCTTGGTGCGGGGGCAGCCTGCAAAGCCTCTCTTCTCTCCCCACGGTGCAGAGAGCCACAAAGAGCAGCCAGCCACCTTGAGCCCTGCTGCTCCCTACCACAGGACAGATTAAAAGGCGTGGCACAATGGATCCAACCCATGGGCCATCAATATAAAGGGAATATGAAGACATTACCAAGTTTACTTTCTCCTGACCCCATTACCAAAAGTAACAGACCCGCATGCCAAAAACCAGTTTGAAAGATTAAATGAATCAAAAAGTCAACACATTAAAAGAGGGAATTATCAATGATGTTACTTTTCTCATTTTAAGGCTTTGGCAAACATGACACTGATTTATGGCCACTGAAAACATAACTTTTAAAATCAACAAGTCCGCACACAAAAGCCGCTGCAGGCTATATTTATGACAATAACCACATACTTTACATTTGTGTAGTGAAGTGTTTGGTAAGTCAAATGGTAGTAACCTGATAACTGCTACCGGAAAGGCAATCCACAGGACTAAAGCTATACAGTGTTTTAAAGAACAAGTAACACACCACAAGCAGGAAATTAAAAGCCACAGCTTCAAAAAAGCCCACAAAGAATGAGAGAGTCATAACTAGTGCAATAAACCAACTTTAACACACTAAGAAAGGCACTGCCGTCATTCTTAGCAATCAAAGATTATGCGAAAAAACAAACAGTACTTTTTCCAAGTATTTATTTTTAATCAATGAAAATAGCTGAAAAATGTGGATTAAGACGTTGCCTTTGTTTCTAAACCACATTCCTATATTTTCCAAAGAAAGGCACTTGTAGCTTTTTTAATGGATTTAACTTTCCTTGTAGTTTTAGGTGGTCTATTCATTTTTTGAAGATTATAATGAGACTTTGCAGCATTTTCCCTCTCTCAAGCTAACCTCAAGTGGCAGTGGAAGACAGATAAACCAACCACAGTTCACTCTAGGGCAGGGCTACTCGACACATTGCCCTTGGGCCACTTGTTTGCAGCCCGCGGTGCGATTTGGGTTTACGCGGGGTTCAACAAGTGGCCCGTGGGTGGGATCCTTTGAACATTGTCTCCACTGAAAACACACTCCACAATGGCGAGGCATCTCCCAGGTGGGGTGAGCACTGAAAGACAGGCTGGCTGGAAGTGACAGGTACAGAGTGCCAGCATTTCTAGCCCCACGGGAGGAGGTGCCGGGAGCGCCGGGGCATTGTGTGAAAGAAGCTATCTGCATATATATTTGCATGTATGTGCAACCACACTGAAGTTGCAGCTCTTATATCACTGTGGCCCCCGGGGCTTCCAAAGTTGTGCTCTAGGGCTTAAAAAAAAAAAAATATTAAAAACATTCATTCAAGAGAAAAAAGGAATGAGAGAAGTTATCCATGTCAAGCAATGGGATCTAAGCTACCAATTTCTTGAGAATCCCAAACGGATTCATGTTGTTTCTAGCCCTGTCATTGAAAAGCTATATGTTTCACGGGTACAAATTAAATGAAGGCACTATACTTCCTGAGTCTGCAGACAGATTTAGTCAATGCCCCTGCTGCTGAGCATACTGTAACTCTGCTAAGACACAGCAAAGTCAATTTCATATTAAACCCTGTAGGCAGCAGTGAGAGTACCAAGAATCACATCAATTGCACACCCAGACTCAAATGCTATAAGAAGAAAGGCAGCCACTGGAGGTACTGATGGGGAGAAGCAGGACACCAGCAACGTACTAGTTAGCAACAGCGTCCAGAAACCGCGTCTGGTAGGAATCCCAGCACCAGAGAACAGAAGTGGAAGTTGGCTTAAGTTGTTCCTGTGTTGTGCTGATGGAACCCCACCTCTCATGAAATCTTCCTCATTACAGAATTCTTCTGCAACTGTAGGTAATCTCTGGATGACTCACCCTGTGGTCTTTGCTAACTAGCCACTCAGATGAAAGGGCTCATTGAACTTTTAAATCTGCTTACAAAGAAGGCTTTTTGATAAAAATTATTTATACTTTTCTAGGTTAAAGGTCATTTCGCTTTAAGTGAAATTCTTTATTAAGAATAAACTTTGGCTGAAGATTGTTCAGGATTTTTCAGGAGTGCTTCAGTGTTTTGTAAAGTCAGCCTCCATGGGAAATCATCTCTTTTCCAAAGAAAGTGCCAATAAAGCCAAGAAAAATTTAGAGGGGTATTTGTCTAACTTCAGTTTTCATTTTGGACTACAGAAACTAATCTATAGGATACATCTTCAATATTCAAATGGTGTGTTTCTTTGGTATTAAAATGAGCCAGCCAAAACCTAAAATTAACAAGCTGCTATTGTCCAGTAATTAACATTTGTTTTATAAATGTACCATTCTCCAAATCTGTTTTAACATGTAGCTTATAAAACAAGAAATGAGACTTAGTGCTATCATATAAATTGAAACATACAAAACAAACCGGATGCCACTGTCCACATAAAATGAGAGAATATCCTACTAGTCTGCACAAGGAGTAAACAGCACAAAGTGAACTCAAAATACCTACTACAAGCAAAGAAAACGGAGCCAAAGGAAGGTGCCTTCAGCATTTTGCAGCAGGTTGCCTTATTTCTTGGTAGGGTTGCTTATGGAATGTCCCGAGAAGTAAGATCTTTCATGAAGTCAATAAAGATGCTCCAAATAAATGACTGATTATTCTCAGCCAGCAGTCCCCAAACTGTTATATACATTAAAACCCCAGCACCACTTCAAGATTAATAGCTTCCTCCATAGGAAGTTTACCAGGAAAGAACAAAAATCTCCTCTTCACCAAGCAAGTCTACAACCTATGCCTAGCAGCAGCCCATGCAAGCCTGGTGAGACAGAGGAACACAATGAGTGTTTTGGACAGCTACTCCTACAATACAGCAAGAGCATCAAACAACCAAATCACTCCCCCTTTCCCTTGGCTTTTCAGTCCACCAGAACTACTTTCTTCATCAACACTGTCCCCGTAGAGGCGGCCATTTATTATCGACAACGTCTAAAGCACACCACACACAATCTTTAGCACCAGCGTCCACAGGGCATGAAGCCTAGCCAACAGCTCACACTTCCCACATGTGCATGATTGGACAACAGCATGAAAAATGTCACTTTCCAAAGGACACACTGAAGTGACCCGATCGAGGAAGAAGTAAGCATATAGCCATTAGCACAATGCCAAGCCTAAAAGGTCAGCATACCTTAATATTTTCTCCTATTGAAGAATACAAGAGGAAGTTTCAATTTTGCATAAATTGTTGCCTTCAACATATGCCTGTAATTGAAATTAATACACATTTAATACATTGTATCCTCTTATGTTATAGGATAGGATGAATAAATGCCCTGATTGGCTTTCACTACACTGTTCAGTTTTGCATATCCTCATCAATTAGATCTTCTTTAAGAGCAGATTAGACATCTATTAGGGATGATCATTCTGGTGCTTGGTCCTGCTGTGAGGGCAGGGGACTTGACCTGACCTCTTGAGGGCCCTTCCAGTTCTAGTGTTGTAGGATTCTAGGATTCTTTTCATGATCAAATATTCTAGTTTTAAAACCATTATTCCAGGGATGGAAAGACGCTCATTTCATTCTTC
The DNA here is from genome assembly GCA_019425775.1 of Rafetus swinhoei. Lineage (NCBI taxonomy): Eukaryota > Metazoa > Chordata > Testudines > Trionychidae > Rafetus > Rafetus swinhoei. Next base: position 76,278,868 of record CM033439.1, on the reverse strand, counting down.
ACTGGAAACAGCACGTACTGTGTTCTGATTTTAAAGCATCGCTGTACTGACCTGGTGTCTGAACAAACAGCAACATTCAAAAGGCATGCCACAACAGTACTCTAACACAGGTACACTATCAAACTGCCAACTGAAGCCTGAGGCTCCCACAAAATCCAGGGGCCCTTTTACCACTCTGGACATGCTCTTTACACCAATATTGTAGTCGGATCTCTAGGACAGAGAACAAGCAGCTGCTAATATACACACAGCTAAATATACACACACACACACACACACACACACACACACACACACGAAAATTGTAACACAAGCTGGGCTGCTTGTCCAGCTACTGCTGGCTCCCTGGGCAGTATGGCTCTGGCTCCTGCTGCAGGGCTCTGTTCCTGTGCAGCCGGGAGCAGCCGTGGGGCTGGGGCTTCGACCCCATTCCCATGCAGCCCCAGCCCGGCCCCATGCCACCAGGGGAAGCCGACTCTAATGTCCCACCTAGCTGGCCCTCCTGCCCTTAGGCTCCTGGACTCTGACAGACCACAGATGTTGCCAGACCAGAGAGTCCCGCACTTTGGAAGTACAACCTGTACTGTATATGTTGTCCATTCTTTGTACACGGCTTCCTTTTCTGAATGAAGGGCCAAATGCCATATCTGTCTTTTTGTGCAGTCCTAGTACAAGGTGGCCCCATTCAGAACTGAAGCCTTTGAGTAATGCCTTAAATACATAAATCATAGCCCTTGAAGCTGAAGTGTAGGAACAGTTTTTCCTTATGTAGAGAAACTCCGTGAATTCCAAGCTGCATTTAAACAGATATCAAAACATATTCAGTATGTATGTTCTGCAGTCCAAATATAGCCATCTGCTACTTACAATTTTGCTAGCCTTCTCTAGGCAGATGTTCTGACATGTTCTATTAGAGCAGGTGACCAGAAGCAAACAGTACAAAACAGGAGGATAGCCCATTAGTTTAAGAAATAGCATAGGAATTTATAAGATATCATCTCTCTTAACCAGAACATTTTTTTTTCCTTCTTTGAAACACACAGATCTTCATTGATTATTCCCAGATGAAGTCTAGATCCTTTTCTTCAAGAGTTCCAACTCCTCAAGAGTTTTAATTTCTCGCCAAATGAGCATTGTCTTGATTATAGAATACAGTGACAGGTGACCTTCCCAATTCATTATGTATTCTATCTTCCAGCACACACAAGGTTTGTCCTTTTCAGATACGTAGCTGAGCTCTCCTATGCACTGTTACACATAAGGATGAACTGGAAGCAATCTCTTGAATGATGACCAAGCTACTGTAATTTCATAAAGCAGAGAAAAACCACGTTGCATCAGAGTCTAATACTCTAGTAAAAGTGAGACTGAAAAAATAGATTGCTTCTGGCATTCAATCCATTTTTAATCTTGAAAAAACCGATTCAGTTTAGACTTTCCTGCGTGTCAGAGGATGCAAGGGAAAACTTCAACAGTTAAACTATCAAAGAAGATATAAATAGTATTTTTCTTAGTGTGGAGGAATGCAACAAATCCAGACATTCTCATGACAAAAAGTTAAGTGCTTCATATGGAAAATGTTTTGCCACATCAAGCCTCAGTATTTTACTCTGGAATAACCTAGTCTCCTTTGCACTATGGATGAAATGTATTATTTGCTGTTTACAAAGCACAGAAGTAGGTACAATACTGAAATAAGTGAATGAAAAAAATATATTGCAAAGAGCATTTCCTCAAATACTGTATGTCCCAAATTACACAGAACAGGTACAGTCCTACCTGCACTTTTTTCCCCCTACCAAAAAGAACTGCGTAGACTTTTTCTTTATTACTTTAGTATAAGCATCTCATGTACATTAATGGATTTATCCTCTCAACAACCCTGCTGAGATAGTAAGTGGTTTCCCATGATTTTACAGATGTGTCAGGTCACACAGGAAATATAGAACCCATATAGCCCAAGTTCTGATTCAGCGACTCTAATAAATGCCCTTTTCTTTCTGCTTGTACATGCTCAATCCACTGCATTTTTGAGGGGGTTAATCCACTCAGCACAGATGATTGAGGAAGCCTACGATACGGATACACACACAACCTCTCCAACACACCCATATGCAGAAATACTTGCAAACTGATATAACCTAACTACCTTCTGGGTGTGGTACCGTCCCATCTAGCGGCACCGGGACCACTTAGACAGAATGATGAGTCTGCTTTACAGCTGAGAGCCAGCTGTCTTTTAGCACAAGCTGTAGAACTCGTGTTCTAAACTCCAGAGGTCCCAGGTCCGGTTCCATCTGTTGGCATTACATATACACCACACACACAGCATTATTATTATTATTATTTTTATTATTATTATTATTAATGCTAAATATAGTAGGAATATATATATTTTTCAGGAAAGTTTTGGATTGTTGGCAAATTTTGACCCAGGAAATTATCAACTCACAGGAATGGGTATTTCCAACAGTCAGATGTTTAAGGAAGTGCGGAAGGGCTTGTCTTCACCATCTGCTGGATTGACAGGCAGCGATTCATCCAGCGGGGTAGGGGGTGATTGATATAACATGTCTACTATAAATGCAGTAAATCAGCTGCTGAGTACTCTATCAACTCCATGTCCCTTTGTAGAAAAGCCTTTTTAAATTACTAGCAAAAAAGTGCACATTACCAAAAACATCACCACATTACAAGTGCACTATTACATTACACTATTTCCATTTTTGAAAACATCTCCATGAATAAATACTGCAGACTTAAACTGACACTACTAGGGATATCACTGGTTAACCAATAAGCATCAGCCAGTAACCATTACTTGGTAAGGGTAATGGGTAGCCCCGCTGGGCCCATGCCCACGGGATCCCATTGAATTGGTTAGCCAGTTAAACATAACTTTTAAACAGTTAGCTGATTAAATGGGATTTTACATCCCTAGATGCTACCCCTTAATAAACTGAATTATAGAACAGGGGTGTGGTCAGTTTCTCAGGTAACATACAAATTTAACCTAGCAGTAAGGTACACAGTACAACTAGAAACTGTGGCTCAGTTAATATGGGGTTGTTCACTGTCGCTCCCTTTTTAAGAGCACACGTGTAAGAAAGCAATGTTAAACATTACAAGCAGAAAAAACCACATTTCTATCTTAGTCCCATCAGACCAGTTGTCAGAGAATACTACTGTGAAGTTACACAAACCGTGCAGCATACTGTTTATTTTGGAGTGGCGGCATGCCAGACTGAAACAGTAGATGGAAACTGAAGCAAGGGACTCAACAACTGGAAGAGAAAGGGAGCGGACCACATAGGTCTCAGCAGAACAATGTTACACAGAGCACTGGAGTACTCAACTGAGCATTCCAAAACCAGGTCTGAAAGTAGCTCTGTCACAGTCCAGTTCTTGCTCTAGACATTTACATTTCTCTCCCCTGCTGAATAGTCCTCTTTGGGCCCCCTCATCCTTTGACATGCTTCCCAGGTTTTGGCTAACTTTCAGTTGGTGTTCACTAAATCAATAGAGATGAAGTATCAAGATTCATCTCAATTCCAAGACAGCCCATGGTGTTTATGGGAATAAGATTTTTCACCCCCTCTTGATTTGCTGTAAGTTTAACTTGCTCTGAGATGAGTTTGTTGGCAATTTAGGTAGCTTAGCAACCATCTGCTATAAGGAGAAGCAGTAAATCTGTCATTGCTTCATGACAGCATATCCTGCAGGGCTCCCTAAGCATACAGCATATGAATGAAACAATGTAAAAAAAAATATATATATATATATATATATTTTTTTTTACATTTTACATATAAAATTTTCAATATGGTGGAAACTGGCAGAAACCACCACCACAATGTGGATATTTAGAAGGCTACGTCTACACTGAAAGATACCAGAGTATCCCGAAATAGCTATTCTGCGTCTTCACAGCAAGCCCATTGTTTCAAGCTTGCTTTTCCAACATCCCTGTAAACCTCATTCTACAAGGAGAAAGGGACGTTTCGGAATAGAGCTTTATTTCAAAATTTGGTGCTGTATAGATCGCATCAAATGACTAAATAAGCTATTTCGAAATAGCATTGAAATGAGATACACAATTTGATGTACATCAAATTGTGTATCTTATTTCGAGTGTAGACACACCCAAGTAGTATATATAACCATCAACTCCTTGAAAGAACAGGTAGAATATACAAAAACTATTAAAGGAGGGCTTCACAGACTGTATGTTCAAAACACACTGATCAGTGGGTTTTTAGTTTATGTACAGTTGGGCGGTCTTCCCTTTTAAAAGACAGGCCAACAATAAGTTCATGCAACTACATAGTTTAGATTTTATGAGCACTGCTAGAGATTTTCAAATAGTGGTATATACTGTGGGGAACAACTAAAAGTATACACTTGTATTAATTCATTCAAAAAGGAACGAAATACATTGATGGAAGATGGGTCCATTAATGGCTAATAGCCAGGATGGGTAGGGATGGTGCCCCTAGCCTCCATCTGCCAGAAGCTGGGAATGGGCCACTTGATCATTACCCGTTCTGTTCGCTCCTTCTGGGGCACCTGATATCAGCCATTGTCGAAGGACAGGATACTGGGCTAGATGGACCTTTGGTCTGACCCCATGTGGCAGTTCTTATGCTCGTAAGTTGCATAACACGCAGCAAAACAGGGTAACAGTCATGAGTGTGTACATGTGTTTATAGAAAATAGAATTATTCTACTGGGACAACTAACTATTTCCAGTACATCTGAAAAAAAAATCACTGCATAGCTTTTGCATTTCAGCAAAATGTAATTCAGTTCAAAAGTGTTTTTGCATTTACAGAAAAAAAAAAAAAAAAAGGTTTGAACTGTTTTTGTATTGAGTTAGACTGTGCCTGCCTTCTATAGGCCAGCAAAAACATGCCCAATAAGTTAAAGTGGGTAACAGACAAAAAGGAATTGTCCCAATGGAAACACTGCTATAGGGCTTCAGTTTCACGGGGGGAAATCGGACCCTACTCTGCCTTACTATCCCAAAAAACATGTAAAGATATGACAGATCTAGTGGGTAAGATCTCTCACTCTCAGACACTAATGTAACCAGTAGTAAATGAGAACCTGAAAGCCAGATAGGCAACTATCAATCCACTGGCTCATGTGAGGTGTGTAAAAGGTCTAGTCCAGTGCCTGATTAATCCATTTATGGCTGACAAGCCCAATTCAGGAGCAACACAGCTGGTTACGAATTTCACAGATCCATGCGTTGTCTGAGCTGGAGGCAGAATACAGAACCCTCCTTCGCTTCCATCCTCCAGATCCAGATCGCTTCCTGCTAAGCTGCGCCTAGTGCCAGATATTCCCTCCAGATTGGACAGGATTCTACATGCTCCTTCCAGCAACTCATGCTGAATGATTTCATTTCATTTCTGTCTATCTCTTGGTAATGCCACGAAGAGCAACCCTGCTTACTAGAGTGGATATGGTCGCCTCTCAGTCTCCCGATAGGACCGAGCCATCACTACCTTCTTCACAGTAGTTTAAGCGTGTCAGTTAAAAAGCACCAGACTCAAGAGAAAGGTTTTCTGGGTAGGTGGGACTTCAATTCAGGACAACATTGGAGTTAAACTGAGTTAACTCTGCTGCAAAGACAAGCCATCTTCTGCCAACAAGGCTTCTGAACAATTTAATCACCAGTACACTCACAACGACACTCAAAGAGAAGCACTTTTAGTGGAAATGCACAAGTACATAAGAACATAAGAACGGCCATACCGGGTCAGACCAAAGGTCCATCTAGCCCAGTATCCTGTCTGCCGACAGTGGCCAGCACCAGGTGCCCCAGAGGGGGTGGACCGAAGACAATGATCAAGTGATTTGTCTCCTGCCATCCCTCTCCAGCCTCTGACAAACAGAGGCCAAGGACACCATTTTATCCCCTGGCTAATAGCCTTTTATGGACCTAACCTCCATGAAATTATCTAGCTTCTCTTTAAACTCTGTTATAGTCCTAGCCTTCACAGCCTCCTCTGGCAAGCAGTTCCACATGCTGACTACACGCTGTGTGAAGAAGAACTTTCTTTTATTAGTTTTAAACCTGCTACCCATTAATTTCATTTGGTGTCCTCTAGTTCTTCTATTAGGAACTAATAAATAACTTTTCTTTATCCCTCTCCATACCACTCATGATTTTATACACCTCTATCATATCCCCTCAGTCTCCTCTTTTCTAAACTGAAAAGTCCCAGTCGCTTTAACCTCTCCTCATATGGGACCCGTTCCAAACCCCTAATCATTTTAGTTGCCCTTTCTGAACCCTTTCCAAGGCCAAAATATCTTTTTGAGGTGAGGAGACCACATCTGTACACAGTATTCAAGATGTGGGCGTACCATAGTTTTATACAGGGGCAGTAAGATATTCTGGGTCTTATTTTCTATCCCTTTCTTAATAATTCCTAGCATCCTATTTGCCTTTTTGACCGCTGCACACTGTGTGGAAGTTTTCAGAGAACTGTCCACGATAACTCCAAGATCTCTTTCCTGATTTGTCGTAGCCAAATTAGCCCCCATCATACTGTACGTATAGTTGGGGTTATTTTTCCCGATGTGCATTACTTTACACTTATCCACATTAAATTTCATTTGCCATTTTGTTGCCCAATCACTCAGTTTGGTGAGATCTTGGAGTCCCTTACAGTCTGCTTCTGTCTTGACTATCCTAAACAGTTTGGTATCATCTGCAAACTCTACCACCTCACTGCTTACCCCGTAGCTGTGTTTCAGTGCTCCGATTTGTCCTTAAGACACTTAAGATCACCATTCGTCCTTAAGACACTTTCTCATAGCCTTAATCAGAGTAACCAGTTATAGTGCAATATCTGTCCCGAAAGAGCATGAAGTAGGTACACAACCAACTAGGGTCTATAACTGAAACATGGACCATTTCAGTTATGGGAAAACTATAGGATAGGAACTACAAGCAAAAGCTTCTAAAACAACCAGGTTCAGGGAATCATTTAAACATGAGAGAAATCATACCACCACAATGCACTTAGGGTGGCAATATCAGATCAGATGGCAATACCTAGGTTAAATATTAGGAAAAGCTATTGCCCTAGGAGGGTGGGGAAGCACTAGGATGGATTCCCCAGGGACGGGGTGGAATCTCCATCCCTAGAGGGTTTTAAGGCCTGCGCTGGACAAAGCCCTGGCTGAGATGATTTAGTTGGCATTGGTCCTGCTTTGGGCAAGAGGATGGACTAGCTGACCTCCTGAGGTCTCTTCCAACCCTAATCTTAGAGGATTCCATAAAGCTGAGAGCACAGGTTATCCTCCACCACCTTTCCAAGTGTAGTGTGGGATTGGTCATGCTAGTCCAGCCTTCCTTCTACTCTTCTTAGAAGACTCCTGATGCAGTCTGATGCACTTTGCTTGAGCTTATAGACTCTGCTAGGAGTCTCTTCAAATTACAAAAGCTGCTCAATGCAGGAGTCAGTGAAGAACCTACTTCAGCCCCAGAAGGTCAATGTGGGGTGGCTAACTTGTCCCCTGTGCATTATTTCTGTTTAGCTGAAATGTAAACCCCAGCCCTCAAGTGTCTTCTGCGTTTTCCCCCCACCTTTATTTTTGATTGCCTTCCCAATAAAGTTTTGATCTTGCCTTCGCCACTTACCCAAGAATTACATTTGAAGAAGTGGGCTGTGCCCACGAAAGCTCATGATACCATCTACGTATTTTGTTAGACTTTAAAGTGCTACCAGACTATTTGAATGAAATAGATAGGATCCTTTCCAGTTTTACCCGGAAGTGCTTCTGCCCTTGAAGGATTAACCCACAGTGCACAAGAGGAAAGAGAAGGGGGCTGAGCAGTGCATAGCCCTATACCAAATTTAACACCCCATTTCACCTATGCATATTTGTTTCCCATCAACGAGAGCTCAGCATGCAGTCCTACCTGCTCCTTTCAGTTACGTAGTCGCAGCTGCTGGTTTTAGTGAGGAAAAAAATTTCCTCCGTGGTGGTTTTACTGCACAGCCTACACAGCTAACAGGGCATGAGCGGGACTCTATGTCTTCTTGTGAATCACACAGAATTGTTTACCAAGTTTCATTCAGTTACCCCTGCACAAACCCACTGGTACTAATGAGAGCACACAGATGTCACTGAGGGCCTAATTTGGCCTGCAGAACCTTTGTTACTGATGATCATGTGCAAGAGGGAAAGTTCTCATCATGTCTCGCATCCCAATTGGAGTCTGCAGCACTGGCAATTCGCCTCAACACTTGCATGATAAGCACATTTTGATAGCCATTCAAAAACCTCTCAATCTCTTCTCCCCAATCACTCCCAGAAATCAGCCAGACTAAAGCCTGTGTGAAAATATACTGAACACTAACATCTTTTAAAAGTAGTAACGAAAAATCTTTATAATTTCACCACATGCATTTTCTCTAGAGTATCAGTCAGATCATCAAAACCAGTTGCAAGAGAATCTGCTTGAAACTTTCATTAGCACACTTCACAGGGCCCTGCCTTCCAGATTGAGCAAAGCCTCTTGCAGGCCGTCTGGCTGATGCAAATCAAGAGCTGAGCAAATGAGTCATAGTTGCCAGACCATAACCTGTATAAAGCAGCATGAAGCCAAACTTCCTGACTCATTTCAACATGCCACATGTACCCATAGGTATCTGATCTGAACAATCTCTTTTAGGATGAGACTTTCGTTTCCTGCAAGAAGGGAGCTCTGATTTTCCCACCTACAGGCCAGACTGAATCAGACCACCAGAAGGATTACAACAGAAACATGTAGCATAAGATTTTGGTGCAAGTATTTCTCTACCACTTGGGCAGGCCAGATTAGTGCATCCAATGGAGTTAAGTGGAGCTGCTCCTGCCTGGCTCTACTGATGCTTAGAAGGACAGATCTCCTCCACTCCTAGCTAGCGCCAAGGAGGAGATTTTTTCTTGTCCCTCCTCACTGCTCCTCGGTCATGGCTCCACAAAGGGCCCGGCAAGGAAGATGAAACCTATCGTTCCTCTTGCACATCACCTGCCTCATTCCAACTACGCTGGGAGACGAAGGAGAGAAGGGAGCATGTTTGATCTTGCTGCACCTCTCCTCCCTCTATGTAGAAAGGAGAACTTCCCCAACTACTTTCTTCCTAGGCTCCATGAAAGGAGTGATGGGGACCCCACTCCCCAAATTTCTCACCTTCAAGCATCTAGGAAACAAGGGGAAAGAACCTCCTGACCATAGACGAGCTCCACTCCTGACTCTTACAGCTCATGAGAATGGAGCCATTATGCCAGGCAAGAGACTAGAAGCGGAACAGATTATAAACTGCTGCCAAAGAAACACAATTAACTGGAAATATTGTTTTCCTTTTAATCGCTCTCCATTTTAACAATCCATTCCAAGGCACAACTGGTAGCAGTAGATAAAACAATTCAGGCGAATGTGACTTTAGAGGTGACCGTAGGTTCTGGACTAGGGCAATACCATGAAGGCTAATACATGGCACTCAATTTCTTTCACTGTTGGATATTTCAAATAGTGAAGTAGAAGCAATATTGCCTAATCCAGCTCTGCTAGGAGAAGATGGAATTGCAAATCCACCTCGAACACCCAATTTCTCAATGCAGAGTTTTCATTATGCAGATAGATTCCAACAAAGGATTGACCAAGGAGTGTGCTAGGAAGGGGCAGAAGCTATTTATATCTGCCTAAACACAAATATCAGTAGTTCTGATCAAAACCAGGTATTGATCCTTGAGCCTCAATACCTTTGGTAAAAGTAACCGATTTTACTGTCTACCAAGTCAAACTAGAAAAATCCCATTGCTCAGCCACTATCTATTTATCTTGGGGCTCCCATTTACCTAGACTGGCCCTACCAACTATTTAGGAAAGATTCTCTCCAATAGTATGTGTGAACTTCAGTATCACAATTTATTTAAAAAAAAAACAAATCCTCAGAAACCGCTGGCCTGCAGTTCTAAAAGCAAAAACCATCCGTGGGACGTACTGCGAACACGGGGCCATGACATGTCAGAGAGGCTGCATCCTGAAAATGGCACCGCTGTTTTAAATTGTGTTCTACACTAGAGCACACCCTCCCTTCAAAGGATAGTCTCATAGTAACCAAGTCTCATAGTAACCAAGCTACAGTGCCTTTCACGCGGTCACTTTTTAACATTACAAACGGCTGTCGAGGGATAATGAAAACTCGCACTATCAAGAGGCAGCATATCAATGTTACTTAGCTAATAAATAACGTCAAATTCGGAACCTAAAATGAAAAGCCTGGCAAAACAATGCACAACAACAGCGGTTTAAGTTGCTCTAGCTAGATTAGCCATCAGAAACTTGCTAAAATATGCTGAGAAGATATACGTGACTGCTTCTCCATCTACAACGCCTCTGCATTACTTTGTAAGCCCGGGAGTAAAACCTGATGGTGAACGGCTCATTCAGTTTGGTACAGATAGGTTTGTTTAAGCCATTACATTTTCAAGTAAGCTACTCAGACCTTCCTTGTGTGTGTCATGAAAACTGCACTTACCTATTACCAGTTTCACGATACCTGTGCCAGTATAAGGAAGTGACATCTTAACCCACAGTGGTTTCAGAACTACACCTGTAAGGCAGTCGGATGGGATAGATTACTCAGTCAGTACGGAATTGTCTACATTAGGGCCATGTCTATACTAGTGAGCTTACAGCAGAGCTGTAAGATCACTCCTGTACGAACTCCGTGCAGACAGGAGAGCGCACTCCCGTCAATGGCACATGCTCCAATTTACACCAGTAAAGCCTACCTTGCTCAGGAATGTGGCTCCAGCCCCCAACACCTCCTGAGCAGCATACGTTTTGCCAACCTAAGTGTAGTGTCAACATGACCTTAAAGCGCTACAGTGGCGCAGCCGAAGCTTCACCACTGTAGCTCTACACCTACAGGAGGAGTTTCCCCCTTGCCATACATAATCCACCTCCAAGAGGTGGTGGCTAGGTTCTACGTGGGGAGGCACAAGACAATAGCGGTCTCTCTCACGGCATGCATTTTTTATACTCCCGAGAGACGCAACTATGCTGATAAAAGCTCCCAGTATACATCAGCCATTAGACAATAGAGAGGGGAGAGATCTGTTTGAGGGGCACTAAAGTTTTAAATGACATAATTGGAGCAGAGACATCTCCACTTCTTGGTTAGTCATCTTAAAAACCTCAGATACGGGACACAACAGTATGAAGTCAACTGATGAAGCCTATGTGCGGGAAGAGAGACCAAGAACCCAATAACACAGAAGATGAGGTCTCTTCCAACCCTAAGGCGGTCATCTAGTTCACCCCCTCCCTCTGCTCAAAGCAGGACCAATCCCAACATGCAGACTTACTGCATGTTGAGAAATGGCAACAAATATTCAAACATTCTAAACAATACTAGTGTGAAAAAAAAAAAAAAAAAAAAAAAAAAAAAAGAGGATTCGCCTTTCAAGCCACTGACGTAGCCGGGAAGTTCAGAAAGACCTGCGCTCAACAACTCATATGTCAGGAGAGCAGCTACAAATGAGAGCAACAGGACAGCTAGGGCCTACAAAAGAACTGAAACAGCAGAACAAGGTCCTTCACTCAACAGTCCTAGAAACGAACATTGCTTGTCATGTGGTAGCCAGGATGGCCATAGAAAAACACAAGGTGGGTGAAGCAATATCTTTTTCCACCAACAAAAGTTGATCCAGTAGGAGACAAACAAGGCTTTTCAACAAGCCGACATGAAAGACCTCTGTGAGGTGTCCTAGATTTAAGAAGCTTTTAAACTGAAAATCTTGAGCTATATTTTGTGAATTGCTTTGAGTTACAGGTTTGCTTGCACAAGTCAGAGTGACCCATGTAGTACTTGGGGAAGGAGATGACACATCTCCAACACTTACACTGCTGCCCAAAAATCTGGCAGAATGAAACTTCAGCTGTGCTCTCCAAACAACAGATCACTTCTTATTTATTGGCCGTGTGACGACAGGAAGGGATTTTCAGATAGGACACCCCAGGCAACTGTCTTCATGTTTAAACAGCTGGAAGCCTAAACATGGTCTTAAATTTAAAAAAAGGGTAGGAAATAGAAGGCTAGCATTTGAAGATCAAGTGGCAAGACTATTTCCAAGAGCAAATAAATATAAAAAAATGTTATCAATACAGTCAGTGTCCTTAGCTTACAAGATTGTGGCTTTAAATGAAACAATGCCACTGGTACAGTTAAGTATAAAATATGCTGGGTTCGGTTTGATGCAGAACAGCTTTAATGACAACCTGCCGTTATCTCCATAGTCGTTATCCTTTTACCTCCCTGATAGTTACTAATACTATTAGCACTGCTAAAATTCAAAACAAAACACATTTTTGAACACACTGTAAATTGGTTGCATGATTATTCAATAGCCCCTGGTGGCGGAGCCAACAGCTAGAACAGCAGCCCCTGTCCGCACCGCACTATCAGTCTTTTTAATCACTTCATCCCATCTTTTTTCAACCTGATAACAGCATGTATCAGACACAGCTGCCTATACTGCTTACAGTGCCTCAATGCTGCTATCCCTTGTATATTTAATAAAGCAACTAATTTTCTTCCATCTTTAATAAACTAATAGCAAATAAATTCACTGGAGTACACTTAGTAACTGGAATTTCTATAATAATTGTTTAGAGCAAATCCTCAAGTAATTTGAAGTGAACTAGCAATGGGAGAAAAAACACTGGTGCTGAATGTCTAAAGAAATAAATTGAAGTATCTCAATAACATTTTGGAAAGGAACATCAGGCATTTTGGATGAAAGCTTACTTGAAGTGATGAAATGCAGCATGGGGAAGGATGTAGTGATCGTGCTTTTATTGGGGTATTGCTATTTGTGTATGTTAGTCTGAAAAAAAAAAAAGTCAAAAAATATGGCCTCACTCTCTCTCTCGTTGGATCAACTTCTGTTGGTGAAAGAGAAGCTTTTGAGCGACACAGAGCACAGCAGGTCCAGGAACAGTACTCAGAGTGTTCTCCGAAGTAACAGAAGCATGTGGCTATCCTTTCATGCCATTTACTCTCAGAATACCATGGGAAGTGGTTCGACTTCACAGAATGGTTTAATATTTTCCTCCTTATGCTGATAGTACAGGACATTTAGCGAGCACTTGTTGGAAGACATAATGTCGTACAATGTTAGTGCTATTTATAGTGTGAAACAGTTCAAGGTGCATGCCTGCTGCAAACAACTGAGCAACTTGTTTTCCTGGTACTCGATCTATCCAGCATGGATTACAAACAGTTGTTTCGGATTCATTCTCACTCTGCTAGCATCTCCCAGGATAAAAATGGGTTTGCCAATATAACAGCTGCTGTTGAACAGGAAAAATGCTAGCAGCTGCAAAACCTTCAACTTGAAACTAGGTAAGTTTTATGAAGATGTTCAGCAAATACAGCTGTTTCAAGGTTTTGCATACAGATGTACTCCATGCAAGAAGAACATAGTATCTAATCAGTTTCCACACATTTCTTCTGTAGTGAATGAGGAGGAATAGCTGTACTGATTGGGCTAAAGCCAGGATTTTAAAATTACCCTGATAAGTCTTTTTTTAATGTTAGGGTAAACCTGCTCTTCAGCTTGCATTACAAAGTTATGCTATCACATTAAATATCATACTAGAGATGCATTTTACTTCTGCCTTTAATTTAGATTATTAAAATTATTAATTTAAATCTCATTTACTTTGCTAAACATCTCTCTCCCCTTCTGTGTTTCACCATGATTTCTGGAAGTAAATGCTGAAAATCTCCCTCTTTCCAGTGTTGTAAAATACCAACTGAGAATTAGCTGCGCAGGATTGCAACAACACCTTAAACCAGTCACTACTGTAAGATCAAATCCTCAAGGCTATTTTTGTGTGCGTGTGCGCGTGCGTGTGCGCGTGCGAATAATCACATTTGGGATAAAATGCAAGGATTTGGGGGACAGGATTGGAGGGGTTGTTTTTTAAATGGTAGCTGTTGCTACACCGAGATTTGGAATAAGAAGATAGATTGATTATCAGGCAGAGAAGCATGTGAGGTGGTCAAAAGTGCATGATAAGTACAACTGATTGTACAATGATCAACACTAAATGTGAGCTACATAATCTCTCTCCATTGCATGCCTATGTAATTATTATAGAGATATATATGAAGACAAAACTGAATCAAACCCTCAATCCAGCAGAGGAATTAAAACTGGAGTTTAAAGTATGTGAGCTGTCCTTCCATGTGTTTTCAAGTTAACCATGTTTTAAAATTTAATGCTTTGCTAGGTCAGGATTCAAGAGCACCAGGATATCCCTACATAAAGGCAGAGTAGTGGCAGGTTGCTTAACACTTTCCATCATAAAAATTCTTGCATTCATTTTGTTCAGGAGAATGCCTTTGAAGTTTGCAGCAGGACTCTGAAGTTTGGCAAGGGATAAGCCCTAGAATTCAAAGGCAAAAAATGGCACTGAGATTTGTAGTTATGAGCTATTCACAGTAATAATTTCCCATCCATGATTTGCATAATGCATCTTGATTTCATCCTGCTGTGTGCATAGGAAACTCTGTCCCTGCGTACTGTCAGAAAGGCAGCTTTTGGGTAAGAGCCACACCTCCACAGCACAGTGCAGCAGGTTTGGCCCAGCCCACCACTTAACTGGTTAAACATTGTTTAACTATTTAGCCAGAATTTTACATCCCTAACTGGGAGGAGGCTCTCCCTTATGGAAGTATTTAATGTTTGCACTGATCTCAAACTCCCTTTTCTTGGGCATGTTGAGAACACTGTACCTCAGGAACTGGCCCTTTACTTGGACACTTCTAACCCCTCAAGAAAGCCTTCTTTGGAGGAATGCAAGGCTACGGTTTTCTGGTTTAACACGGTGATTAATACTATGAACTTTGCACTAATCAGTAGAATAGATTGTAACTATTTCTGAGGCACATGAGAGAAATAAACCACTTCATCCAAGTATGTGTTTTAAATTGGCATGGTCCTGGATGGAGGGCCGGCCTTGCCATAGCAGACACTCTGACAGGTCATCCAAAGATCCAAGGCTATGTTAATCAAGCCGAGAGCCATAGGCTCTTCACGCAGAAAGCCAGACGCATGATCCCTGCTGCTCTCTTGTTCTTTTCCTTCCCCTGCTCCCAGAAGAAGAGAGGGGCATTGCAGGGACCTCGTCACCTTGCTCAATTTCAGAAGTCATTACCCTCTTAACATCCAACAGGTTTGATTGCCAGCCCAACAAATGGATTTACGATGAGTAACAGTTCTCAGTGTGAGATCCACTCTGCTAATCAGACTTCTGCCACAGTAAGTCGTAAGAGGCAAAAGCAATCTCTGAATGGAAGCTTGCTTGATCTGCCTCTCCTCTCAGTCAAGAGGAAGACTACAGGAGAACGAGAGAGGCTGGTATAGCTACCTGGAAGAGAACTCTGAAAATAGACCCTTTTGACTGGCTACATTTATCCAAGTTTGCAAAGAGGAACAATGATCTTTACTGGTGGCAACTGACTGGATGAGGTCAGGGCAGACCGGAAGGAGACAGGGTGAAAATTTACCATGGGAAACACATGCATGGCTTTGTGGGGGAGCTGGTATAGGATATTTTTCATCTCAGTTCAGCACACGAAGTCTGGTACAATGTTGGAGGGAGCTGCTCCCAAGCATGTTACATGTAATCTCAAACTAGGACCAATAAAACCTTTATCGCATTGATAGAAGACTATCAGATAAGACAGCATTTAAAATCATTTTCACAAAAGGACAAGAAAAAAGCCACCATGGCAGAGGCTACGTGGAATCTCCAAAATCCACTAGTAAGTCAGCACTTCAGAGGAGATATTTAGTACTTACTTTGCAACTTCATGAAATAGAAACACCTTTCATCTCTACAACAAATCCACATAAGCAGCATCCTTTCCTACTGAGGATAAAAGGCTTAGGTGTTAAACCCACATTTCAGTTAGAAACCAACTACAGTGGCACCTTAATAGTATTATGATAAACTGTCAAAGCCGACAAGCCAATTTCACTTGTATCAATCTTTAACCAAGACAGTTTCTAATGCTTTTAGGTTTATTACAGTTTCAAAGTCAAGGACAACTCAAAATTGGCTGCAAACAAACATGCATCATGATGACCAAGAAGAAATGTTCTGCCATTCAATGCATCTGCAAAACAAAATCTCTGTGTTTGAGAAGTAGGCTTATAAATATTCCCAAAAAAGGTTGCAAAGTTGTGCAACAGGCAGAAACAAAACCAAAAACCTATTTCAAAATCTTTAAGTTATGGACATGGGGAACTTCTTCCTTACTCTCATACTCAAATACTGTTAACTGTCCATTCACCAAAGGCTGTCTTCTGTTATCCACAGAAGACCAACAGCCCTCACCTGACCAAGAGCTTCCTACACATTACAACTCTGCTTTGTGGCTAGTTTGGCAGGAGCCACCCCGAGTTCCCCTTGAATGGAACTGTGTTATGTAAAAAGCACACACAACTGCCTTCTCAGTATTCTACAGATACCTGCTTGCTTCAGAGACAAAAGAAATCCCCATCCCGACAAAAAGTTTCCCACGACTTTCTATTCCTGACTGACGGGATACAGACGCACATCTCTCCAGAGCTAAATCCCAACTGCTTCGTTTCGTTTCCTTAACATTTAATTTTAATTTTACATTTCTTTTCAGTATTAGATCACCTGCCTCAAATGCATACAAGCTGAAAAACTCAGCTGTGGGTTCACTGCATACATCTTCATCTCGATTTCACATTCTAAATGGCTGGTTAAGCATAAAAGGAGAGAATTGTATAGATACTTGCTCAGTTATTCTGCCATCTGCCCCTTACACTAGATTTTGTGAACAATTCAGAATTTGGTACATGTCTCCATTGGCTGTCTCATGTTCTAAACTGCAAGAACAAGGGGAAATTTTCAAAAGCACAAATGGCAGTGAGCCACTTAACTACAATAGACTTCCAGGGAGTTAGGCACTTAACAGCCAGCCATCTGTGTCTTTGAAAATCTCCCCCAGTTTAACGTTCCTGCTTAGTTAGTTTTATGATTACATTCAAGCAGCACTGATTTCAGACTGGCAATTTAATTCTTTGGCTTTAGCTGTATTTTTACAGATATCAGGTGTTCCAGTACCACTGGCAATTCTTAAGTCAATGTATTCCAACTTAAAGTTGCCAGGTGCACGTAAGCAATGTGATATTCATAACCATTTGAATTGAGCATTAGTGTTATGCCCCTAAGGATCAAGAGCCAGCCCTCCCGCACATTAGGAAGTGGGGGGGAAGGGTTGGGAGCCCAGAAGCAGAAGGAAGCCCCTGCACGCTTGGGGCTGACGGGGCCAGCAACAGCCCTAAGCATGGGGGGGAGCCCCCAAGAGAGGCGAGACCAGCAGCGCCCCGAGTGTGAAGGAGACGGCAGCTGAAACTGGCCCTCATGCTTGGGGCTGCCAGCTCCTGCTGCTCCCCCCATACCCCGTGTGGGATCCCACTTGGGTTTAACCAGTTAACCGATTAAGCAGGATGTTACAGCAATAGTATTATTAAGTAGAATTCAAGAGGTTGCAAGTGGTAACAGACAGATCAAAGAAAGTTGCTAAGCTAAAACAAAACAAGCCAGTTAAAGCCCAATACCCTAAGAGAAGCTGTTACAAACCATAATTTCTAACCCCAGGTCTCATTTCAAGAGAAGTGTTTTCAAGCCAGAGCTGTTTTCTCTGACCTAGGTCTGGCAGCTCATCTCCACCCCTGCCATTAGAGAACTTGGGTTTCCAGGTGCATCATGTATCCTCTCAGGATGGGGAGCCATCTCACTTTCCACTCAAACAGAATTTCCCCAGGGAAGGAAGTCTTTGTCCCAATCCCCACACTGCTGTGGAAAAATACCAAACTCACAAAGGATCCCAGCACCAGGCGGCATGGTCACTTGTCTCTGTAGGACCAGTCACAGTTTAGGCTTACTGGAAAAACAAAGGCTATTCACAGATCCTTGTCTTGAGCACCAGGCCACGAAGTTCCTTAAGTACCACTAATGGCTTTCCAGGTTTAACCTTTATATTTCTAACTTCACATGCAAGAAAGATCCATGCACACAAATATACACATTTAGCAGATTAGAAGCTCTTGAATGATATGTTACTTCCCGTTTTGCATAAAGCATATTCGAGTTATACATATTCATATTTAAAAACACATCTCCATAAACATGGGGGTGTGGTGTCAACTGTAATTCAACTTCCAATTATGTTTTAGGAAGTAGGATGGAATCTTGAATATTTGTCAAAACCTAAGAGTGGCATCTGCCTTTACAGTGGGATTTCGCAGCCTCAATACTTCCTTTCACTTACCACCTCTTACTCAAGTGGGTGTGTACATTCACACAAAAATAGACTAACGGAAGACCTACTTTGAATAGTCATTTTCTCCTGTTTTGATGAGCTTACACCAGACTACCTGAAAGATTCCCACAGTCTCTTTAAAAACTTGCATGGCAATTTAAATTCAGTTGTTTGCCTAAGATTCTACATGGTCATATTAAGTACACTTAAAACATGAATTTGTTTCTTAGTGGAGACTTCATTTTCTATTTCATGCAATATACCCTACTAATGTTTAGAAGTTACTTTTCATTTAAGTTCTGGTATATCAAGGGGGAAAACTATGCACGGTGTCATTAAAAGTGTTTCGGGGGCCACCTAAACGTGAACAATTTAGTGAGGTTCCTGATAAACATAGCTATTCCTAAGTATATATTTGGGTTTAAGTTTCCCTCTTTCCATACTCGTCTGCACTCCCTGCCCCCTAACTTCAAAAATTGAATATATCAAAGAAATCATGAAGTATAGAACCACTTCCTAAGAGGAAAAGAATTAAAGAAGTTGAGGGAAAACAGTTGGGAAAAGTATGCAAAACAGTTGCATCATAACAACTTAAGACAAATGCACTTAACTTTGTCTATCTGCTCGATTAATATACTGAAAATACTACGCATTACTCATTTGAGCTTTGTTTCTACATATGTAGTATATTGCTGAACCACAGTATTACAGCTGGCCATATTTTCCACTGAAAAACTTTACTTTCTGAGCATTTAGATTAAGCTTTGCTGCAGCTTTACACAGTAAGTTAAGTAACAGTACAGAAAAGAAGAAGCAGGATTCTAAATGTATCTTAACAGACAAGCCAAGTTAGAAGGGCATCAGACTCTGTTGCAACAGCACAAATCCCAGAGCAATTCTCCTGGTGCTTTTCCCTTGTTCTTCAAGGCAACCAACCCAAAAATAAGAGCATCCAAATCTGAATTCTAAGATCAACTGAGCACTACAGGACTAGGTTGTGGATAAAGTGGCTATGGAATGTGCATATTATTTCAGCTAGTGGCATAGCACAAGAAGAGCAGAGGGGTGGCAAAATAAGCAATGTTGCTATGTCATGAACAAGATGATCTGAAAAGTTGCAGCTGCTGAACATCTGGAAAGGGCACACTTGCCAGATCAACTGCTATAGACTGAACTTTGTATTAGAAACAGCAAATCACAGTTCCAACAACTCTGGACAAATGTTGTGAATTACTATCAAAAAGGAGGCAGATACATGTGGAAAAAGACAATGAAACCAACAATTGTTTGTTTATTTACATTTCATGTCAAGCTTTCAGTGGAAGATTACTACCATTCCCTGTAATTTTACTGGTGCTGGAAACTTTATAGTAATCTTGATATTATAAATATAAGTTGTATTAAACACCTCTATTACAAAGATTCCAATGACAGGAAACTCATCCATCTCCAGAATATCTCACCATATTAACACCATGCCTCACCACAGAAATGTTCCAGTTCCACGACCTTCGTGATAATGACGTCGAAACATGAATTAAGGAAATCTTTTTTATATTAAAACCAATATGTCTGCCATTCAGCCTAATACTAAGGAGAATATTTAAACACGAGCACCAGGACCAAAAAGCATTTCAAACGAACATTCTTCAAGAGCACAAAAGCAAGGCGCTGGATTGGCATGTCAGAAAGAGAGTCTTCATTCCTCTCTCAATGGACAGAAATCTCCCTATTGTGTAAATACAGCTTTAGTCAATAGCATGACAAATCTGTACACAGATAATATCACATGCTGACGCCAATGTCACAGCAAACTAGTCAAAGTACAGGTTTTCCAGCCTTCCTCTATTTTTAAACCTGGTTAGAATAGGAGTATTCCAGTCAGGGGTTTTTATTATTTTGTTTTTAAATACACAAAGAAGCAATTTTTGCAGTAGATCCTTAAGCAAAATAAAATGAACCCTGACCTTTATTTTTAAACAGCAATTAGAGAAAAATTAAGCCACACTGTACGCTAGTGAGTCTTGAAAGAGGCAGTGTCAGCCTAAAGCAGACACTAGAAAGCAGAATGTAAGGATGGAGGAAACTACACAAAACACTGGCACGGACAACTCTACTGGAAAATGATGCAGATGGCTTACAAGCAAGGGGTAGAATGCTCATGGCCATACAGAAGGTCACTTGCAATAGGACTGTTTTGTTTTGTCGTCTGCTTAAACAGTAAAAGCCGGGTGCAAGCAAGCATGGGCACCCACATGCACACCTTACAAGCAAGCCAAATGATCCCATTCCCTTGGCTGACCGTTCAGGTCACAGGATCTTTCAACAGCCAACAGCAGTACTCCAGCAGGAAGACATGAATTAAGTAAAACAGCTACTCAACCGATTA
Source organism: Rafetus swinhoei (assembly GCA_019425775.1). Classification (NCBI taxonomy): domain Eukaryota; kingdom Metazoa; phylum Chordata; order Testudines; family Trionychidae; genus Rafetus; species Rafetus swinhoei. The sequence goes on along the minus strand of CM033439.1, from coordinate 76,258,096 downwards.
AAAAAAATTGTCCCTCACTGACCATCTTTTAATCGCTTTTCTTTTAAAAAAAAAAAAGTTGCACTACTTAGTGTTGTTGCTTTCTCCCTTGGCTCCTGTTGCCTTTGGCATTGTTCACACTAGCTTTCCTCCCACAGGTTCAACTCTGCCCCCACTGTTGCAGCTGCTAAAGAAAGAAGAGACTGAGTGCTAATGTACCCAAGAAACTAGCAGCAGCTACTGTTTTTGTCAGGATATCAATGAGATGCGCCCAAAGCAGGATTAGGCAAGACTAAAGGCAGAGCCACAAAGTTCAACAACAATTCATATAGCCTTCATATACTCCCTTGGCCTTCAATGCATTTTCTCTAGTAGAATAAAGGTCCTAAACAATGTTGCTAAGGCCACGTCTTCACTAAATGGAAGATCAACGCTGCTGCGATCATTCTTCCAAAGTTCCATTTAGCAAGTCTAGTTAAGACTCGCTACATTCAAGTCCAAGGGCACCCCCATCGGCATCCAGTACTCCTGCTTCTTTGAGGAGTAAGGAATGCCCATTGGAGCATTTGCCCCTGTCGGCCTCCCACTGCGGTGAATCCAGACCCTCCATTCAAATGCCCAAGCCAAGAGCTGTAAATTGGTTACACAACTAAATGCTTTAGAAGTCCTCTTATAAACATCAATATGTTTATCAAAATAAAGATAGGCTGCTTTCACAAAGCTGCTGTCTCATCACTCTTCAAGAGAAATGTAGGAAATCAAGACCTATTTAGCAGCTGAGCAAAAACTAAGCAGCAGCCCCACAAGAACAAGCTGTCAGTGCAGAATAAAAAGATTTTTATTCAGTAGATTATGCAAGCTTCCTCCATGACACACTCCACAGCTGTCAGTGAAATAGAGCACCAAGAGGAACTGGAAATCAGTGATGTCAAACACCCAGCCTTCAGAATGCATCTGGGTTCCTTAACATATTTGCGGCATGTGAAAAAGTCTGATTCCACAGAATTCCAGCTTTCGTTAAAAATGCACGTTTTTTCTGGTTGGAGAGGGAAAAAAAAAAAATCTTTCAAACCTGAACAGAATGTAAACAGTGCACAGTTGTGTAGCTGAGCCTGCAACTAGAAAGAATGGCACCAAATGAGGCAAGTTGCAATTTGCTGCAGAAAGGGCAATATTGGAGGTGGTTAGGAAAGGAGAAGACAAATGGGGCAGGAAACAGAATGGTAAAATACAAGCTGCACCTCAATGTTCTGTTCTGATGCTTGGTAAGCTCACACAAGTTCTTCCCCATTCAGCCATACAAGTAGAAGGCACAAATACGTATTCCTATATAGAGGGTTAATCCCAGATTTAAGTACGATCCTCAACACAGCTTTACCTATGGAATACCACGGAGCAGCCACAACTCAATACCATAAATAAGGAAACAACAAAAGCTTTACTAGATGGCATCCAATACTGTACTATGGTTACTATACCTTCATTGCTAAAAACCCTCAGTGAGAATCTAATCCAGTTGTAGCTCCTATTCCTTTTTTCCAAAGGAATCAGAACTTGGAACAGGATTTCACCTCAAACATCTCAGGATTTTCTTACAACATTGTCCCCCCCAAAAAGTGAAAACACAATAAAGAAAGCTTCACTTCAGATGGGTAAGTTTCTTGAAAGCCTGCTGGCTTGACTTAGTGTTATGTTCTTACTTTATAACTACAATCTGACTTTTAAAGGATTCTAGCTAACCCATCTAGCAAACTGCAGTGAAATTGACTAAATGGAGCAACACGCAGAACTTCTGTACAAGAAAAAGAAAGGAAGGGTTTGGAGGATCAAAAGGATGGCATTTTTTGATCTAAAAAAATGCCATCTTCAGCAAAGAATCATGTATAGAGGGGATTTCTGGGTTCTATATATTTCCTGCCCAAAAAAACAAACACAAAACTTCATATAGACTATGAAGAGAGGCCATTTACTCATGGATGAAAAATTATAATTGCTCCACCCTGACATCTGGTTTCTATTTCTCGTCTGTTAGATCAGATTACATAAGAAGTAGATGATGCACAAGATCAACAGAGTTCCTCGGTAAGTCTTGTGCCGCTCGAATGTTTACATTCTTGCACATAAAAAAAATGCAAGCTATGTTCTACACAGGCTTGTTTCAAACCGCCAAAGGCACCCAGAGCAAGCGATCAATTCCAGAAGAGGAAAAAAAAAAAAGACAGGAGTTGTTTTTACAAACGTCTTTCTTTAATCCTCAGAGCTTCTGCATCCCATCCCTCCAACCTGGTATCCCATTAATAGTCCTTGTTTGCGGCTGTTCAGCCAGTTAGCTAGCCCGCTTAACAATAGCTCCATTTCTCCAAGTCTGTGTCTCTCCAGATCCCTTATCCAAATGTGATGTGGGGCTGCTTCAAAAGCCTGGCTGAAATCCGGGTATATTATGCCCACCATATTCCCCACCATCCACCACCCCAGATACCCAGTCAAAGAAGGAAATCAAGCTGGTTTGGCGTGATTTGTTCTTAAAATAAATCCATGCTGGCTGCTACTGATTACCCTTTCATCTTCTAGGTATCAAGGTCAGGCTGACTGGTCTATAGTTTCTCAGCTCCTCTTCCCCTCCTTTTTAAAAGATGGGCACATCAGCCCTTCTCCAGTCTTTCAGGACCTCCCTGTCATCCATGAGTTTGCTAATATTATTGCCAATGGCTGAGATTTCCTCAGCACCCTGGAGTGAACAGCATCAAGGCCTTGCTGACCTGAATTTGTTCAAACTAAAGACAAGATCTCTGGTATGTTAACCAGTCTTGATCTGCACCCCCTTCCCTTTGCGGTCCTGGCTCGCACCACCCGTGCGAGCTAATCCTGCTGCAGCGCTGTACTTTAAACGTAGTAAGAGCCCGGCAGCTCTTACTACATTTAAAATGCAGAGCCGCAGCAGCAATAGCAAGCACCCCCTGCCTTATTGACTAGTCAAGTGGTTGATGGAAATTCCACTGGCTGCTCGATTAGCTATTTGCCCGTTACTTAACATCTCTAGCTTAAATACAACTTTCTGAACTTGTCTGTGCTTGTTTTGCTGTTTGCACGTTCTCCTTTCGTGAGGGTCTTGAAGCCTATCAGATCATGTTATCCCAAGTTCCCAAACACCTTCCCATTCACAACTAATTCAGCCTGTTGCTCAAGATCAGATCCAAAAAGGATATCCTTTCCCTCCCCCGCTGATTCCCTACCTTTGACTCAGAAAGCGGTCCTCTGTACATGCTAAGAATCTGCAGGACACATGCTTGCGGTAATAGTCTTCCAACAGGTAATCAGAGAAGTTCAAATCCACCATTAATACTAGCTCCCCGTAGGGATGTAAATGGTTTACTGGTCCCAGTTAAGTGGTAGGGGCTGGAGCAGCTCCATACCTGCCCCGGGCAGAGGGCTGCTCCAGCCCTGGCCTGGCCCGGCCCCCCCGACCACAGGTTACACGCTGGCTCCTGGGGAGCCATGTGCAGAACCTGCAGAGAAGACTTTTCCCTGGGAGCGGCGCTAGCAGCAGCCCTTGCCAGCCCCGCTCCTGGGGAGGCTCCGCTGTGAGCTACGCTGTGTAAAGCTTATTAAGCGCTAAGCTGCAGACCATGCATGTAATCACTGTGATTTTTAGTGGGTACGTGGTTACGTTCTGTAGTGAGGTTTTACACCCCTAGCTCACACATTAGTAATCTTGTTACTGCTTTGTAGAAGGTCTCACTTCTCTTCTTTGATCTGACTGTCTAGAACAGGCCCTCATCATCCTCACCCAGAGACGCTAGGCAGCCTGCCACTCACTACTTCTTGGACCTCTGAGCAAGCGTATGCATTCTTGATGTACAGCGCAACACCTACTTCCTCCCCCACCCCCACCCCCCCGTACCTGCCCATTTGGTACAAGCTATAGCCCCCATTTCTGGTACTCTAACCACAGGAAATATCCTACCAAGTCTAATGCCAAATAAGTAATATCTTCATATACCAGGACTTCTCATTCATCTTTTGTTCCCCATAACCTTGCTTTCCTGTTTTTTCTTCTTGACTCTAATGTAGTTGTGGGCTCCTGGACCCTTCTCCAGAATTTGGACCCTTGCCCTTATCTTTACTACTTTACCCTAGATGCTTACTAGCTGGAATTTTTTCCTACCTTACCCCACAGGTCCTTGTTTAGAGCTCTCCTTATCAGGTTAGCCAGAGATGTCCAAAGATGTTTGTTTGACAGATGGAGCCTCTGCCGGCACAGTAATCCCCTCTCCCAGAACATCATCTTATTGTCCAATAAGCCAAAGCACTCGTACCATGCGAGCTGCAGCACCACACTTTAATTCCACAAGTTGCCAATCTCTGACAACCTCTTCAACAGGAAGGACAGATGGGACCACCACTTGCACCCCAAACTTTGCTCCTTCTTTCCAGAGCTATGCTGTCTGCAGTGATCTGGGCAAGGGAAATCCTGGCTGCACTTTTTGCACCCATGTGGGTAAAAAGCAAGAGGTAGTGGCCCTAGGGGCTTGAGTCTCAGCAGACTGCTATATCTGGAGTTCTAACTCTAGGCAAGCAGCACACTTCTGAATTTCTGATCTGGACAGCAGAGTACTGCCCCCCTTCTGAGGGAGTCCCTACCACCAAAGCCCTAAGAGGAGAAGGAGTGGTGGTCATGGAATCCCCATGTCCAGGACAATGCGTCCCAGGCCTTCCATTCAACAGGGTCTCCTGATCCCTTTTCAGCATTCAGTAGTAATACCTGTGCCAACAAGCTGGGAAGCGGCAAATTATCTCTCTGCTGTGGGTATATGGATTCTCCTTTTGGAGGTCACAAACTGCCAATTTTCTTCCCTGTTCTTGAGTCCCTCCTGCAGGGCCTTGGAGTCATTGGCGACTGTGCCCACAGTATCAAATCCTGGCTTCTATCCAGGAAGTCTTCATTTTCTGTGATGCAACCTAGGATGAATCCTTGGACAGCCAAGCCTTTTTCTTCTAGTATGGAGACCAGTTTCCACTTCACACGGATGAAGTTGCTCCTGTCCTCCAGGAGAAAGGCAACATGGCACACCCTGTGCGACTCAACAGCTGACCCTTCACTAGCTACATTTCCCTCCTTGTTATGTATCAATATCCTTTTCAGATGTGTATACTGCTCCCAGAAGCCTGAAAGGCAAAAACTCCATGGGCTCACCCCAACAACATTTCACAGATTTCCTCCAACGGCTCAGACTCTTTGTGATATTGCTCTAATTATGCCATACTTACACCCATCATATGGGAATAATCGCCCACTGTGTTTTTGTAAATCCTCTTCTCAAGAGCAAGTATGTTAATGGTGTCATCCCTAACCACATCAAAATACATTTTCTTCCGCTCCCCAGCACAGATTTCATTTGGTACCATTCACGGGATGAGGAAATTAACTATAAAGCTAGCTCAAGTGAAAAGGTTGGTGGCCTAAAAATACACACACATTCTTTTTATTAATTATTTATATTTAATAGGTGTATGTTTGTGTTTATTTTAACACACAACCCAGTAAGTTTGTTACTTTTCTAGGTTTAATCTGGACATGTTGGGTGGGAACAGATCACTGTATTTTTCAGCATGAACTTGCACAAATACACAGTTCTGGAAAATTTAGAAAGACATGCATTATAACGTAATTCAAAAATACCATAACATTATTTAATTAATGACTACATAATCCATATTTATAAGGGGCAGAGTTAAGCTTGTGTGCAACCTTAATTCTGGAATTCTCACATGTGCGCCTAACTATCTCATTATGATTGTAATTTTTAAATGAGATTTCCTAAATACCATTGGACTATCATCTCACTCCCACTACTCAGAGACAGACCCCTCCTTAGGAGGACCATAAGTTAACTCCCTTCCCTCCTAAGCAACTCAGAAGCTGTAAGAGTTATTTGTGTTGCAAGAGTTCTTACACATTTATGGCTCTGTCCATTTTATTGAATGAGCAGAAGTTTCTGTGAAGGAGTTTTGGCACCCTGCTCACAAAACCTCTGCTTCAGGGAAAACTATGTCCGCATAAGATTTTCCATAGAATTGGTGCAGCGAATGACCTCATAAGATGCACGCCACTGAGTTTTTCATTACACATGTAAGGTCATAGCTTGTGCTTCTATAGCTGCACAATTTACAAACAGAGAAAAGTAGTTGTGCAAAATGTGTTGAGCATATACAAAGTTCCATTATCAAACTCATAACTTAGTCAACTGGAAACTCATTTTCAGTAGATAACTCAAATGCTGTACTCACGGAAGGCTATTTCCGCACAAATTTCAGCTACCTACTTTAATTATGTTAGTTCTAGAATTTTAAAGAACAAAACAAAACCAACCATGCAGTATTTTACTGTTGGGGAAAGTTTTCCACTACTGAAAGACAGCTGGATATTTTTCACTCACTTTTTTTAAATTTTAACCCACAAAAGTATCTTTTGAATGAAGACCAGATTATTTTAAGTTTCAACTATGCAGGTGAAGATTTTGTTAGTATGAGTTAGTATGAGTGACTGCAACAAGAGGGTAAGAATGGAAATTGCTACGAAAACTTAATTACAGAAGGAACCATAACAATTACTATGACTCCACTATAAGTAAATGGCGAGATAATAAAAAGCATCTCTTATACACATAATGAATATAATACACACAATCAAATGCACACATCCTGCACACATCACTTAAGGGTATTTTTAAATGGCCACTAATAGCAATCTCTGAAGTATAAAATATGCTTTTGATATTCATGAAGCTTTATGGATCGAATAAAACTAAGTTGCTGGCAACTCTGTTCTCTTGTATGTCGGATAAGATCATGGTGCGATGACCGACTCCTCTAAGCATTTCTCATCCATATTGATCAAATTCACATGCATCTGATATCACTCTCTCTTTTGACTGATTCATTTCTGATGTAGCTAATGGAACAAGATACCAACAAATCAAGTTTTAGACCAACAAAACTGAGAAAAGGAACTTATTTTGGACCAATCATTTTGTTTGAAGTACTTCAGCATCAGGCCTTGATTAGTAAGAAGTTCTGTCCCAATAGTTCATATGCCTATAAACAAGCCAAATAGAGCCAATACCAGACACACACCCCTTAACCTTCCTTGTTGAGCAAAAAACAAGTCCCTGAATCTATCCTTACTTATGAAGCACATTTCTAATTCTTTATTCATTGTTGGGGCTTTTCTCTGAACCCTCTCCAATTGATCAACCTTTTTCTTGAATGACAGGAACCAAAACTGGACGAAGTGTTCCAGCACCAGTTGCACTGGTACCCAATACAGAAATGAAGTACCACCTAACCCCTACTTGAGATTCCCATCAATGCATCCAAGATTGTCTGCCTCCTCTGGCCAAGCAGTTCATCCAGTCTGGCTGCCATGCTGTAGGCTAGCACTCTGCAAATGGTATGTATGGACCTTCAAGACCACATTTCAACCACTCAAGGACTACATGTGGGCCACAAACTACACAGCTGCTGAAATTGGTATCCAGTTTGTGAGAGATACATAGCACTTCCAGAATTAATGCCACCTTTAAACACCAAGAAACAATCTGCCACAACTATTCATTGTCAAACTATGCAGGACAGACACTTTCAGAATTCCCTCCCCACTCCCTCATCTATTTCCACCAGCAATCATTTTTCACTTCTGCTTAAATGCCAGACAAAACATCTTTAAGCTGCCAACATGCTCTCTACTGGCATTGCTAAGAGCTTTCTGGAAAGGTCAGGGGCTTGAAAAATCTGTGCAACAAACCAGAGAATGCCCTATTAATACATGAAGCCTGGAATGAAAAATGAATCCCTCATTAGATGTTTTATGTGTTATTGTGGAAAGAGCACCATTGTGGTATTTGATAAGCCCACGCAAATGTAATAAGCAGAATTCATTTTCCTCACTTCAAGAAAATGTTGGTCTAATAAGATATTTAGAAGTGAGGGACTGACAGCAATATACATTGCACAAACTTGTACTAACAGGTGTTGCACTACCTGTTCTGCCAGTGGGCCTCAAACTGCAACCTAATCGCTTTTTAAAATCCTAGATACCTTCTAGAAAACATCTAACTCGCATACTAATCTCTGGAGTTCCAGATCCTTTCAGATTAAAAGGATGTTGACACAGAGATAGAAAATGAGAGAGGAGAAATCCAGCAGCACTCCTCCTGCTCCATTTTAATAGCAGGGCAACAGTCTAACAGATTGCTCCTGGCCTTCCAATACTCCAGTAAAAAGGTAGTACTTCCTCCACTGAGGCTGATCAACGTAACCGGGGAGGGAAAAATAGTAAGTAAAGCAGATTATTTCTGGACCTGAAATGTATCAGGCAGTTGAATGCTGTGAAAAGAAAGCAAATATTCAAATCATTTATAAACTCTTCATAGACATGATAAAAAATAATCATGACAGTAAATGCAAGGTTAGTCACATGTAAAACAGGAAAATATTAAGAACCTAATGAATGTGCAACAAAAGTTAGAGCCCTTCAACTCCTTTATTTCTATTTCAAATACAAATAACCTGACCAGATAGACAATATTTTCTGAACACTTCATGTTCATCCAATTACACTGCAGGCGATGATTTCAGTTTACAGGTATTACTTTTTTCCTAAACAAACACGTGCATCAACATTCAATGCCAGGAAGGAAAGCGACAGAAAGCCTTATGTTGTGACTCAAGATTTTTTTAAGAAAGCGCACAAGATCAGGTTAAACAGATTAGGTACGCTTTCATTGCAGTCAAGTCTATATAGCTGCTGGTGTTCTCAATACCATTGCACCTAAGGTCTGAGAAAAGAATCAAAATGAAGTCAGTGAATCAAGGCTCCCAAAAAAGGAGGAGTATTTATTAGGAGCTCACTCTTCTTTGGAGTGATACCCAACAAGTTTTGTGTTCCTCAGCCGCCTCAGTACCTTCCACGTAGGGTACATCTATACTGCAGCGTTATTTCAGAATAACTGACATTATTTCAACACAACAAAATGTGCATCTACACAGCAAGCTATTGTTTCAAAATAATGTTGAGCTGGAGGACTTCTTACTCCAACTCCTGTAACCCTCATTTTGCGAGGAGTTAAGGAAGTCGAAAGAAGAGACCTCCCCGAGGTCTGCTTTCTATTATCCCTCAGCAGTTTGCCTGACTTTTCAAATCAGAAGCATCAGAGTCCAGCACACCAACCAGGAGTGCAGAGACTAGCTTTGGCCATTACACATTCCAGCAGAGCATGAATGCATCCAAATCTAGGAAGAGCCAATGGTTGCTGAAATCTGAGCTTACTCCAGATCTGTGGAACCACATCGTACTTGATGTTTAGAACATGTTTCTCTCCAGGAACCTATGTGCATGAAGTTAGCTTTTAAAGAAAACAGAATTGTAGGTAACTAAAGCATACATATTTTTGGCAACAAACCCAAAAACACTCAAGACAAGGAACAAAGATCCCCACATCTGCAGCTAAGTGTGGGAAGAACAGGCACCCAATTTATAATCCGATTAGTCCCTATCTCCATTTGGAACGTCCCAAGACGCCAGAGGTCACTGACGCAGTCCCAAACAGTGGTTTTCAAGAAGAGTTCTCAAATTCAGTAGCACCACGAAGCACAATCCCACAAGTGGGAATATGCAGATGACAGCAAAACAAGTGTGTTGTGTTTTTATGTAAAGAAGGTACCTCAAATACGTCACCAAATGCAGCAGTCCGAATGTTTCTCCATGCACCACATGCTGGTATTCAAGCTGGCAGAATAATCTAAAAAAAAAGTCTGTATTCATGTCTTCTTAGAAATCAAATACAAAGACAAAGTCACCTGTATTTTAATACCAACATCTCAGAGAAGCTGAAACATCCTCTATTCAAAAACATGAATTGTTCTAAAATGCTGCATTTTCAGTTGAAAAGTATAACCACAGCAACCCAATTTTGCCATGCCAGAAATGGGGGGAGGCAGGGAATTTTTTCCAACCAAGAATAATGGATATGAGCCAAGATGTTGCTGAGCCAGAGAGTGCCGAACTCGAGTATACTGTGACTATTTTACCCTGCCTTGAAAATGATTTCTGAGATATCTAGAGCATAAGCAATACACTTTTTGGGGGTGGCCAGGATCAACACACTGCACAGAACCGCTTCAAAAGTCTTAGGGCAACTTAAACAACTAGCTTTCCCAAGACAAGCCTGAAAGCAAGTTTAAAGCTTACGTTTGGGCAGTAAAGTCAACGTGGAGCACACTTACAGCAGGTGCTCAATTCTCGACATAAGCCTTACTGAATATTCACTGTGGAAATCAGAATGAATACCACCGTGCTATTATGCGACTGAACTGAGCCTTGCGACTCAGCCAGCCTATCAACAGATGTCCAGGTATTAACGCAATGGTATGGACTCAGTGCGCTGTTATCCAGCCAGCAAATACAAACTGCTGGGGGGTTTCCTTACATATTTCAAGTTAAGAGTTTTAATTGATTTCTGTGGTAGATATGGATACTATTTTCCTGGAGGGGATAAAACGCAATTATTTCTTTGAAAGCTGGTAACTAGTTTAAGCTACCTGATAAATTTCCTGCCTTCCATTTCCTGCAGCAAGCAGTGTGTCTAGAGCATATGATTATGATTGTTATAGGAAATGGTCAAGTAGATAATTTCACTCATCTTAAAGGGTTGCTATGAAAACAGATTATAACAAATGTACCTAGGTTTTTATATAGCCTTCAGCACAAGACCATCGGAACATCTCACAGGAATTAGTGAGCTTTTACAGCACAGCAACCACAACCAAGTAATACTATTACCATGTTAAAGAAGGCAAATGGGAAGCACAGGGTAACTCGAAGTGACTTGCCCAGGGTGTCACAGGCAGGTTTGTTTGAGCTAGAAATGAATCCAGGATATCAGAGGCTCAGTCCAGGGCTCTAACTAAAGCTGCAGAAGATAAACATGAACTGCAGTAAGGAAATACCAAGTCAGACAGGAGCTCAGATCTCTGCTGAATCACAAGGGAAATGATTTTGTCAATCTCTACATAATTCTGCAACAGAAAATCCTCCTTGGCCTTTAACACAGGGAGCTGCTCACGAGCACTGGAACAGCAAGAGTTCAGGCATTTGGTATGGTGATATATGCTAAAGAATTATAAAATTTACTCTATTAACTATAACAAATTTCTATTTTTAAATGCTCATTCTCATTTTGGAGATAAATTTGCAACAATATCTCATCTGAAAGAACAAATCCACAAATGCCTATTACTGAATTACCACTGCAGTAACTTGCAACCTGAAAAATGACAGCTTTAGAAAACAATCCACTTACCCCAGCATTCTTTCAGAGTTAGCTATTCTGCAGCTGTACAGCTAGCAACCTCTGGCCTACTTTCAGGCATGGGGAAGTCTGGCTCTGTGTTCACGTTTGATATCGACAAGCAAAGATTTATGACAATATATTGACACTAGCTATTTCACAGCACATGCCAGAAAGAGGAGGAAGAATTCTCATCAGGCAGGCACTTGGCAGCTCTTGAATTGTTTAAGTGCTAGGGAATGCAAGAGGAGTTCTCATGTGATGAAAGCCCAGAAGAAGGAGCTATACAACTCTAACAATAGCAGCAAGTACAACACACACAGATGAACATAATGTTGAGAGTCAAGGAGGCCAGTCGAAAATGGTTCTGAATTCATTAGTAACTTGTATCCAATCAGCAGCTAGAATTGATAATGTTATGACTGGCTAGTAGGTATATATTTTCTCCTGAAAAGAAATCAAATGCTAGGGTGTATTAACAGTCATTAGAAAATACTCAGTATAGTACTGTCAAGAGAAATCCATGTTATACTCCATAAGGAATACTGTGCTCAATTCTCGTCGCCCTGTCTCATGGAAACCACACATTGGGTCTGCAGTTGTGGGTTTCAAGGGGAGCCTACAAGTTGGTCACTTTTTGCCTGAGGATTTTCAGCCAGAGCTTGTAACAGCTGCACTGTCTAAAGAGGCAGAAACAACTGAGGAACTAGGTGAATGATGCCCACTTAAGGAAAGTGACGAGAACAATCCTTTCCTTCCGATTGGGTGAAGCTGCTTAAGAGACAGGGCAACTGTAAACCACATACCTTTGACTGCATTTTACCAACACTACCTGCTGTGGAGCCACCACAATAAACCCTGCCAAAAAACGCAGACCCATCCAACAGACCTTCCGACTCTGGAGAGAATAAAAATTGAATGCCAACCAGCTTGCCTCATCAGAGCTTTTAGGCTTTTGTTTCCATCTGCAACATAAGACCCCTTTATCTGAGAAGGTGTAAGAAAGTGTTCGCTTGCTTTCAGATGCTACAGCAACAGGGAGGTTGGCATGTGTTCTTGGAGGAGTGGAAATCACTTGATTAGGGAGATTCACCAGAGTGGATCAGAAGTGCTGAAACCAGTGTTACAGGAGTAAGAATTACCCCTTTGGTCTTCCATAAAAAGAAAGAGGAAATTTCTGCTCTCTCTTCTGATTAAAAATCACCCCCTTACTAGCTTCATGTCCAAAAAACCCACCCTGTGTGTAGAAGCACTTGCATTTCTCCTGCCTTATTGACTAAAAGTTGGAACTGGCATCAAAGCCTTTGATGTGACGATCTTACCTAGAATCAAGGCAAACAACTCAACAAAGTACTGTACATGGCCAAAGCCAGCCGGGGCATACAAAAATAGCTACTCTGCTCTGAAGGTTGCAGCAGTTGTCATGGAACAGCCTCAGATTTTTATCCGATAGGAAAAAATAAAGATTATCTGAAGCCAAGGCTGGCAGTTCAAGCTCACCAACTGACCTTCATGCCTGTTACCAACCCCATGTGAAGCTGCTTGTGTGGTTTGGCAGCGCAGTACCTGGAAACAAAGTGAGTAAGCAGATTCTTGTAGAGAGGAAGGGGGTTCTGGACTGATTATTAGTTCTGTGGTTTCTTTGGCTGCCCCAGCTCCATTGGGCCCACAGGAGCAGCCCCTGTCCTTGGCGGACATGACCAGCCTCCAGCATCACTGGTTACACACTGGCTCCCCGGGAGTGGGGCCGGTAGGGGCTGCAGAGCCCGCAGCTAAACCTTCTTAGGAGCGGGGCCAGCAGCTCCCGCCCGCTGGCCCCGCTCCAGACCACTCTCAGCTGCCACCACGAAGCCTCCTCCCCAGGAGCAGGGCCAGCAGCAGCCCTGGCTGCATGGGCTGTGGGTGAACACATGGCTAGGGAAGGCAAGCCCTAGCCCCGTCCCTTCTACATGAGGTCCCAACAAAAATACTCCATTCATTTATACAGTTCTCAGAACAGTCGGTTTCTTGCCCACTCTCTCCACTTAACACTCAATGATCTCCCCCCACCCCTGAACATTCTGGGACCCCTTAGTCTCACCGTCCCAGATGGCGCCATGGCCCCAATCCTCCCCGCCGGCTGGAGCAGCACACTGCAGGCGGGGGTGCTCCAGCAGGGCTAACCCTAACCTTAATCCTGCCTAAGCAGTTAACTGATTAAGAAGGGATTGGACATCCCTACTCAGGACCCATTTGTAAATGTTTATGGACTGTTGTAACCCAGTGCTTGGTATAAGGGTGGAGGCCCTGGGATAGGTTTGGTTGGATCCTGCCCGTTGAGGGAAGAGGGTCTGACACACCCCACAGTTGTCAGATAACGTGCCATAAGAACGTACTATATTCATCTAGCAGATCACAGTGTATGGCTAACTGGTTTTGCCAGTGCTCTGCAATTATGACCCTCACTAATTTTAAATGCTCTTTCTGCAAGAAGTTCACCAATGTTCTCTTGGAACAAGTATTTGCATATTTGCCACCAAACCTGTTGAACCCTATTCTCACAACAGCATGCTACAAGTCCTACTGGAACTAGAAGCCCTAAGGAAGGGCCATGTCACAGCCCCTTTCCAAGGCTTCTCACTGAATACGTGAACACTAAATATGCACCATTCCACTTCCATTCAGGGAAAAAAAAAAAAAAAAAAAAAAAAAAATGAGTAGCTTTTAAAAATCAGAGTTAGGAAAGCAGAGAGTATAAAGTCCAGTCTCCTACGAGAGGAAACTCCCCTGACTCACTAGCCACAGCTCAAACTCATAATCCAGCTCAGGAATTATGTTTCAATGTCTTGGATAGCATATGACAACAGTGCCTGAAACCAAATATATACCGCTGAACAGAACACAGAGCGGTAAATACATGATAATGAAGAACAATCTAACCTGTTTGCTAAACTAACTGGTCAAATACCCACAGGAAAGGAAGAAAAGGAGATTTAAATAGCCTTTTCCACTAACATATCAACATGTTACAAAATGACTAGCTCAAGAAAATAATTACTAAATAAACTGGTTTCTAAAAAACCCTATTACATGAAGACAAGCTTAAACTATAGGGCATGTCACAAGATGTGAAATTAGACATGCCTTTGCTCACTTTAAGCTTCATCATGACCCTAAATAATATCTTAATTGGCCAAATTTTCTTCGTTCCACTCTGCAGTAATCTCAGTATGATCTGTTTCAGCTTTATATAACCCTTCCTACTCCAACTATTTTTTCTGAGAACACACAGTATCATATTTTCCTCCAACAAAATTGCACAGTAGAGGAATTAGTCACAATATCTATGAGCCTCAAAAAACATTAGCTAATTACCATACTCTAGCAAGGAAGTTGTATAAACCAGCGATTAAAGGAGTAGTTAATTCCAATTCTTTTGCATCAAGCCAATGCACTAAATCTGATGTTCTGAGAGCATGTGTTGCGATTTGGGCACGTCACCGTAAAATGCCTGGTGCGATGCCATCCACCATAATCACTCTGCATGGTCCCACGGTCCTTAGCATGCACCTTTGATTAATACTCTTCAGCATATGCCAAGTGCCCAATGTACATCACCTTTTCAAACCAAGTTTTTGATTCATCTGTACCACAATCTTTTTATAGCTGTTTCTGCACATCCCAGTTGTGGCAAGTTTGGGGATGGAGGACGAAGAGAGCCTTCTGTCACTTCACAGTTACCAAAAGAAGTCTGCAGCATCCAATCAAGTTGAGCCAGGGCCTTTCTTTAGGCTGTGCACATGATTAGCAATAATTATTTGGAGGAACATACCCAGAACAGCTTTCAGAGGAGAGATCTAGAAGCTGGCTTCAACAGGTTGAGAATGGTGCCAGAAGTACAGATTTCTACCTACCATTAAAACATGCTCTGTAAAAGAAATAGGCAATAAGAATACCCCAGTGTAAACCACAGGAAAGCAAGTCATGATGCACCACTGAAGTCAGGCTCAACACTTGGAAAGATAGTTAAAATAAAAGGTTAGTTTTAAAAGTGAGGCAAACTAACACTGACTGAAGTCAGAATTTCAGACTTGACAGGAATAAAGATAAGATAGGATGCATGGTTCAAGATTAAATGGTCCCTTCTGAGAGCTGTATAAAGCATGTATTGATCTTCATTCTACACACAGGGGCAAGCTCTCTCTCACTCCAGATTTTCTTTATTTCCCTAAATAATTAGAAAAAAAAAAGCCAAGGAGCCAGCTGAAACAATATTCATGCTTGCAGAGATGACTGCTTCAAATTGTATTCTAGGGCCCTGTGTTTCCTAAGGAGCCCTTATTCACATCAATAATTACACTCTACCTACAACTCCTCTTACGTACCGAATACTTAATTTGCAATATAGTCCATATTTGGTCTTCACTCTGAATGTTCGTTTAATTCTGCTGTGCTGATTTTTTAACAAAATAACTTTAACCAATATTTTAACACCGAAGAGTCCCCAGATGGCAAGTGCCAAATCAGTTTCAACTAATATACAACCAGGTGAATGGGAACATGATGTATTACTCATTTAGGGAGCTAAGACTCATTTCAGAATAAGCTAGGCTGCAGCATAGCTAAAATTGTTTGGGGACTGTGAAAGAGTTTGTGATGGTCATAACAACACACACACAAATCCAACACTGGTATGCACCTCTTTTAGAATTTCCAAATGCCCCTCTGCCTGTGCCATCAGCAAGGGCAGGGCCAGGCCTGGCCTAGCAGCTAAATATACAAACTGATGAAGACAAGGTTCTAGATGCTCATCTCTCTAATATCATAATGCTAAGAGCAGCAGAATTCAGATGAGTTGTGGCAAGAGAAGAAAAAGTCAGAAGCAAAAAAACACCTGTTCTGCTACCCCTTCCTCACCAAGGCATCTGGTAGCAGCCTGCCATAACATTGCTTGGAAGGTGCTCATGGGGAATAAGGACCAACGCTTTGGTCAATGCCTTCTTACAGAAGTTCTCTGAGAAACGTTCCGCAGGGTCCCTCTGATGTGGGAAAGCCCAATAGCCACAGAGATTCTTGTTCTTGCTGTGCTTGCGTGAGGGAATGTATAAGTACCCATTCGTTTGGAATTCAGTTCATCACGCAGTAATTGTTCAGACGAGTCATTTGTACAATTTTGCTTTTTCCACGCAAATATTCCACCACTCAAATTTTGACTTCAAGAACTAAATCAAAGAAACTTCTTCTTCTAGTTACTTGTTTGTCTCATTCAGTTCTGGGCCATGAGTTTCAAAAACAGGAACCTAATGTTAGGCCTTCCATCCTAATGTAGGCTCCTAAATCCATGGAAGGGATTCTCTATTGCAGAGGAAACCAGCTAGCATCTCCCACTGACTTCCTTGGCTCTAGTCTATGCCCAGCATCAGAAACATTGAAGAGAATACCGTGTCAAGTAACTTAAGCCTAAAGTAAAGGTTTTGCAAAAAAGGAAAGTTATAAAATCAACATTAATTGAAATGCCATATTTGGGGGGAGTTCCTTTCTTGGGGCGGGGGAGATAATTTAAGATTAAGACATTGTTCTAGTGCAAGACAACTTGAAATCAGAACTCACCCGACCAGTTTCTCTACCCAAACTGAATGAACTGTGAAGAGGCATCCTTTTTCCTTAGCTGAACCATATCCCTCCAGAATGTCAAGACTCCCTTATTTATTGTAAACCTACTATAGACTACATACACACAAAGCTGGAAAAAAGTGTGTGTTTCTCCTATGACTATCAATCAGAGGACAAAGATTCAGAGAGATACTGAGCCGCTAACCAGTTTAAATTGTATTAAAAGCACCCGTTTCCTAAATGCAAAGTTAATGTGGATTTGCCAAACAGTGAAAGTCAACAGTGAAGTTTCAGCTATAAATTCTTGGGTAGGCTCAGGATATCAACAAAGTTTTCCTGCACAAAACGGAAGTTTTATACAAAAAGTGATTTAATCATGATGCTCTTGACAAAAATACAGTGTTACAAAGTTTCAAAGATATTTTGGCAGTCAACCTTAAATTAAGATGAACCAAGTAACTCTTTCTAACAAGTATTTTTGCTCATTAAAGGGGAAAGAGGGTGTTAAGTCACCTAGTTTACTCGTTAAATAATTGATAAGAAAAGCACCAACAGAACCACAATCCTTCAATCACATGGAGACTACAAACCATTAACAGAGTACAGTATAATTCTAAAAGGAATTAAATATCTGAGCAAAAGGGAGTTCTTCAGAGAAACAGCTAAAAGGTTTAATGATACATAATTTAACAGATAGAAACATAAAAGGGAAAAATAATTCCCCACACTCTGGAGTGAGATTTAATATGGATGCAATCAATCTCCAATTTTACTGCAAGTTTCATTTTTAGATTAAGTATGTTCATGCAGAGAAGCTGGGTTTTTATTTTCTATTGTAACTCCAAAAAATTGTTCATTCTGCATACAAAGTGCAAGTACTTCCAAGACAATTAAAAATCCACTTGCAATAAACAAGACATAGCTTATAATGGGTTGTCTTTTGCCAACTCTTCTGATGATTTTTCTCTATATGGAAGGAAATTTTCCCCTTACCTGGATGGCTTTGGGAGCTCATCGCTAGCAATGTCTAGTCCTTTGGAAGGGATTCAAATGGGATCAATTTCCACACAACAGCAGCCCTGAAGAGCGCCAATGCTTCACCAACACACAGACACACAAAGGGGGATTAAATCATGAACACCAAATTAAATCCAGGGCACAATGACATTCTGTGCTGTAAACAAAGTAATCCAATAGGAAGGCAGAATATCTTCAAACGGTTTTCAGAATGTGAACCTGTAATTAGAAGAAAAAGATTATATTACACAATTAGGTTTCTTACAACTGCAAAAAACTATACAATGAGCACCACACGGTTTCTTGAGGCGTATTTTTAAATTAAGGTACCATTTAAAGGTAAACAGAGACATCAAAATGTGTAGATGTGATTTTTTTTAGAACTTTTATAATTACAAGAAAAATGCACATAAATGAGCACCATATTAAAAAAAGCCATATATATCTTTAAACGTTTATTTTTTAATTAATTTGATACTTGAAGAGTACTGCAGGAAACCACTTCATTTCCAAATTTTGCATCTTTCAACAGCCACATTCAGCCATATGTATGAATAACTGCTCTTCGTCCATCTGTTCTCATTTCATTGCCTCAACAGAAATCCAAAGAAAGATTTCTAAATGGCAGGTTACCATATGCCTCTAACAAATTATGTGGGGAAAAAAATCTTTAGGCTTTAAAAATAGGAATAATCTAATATTTCTATAAATGGAAAAAGTAAAATAGACTCAAAAATAATCAGCTGTTTTCAGTCTTCTGCTTGGTCATACATTTGATGAAGACCTATTAATCTGGTATACCCCTCAATCAGGGATGTTAAAATGTGTGTAATTAAGTAACCGTGTAAACTGCTGAAATGTTCAGCAGTT
Source organism: Rafetus swinhoei (assembly GCA_019425775.1). Lineage (NCBI taxonomy): Eukaryota > Metazoa > Chordata > Testudines > Trionychidae > Rafetus > Rafetus swinhoei. The sequence continues at coordinate 76,239,290 of CM033439.1, read as the reverse complement.
ACACACAGGGCAGCAGTCAACTCCCCAGGCCTACCGCACTGACCTGCCACAGCTATGGGGCCCTGCCACAGCCATGAGATCCTGCTGGCCCCTCCTCAGCCAGGGCTGCTTCAGCAGCTCACACTGAGGGCCAGTTAACAGGTAAACCGCAGAATTACGAATTAACATCCCTAGAGTTATACCTTTCAACTCTAGGCGGAAGGACATGCGTTTTGGGAACACCAGAACATAAATACACAGTAAACAAGAGAAAGCAAGCTATGTCATCAGTAGTGTGCTGCGACACTTTTGTATGTTTATGTTGGATTTTGTAAGCAAGTTGTTATTAAGAAATGGGAAACTTGGGGTAGGCAAGATAAACCAGCTTCCTGAAAGGTGTGGGGAGGGGGCATGGAAAAGGTGAAAACTACTGCTCTGAATCTCTCCAGCTGTCCGTGACTGCTAGATTTCAAGACCCCTTTCTGCTCAGAAAAAAAAAAAATTGCAATTAAAGAAATCTGTCAGATCAATTGAGAGCCAACATTTAGGTTTCATAAGCACAAGATTTTACAAAAAAATGTTTTGCATGTCTTAATTAAGATGACGACAGTTTTAAATGCTGTGTGTTTGAAGCCTACACACTGTATCATTAGGCTAGTCTGAAAGAGTCAGAAAATGGAATTAGCAGATTATGTTTCCACTGTCTAACTTCCAATGAAATGCAGAATATAAACGAGACAGTAAAAAATGATTTTATTTTATCTTAAATGAACTAAGGTTTAGCTTGGTAAGGATGGTCACTCTCTCTTCCAGAGTAACTAAGACACAGAAAAGACTAGACCAGAACAGGTATATTTCAGCATACCAGTAGATATTTCCCAGTAACTCCATCCCCTCAACTCACCACTCTTTGCCTTTATTTTAAATCAATTTTCCACCACATTTCTATTCTCTCCCCGGCCCCAGGTGTTCCAGGCACCTCTATAGCAGCCCTCATATGCCAGTCCATGTTTTGAGAGTGTCTCACAAAACCTGTCAAGTGGTATTTTGTCCTTGAAAAGATTCTTACTGAATTAACTTCACTCTTCAGTATTCATCTGGCTGCTTTCTATTTATACCCTGCTGCCTGTGCCACCAAATTTTCAGTGGGCTAAGGCAGCAGGATTCTATCAAACTGGCTCATGGCTCTCAGTGCTATCAGATGGGTCTGGGGGGGGGGGGAAGAGAAAAAAAAAAAGCCTGCCACCAGAATGGCTTTAGTCAAAAATAAGTTGTAGTAGCCAAAGATTCTAAGGCAGTGGTATCTGATCTTTTCAGCCTGCAGGACATGCATAGTGATCAAAACCCCTGTGTGCCACAAAGAGCAGAAAGAAATCCTCCAACATGAGGAGCCCCTGATGTGCACAGAGAAGGTCTACTCTGCTTCTGTGTCCCCCCCTTGTCCCTTGCCTCAGGAGGCGTACCAAGAAGGCAGGGAGGGAGAATGTCTGAGGACGGTCAATACCAGGCAAATCACCAGCTGAGCTTTGGTCCCTAAGGGCTCGTCTTGACTACATACCTTTTCCGAAAAAAATGAGGAGTACAGGATCTTTCGAAAAAGGGGTTGTTGGTTTTTTGGTTTTTTTTGTTGTTTTTTTTTTTTTTTGAAAGAACCGCATTTAGACTGTGGTTTCTCTTTCGAAATACCCTTTTTGAAAGGCCACTGGGACGCAATAATGCAAATGAAGCGCGGGATATTTAAATCCCCGCTTTATTTGCGTTTTGAAAGTGCTTCATTTACATCCCTCTTTCAAAAGAGAGATGTAGTTTAGACACAGCCTTTAGGAAAAAGGAAGGAAGTGCTTGCTTCCAGGAGCATGATGATAAACAGTCCTCCTAACAGATCTCCTCCACTACCCACAAGAAGCCTACTGTTTTACCTCATCACTCTTCTCTCCTCTATCACTAAATTTCCACCACACTTTTGATTAGTTCTAGAGCACTTGCCCCAGACCACTGTTCTCCCTGGTCAGCCAACACTGGGTAGAGGTTCACATATGGACAGGAGAAGAATGTATGCGGTAAGAGTTTTCCAGATATGTTTGTACACATATGTTGCATGCAGGCAAAGCTTTCTATTCTGAAGCGAGTTAATTCATTAGTATCCAAGAATCCTATGCTGTTTTAACATGAGTGCATATGTTTTGACAGTCTGCATAGCTCTTCCTTCCCTCTACCCACACTCCAGCTGCGTCAATGCATTAAGTTACAGCTACATATTTGAACCAGCCAGTCAGTAAGATTATGACAGCCCCTCTCTTTACAAACCTCTGGGGTTGTGGGTTTTGGTTTGGTTATAAGTTTAAACAGCTACTGAACTTCAATCAAGACCAAAACTTACTTACGGGTGAAGCTCCAAGACAGGACTGAAAGAAAACTGGGCTGCTGGAGGCTGCCCATATAGCTGTAGTGATCTCATTTCAGACTGGAACCTTCTCTGAGGTTCAGGCCTTTGATGCTACAAGATGCGACGATTACAATGTGCCCTATGCTACAAGTTAGACAAAAGACTTCCAACCGCTGCATTCTGTACTGACTATTCAGGGTAGCAGGCATGGTGCATATTACCCAGTCTGCTACAGACTGCAATGGCTTTACATTTACTTCTGTGCCCAACGGAAGGCCTTGTGACACCAGGCTTACACTATGTAAGAGTTAAGGACAACTTGCATCATAGCCTTGTACAACCCCCAAGCTTTGTGGAAGACGCTCACTAACAGGAAGGAAAAAGACTCGCTATCACCAGCAACTCTTACTAGGACATGCAATCTCTCACTGCTAAGCCACCGGCAGCCAAGTCATTTCCACCTGACAATTGCACAGTGTCCTACAAACGTTACAGGAACATTTAAGACTTGTTTCAGGATGGAGCGGTTAGGATATCACATCACTATCTTGATTAACCAGGCCGTTTCTGCACTTCACTAACCTCATCTCGGCCTGCCGAAGGGCTGACATGGCATTCTGTCCCCATCTTTCAACCTTTGAGTTCAAAACATGTGCTGTGCAGAGCTTTGCTCCTGTTTGTTCATTCACAATGATGTTAAGTTTGTATTTTTCCCCAGAAACCTATGCTATAATACCACCAAAGGTATCCCAGCTGTTAAAACTCAATCTGTCAATCTTAACAAGGGTATGCGCATCTTAAGTTTAAGATCTACTTTATATTTACTATATATAACTGCAATTGCTACAGATAATTACAATACACAGTTTAAAAAAAAAAAAAAAAACCATAACCGGTAGGTGCTTTTGCTACAGTTTGTATACCATGGAATAACATCCATAGCCACATAAAACCAGAACACTAATATTACACGTGCACTGAAGCCACCATCTGAAACTGCCAAGAGTGACTGAAGATTATGAACTACTAGTTAGAACTGATGTGACAGGCACTACCCTTAAACAAAAGGAGCGGGCTTATCCGAGAACAGCTTTGAGAGCTAACCAAAGGCACCCTCTTCGGAGAAACTGACAGCCATCTGGTGTCAGAGGATCACGGTTAGGGCCACAAGTTTCCAAAGCTGTGACCTCAGCCCATTCGGTAGGGACATGAGTAAGGGGAAGACTTGCGGTTCACTTGTCTGCATGGTAAATTAGCACATGCCTTTAAACCAGGGGTGGGCAATCATTTTTGGTGGGGGGGGCCCATGCCAAGATTCTGGAAAGTGGTCAAGGGCTGCACTGTTCTGTGGAGGTGGTGTGGGGTCTAGGATGGAGGTTGGGTGCAGAAGGGTGCATGGGGTAAGGGACTGGGGTGCAGGAGACAGTGTGAGGTCTGAGGGAGTTTGGGTGAAGAAGGGGATTGTGACCTGGGTCAGGGTATTGGGGTGCAGGGTCGGGGGAGGGGGAGGTGCAGGAAAGGATTTTGGCCTCGGGGAAGAGTGTAGCAAGCGGTGCAGGGTAGGGGAGGGAGTCGTGACCTGGGGTGCCAGAGGCAGACTGTGGGAGGAAGGGGCTTACTTAAGCATCTCCCAGCCAGCAGCACAAGACAGGCTCAGATCCCCTGCCTGCTACAAACCCAGAGCATTGAAAATGCAGCCTGCTCCCTCCATGTGGCTCAACTCCAGGAAGGGGGAAGGGTTTGCTTTGCCCCCATCTCCCAAGCCAAGTTCTCAGCTCCTGTTGGCTGGCTGTTTCTGGCCTTTTGGAGCTGAGAGATTGGCTGGGGTCAGCTCCTATTGCCCAGTTGTTTCCAACCAAAAGGACGTAAGGATTGGGCTGGAGGAGGGGAGATCACCTGAAGCCTCCCCTGCCCTCCAGAACAGCGCGTCACACAGAGCAGTCCTGCATTTAAAACAGAGGCTGCTGCATGTCTCTGTATAAGAGGCAGCAGCAGGGGGTGGCAGCAGCCGGTCAGGGGCGCTGAGCTCCCGGACCCGGCACAAGCCGGAACGCCTGCCCGCCTGGCTCCTAATACACATTAAATGCAAAGCCACATTGGGGGTAGGTCCTGGACCCAGCGCAAGCCAAAACTGAATCAGTCTGAAAGAATTTACTGGCCCGGGGGGAGGCACGGGGGAAGATGCGTGTCGCCTGTAGCATTAACCAATAATCAACTAAACTATCACATCCCTGCCTCAGCCTGCGGGTTTAACAACCTCAAACTGATGGTGGCCAGCAGCCTGGGAATTTGAGAAGTCAGGTGCTCCAAGCAGGTGTTTCATTGATGAACTACAGCATAGGACATTCTCCATGCCCTACCTCTAACAGTCTTTCTACAGGCTCAGAGGATTTGCTTACAAGCAAGAGTCAGGCAAGGGGACCAAAGAAGCAGGGAGCTGAAAAGCTGGATTGAATTCAGAACCAAGAAAAGCAGGAACAAGAAGCCTCGCAGAAGGAACTGCGTGGGAGGGAGCAAGGATGCAAGTCTGACTGAGCACCCTATTTTCCTGCTACCGAAGCCTCAGACACACTGGAAGGGCAGCAGACATGTCCAGGTAGCCCACGGTGCTGTCGGAGTGAGCTCTACAGACCAGCGCTACAGTAACTACAACAGCACCCAGTTAGACTCTGGAATGCAGGTTGCTCGTCACTGAACTGTTCTGTAACGCTGAACAAGCGGTTACGGACTTGAGCCACGAGGGGGTGGTCGTGGGGCTGCAGCCACGGAGTGAGGGGTATGAGGCTCCAGAGGGAGGGAGTGGAGTTGGCTCATCTGACCCTTGAGGTGCCATCAGGGCTCCAGATGGGAGGCTCAGGGATTCTGGCCCTCAGGACTGCCAAGGCTTGGGGCTTCAGCCCTGCAGTTCTGCTACTTGTTTCAGCACTGTGGAGGTGTCTGGGCTTCTTACTGCTCAGCTTCCAATTTCCGCAGGGGGAGGGGAAAACATGCCAGAGCTCAGGGCTTTAGCTACGGAGGGGGAGCACACGCTGGGGCCCGAGCCCTGGAGCCCCCACCAGCTAAAGCCCAGAACATACCATGGGGCTGAAACCCCAAGACTTCCCCCGCCCACACACAGAGCCTGACCCACCCAACTTTCCCCCTTGGCTGAAGTCCCGAGCCCTACAACTCAAGTCCTGAGCCAGAGTAGCCTGAAGTAAACAGAATAAAATTCTGAAGGACAAGTACCCACTTAGGGAGGAACAGTCAGTTACATACAGAATGGGAAGGGACCGTCTACGAAGGAGTCCTGTGAAAGGGACCGGGGGACCTTAGGGGACCACAAATCAACAACAGACTGACTGTTCAAAAATCATCATCATTCTGGGATTTGTTGACACGAGAAGTAATTCGTCCACCCTACACGGCATTAATTACATCTCAATGCAGCTCTTACTACATTTAAAGAGGCAGAGCCGCAGCACTGCTGCACCTCTGACTCCCTGCTCCCCAGCCCCACACCACGCAGACGGTGCTGGGAGGAACCGGCTTTTAAGCCAGCTGTTCCCCTTCCCCCCAGCTACCTCCGATGCAGAAGCAGCAAGGGAGGGGAGAAAATGCGAGTAGTCGACTATTCAACTACTTTAGGGGTGGCCAACCCATTTAACGGAGACCCGAACAGCGTCGGAAAAAACGTTAAGAGCCGCGCCAGAATTGTCGAGCCCCTTTAAGAAACAAGCTTATGCTTTTTGGCCATATCAGCCACCCGTCAACAGCCACCATCTTGGGCGCCATTTTGAATCGCCACCCCGGTAAGCACAGGGGAGCCAGGGGCCATTTGAGGGGCACAGGAGCAGCTTCGCAAGCTGCACTTTTGGGGGAGAAGAGCCGCATGTGGCTCACGAGCCACGGGCTGGCCACCCTGAACTACTCTTTTACATCCCTACTATTACCATAACAGTTATCCCCCTTTTGATTCTTGTGTTTTTATTCTGACAGGCTCGAGAATGGAGAGACACAAATATAATTAGGTTTGGACTGCCTCTAGTAAAGGCAAGTTTTACAATATGGGAGCCGCTAAGACAAAAACACAAAATCTTGATTGTTTAAAAATTGTCAACTTGAAGTCAGTCATGAACTTACAGAATGCAGCTTTCCTTGAGTGGCAAAAATCAATATACACTGCAACTCTCACCATCAGTGCATGAAAAAAGTCTGAGGCAGCTGCACACCAACAGCAAAATGGAAAAACTCAAGTCATATGGGTAAAGAATGCCAGTGATATGGGAATTTAAAAAGCCAGTTCACACTGACTAACCCTGAGGTGTTAACAGGGGTTAGACTGATTTTCTATAACATGTGTAGTGTTATTACAGCTTTTTTCTCACATAAACCTACTTCCTTTCCAGCTGATGTTTTGCAAGGATCATATGGAGCACTGTCTTTGCAAAGCCCAAGACAAGGCAAGCTTCCCATACCATAGTGCTAATGTGCCTCCAGCAGTGGTGGGTAACCTGCCGCCCATGTCTGTCTACATGTGGCCCGTGAAACGACGTTCGTTGCCCATGTTCTTACCAGATTCTGCTGGTTCCCGTTTGCACAGTTTTTTCCTGCCAGTATTACTGAAGCGACATGCACGTGAAGCCAGGGTACGTGAAGTAAGGTGCACACTGATTTCACACAACGCTGGTGGTGAGAACCCTGCACTATATCTGCAAACAATCCCCCCCCACCTCCAAATTCTAGGTAAGCAAGCAGAGTTAGCACAACCCAGGGCAATAAAGGAAAGACCCTCATGCTGTCCACTCGCTAACCTACACTGCCTACCGCTGATCTACAGAGATCAACTCTAGGAATGAAGGATAACGCTGTCCCTTGCCTCCCTACCACAGCTGCTAACTGAAGTAGAGCACACGCCTCAGCACAGCAGAAAATTCAGTAAGTGGACAGATCCCTATGTCCACTAAAAACGGAACCAAGAATACTAAACGATGACCTGCAAGGGGAAGGGGACATCAGCTTGTGTCTTTTGCTTCCGTAGGAGGGACAGCTTGAATTTCTTCAGTACTGTAGCACACCACCCTTACCTGTGTGCTGCTGAGGGGCCAGTTTCAAAGACAGCAGCACAGAAGCAAGAGCGCCAATATCATACCATGCCATTCTTACTTCTGCACTGCCTTACGGGCTAGGATCGGCTCTGCCTTAAGCTGCTGCTCTCTGGCCACTGAGCCCTGAAGGCAGCACAGAAGCAAGGGTGTAATACCACAACCCTGCATATTAACTTTAGGGGCCCATAGGACCCCTGCAGGTACAACACCGACATTTCAGATTTAAGCAATGAAATTTACTGTTTTCAAAATCCTAGAACCACGAAATTGACCAATATGGACCATGAATTTGGTAGAGCCCTACTCATGACATCTCAGCCACAGTGTGAAAGCCAAGCAATAGGAAGGCCAGGGATTTTATTTCAATGTCTAATTAACATTTTGGAAGAAGGATGACTGTTTCACAATCAACACCGCCACTCCTTCCGCTAAGGCAGTGGTGCTCAACCTTTTTTTAATTTGCGACCCCCAGGGCCAGGAAAATTTTTGTTGAGCAGAAAAAAAAAAAAAAAAAAAAAAAAATTGCGCCGGGAACATTGTGTTGCGGCCCCTTTAATTTAAAGCACCGGTCTGCTCCCCTGCCACTCCCCTTGCCCCTGCCACGTGTACATCGGGCTCTGAGCCAAGTAAACAAAATGGCGGCCGACCCGGATCAAAGCGCTGTAACCCCCCCAGGAAGACAGCTGCAACCCCCCATAGGGGTCACGACCCACAGGTTGCGCACTGCAGCGTTAGGGTAGAAGAGCTCACCATGCAAACTGAAGAAATAGTCTGAGAAGAGCAAAGTTATCACTGCTGGTAATTCTAAAAGCACTACACCTCAAACACCCACACAGGCCCAGTTTAAGTATCAAACAAAAAGTGCAGAAGTTTTTGAATGTGCATGTCACTTTTAAAGAGACCATCAAAGACTTTGAGGTTTACGTAAGCGGTATTACTAGTAACACCAAGATTATTATTTAACTCAGTCTAGAAAAATATTTGTTTACTCTTTTGTGCTTTTGACTGCACTTTGTCTAGTCAGTTTTCCCTATTTGTATGGGTCTTTCAAACAGGAAATTTTAAGAAAATTGGATTGTAAACCCATAAAACCTGGGAGCAAAATTCAAGAAAAGGTATATCTGAAGCTATTTTTACCTTTTCTTAAATGACTAGATTTTAAAGGCACTACTTACCTTTAACTCACTTATCATCCAACAGCTGACATACTTCAATCACCTCCTACAAGGAGGAATAAAGCTCTTGCTTAGACATGTGAGTTAAATAAGTTTCCATTATCTACCTTGCCGCACCAAAGGTTGTATACAGCTACATTTATAGCTTTTCCTACTAGCTGTGTACACACTGACACACCACGTCACTAAACATTCCTTCCTGGAGGCTAGATGTAGATAGTCACAACCATTTAAATTATATGTTCCTTTTCACTTCTGCCTGTTGCAGAGTATCAAAATACCTGTGTAGCCACACATTTAGTGTTCTCCTCATAGTGTCTTTGACTGCATTTTTTGCAGACTCTTTAGTATGTTCCAGATTACCAGGAAGCCCAAAGGTGGTTATCATTTCAGGCAGTAATCCAGAAGGAACTGCTTGGATTTCATGTTCCACAGCCATTAGCTACTAAATCTAATGTGAAAGTTTCCAGGAAGCAGCAAAAACAGGAATAAAATCCACCTCTGCTCTATGAGCCAATTTCTGGTTTACTCTGGGGAAAAAAGGGGGTGGATAGGGATAGTGTACTTTCAAAATTTGTTTACAATAATCTGGAGACATATTCCTGTCACCATGAACACAATATGATTAATATGTAACATTATGATGAAGGGAACATCGCCTAGAAATGGAGATTAACAAGTATTGCTTACACTAGGGTTCCTTTCTGTAACACCACAATGAAAACATATAGCTAGTTATGCTACAATACAGAAGACAAATGACTCCTTGGGACTTGATTTCTGTATTTTCTTACAATGGAATTTACATTTCAGCAGTATGCTTATTATGCAGTAATCACAACAAAAATATGCTTCTTTATTATCGCTAAACATATCTGCATGCAAAGCACACTCAGACTAGAAAGATGCAGATTCTAGGAAAATGACAACTTTTCCGTTATGAAATGGAGATGAGAGAAGTAAAAAAGGGCAGAGGTAGTAGTTAATCTCTGCGTGCATAAGAGCGAAAACATAGATCACCCCTGTGAATTCTACAATAAGACAATAATGTAATGTATACACCCAGTGTATTTTAGTGCTTTGAAAATTACTATGGCATGTAAGCAAGTTATCAAACTGTCGTATGGAACTAAATCCATCCTGGTCAAAGTGAAGAATCATACTTCACACTCAAAGAAACATTGAGAAAATAGTTTTCTACTTGCAAAAGATTGCCTCAATTCAAAGTACAGTCAAGTATTTATGAATCACACTTTGAAACGGTATGAAGTTTATTGCTCCAATTTACCAGTAGTACATAATATTACATCAGTAAAACAGAGGAGCACCTTATAATAAAACCATCTGTATTCAAATATCATACGAGTATAAGGTGATAAGTATGAAAATACACCTGACAGAACTGGAGCATTAAGCAGCGCTCAGTACTTATCTCGTGAGCTCACCTACCTCAGTATTGATCACAGCACCCAAGTGCATAAACAGTATTTGAGTTCACAAGGTATAATATGCACCCAGGTAATTAAGATCATGTCCCCTTAAATACTAGGCTTTCAACATTAAAATGAAAATATTTTCTACTACACAGGGAATGTGCATGCACATTTCCAATTCTGATGTAAGCAAAAGTCCAACAAAACTACTGGGATCCTACAGAGGAAGAACTGGAAGATATTAGCACATTATCCATTTTTCATCATCTTATTAGTGTAGTTCCTGTAATGTTAGCAGTTACATATTTTTAATATGGCAATATTTTATAGCAGTCCAGAAGTCCAAGTAAAAGATTAAATTAGTTTATCACCAGAACCACATTCTTAACTATATACAGAGAAATAGCATCACCTCTGCAAAGTAGTAGCAGATGTCTGGGCCTTACAAGTTGGCTCCCCACTAGACGAGAAGTCCACAAACTGGAGCCTGGGTATTTTCTTAGTATAACTTTATTTTCACCATGTACATGAGCCCCCGAATAAAATGTGGTCATTCAGTACATAGACAAATCCTTTTTGCCAAAATCTCAGTCCAGAACACCAGTGCCTGATTAGAGAAGTCATGGCAAACAGCTTCCCCCAAGTAACCTACATCACAGAACAATAAGACCAGACTAACACGGCTGCATCTCTATCACAGAACAATAAGACACTTCCCCCCCCGCCCCAAACTCTATCCACTGCTTGCATACTGAGAGAGAACTTGTAAAATTATATGTAATAGCACCATCTGGTGACTCCCACTGTAACAAATTCCACATGGGGTGGGAACCGCTCATTTTTGTGTGAGAAACATTTTTAAAAAGCTGTCTCAGACTTTTCCTTCCTTTCTGCAGTTAAATAGGACTGCAATGCTATGGAGGTGTCTCACCACAACATAAATGCTCCCAAGAAATGTTGACTGGGAAAAAAAGTCCACTGAATAATTCCTTGCAGTCAGGTACAAAGCAGAGAAGTAGCAACCAACGAAAGTTCAGTCTAGGTAATTTCTTGTTCTTCCTTGACAACTCGTCAGCCATTAAGAAGTGATGAGATCAGACAGAGGTTTCCTCCACCCTCCCTCCCGAGATCATCCTCTGGTTTCAAAATGGCCAAATAGCCAAAGCACTTACTTAATTTAATTATTCTGCAGATATTATAAAGAGATCAGTACAGTGCCAAACGTTTAAAAAAAAAAAGATATTTCCACAACGACTGAGGAAAATGCTTTTTGCTGAAGAACACTGATACTATGGCAACAAATGCTGCACATTCCACAAGTGGAAGAAGCCTGTAAGGTTAGTATTACAGTTTAAATGGCTCGTTTTAGTGTTTAAAGTTAGTCTTTCAGGGAAGGCATCAATACACAAGATGTGCACCTCCTGCAAAAAGGATGTCATAGGGCTTTTTCTTGGTTTTGGGGGGGGGACACGCAGGGGAGGAGGATGATCATCCAATCACTGAACAGAACTAGAAAGAACCTTGAGAGATTATCAAGTCCAGCTAATACACTCCAGAATGACGGGGGAAGGGGTTGGGGGGCCAATAGCGTCACACTGACTCATTTAGCTTGTGGTCCACTGACTCCTACATCCCTTTCCACAGTACTCCCTCCTAGACAGTCACTTCCCATTTTGTATGTGTGCAACTGACTGTTCCTCCCTAAGGGGCGTACTTAGCATTTCTCCTTATTGAATTTCACCCTATTTACCTCAGACCATTTCTCCAGATCACTTTGAATTATAATTCTGTCCTCCAAAGTAGGAATGTAGAGTGTAGCCATTTAAACAAGTAACCAATAAACCATGTTCATCAGTTACCCAAATGGCTATACACGGCTCCCAGTCTTGCTCCCGGGGATCCACCTGGCATCCCCGTGCTGCTGACCCTGCATCAGAAGCAGTGACACGGGGCAGCAGCTGGCTCCTCGAGAGCGGAGTGGGAGCCACTGGGTGCCAGCTCTGGCTGCCACCCTGCATGTAACCTCTAAAAATTTCAGAGGTTACACAGTTATCCAGTTACACCCATTTTAACATCCCTACTCCAAAGCACTTGTAACCCCGCCCAGGTTGATATTATCTGCAAACTATGCAATGGTGCTCTCCGTTCCATGATCTAAGCAGTTGAATATATTGAACAGAACCAGACACGTAACTTATCCTGGAGGAATCCCAATTTGTTATGCCCTTCCAGCATGATTGAGAACCATTGGTAACTACTCTATGGCAATGGTTATCCAAACAGTTTTGCACCCAACTTCTAATAGCTCCCTCCAGGTTATATTCCCCTACTTAAATCCTCCTGAGACCGCTATTGTGTACCTTTTTTTTTCCTAGTCCTCTTTTTTGCCTGAGGTCCCTCCTTTTATTGGGGGGGGGGGGGGGGGAAGGGTTAGCATTTCGGGATAGTCCATTGTTATAGCAGCCCTCCTTTCAGAGCTTATCAGTGCTGTTTAATTGTCCAAGTAATTGAAAAAAATCAGTTATTAAAATTGCTTTTGTCATGTTAGTTGAGTCTCTATGGATTCAACTAACTGCCAATGAGACGGGCGTGTGAATGAAGAATGACAGATGCTGTACGAGGATACTGAAGAGCCAGGGAAATTGAGGATACTGTACTTCGCTACACTCATATAATGCCATTGAACCAAAGGGCTGGACCGATTTTAAAAGAGTGCTAGAATTCCTTTTGAAGTCAAGATGTGAGCCACTTTGTGCTGACACATACAGGACAGCTCTCAATACTTATGCCAGTGACTTAAATGGAAACTAGATCACATATGACCTGAAGTACTTATTACCTAATTTCTATTCACTCAACTAGCTGGATTTGTCAATTTCCTTGTGCACACATGTTTGGCCACATCACTAAAACCACCATCCCAACTGGCTCACATGGGATGGGCAAAGAGGCCAAGGCTTGACATGCATGGAAAATTCAGTCAGGAGAGATCTCAACAGGTAAGAGCTCAGGCCCAACAGAAGGGGAATGTGTCAAAGCTTGCTGCACTACTGACTATTCTGTGCTTGCTTCCTGTCTCGGGGACTACAGTTGGCATGCTTCATAACCAATAACCATCACATACAAATTGTGAAGACAAATACTGTAGTCAGGCTGAAGTCTCCCATTTCCCAGACAAGATTTTTGTGATGCCCTTCATGTCACTAAAAAGATGAACTTCTATGGAGATTAAACGAAATGTGTGTCCGCAGAAATGAGCTTTACCTGAAGTGAGGATTCCAAAAGTCTTAAGTAGAGAAAAATGTTGTTTCCAGATCTTGCCACAGACTCAACTAACATGACAAAAACTAATTTTAATAATGAATTTTTCAATAATTGGAGGAGTTAAATAGCACAGATAAGCTCTGCAAGGAGGATTGTTATAACAATGGGCTATCCTGAAATGCTGCCCTACTCCCCCCAATCCTCCGCAATGAGGGACCTCAGGCAAAAAAAGAGGAATAGGAAAGTAATAGGTACACACAATTTAAATTGTTCCTGTATGACCTTACAATCTCTACCACTTCGGGTTTGCCCTGCAATAATTGCTGGAGAGCACGCCAGCTGACATGGCCCATAATCATCGCTTCTCCATCAATGGTTCTCTTGCATCCACATTAACACAGCAGTATCATTTCCTAGATTTGCTGGAATTCCACACCCACACACTGGTCACAGCACATGCTCAGAAAGTTACAGTTATCTGTATTTAGAGACTGTTTCAGAATCTGGGTTTTCTTTGCCAGGATTAAAAACAAGCCACAGAGCTCTACAGGAATTTAAATATATGATAACACTGTAAATAAAAAGGAAACACATTCCTTAAGGAAAACCTCTAAGTATGCCAGATCAGTTCTCAATGGTAGCTGCTCTACTTTGCACAGAGATAAATATTTACATTCTGGAACAGAGAAATTACACCTTATGTTGCAATAAGAGGAATGCAAACCCCATCAGTCTTTAATATACTTTAAGATCCTAAGCTCTTGTCAGAGTTTGACTGCTTGCAAGTGCCACATTAAATATTTCCCATTATTCAGCATTTTTCCCCCATTAATCTACAACTTTTCTACTTACAGTACCAGAAAGAAAAACTGTACAATTCAGGAGGGAGTTTATCAAACCTACATTAAAAACTTAGAACCGATCTTCATGAGGGGACACCTCATCACTAAAGGATGTAAAAATAAATCACTTGTGACAAGCATGTGTGTATATACACACACACACACGTATGCACACTACTGAGAGTTAGTCTTATCTGTTTATAGCATTAATTCATTCCTCTTTAGAACGCCCCCTTAATGTTACAATCACTCACTGCTTTAAAGTGTGCAGGCACTAGATTTTTCTGTTCCAAAGCTATGCTGAATTAGCTCTTTGAGGTTGTCCTTCCTGACTAGGGTCATCGCATCCATACACATCTGATTGTGTATCATTCTTGGCAATCATTTCCCTAGAATGAAAACAGGGATGTGGAGAGCATTGGTCTAAGAACTGAAAGCAGCGTCCAAGCGTACTACTACACTATTTCTCACTAGGATGCTATGACAGTTCCTATGCAGTCAAAACACTCTTACACAAAAGCTCTCAAGTACCACATCCTACACAGAAGAATTATATATCAGATTTTGTCTTGACAAATCAAGAGGAACTGATCTCAGAAATAAGAGTTAATGCTAGTTTATGTACAAATGATTGTGACTTGATCACACTTGCAGAATGAAGCAGAATGAAGTCCTGAGCAGTGATAATATGTTACTTGATGCCATAAAAGGGCCAATTTCACAAAGCTGAAATCAATTATCAGCCAGACCAGCTGGGAGGAAGAATTTAATCAGAAAACATCAATGTTGGGAGTAGGGATGTAAGCAACTAGTTGCTCGTATGCTTATTGGGTAGTTGAGTAGTAATTCAACTAGTCACCCCTCCCTTCCCCACTCCATCTGTCAGAGAGGCAGCTAGGGTGGGGGGGGGGGAAGCAGGAAATTCCATCGACTACTCGATTAACCAACTAATCGAAATTTAACATCCGTAGTCAGGAGTTGTACAAGAATACTATACTATATGCCCTCTCTTCTTCCCCCACCCTTGCTGCCTCTTTCTGATAGAGGCATCAATTGGAGGAGCGACTAATCTGTTGACTATCCGATAAGCTTTTGCTTGATGCTTTGCTTATTGGATAGTCGACTAGTTGATTAATCACTTACATCCCTATTGCTCTAACACTTGTCTGATTTTGAGAGCAAAGTATTACTGAAAAGTTGCTGAGTTTCTACCGTACTGATATAAAATAAACCAATCACAATAGAAATATTGTACATTCTATACGATACGCTGAAATGTAAGCACTATAAACAAGTCCTTGTATGAAATTTTAGTATGTAATGACTTTGCTAGTGCTTTTTATGTAGTCTGCTGTAGACTAGGCAAATATCTAGAGGAGTTGATGTATTCTCTAGAAAACCAATGCATACCCCAGGGTATACGTACCCCTGGTTGAGAACCACTGATTTAGTGGATATGCCAGGGAATTTGATGTCAGGAGTATCGTATTCTATCCCTGACTGCCAGCAGCTCAATTTCTTGCCTTCCTGCTTCCTTGTTCATGTAAGGATATGCAGGGTCGTGTCTTTTGTAGCATGTGTATTAAAAGTCTCCATTGCTAATGTAAGGATATTAGTTTCCTTTCTTTTATAGCAGAAAACAAAGGAATCTTCCTCTGTGTTTTGCACTTTCCGTATGTATTCAATTACATGGAGATTCAACTATAATGAGCTCTGAGGCAACTTCTGAGTTTTCTGTTTTGGTCTACTGTGCCAGGGCTTTTCCATTTTGGTTTTCTTGTGTTTAGTTCAACCTGATCTTATGTGTTTAGTTTTATCCTTACCATAACCTAGTACGCCACTGCCAGTCTAAGACTCAGTCAGAAATGAGACTGTCATAATCTCCAATTAAATACTCCAACAACATGATTGACGGCTGCCATTTAGAATGAAATCTAGACCCAGCAACAAGCCAATGTGCCACTATTTCTGCCTGCTTGCAAATGTTCACTGTTAGTGTCCCTGATATCCCCTCTCACCCCAAGCTCACCTTCATGCCCATACAGAATAGCTTGATGTGGCTGGAAACATCTACTTGGAACATTCACCGACATTTGCGTCGGAGCTAGTTTTGAGGGACAAAACAAAATTCATAAACATGAACCTACCAATGAATTTCAGATTCACCGTCTACAACTATCATTTACATACTGAAAAATTGTGACTGCACACAATAATTGGATAAAATTAAAATTGGCCATTATGACAAACACACAAGCAGACAAATGATTTTACACAGGTATTAAGTGAGGAGGCAAAGATCCCAAATATCAATGGGGCCCTACAACTACATATAAAAAGAAAAGTCCTGCCCCACCTCAAGTGACACTATGCATGCATGTTTCAGAAAGCCTTCGACCACCAGGCCATACATGAGTTACGAGGCTGGTATGTGCTTCTGAGGAATACCTGAGAGTCTGACTGACACGGAGCCCTTAGAAAAATCAATCAGGCCAAACTACAGATGAGGATTTCACCAGTAACCCCAAGGCCAGGGGCATAGGATCCCCATGAGATCAGCCATCCAAGGATGCTCAATGTCACTACCTCACCCAAAGTATCTCCTACAGCTTAGCGGCTCTGAAAGACTGTTCCCGCTCCAGCCTGTGTCTGTTCCCATTCCTGAGTCCCTGCTCTGATCTCAGGCTGCAGTCCCTGCCTGATGGCTGTTGCTTCATCTACACGGCCTGAGCGTTCATGTCTCACTTTCTCCATCTCAGTTGCTGGACACCCCTGCAATGACCATCGTGGAGAGGACAGAGTTGATCCAGAGCCTTAGGGGTCAAGTTTCTCAGCTGCATCTGAATAACGCTGCCCTCCACTCTTTGGTCCTGTACACTTCAAAAGGGAGAGGCAGTGGGAACCCACGCCAGGAGCAAAGCAGTCCCTGCTGGCATGGGTTCCCCTCTGGGCCTCTTCCTTTGAAATGTACAAGAGTCGCGAGCGGCTCTCCTACATTCCAAAGGGAGAGGAGCCGCCGTGGGACTGGCGCAAGCAGGACTGTTTCAGTCCCTGCTTGGGCCGTTTTCCCGCTGCCTCCTGCCCCCTGCGGAGACGGTGCTGGGGGGGGAGGGGGGGAGATAACGACTAGTCGAGTTCCTACTCACTGAGAGGGAACGAACAGAGCAGAGCAATCGAGTGATCCATCTGAAGTCGTCCACTCCCCACTTCTGGAATCAGAGGCTAGGAACCTCCAGAGCATGGGATTGCATCCCTGACCATATTAGCTAATAGTCAAAGAACCTGCCCTCCATGAACTTATCCAGTTTAACCCAGTGATGCTTTTGGCATTCACAACATCCCTTGGCAACAAGCTACATAGGTTGTGCATTCTGCGAAGTACTGTCTTCTGTGTTTTACATCTGCTATTCATTGCACTGGGTGACCTCTGGTTTTTGTGCCACGTAAAGGAGTAAACACTTCCTTATTCCCTTTCTCCACACCATTCATGACATTAGACTTCATTCATAGCCCCCTTTATTCGCTTTTCTAAACAGAAAAATCCCAGTCTTTTTAACCTCTCCTATGGAAGCTGTTCTATACCCTTAATCACTGTTATTTCCCTTCCCAGTACCTTTCCCCATCCGGATGTATCTTTTTGGAGATACAATGACCAGAACCGCATGCAGTGTTCAAGGCATGAAAAGCCACAGACGTATATAGTGGCATTCTGACATTTTCTCTTTTCTATCCCTTTCCTAACATGGTTAGCTTTTTTGACTGCTGTGTCACATTGAACACGTGTTTTCAGAGATTCAGATAGCTTTCTTGAGTGGTAACAGCTAATTTAGATCTCATTTTGTATATATAACTGGGATTATGTTTTTCCACTGCGTACTACTTGGCACTGAACACCACTGCAGTTCATATGGCATTGTATTGCCCAGTCACACAGTTTTGTGAGGTCCCTTTGCAATTATTCGGCCTGCTTCAGGCTTAACTATCTTGAGTAATTTTGTATCATCTGCACGCTTTGCCACTGTTTGCCCCCTCTTTCAGATCATGTATGAATACGATGAACACAGGCCCCAATAAAGATCCCTGGGGACACCACTATTTACCTCTCTCCATTGTGAATAAGTGATTATTCCTGCCTTTTGTTTCTGCTTTTTAATCAATTATGAATCCATGAGGGGACTCGCCCACACGTTGCCAGATGCTGGCCTGTGTGCGTGTGTGTTGTGTGCTGTCCCAGCTCTGCGCAGCTCATTGGCACAGCAGACCGATATCAAACTGCCCAATAATCACCAGCTTGTTAGCAGTGAAGTGACTCTGCCAGGTTTATTGTTAATGAAGCACAGTCCTGGGATCCCATAGACTCAGGGCCATTAACACATCCATCACAATAGACCAGCTCAGTCAGGGGCAGAACTTTGCACTGCACGGCCAGGCTAGCCAAAGACACTCCCTTTAAGGCTCCATTTTACACACCGATACAAGCAAGTTATGTATTGCCCCACTGGCGGGGTTAGCTACCACCATCTACCCTGTACATGCTGGTTCCATCAAAGCGTTTCTATCCATGACACGGTCATCCTGACCTGATCTCTGAGGCCAATGTGCTCCTGTTATGCCTGGGGCCTATTTCTCACTTGGTATTGGGCTATCCTGGTATCACCTCTCGGAAGAGTGTGCATTTTTGCAATACCAGTCTTACTCTTGCCAAATTCTGTGAGCCTGCTCACAGCCTGACTTGCCAGCTTTGCTTCAGAGCCATGGCTTGACCACTACTTGACTCCAGGCCACCGATACAAGGACTAACGTCGCAGACGCTCTCCACTAGGTACGCTCACTGTGCTCAAGAGCCCTGGTAAAGGACTTTATCAAAGGCTTCGGAGAGTCTAAGTACACGATATCTACTGGGTCACCCTTGCCCACCGGCTTGCTGATCACCCCCTCCCACAGAATGCCAAGACACTTGTGAGGCGTGATTTCCCTTTACAAAAGCCATGTTAACTCTGCCCTCACCAATCATGTTCACCAATGTTTCTGATAATTCTCTTCTTTACTACAGTTCCAACCAATTTTTCTGATACTCAAGTTAGGATCATCTCTGGTGCCTTTTAAAAAACTGGCATCACATTCTCTATCCTCCAGTCAGCCAGGGTACAGAAATACAACCAGCCATGATACCTTCAGAACTTGGCCCGAGGAACTTTCCACTACCAGAAAGAGTTGATGAGGACCACCAGAATGCTGTGGTTTGCTTCCAGTGCCATGGCTTCTTCCAGAGTCCTGAAACACATCTTCATGACAGGATTGAGACTGGGTTTAATAGCAATCTATTGACCAGTGAAGCCCTGGACTGGTCTTACTCCTCCTGGAACAAGCCAGCCCAATTCTCAGCAGCACGGATGAGTCATACACACCTTCTTGGTAATACTTGATCCAAATCACATCCCTACCACTCAATCTGCCATTCAGTTTCTCCAGCAAGGCTGTCAAGCCCATCTAAGCTTAGGCTCTCGAATGCTGAAGACGGACAGTATCTCCCTCCTCCTGAACATGCTTGTGGCTGTGTGACATTAAGCCAGCTCTGGTGAGATTCACTGTTGGTTCAAAACTGCTCCGTTATTGTCTTTAGGTGATCCTGAAGAAATAAGGAGCAGCTGAGCACCTCTGACTGTGGGTAAGAGCTGGACCAAAACGGTGCCAAATAAATCTTCCACAAGCTTTGCTTTCCATTTCAAAGGCAGGTAGGAAAAGCAGAAGCTAGATTCCCAAAGGAAGGAATCCACTACAAAAAAGCTCGCTTCAGACAAGAAGAAAACAGAGGTAGAGGCACCGAGACAATGTCTGCTCAGTAAACCACCATCAGGAGGCGCGGTCACTACCATAAAGCTGTGCTTCCAAATCTACTGGATTTGGAAAGTCATCAAACTCAGAGGGTTTCCTGGCCAAGTACTAGACCCTACACTGGAGACAGCACTTCTAAACACTTGACAATAGCTGAAAAGCAGAGACCCAATCTTTCCTGTTTCCACAGTCACCACAGACCGCTGATTAAATAGAAGATTGAATATTGGGCCTACTCTGCAGGATCTTAAGCCAATAACTGAGTGGCTGAGGCTTGCTGATCAGTGCCAGCAGCAACAAATTGAAGTTTCCAACATTTCAGGTCCATTTTACTGCTGCTGATTGCAGGTTCACAGCAGAAGTGAAATCAAGGGTTACAAATATCCCGTCTCTGTTGCTGTTCAGGAACACAAGACAGAACCAAGACAAACTCAAGCCATTTGCGCCTCTGAGTGCACAAAGAAAAAAGATGACCTGTGTTCACTTACCACAGACAACAATCTTCAGAAGCCGAACTGTGACATGAACAAGAACAGAGAGGTTACTCACTCTGGGCAGTAACTGGAGGATGCACACGGCCCCCGCCTCCAGTGGCTTTGAGCGGCATGCAAGGGCACAGAAGGCAGGGAGCCTGCCCGAGACTCCTGCTGGACTGCTGGCCGGGAACTGCTTTGGGAAAACACTTCCTAGCCAAAGCCTGCACTAGGGAAGTGAAGGTTTAACTCTGTGGTGTCCAACACACTAGCCACATGTGGCTATTTGGCCAGTTGAGTGTGGCTAGTTTGCTATAGCAGCAGCCGCTATATTGGCTATTGCTTCAGTACTGGTTGGATACCACGGCCCATGACCATTTAGCAATCTCTTGGACTGCCCACCCTGATCTAGAAAGAGCCTGTAGATGGAGACACTGTGAACCCTATAGATCCATCAATAATTGACATGAACAGTCCAGGAGACCTCCTGCAGGACTTGGTTCTGTCCAGATAAAAGGGTAATGCTCTCCTGACATCCAGTTTGTGTACAAAAGCACCCTCCCTGGGCTGGCAGGGTTTAAGGGGGAAAACAAACAGATGAATGAACACCAAGCAACTGAATTCATTCTTAGAAATTGCATGCTCTGCTTTCCCAGGACCACCGTGATGCACTGCTCAATGCCCTACCCAACCCACGTGGGATGAGCGAGTATGAGTGTGCTATTCTATGCCCTTTTCCAACAAGTCTGCTAGGAAAGACATGAGTCAACCAGCACAGTCCAGCTGGTGCCTCCCCTATCCCAGCAGCTTAACAGGCTCACATGCTGGACTCCCCAATTAGGGGCTTATCTGAAATCTGCTGGGTTTTTATATGGGCCTGCTTGTAAGATTCTGGCTCATTTTTCAAGTCATGATCTATATACCATCTAATGCATAAGAACCCATTTGATGCATTTACAAAATTATCTCAACTAGCTTATCTGTCAGATACAATAGAAACTGTTCCAATAAATGGTATTGTGAGATACAAGCTTTCAAGCCACGCAGCTGTTCTTCTATTTGACAATTGGTCCTATAAAGGATACTCCCTCACCCATCTTGTGTCTGTAACATCCTGGGACCTACAATGCTACAATTAAACTGCATCTGTCAGGTTTAATAGGACAGATTTCCATCCAGTCTCGGAGAAGAGACACTTAGTTCATTACATAAGAGATGGTTTTCAATAAACCTCAGGAGAGTTAAACATAATACCATGTGGGGAAATTAGGGACTTTACAGCTAAGAAGATTTTTGGACCTTCCATATCTGAATCTGAACTGCGAGGAGTTCCCTTCTCCCTCATTCTTGGGAGTTAGATAAACTGAACACCCAAACAGGTAACGCTCAAAGTTAAGGCTGAGCTTCCACCTTTCACTCACACCAGTATGTCTAACTCAGTTTGATAATTTGGAAGAGGAATTCACTAGGGCTACATCTACATGAGTTTTCTTGGCAAAAAATATGCTAATGAGGGACTCATTTGCAAGAGTCGCAATCTCATTTGCATATTTTCTGCCAATCCATTTTTGCCTAGGGTTTTTTACGCAAAAACAAGCAGTGTGGACTTTTTTTTGCGCAAAAAACCCTTTCCCCGGCAGATCAGTAAACCTACTTTTGGGGGCATAATGATCTGGTGGGAAAAGGGGTTTCTGCACAAAAAGAAAACGTCCATACTACTTTTTTTCCCTGCAAAAACAGCTTGTATAAATTATGCAAATGACAGATATGCTAATGCACGCCTCATCTGCATACTCACTGCCGGCAAAACCGGCAGTGTAGACGTAGACCAGAAGCAGAACAAAACCAGCCTTACTTCCTTGGATTAACCCCTCCTTAAGTCAAGCTGTCTCAATCTTCCAGTTTAGTCTGGTTTTTAAAATTATACAGGCCCAATAATACTTAAAATGTACACAGGTTGGAGCTCCCTGGTTCGGCACCCTCGGGACCTGACAGGACCTGGATGAGGGATTTTGCTGGACCGGGGAGGTCATTTCTGAACCCCCTGCTGCCGGCCTCCCCCCGGCCTGCCTGCTGGCCTCCAGGATAGCTCACCTCCTGCTGGCCCCACTGCTCTGCTGACCCTGCTGGGCAGTCATCACAGCCTTGGCTCCAGGTCCCACAGAGCAGCTGCACATGCCGCGCTGGGGCTCCGGGTCCTGCGGGGCAGCCGCATGCCACAGATCCCTGCCCTACTGAGCTACCACAGCTCCCAGCCCCATGGGGCAGCCACGCGCATCTCTCCCAACCCCCTGGAAAGACCTGCTGCCACACACTGCCGGAGCCCACTGTCCTGCCGGCCCTGCAGGGATCCTTGCCACTGGCCCTCCACTGGGACTCTCTGGTCCTGCAACATTCGTGCCGGACCATGGATATTGGCGGACCAGAGAATCCTAGTTAGAGAGTTTCAACCTGTACTATTAAATAAGCCAATGGTATACAATTAACATCTCCTTTTCATTAGGCTATGCTGTACTATTTAGACTCAACGCCAAAATTGAGAATTACATATTTTAGAGGAAATTATTCCAAAAGAGTCAGGCCTGTTTCTTGACTATCATAGGAAGAACCTATATCCCAAATTTCAGCACAAATACCAACACAAAACCAGATGACTGAGCAGTTCCCCAAGGAAAATGTAATTCCATGATAGTTTGAACAACACTCCCACTTTGAATGCTGGTTCAGGCTGTCATACAATAGAACTAATTTATTGTTTCAGGCTTAAACATCAATCCAACAAAAGCATCTGAACTGCATAAAACTAAATGCTTTATAAACAAAGCTAAACCAGAAAACCCTAACATGCACATATTTTATACAGAGCGGACTTAAAGTGTTTCTATAAACTCTATTAGTGTATTTAGAAAACGTATCACACTAAAACAATGTTAACAGAATACAAAGTTTGTAAAAGCTACAAGATTAACCCTATGGTAAAATGAAGTGAAAAATCATGACTGTCTCCCTAAAGAAAAAAAAAAACAAAACAGAAAATTAGAAATGAAAAGTTTCCTTGGCTAGTGTTCCTGTTCTCTCCCCCCCCCCCCCTTTTGCTATTTAAGGCTCATGGTTTTAAAAGGACGCTCTCTAGTATATTAGAGTCTCCTCCATGAGGCACTGTGATATTGGAAGTTATTAGCAGGGATGGAATCCCAGTGCTACAAATTTGGAACCCATTTTTCCCCACAGGATTGCAGAGAAGATGGCAGAGAGAGCTTTGCAAATTAGGAAAATGAACAAATATGGGGGAATCTAACTTGTACTAATGATAGACCTATAATGAATTACTTGCTGTGTCTCAGGATTCAGTTAGTGCTAACTGAATAAGGAACCAAAAGCTATTTTGCTCATTTGACAAGTGTAATTTAGTTTTATTCATAATAAACTCAAAGTATCCTTAATAAATGTTAAGATACTTTGTAAAGGTATTTAAAACATAAGAGACCTCACTATAGCACTATTAAATCTTTCCAGAAAGTAAGGAATATATTCATTCAAGGATCTACTGTATATGTAAAAGGTAAATGTATACAAATTTAATCCAATACTAGTGCTTTCCTCAGAATCAACATGTGTCTTTAAGAGGTCACCTAGACCATCACATGGTTCTGCCATCATTCTGTTCACTGTGCAGGTCCCCAAATTTTATGTTCTAATCCTGGATTTTTGCCTCCTTACTCTCTCAGGCCACTAATTTACTGGTCTGTTATGAAATCCCATCTTTCTTAAGCAGATAAATACATACGGGACAGGTCTGTAGGAGGTCAGACTTCACACCAGCATGCCAGCCAGATTGCACTTGAGGGACTACCTTGGGTCATCACTTTCAGTAATACAGAGAGAAGAGGAGAAGTAACCCACTATCCATGGTCCCCTGAAGATCACATTCTGTTAAATGACGATATGGGTTTCCAGTTCCTTAAGATAAGATGGTACTGAATGGGTTGACCCTGAGTTAACACATGATGGAATCCTCCTAAGGTGGGCTTTTCGGTTGAGGATTGCAAGGGGGGGGGGGGGGAGGGGAAGGGGAAGTGAAGCTACCACCATGTTGCTCTTATGCTAAGCTTCACTAGCAGAAGTTATGAGCCTGCCAATGCACACCTGAAGTCTTCAGACCATCCCAACTGGCTTCCAGCTCTATGCCCCTCTGTCACACTAGGGAACAAAAATCCTGGGGGGTGATTGCCAAGGACAACCGAAAAGTTGGTCAGAGAAGAGAGGGTCCCTCTGAGGACATTATTTAAAAATATTTCTGTATTTGAAACTATGGTTCAATCATCAAAATAGAGGACGATTATCATAGGTCTGTCACTCCAGATCCCCATACATTCCTCAGTGCTACTAATACAATGCCCTCTGAAACAGTCTGTCACCAAAACAACTCTGATTTATCCAGCATGGAAACAGAAGGGGGAAATGAACTAGATCAAGATGTGTACCACAATAACTACCATGACAGAGATGTAAATATAAAATTTCAATAATAGACCAAGCAGAAATTCTTTGCACAGGGAAAACTATAGAAGCTTTCTAAAGGATTTTACAATCTGTTCTTGTTTCATTTTTACTGTCTTTCTACAGTCGTGTATGCTCCCCTTCTCTAACCTTTTCTATGATTGTAACGGCTATACAAGAGCCCCATCTAGGAAATGCAAGGAGTATTTGTTTTCTCTCCCGAGTTTAACTGCAAATCCTTTCCAGGTAAAGAGGCATTACCCAAGATACCCAACTTATTGATTACACAGCACTGGTGAGGCCAAGAATCCCTCCACATGTCATCATACATAGCCTGACCAACGTGGCACATTGGAGGATAAAGTATTCTCTCTTCCCCCCCCCCCCCACTTCAGTTTCCGAGTTCACACCATCACAGCAAGAGAAATTGCTTATCCAAGGCACTTAAATACCTCCGCAGCTGGAAGCATATAAGAATCTAAACAGAACACGGCAAGCAGGATTCCCACCACTTTCTGGAGACAGGACCTTTTAATTAAAAAAAAAAAAAAAAAAAAAAAAAATTACCTGGCCCTTATGGGTGAGAAGAAAGCTTGCAAAACGTGAACTGCATAAAGTAATGTACTGCTGTCCTCCTGGTTCTACAGGCTGTCAGCTCCAATACCTCTGCCGCTCTTTAGCATCCAAGATTGGATACAGGGTAAGAACGGAGCCCAACGCTCATCAGTTTTCACTACTTTTTTCAGACTTCTAGGCAACAATGAAACTGACAAAAATCAGGTCACTTGCATTATGCCAAGATTTGAGAAAGCTGGGAGCAAGAGTAAAACCAGACACCATAGCTATTATTTGGGGGAAACAGGCTTAATACATCATTAAGAGAAGGATCAAGTATAAGAAACGGACACTCAGCAGCAACAAAGCAGAGGGATGAATTCAGGAAAGCTATCACTGTTCAGTGCCCTCCACCATTTTCATATCAATGTAAGAGGACAAATTTAGTGCTACAACCACAAAAAGTCTAGGTAAAACGTTAACTACATCTAACTCTATAGGCTGGGGTGAAGCAGGAAAGAGACAACACAAAGCAAGAAAAGGAACACAAATATGAGGGGGAATTAACCATCCTCCCCATGAGGGGAAGGGGGGAAAGCCGAGTGAAGATAGGAAGGAAAAGAAAATGTAGCAAGTAGTATTGATTGAACAATACTTGACAAATATTTAATGAATGTTACCACTGTTCATCAAATACTGTACTCCATTAATACCTCTGTGTGGTTTTCTACAAGCACAATAGCTAGGCAAATACTACTCTGCACACACACTACTTCTGGTGGTATTACCAAATATATTCAATCTATATTTCTTTTGCTATTTTTCAGCCGTAGTAGTAACTCACATATTAAAATATCTTAAATCAAAGGTTGTTAAATACTGTATTTAACTATTTGAAACATTTGAAAGTGGCCTAGAGCCATTTGAATTGCAGGGGTTATGGTAATATTTTCACCCAAGCACAGTAGTTTAAGGCCTTGGGCTACAAGTATCAATTATTTTTGAAGCCCTGATTTTCTTCTCCTTATTATAAATTATTTCTTCCTACAGTGCCAACAGCACACCATACTGAACTTCAGAAAGGGCACAGGTGGCTAGTTACAGCTAACACTTTCCCAAATGTTAGGGACATACTATTTGCAATTTTGGGGGGAATCTTAGAAAGGCATGTTTTCATCTTTGGCCTTATGCTGCATAGACCCAATCATTCTCCACACCCAGGAGTTAAGTGTATACAACATCAAATCAGCCACTGATTGATTAGATAAGAGAAAACAATATGAACGCATTACAAAAAAGTGTTCAACTTAACTCATTTTTCCTAAACGTGTCTTTATCTGGACATCTCTCAGGCAACCAGATTTGAGATTCAGACTTTCTTTGAAGAAGTTACCTTAAAAAAAAAAAAAAAAAATCCTTGACTACTCCCTACTTGTCAGAACTCTGAAGGGCATTGTCAATATGACAATGCTAAGCAAAAAAGAGTTGCACCTATTGAGTCCAGAATTTGTACCTACTAGTTTCTTTGATATAGGTTTTGTGCATCTTCAAACAAAAAACTGCCTGTAACTTCCTAGAGCTACCAACTTGGGCTCCAATCCTGCAGGCAGACTGCTGAGTCCTGGTAGAACCATATACTATCTATGCTCATGGTGTTCAACATGCTAGTCACTAGCCACATGTGGCTATTTGGCTGGTTGAGTGCGGCTAGTTCGCTATAGCAGCAGCTACTATAGGGGCTACTGCTTCAGAAATGGTTGGACACCGCGGGAACCAAATTGGAGATTTTATACCTTCTACATCTTCAAATCAAGGACCCCCTGGATACTGCTTTAAAAGTCTACCCCAAAGATGCAAGTGGAAAGATGTTTCTAGCTGTCGCCTGAGGCAGGTAGGCTTAAAGTCATTAAAAATACACTTGGATTTTAACGGAAATTTATAAGTTCTTATTTCTCACTCTTACTATTGCAAAGCTAGCTCTGATGCTAAAAGAATGAGAATTGATTCCCTGTTTTCATGAGTCTGTGGACAGGCCACTCCTAGATCTCTGCCAAAGTTCACAGTCATATTAGAGTATATAATGCCATGTGGGCAGAAAAACCTCATGAATCAGGTCAATTGAAGCTGCTGCTGCTTCAGAAAGCTACCAGCACTGGCAATTGCAGTCACAGAAGAGTAATTCATGGTAGCGAAGGATCTTGCGGATGGCATAGAGTTTGCTCCCAATCTCAAACCCCACAGTAAAAAGAAGGTTCTAAAAGATGGGTAAAGTAGTAGAAACCCACTCCCCATACAATGAAGCTCTAAAGAAAAGGGGAGAAAAGAAGCAGCCTCTTCCCTTTCAGCAGCCAGAGAGGAACAGGGCATTAAGTTTCAGATATCTTTTAACAGAAGCTACTTGATAGCAAGGCTCAAGGCCAGCAACCTAACGGTTCAAAAGCAGAGTGACAATTCATGCTCCTGGACATAATACGGTAAGTCCCCACCTCATCTTTCATATCTACCTCAGGCTAGCAGTCAGCTGGTTTTTCCAAGAGTGTCTATTAAGTGGGATAGTAATAATAATACCAGCATGGAAAAGACATCCATTTCTCCTTTGTGCCATCTTCACAAAATCTGAATTTGAAGCCATTCTGGAATCTTTAAAGCATCATAACCCAAGTGAAATTTGAATGTTGAATACATAATTTTGTTCCCATAAATTTAAACATAACCCATAATCTGTGAATAACTAGATTACTTAAAAATTGTAATATCCATCACTACCTTGTTAAACAGATGATTAATTTCAATGGACAAGAGATCTAATTTATGTTGTCAACTCTATATCAGGAATTTTATGCGCAGATCCTACTTCTTCCTAGTTTTTTTGGTTCCTAGCTACTACTTATAACAAGACATCATAGGATTCTACTGCCACTGGTTTCTTACCACTGACCCTATCAAGTTATCTCCTGTTCAGACTTGTCTGATTACATCTGTTGTATGTGAACTTACCAGCATGTTGAAACTCTTGGCCCATGAAAGCAAAATTTTCCAAGTGTGTTCCACCAGATGGGACAACGGCTTTTAGCGTGAATTTGTTTTTACATTACCTCCTCTATTAAATAACTGACAAGCTTGCCATCTAATCTCATGTTATTTTCAGAATGTTTGTGTTGGTTTTATCCAATTTGATTTCTAAACCAAAATCCTGAAGCAAAATTAAATACTGAAGTCCAAAGATGGCATTCTAAAAGTCCAAAATATAAGTGAACAATTTTTTATTAAATGAAGAATACCTGGTAAAATGTTCATGCCTAAGATGTGCAAATATACAACAAAACATTCATGAAGTTTGTCCCCTTACATATTTTGGTTTATACAAAAAACTGTGTTCTCTTCTAACTGGGTGGTATTTTACATTTCCAACTATAATTGAGTGAACAAGTTGTCATGGTTACAATGGAATTGTGCAATAATTTTGTTGCCTTGTAGTTGCTGGATATTTGTATACAAGCAGCTGAGCTTTCTTAATTCAACGTCTCCTAAAATCTTTCAGGCAGACTCTGGAGCTTCAATAGCATCTTAATGTGAAAACTAACCATTTCTGACCCTTCCACCATTACTAGAATTCAAAGCAGTGAGATCACATTACAAAAAAAAAAAAATCCTGTTCAGAATCAGGCTACATAAACTTGTGTGCTCCTTAGCTCTTTGTAAATATTGCCCTTTTTAACACAGCTCATTTAAATAGATAACCTCATGTAACTTTTGACCACAACCAAAAGCACTGACAGCAGCGAAGAACTCACAAGTCACTTTTATTGATGCTATGTTAGAGCAGTAAATCCAGATGTACTCCCACACCTTTCTTCACTAAGCGTGAAACTCACCTTAGGTGCAGAGTGCAAATAAAAAATAAAAAAACCTCTCTAGGTGACTTAAATCAAGTAACACAGACATTTCTATGCTAGCTCAGATAGACAGATGTGGATGGAGCAACCCCAATAGACAACTACTAATGTCTGCGGGCCCCGATTCCTGGCTGATGGGTGACTGTCACCTGCCCAATCCACCCACACTTCTCATGCAGACAACAACTTGGGAAATCTGAGCTTTATTTTACCCTAAAATATTATGCAAATCTATAATTATGGACACTGTTAGATCCAGAAAGTCAACATTTTAAAAATTACAAGTCTAACATATGCAAAGCTTTATATGAAAGCTGTCACAGCACATCTAATGACAAACTGAAAAACCCTTCAGTCTCATGCAAATACATACATAAGCCACTTAATATCATTACATGTATTTTGAAGAAACAGAATGGATCAGTTTTATCTCCCTCCAAAGGGTAGGAGGTGTTTTGGTATAATGTCAAATAATCATCGTGTAATAAAAGTGAGGTTGCTTAAGATGTCATGCTACACTTGCAATGCCACAAAAAAAAAAAAATTAAAGAAATTCAAGTATTGCACAGAGCATCGTCTCTGATTAATTCATGCAGCATAACCCCCATCTTCCCACACACACACACACCCCCAGCTCAATAATATCTCCCTTCCCATTGCTCTAAGAACATTATAATGATTTTTTTTAAACTATGACATGACAATTGTTGCACAAACCAACATTTTATACAGTAAAACTCCATTTTAAACACACAGCAATTCAGGGTGAAAAGGGAACAAGGCACAGCGTATGGGCCAGAATGTTACCTGTAAGTTTCCTTTGATACAGTCATTTTGTGTTGTATGTTAACAGTATAGAAACAGCCTTGAAGTCATCATGAAAATTTGTTACACAAAACTATCTACTCTTACCAATCAAAATAATTCTGTCTTATGGTTTGCCAATTGATAAGTGTCTATTTGGCTCACATAAGTGGACAAGCATAATTTTGTAATGCTAATTTACTAATATCTCAAACAAGATAATACAACACAAGATATAAAAACTATCATAAGCATGAAATGCATAAGACTCTTTTACAAGTCCACACTTTAACCCCCGCCTCAACCCCACACACACACACAAAGCCCGGTGCCAGACCCTCCCCACCCACACACACACACAGACCCAGGGTGCTGGACCGCCTCCCCACACACGCACACAGACTGGGTGCCAGACTACCCCACACACACACCCCAGATGCCGCCCCCCCCCACACACACACACACGGACACAGACACAGACCAGGTACTGGCCCCCCACACACACACACAGCCGGTGTGCTGGCCCTCCTCCACACACACGCGCTACACACACTGTGTGCCATGAATTTTGGTTACCATAAAAAAAAAAAAAAAAAAGAGCTCCTTTTAAAGGGTGTTGCATGTACCCCTTAAAAAGACTCACTTTTTAACGAAGCATGAACAGTGTGGGCCATCATCATGTTAGCACAGGTACACATGCAGAAAGTGCCAGAAAAGAATCTGAGAAGTTTTACAAGAACACAGGACACCACATAACTCGGTTTTGTGCCATCTCCCTATTATAACTACGCATTCAAAGCAGTAATCAATTACAGTTTAAAGAGCTGTCTTCACCTCTTTATCCAGCAATCACCTTTATATTTTAGCTCTGGGTTATGAATAACTGAACCATCCAAAGTCCTATCTTACCCAAGGGCATACAGCTGGTCCCCGAGTTGCGAACGGTCAACTTACAACTGTTCGCAGTTACGACCAAAACTGTCGTAAATGGCGGACCCTGAGTTAGGAACGCCCGCGCCTACAAACAGCGCGGTCGAATGTAACTCAATGGGGTCCGACTTACGAACAAACCGAGTTACGACCAATTGCTTGGTCCGTAACCGGTTCGTAAGTCGGAGAGAGGCTATATTTGCATATTTCCTAAATGTAATAGGTATTATCCTACTTATCTATTTTATTTATATATGTATGTGGGAGGCTGGGGGGGTAAACTAAAGGGCAAATTTGACTTTTGTTTTAAATTGGCTTAAAACGCAGAATTCTAAACAGCTTAATCAATTCACAAGTGAGCTCAACCTTTCTTATGCCAGAACCCCCCGCCCACACGCTTGCCACTCCAGAGAGCATGTCTTCGCTAGTCAATGGCTGAAAGGGACAGACTGTTGCACAGGGTACGGAGGGAGCTATCTGGGCAGGGCAGTAGGAGGGACGTGAGTACACCCACACCCTCACTGCTTCCATCTGCAAGGGTCACCCTGCCGCAGGAACAGACTCTCTCCCACAGACACCCCCAGTGCCCGTGACAGCCTGCCAGTTCCCCCACCTCTCACACACATACACCAGTGACTGCTGAACAGAGACAGACACTCAGACCTCCAAACCCCTGCACACAAACATAGCAGCGGGTGGGCCACACAGACAGCAAGTATCGGACAGACTGACCCACACAGCTTCCCCCGTACACAACAGAGCCAAAGCCTGACAGACGCAAATGCTACCCAACATGTACAAAGTGACTGTGGACAAACACACAACTCCCCCCCCCCAATATCGCATGCACACATACATCCCATGTGTGGCTGCCCGATAGACATACAACCCCTCTGCACACTCCACAGACAACCCCACACACACACACACACACACTGTGTGCCAGCCTGACACAAACAACCCCTCCCACCCATGCACACGCATGCACACACACAGCCTGGGTGCCTGACACCCCACACACACACACAGCGCGCCGGTGCCGGACCTCCGCCTCCACACACACACACAGAGCGCGCCCGGTGCCAGACCTCCGCCTCCCCACACACACACACACACAGCGCACGCCCGGTGCCAGACCTCCGCCTCCACACACACACACACAGCGCGCCCGGTGCCAGACCTCCCCACACACACACACACACACACGGTGCCGGACTCCTCCCCCCACACACACACAAAGAGTGCCCTGGTGCCAGACCTCCTCCTCCACCACCACCTCCCACACACACACACACACACACAAAGCCCTGGTGCCAGACCCTCCCAGACCCAAGGTGCTGGACCGCCTCCCCACACACACACCCCAGATGCCGCCCCACACACACACGGACACAGACCAGGTACTGGCCCCCCACACACACACACACACGGACACACAGAGCCGGTGTGCTGGCCCTCCTCCACACACGCGCGCGGACACACACAGTGTGCCACCACCCACATGCAGAGACACACACACACACACACACACACACCGTGTGCCCCCCCGTCTCTCACACACCCCTTATGTCAGCCCCACACACACACGGACACACACACCCTGTGCGCCAGCCCCCACACACATGGACACAGCCTGGGTGCCAGCCCCCCTCCACACACACACACACACACACACCCCCGACACCCAGACACAGCCCAGGAGCCCCACACACACACACGGACAAACAGACACAGCCTGCGTGCCGGCCCAACACACACAAACACACACCGTGTGCGGACCCCCCCCACACACACACAAACGCGGACACACACAGTGTGCCCCCCACCCCACAGCTCGGGTGCCCGCCCAACATACACAGGCACCCGGATACACACACACACACAGCGCCTATGTACCGGCCCCCCTCCACACACACACACGCGCGCGGACACACACCGTGTGCCACCACCCACACAAGCACACACACACACACACACCCCGTGTCCCCCCCCACACACACATCCCTTGTGTTGGCCCCACACACGCGCACGAAAACACACACACACACCCCGTGTGCCGGCCCCCCCGTAGAGATGCACACACACACACACACGGCACACACACACACACCCCGTGTGCCGGCCCTCCCCCGTAGAGGCGCGCGCACACACACACACACACACACACAGTACACACACGTACACACACACACACACAGTACACACACACCCCGTGTGCCGGCCCCCCCCGTAGAGGCACACACACACACACACGGTACACACACACGGTACACGGTACACACACACACGGTACACACACGGTACACACACACACGGTACACACACACGCGCGCGCGCACCCCGACGGACGCGCAGCCCCGCGGACCGACAGGCGGCCCCGGCCCGCGCCGGGACACGCGCTGGCGCGGCCGCTCCCCGCGCACTCACCGGCCGCAGCGCCCCGCCGAGCCCCGCGCGCAGCGAGGCGGCGCCGCGGCTCCAGAGAGGGTGGAGCCGCCGAGACCCGGCGGGGGCGGGACGCACCACAGCCCCGGCCCCGCCCGCCCCATTCACAAAAACCCCGGCCCCGCCGCGCCCCGCGCTGACTGGCCGCGCCGGGGGTCAGTCACCTCGCCACCCGCCCCCGGCTCCCCTTCGGCCGCCCCTATTGGCGAGCGCACGCGGGCCCGCCCTCCCCGCGCTGCCGCCCAATCGCAGCGGAGCGTGACCCTTCAAGCGGCTCAAATGCACCCGCCACTGCGGCGAGGACGCCCCCCATTGGTGCTGCGACCTGCCCATCAACCTCCGGTCCGGAACCCTCCGCGGTTCTTCGCTCCGGCCAGGGAGAAAAATAGCCGTGCGCGGCCCATCCCTTTAAGGGTCCGGCGGCCGCGAGCCGCCTCCGCAGAGCGAAAAAGCCGGCGGACAAAAATACCCGCAGCCTTAAAGGGGCCGCGCCGCGTCTGCCGCCTCCCCACGGGCGCGGCCCCCGGCGGCGCGGCGCGCGGAGCCGGTACTGACCTGTGCGGCGGCGGGCGCCCGGGGCGGCGGCGAGCTACGGGGAGGGCCCGGCGCGGGGCGGACACAGCGGCGCGCGCGCCACCAACGGACTCAGCCCGTGATGGGATCCGCCATTTTGGAATTTTTAGATGGAAAGTCACGTGGTGCGACCATGTTTTCCCTGCGCCAATCAGGAAGCGGCGGCTATTATGAGGCGCGCCCAGCCCTCCCCTCATCAGCCCCACCAACTGCCCCCACATCAGCCCCTGCTCCTCCAGCCCCTTCCTCATCAGCCCCCTGCTCCTCCAGCCCCCACCAACCGCCCCACATCAGCCCCCGCTCCTCCAGCCCCTGCCAACCGCCCCGCATCAGCCCCACTCCTCCAGCCCCACCAACCGCCCCCACATCAGCCCCCACTCCTCCAGCCCCACCAACCGCCCCCACATCAGCCCCCACTCCTCCAGCCCCTTCCTCATCAGCCCCCACCAACCGCCCCCACATCAGCCCCTGCTCCTCCAGCCCCCTGCCAACCGCCCCGCATCAGCCCCCCACTCCTCCAGCCCCTCCTCATCAGCCCCCACCAACTGCCCCTACATCAGCCCCACTCCTCCAGCCCCTTCCTCATCAGCCCCACCAACCGCCCACATCAGCCCCCGCCTCCTCCAGCCCCGCCAACCGCCCCGCATCAGCCCCACTCCTCCAGCCCCTCCTCATCAGCCCCACCAACCGCCAACCGCCCCGCATCAGCCCCCACTCCTCCAGCCCCGCCAACCGCCCCGCATCAGCCCCCACTCCTCCAGCCCCACCAACCGCCCCACATCAGCCCCACTCCTCCAGCCCCACCAACCGCCCCCACATCAGCCCCCCACTCCTCCACCCCTTCCTCATCAGCCCCACCAACCGCCCACACATCAGCCCCACTCCTCCAGCCCCCTTCCTCATCAGCCCCCACCAACCGCCCCACATCAGCCCCGCTCCTCCAGCCCCCGCCAACCGCCCCGCATCAGCCTCGCCACTCCTCCAGCCCCTCCTCATCAGCCCCACCAACCGCCCCACATCAGCCCCACTCCTCCAGCCCCTTCCTCATCAGCCCCACCAACCGCCCCACATCAGCCCCCGCTCCTCCAGCCCCGCCAACCGCCCCGCATCAGCCCCACTCCTCCAGCCTCCTCATCAGCCCCACCAACCGCCCCACATCAGCCCCACTCCTCCAGCCCTCCTCATCAGCCCCACCAACCGCCCCATCAGCCCCCCACTCCTCCAGCCCCTCCTCATCAGCCCCTCCTGCTCCTCCAGCCCCACCAACCGCCCCCACAGCCTCCCCACATCAGCCCCTCCTGCTCCTCCAGCCCCTCCCGCTCCCAGCCTCCCCACCAACCGCCCCGCTCCCAGCCCTCCCACATCAGCCCCACTCTCCAGCCCTCCCGCACTCCAGCCCCCACCAACCGCCCCCACATCAGCCCCGCTTCTCAGCCCCTCCCCACATCAGCCCCCTCCTGCTCCTCCAGCCCCTCCCGCTCCCAGCCCCCACCAACCGCCCCACATCAGCCCCCACTCCTCCAGCCTCCTGCTCCTCCAGCCCCTCCCGCCTCCCAGCCCCACCAACCGCCCCACATCAGCCCCCACTCCCAGCCCCTCCTCATCAGCCCCTCCCGCCTCCCAGCCCCCTCCTGCTCCTCCAGCCTCCCCACATCAGCCCCGCTCCTCCAGCCCCTTCCCCATCAGCCCCCTCCCGCTATCAGCCCCGCTCCTCCGTCCCCTCCCCACATCAGCACCCCCTCTCCCAGCATCAGCCACCCCGGCTCCACATCCTCTCTGCACATCAGCCCCCTTGGCTCCCTGCCCCAGCACTGGATCCTTCCTGCACCAGCCCCTGCTCCCACCCCTCTCCCACATCACTCCTACTCCCACTGCCCCCGCACCAGCCTCTGTTCTGTCCTTCCCACATCATGTCCCCCACTGTCCCATCCATCCTGCACTAACCCCTGCATGCCTCCCACATGGCTCCTGGCACTCCGGAGTCCAAACACAGCTGTTTGCCATAGGCCCCACTGCCCTGTCCCCTTTAACTAGTGGTTGTCCCAAACCCCACACAGGATGTTGCAGACTATCAGGGCCCTTAAGAGTCGGGAAGAGTGGCCCTTTCCCTCGCATGTCTCCTGGATGCAAGTAGCTGGACAACCTCTCACATCTACAGGAGGCTTTCAAAGATGGACATTGTTCCTCCTCAGTCCTCCAAGGAGTGTGTACTAGTCTTTGAACGCCAACAGCTCAAAGATCATGAGTCAAGCCTTCCTTCCCCACATCAACATAATTTGCTTAAAAATCCTGAGATTTTTTTTAATGTTTGGTCATTTTCTGTACCTTCTGATTTCACATTGTCAGAGTTTGCACAGTCATGCGTCTCTCTAAAAATCACAAGGGCTTGCAACATACTCCTTAAATGAAAGCTGAGACTGTCACATACACCACGTGACACTAGGCATTGAGTTTTTTAAGAAAAACCACTATCACGACTCTTGATAACATTGTAAGAATTGACAACGCCGTAGAAAACTCCTTGGCTACGTCTAGACTGGCATGATTTTCCGCAAATGCTTTTAACGGAAAAGTTTTTCCGTTAAAAGCATTTGCGGAAAAGAGCATCTAGATTGGCACGGACGCTTTGCGCAAAAGCACTTTGCGGAAAAGCGCCCGCTAATCTAAACGCGTTTTGCAAGAAAGCCCCGATCGCCGTTTTAGCCATCAGGGCTTTTTGCGCAAAACACTTTTTAGCTGTCTACACTGGTCTCTTGCGCAAATACATTTGCGCAAGAGGGCTTTTTGCCCAACGGGAGTGTCATTGTATTTGCGCAAGAAGCACTTGATTTTGTACATTACAAAGCTCTTGGCGCAGAAATTGAAGCGCCAGTGTAGATAGCTGGCAGTTTTTCCAAGAAAGCAACTGCTTTTGCGGAAAAACTTGCCAGTCTAGACACAGCCCTTGTTTTTGCCCCACCCCACTGGAGCTCACGCAGAGCTTGGCAGGAATTTTTGGCAGGATTCGCCACATGAAAGCAAGGAATCCCTAAGACACCCCCCCCCACACACACACACACATGCACCCCATTCTCCACCTACCAGACTGGGTGGGGTGGTGGGACTACAGGATTCTGCCCTGCAGGGAGCTGGGGGTGGAAGAGTTTTAGCCCTGTGCCCAGGCATGCGCCACCTGGTGGGGCAGATTGAGTATGTCTTGTGGCTCTTGAACTTCTAAAAATTATTGGCTGAAGCTTAGAGGGTAAGTTCAGCCACTCCTGTACTTTCTGTTCAAAGCAGGGGCTGAGCTCCTTTGCCCCTCAGCTTACGCAGGAGGTCTTCTGGCAGGTTCTCGCTCATCCAACTCCCGATCCACCTCCACTCACTGGTGGATGGAGGGAAATGCGTGTGTGTGGAATAAGCACAGCAAGGGCTCGGGATGACGTCAGCAAGGCTGCAGAGGGGGCATGGGTGAGGGAAGGCTGAATGTGACGGAGTGCAGAGAAGGCGCATGTGGAATGTGAGGGGGTGTGGAATGGGGTGTAAATGATAAGGGGGTTGAAGTTGGAGTTAGCTGAGCCTTTATGAAGGTGAATTGGGCAGCGGGGAAGTATAAAGTCAGTGCGAGTGGGATGGATGTGCACAAGGAGCACCGGCATGTGTGTCACCTGTTTGAGTTGAATTTTCATGCCAGTTTGGCTATTCCTGTCCCTAAACAATGTCATCTGTGTGCCTAGAGCCCTGCCTATGGCAACCTTTAACAAAAAACCCCAAAACTCCTCCTCTTCCACATACACATGCCAATTCTGACTCAAAGACCTGGCTTACACTACCACAAGAGATCCATCTAAGTTATGCAGCTTTGGCTACACGAATAAAGTAGCGGAAGTCAATGTACTTAGCTCTACTGACCGCAGTGTCGTCACTGTGCCGTGTCGACTGGACGCACTCTGCATGAGGCGGAAGCCCCTTTTTGTTTCCTTTCTAGTTTATATTGGCTGGGGGTTGTTTGCTCGTTTTCTTTAGTTGGTGAAATTTTGGGTTTGCTTCTGAGCTAGTTCTGGGCCAAGTTGCATGCAGTGTGCATTTTACTTTTTTGTGTGTTAATTGCTAAGAGATGGGGACAAGACTCAGATTCTGAAAGGTATGTAGGTGCCTAAATACTTTGGAGGATCTGGACCTAAGTAACTTAGGTGTTACAGTTTATTAATAGCTGGTAGAACAATTCACAGAATAAGATTTGGAGGTGCTATAAGTTCCTGTATGGGTCTGATTGAGCTGTGATCAATGCAGGACCAAAGTTGATTTATGTCCACTTTAGTGGCCCCATTTTGGGGTTCAGTTGGGAGTTGTTTTTGTCACTAGCATAATTAGAGCAGGCCCACTGCCCTAAAAGGGGTCATTCCAGCATCTGAACATAACTGGAGCCTTGAGAAACTGCCTGTATCCCATTTCTTCTGGATATTTCCCCTTGTGCTTGGAGCTGAAGGCTGGGACATAGGCTCTGACTAGCTCTACTTCTGAAGGAATTCCCAAGTGGCCAGATTTGCTGGCTTCAACGTCTTTTTGCAGTGCTGGAGTAGCACACAAAGGCGACAGCAGAAAAGAGAATTGTACCCTAGAAGATGCCTTATAGTATAGCTATTGTCTTCAAGATTTGATGGATGTATTATTGGTGCATGGGCGTATGTGCACCAATTAATATCCAGTTTAAGGTAACCAGGGCTTGGCACAATGACTGAAAATTTCAACCTTGTTGCTGTCCCTTTAAATTAAAAATAAAAAAGTTAAGCCGAAGAAGCATTTCTACTATATGTTAAATTCAAGTGCATTCAGGGTAGTCTGTTTTCACACTGTAATTATTCTGAAAATTTTGCTTAAAAGCTATTGAAATCCAAAAAAAAAAAAATCAGCATGGCTAATTCATAAAGGCTCAAATAAGATGCAATTAAAGTACTTCCCACCCACCTCTACCTTATCTTTAGCTGATTGCTACTTCTTGTTTGACAAAATGGTTACATTTTTTGATGTTCTTAATAAGGAAACAGATATCACCAGGCCCCAGCAAGTCTACCTCCCAGGCACGTGGATTGAGTGAAGGTAGAGTAAGACAGCTTGGGGGTTCCTGCTGCACTCCCCCCCGCACCCCAGCACTCTGGTACCAGCCCTAGATGTTGGTGATGTCACACTGTTTTGTAACTCTGGGTGCAAGTTTGACGGCTCTGTCCCCTCCTCTTCTCATTGTTCTCGTCCCCTTCTTTCTATGTCCCCTTGATTCTATTTGCTTGTTCCTTCCTGCCATCCCACTCTTTCCACCACAAAAGAATATGTACCTTTCAAGAGATCTCTGTGCTGGTCAGTAGAAGATCCCGGCATAGAAATCTAGGGTAGTCCAAGGAAGGAGCAGACAGCAGAGGTGTTGGTTCCTCTCGTCATGAAGATAATGGAGAACGAGGAGGAACCAGGGGAAGGGAAGGTCTTACAGACCCACCAGATTCTAGTATTGACAATTGTTCAGGAAGCCATCAGCTAAGGAAACTTTGGCTCCTCTGTGTCAAAAAAGTCACTTAGAGACTCTAAATTCTTGAGTATTGGGTGAATCTGCATCAAAACTGAGCCAGGCTCTGCAAAAGTCCAGGGCGGTACCAGGGATGCAGTTGGCTTTGATGGTTCTGGTTTAGTAGAGGGTGCCAGTACTGGAATACTGGTGGTTTGGAGGTACCAGTAGAGTAGTCTGAAACACCAGACATGGTATTTTGGGAAGCATGGAGAGCTCTGTAAATGGCATGGACTTCCTTGGCACAGCAGTGAGAGTCTGTGTAGAGGGATTGTGCTTAGGCAGTGCTGACGACAGCCTTGGCACCGAGATATGCTTGGTACTGTGATTCTTCTAAGAGGTGGTCATTTTTGACAAAGAGCTCCCGATGATGAGAAAGCCTGGAGCCTCCATGGTACCCATTGTGGGACACGGGCTCTCCAAAAATAGTTGCTTTCTGCAATGACAGAGGCTTGTTTGAAGCAGGTTCTTGCTGTGGGGATCTGAAATTCCTCTTCATGGAAGGCTCACGGGGATCCTCTGGGTTGTTATCCTGCTAAGTGCCAGGTAAACACATATGGACAGGACACCGTGCTCATGTGGAAGCAGATATATCAGGAGTATTTGGGCCTTGATACAAGGTTGGTCAAAGGGTGTGCTACGTCATGAGGAGCCTAAATCTAGTCTCCCTATTTTTTTAAGGTCTGCTTTTGAAGGCCTCCGGCCCATGCCCAAATGTCTACAGTGCAATTATGCAGCTCCTCAACGCAAGCTCCTGACCCGGGCCAGCCATGCATGTTTAACGGTCGGGTCGACACACCCACCGTCTCAGGCCAAAGAAGGAACTGAAGGCAGTTCACCCACCCTTCTCTATCGAACCTTGGTATGGGGCACAAGGAGATCTAGAAAGCATGCGCGGGTCAGAGAGGCATTGCTGCTGAAAATCTCCTATCCAAGCTTTATGCACACCTGACATGGAGCACCCACTGTGACACTACTCAAAGAAGGACCCATAGATGTCCTTTCTTACACCTCCTTTTCCTACAACAAGTCCCGATTGAGTAAAGCACTAAAGCACATGCTTAACTTTCAGCAGACTGTTGACTCATCGGAAGAAGTGGGTTTTGCCCACAAAACCTCATGACACTATGTATATATTTTTGTTAGTCTCTAAGGGTGCGTCTACACAGCACCCTTAGCTTGAAATAAGCTATGCAATCTATGCTACGCAAATCAAGTAGCTTATTTTGAAATAGTGCCAAATTACAAAATAAGCTGTCTACACAGCGCCCAATTTTGAAATAACTCGCTATTCCAAAATGCCCCTTAACGCTCATGGAATGAGGGTTACCTGGACATCGGAATAAGTTGCTCGTTATTTCGAAATCTATTTTGAAATAACAGGCTGTTTCAATAGACAGGGAATAGCTATTTTGGGATATTTCCGGTATCCTGAAATAGCTCTGTCCGTGTAGACCTACCCCAAGCTGCTACAGCGCCACTCTTTTTTAAAGCCAGTGTTTAAGTCCCATGAAAGTCAGCAGGTGTTAGGCATTTGCTAACATTGAATAGGGACGGCTTGCTAAGTCAAAGGCACAATAATTACTAACAGATTTTTCTTCCGACTTTACTTTTTTATCAATGACAATCTGGTTACTGATTAGTAACTTGCAGGCAATATATACCCAACATGTAATAAAGAAAGAGAGAGCAAGTGAGAGGGAGACACTGAGTCTGTAAAACCCATTCCATTTTCAACCATCAGTTCAATACGGGATTGTGATCAGCCGCTGGGGAAGCATTGCGGGTGTGCAGAGTGCGTGTGCGCACAGCAGGAGTCTAAAAGAAAATATTGATTCATTTTTCCATTATTTTTCCTTTGGCCAGAAAATAAAGATAGTCTGTAGTGTGGAGGGTAAAAAGCCAATTAGAACTGAAATAAATGTAGAGAGAAAAAACCCGCATAAAAGAACAGGTTATCTTTTTCAATAAAACTATATGCAGTCTGGTCCCTGGGCGTTGGTTTTCAGTGAAGATATTGACTTCCAGCTGAATGACGAGTAGACCATCTTTCTACTGAAATATTGATAGTAGATTACACTAAACCACAAACGCTCTCCATAAAGCCCATCATTTCTAATCCTAATGGTGTTTTCTTTCCTTGGGATGACTACTACGTTCATGATATAATGGCTTTATTCTATCTTGGGGGAAAAACTTTTTACTGTGCAGCTAAATTAACTTGTCAAAAGACTTCAAACTTCGGAAGCTTTTACAGCTCAATTCAGAGCTATTATTCAAGATTGAATGAGAAGGCTGTGGACTGTAAAAGCTAGCAAAAATAAATTTCACAAGCATTCATGGACTGAATGAAATACTTACTTTTTGTTCAGGTTGTGTGTCTTTCATTGAATAGTCTCCGAATTGCTGTATTTTGCCTATAGACCCTTAGCTCTGTAATGAAAGACAGCAAGCTTTTTATCTGCCGCCCTTGAAACTACCACCCAGCGTACGCTCCCTATGCCCTCTGGATAATATTTAGATTGTATCAAACTCACTGTCAGACAGACTCTCCAGAAATGCAGAGAGTGCTCGAGAAAGAAGGCTCACTGCTAAAATTAGGGCGAGAGCAGTAATATAATACAAGGCCATTTATTCTTGTGAGGCTTTTTCTTAAAACAGAATCACAATGCTTTACAGCCAGCTGCAGCCTATGCATGCAAATGCACATAACTGGTTGTATCAGTCATGCGGGCAGTCGGCACTGGTCACACCCTGATGTCCTCACAAAAGAGACACAAGTGAAGCAGTTCCCTATGCACATCTCTCTGCAGAGCTAAGGGCGCTTCCACTGCCTTCTTCCTTTGGTGGAGCCTGCTCTGTGTATCCAGGGAGGGGAAAGAAACCAGGCCATAGAACTGCCCCAAGTTCTGAAGTTTGGTAAGGCAGCCCCCAAATTTAGAAAACTCCTGCCTTTGGATGGATGGATGGATGGAAGGAAGAAAAGACAGACAGACAGACAGACAGACAAAATACCCTTTGGACTAGGGATGTAAAAGACTAGAAGCATTTGCTTATCGGATCGTCTTTGGACTAGTTGATACCGCCCCCCCTTTGCTGCCTCTATTAGATAGAGGCAGCAAAGAGGGGGACAGAGATACTTCAAAGTGGCATTTCAAAGGGGCAGCCACTGCACAGCTGAGCCGCGGATCAGCTGTGTGGTGGCTGCCCCTTTAAAAAGCCGCTTCTGCGCCTTTCAAAGGGGCAACCATGGA
This sequence comes from Rafetus swinhoei, assembly GCA_019425775.1. Taxonomy (NCBI): domain Eukaryota; kingdom Metazoa; phylum Chordata; order Testudines; family Trionychidae; genus Rafetus; species Rafetus swinhoei. Next base: position 76,196,323 of record CM033439.1, on the reverse strand, counting down.
GCCCAGGGGTCAGCATGCAGCATAGCATGGAGCCCAGGGTCAGTGGGGGCTCTTGTACATCTCAAAGGAGGAATGTGGAAGTGCCTGTTGACTAGTCGACTAGTCAATTAACCACATTTTAACATCCTTACTTGGACTAGGAAGTAGGTATACAAGGCTAGGAGACTACTGAGAACAGCTGTCACCTTTTCCACTAAAGATTTCATACTTCTGACCACTTCACACCCTTGTGACTCAACCAAGGGGCAGGCAACTATCATTTCCCCTGTTTTACAGATAATATAACAGTTGGCAGAGCAGGGAGTAAACTCCATCTTTGGATCTGCCATATCAGTGTCTCACCCTCTTTGCCACACAGCCTCTTAGAAAGAATCCATCACAATGAAGTCCATGGTCTGCTATCTACCTCTGCCCTAACCTAGAGGCAACACTACCCTTACTGAGCCAGGCAGAGAACTCTGGGGTCCTGATACCCAGCACCCCACTCAGCTCTCACAAATAGCCATGTGATCTACTGGTAGCTTGTCAAAGAGCAGATGCCTACATGGAAATGAAAAAAAGGAGGTTTTTTTTCCCCGTAAAGGTAGTTAGAGAACTTTTTTCAATAAGTTACTAAAACAGAAAAGAGGACATAGGCAAGCAGTGGGTAGAGAAACATGTCAATCCAAAAGTTTTGTTTTGTTTTGTTTTGTTTTGTTTTGTGGTGGGACAATCTTTAGAGCACCAGGGGAAACACCAGTACATGTTAATTTGCTGATTGTTACTATCAAGGCTCATGAGACTCGAGGATAAACTTAAAAAACAACAAATAGACTGGTAGCATTTTAAAGACTAACAAAACATGAAGATGGCATCATGAGCTTTTGTGGGCACAGCCCACTTCTTCAGATGACCAGCGTATATGTGATGTGTATATTTGCTGAAAGAAAGTTGTCTGGATGGTTTGCTGGGAGAGAAGGAAGAGGAGGGGGGAGTGATAGATGGAGGAGTACATAAAGAACTGGGAATAGTATGGTGACAGAAATGTTCTTGTAGAAGATAGTGATCTTTTCATGCAAGGACTGGAACTCTACGTCCACTATCCTTGAAAACGCTCAACATTACAGGACATGTAACACTGCTACAAAGCTAGAAATAGATGGGACTCTAGCCAATATAGCTGCTTACTCACACGTTTCTTACTTTCTCATAAGTAACCAACCCTGGTGCCAGTATATAATGTCACAACATGTAATGGCTTTAGCACAACACCGTACTCTCTGTACTTGCTCTGTGATTTCCTGCCTGATAGCTGGAGCGTTGGAGATACGAAAGGTGCAGTGTGATACGGAAATCTGACAGCAACGTTAGCCATTGGAGCATGGGGGCTAGAAACATTTTAATGGAGGGCGGCTCTACATTTAACATGCTGCAGGTTCTACATGCTGAGGGGAGAGCTTCTCCCATTGGTACAGTTAATCCACCTCCAGGAGAGGTTGCCGATGGGAAAAGCCCCACATCGGCAGAGCACTGTCTACACTGGAGATTAGGTCAACACAATTGCTTCACTTGGGGTGGGGATTTCTCACACCTCTAAGCGATCCATTTATACCCAGGTTAGTTTGTACAGGGCGTCCCCGCTACAAGACACCCTCGTATATATCTGTTCTGCACTAAAGTCATTGACGCTTGTAGGAACTGATGTGATAAGTCCTCCCGTTCCCTGCTCCTAAGTCACGCAACCCCCCCCCACAATTTACGCAAATGGAAGTCAGCTGCCGGAAAACAATTTCCCGCTGTGAGTTCAAGTTTTTTCGCATGTATCTTGGACGTATAGCAAGGACAACCTGTCACGTAGACTTGGCCAGAGCTGCAGCAGGCTACCAACTTTTTGTCGCTGCGGCGTTTATTTTATTCAAAGCACAAAACAGGAACCTCAGCACAGCTGGTGTGACAATACACAGCTAAGGAAGTGGACACGGTGTTGTTGCCTTTCATTCATTGCACTCTGATAATCTTCCTGGTTATCTTTGCCCACTTTGGGGATTGTCAGTTGATGGCAATGCTGACGAATGTTCTCTAATCCAGGTGCTACTAGACAGACTCATACACACAAACCTGATCTGGAAACAAACAGGGACAGGACTGTCCAATGGCAGAGGTGGCCTGCTGTTCAGAAATTCGTCATTTTGGCCAGCCGTGGTTGCTCGTGGCATTGTCTGACCAAGATTCCACAGGAACAACTATTTCTGCTTTCCCCAGAATTGTCTGGTCGCTACAATTGGCAGAAAGTGTGTGCATGCAAAGTGCCCCTGTTGCATTCATCCTCTGCGGGTCTCAGTTACTCTAAACCGATGCAGTTCCTAAATAGGTGCCTCTATGCAACTGTGCTTTGTACTTGGTCAAAACCTCAGTCGTCATGCTTTGCCTTTCCTCTGACAAAACCAAAGCCACAGCTGGTACTGGTTCGGTACCCACTAGGAAGCGCTGAAATACCTCTTTTCCTCGCGCTCTACTTTAGGTACTTCTAGGGCAGCAGTCAGTCACTCTCTTAGCCTTTCCTCCTGTCACCGCCAACTGGCTCTCTAGGAAGGATGAGAAAACCAGAATGGCAGAAATGAAGGAGAGCCGGAGCAAACCAGCAAAGTGACTGCAGCCAAAAGGAAGAGCGAACGGAGCTGAGTTAGGGGGAGAGCCCGTCCCATAGAACATGCTTGAGCATTTACAGCTGAAATGATATAAAGAGCTTTCTTAAAGCATTGCCAGAGCCAGCATGGGAGGTGCTGTCCATCTCCTGGGGTTTCTGGGCTTGATAGAGAAGGTGGAGAGGACAGACTGGACTCTCTGGCTTGTGGTAGAGTGGCCAAGAGGGAACAGTGTAGTGTCTAGGCTGTGGCTAAAGAACGTGCTGCAAAATGTTACGATCCCAGCCCAGCGGGGGTGGGAGAGGAAAGCGGAGCTCTGGTTCCGTGAGGTGAGGGGGAAGAGGCGAGGCAGTGTCGTAAGCTCATTGAAGGCGAGAAAGCCGAAGGGTGGGTAGGCCTGGCCTCCCATAGACTCCTCAGGGTCCACTGGTGGCGTTGCCAAGTGTAGGGAGGGGCCCTTTAGCTTTTCCCAAGGAGAGAGGGAATTCCATGGGGGATCCTCCTGCCCCGTCCCTTCCCAGGGGTTTTCCCTCAGGAGGGGATGAGCGGGGCCAATAGCAAGAACAGAACATTTATGAAGTATGGCATACATTTCCTGGGCTCCTTTCTGGCTGAGTCTGTTCAATTTCCCCTCGGAACCCTGCTAGGCCTGGGCAATTATCACACCCGAAAGCACAACGAAAGCTTCTTGGTGCCCTGACCGGCAGGAATCTGAAGCAAGCTTTCCCTGCTTTCGCACAGGTCACTTGCTTGCTTAGCCCTAAGAGCTACAGCTGTTAGTGCGTTTATCGCGGTCAGCTATTTCAAGGGAGTTTTTCCAGTAAAGTAAACGAACAGGAGCACAGCCGCGGCTGATAAAACTCACGGGCATCTTCAGCTCCCTCTTCCTGGTAGCCTCTTGGTTCGGAGAGACCGAGGAAGGACTTTCCCTTGGAAATGAGCTTTGGATTCACTCTTGGTGCTGCATGTGAACTTGTTTCCCTCAACATGACAAGCACAGAGTGGAAAGATATGTTTAACAATCCCTTTCCCTTCCCATTCGACCACCCGCCTTTTATTCAGGCTCAGCCCGTCAACCTCTGCCAGTGCATTTCATCGCCCTTTCTGGGGTCTGCAATTCCAGCCCTGCCCATCCATTTCAGTGCTGACCTCAAACGTGCCGGGACTATCGCTACACATTTCAGGGCTGACTGGGCCACTGCAAATCCAGATGCTCCCAGGGGAGCCATGCAGACGTAAGTGACAGCATCTGCGGATCTTGGGGCAAGGCTGGGGATTTGGGCAGGCGAGCCAGCCTGGTGCTGACAGTATGGAAACTTGTTTGCACATTCCTGGCTGAGGTTCTGAGAGTGTTGGGGGCCTCAGCGGTCATCGCGGAGCGCTAAGGGGATGTCTCACTGCGTTGAAAGACCCGGGGCTGGCTCCTGCCGCCTGACTCGGGCTCGTGCGAGCGTGCTAGTTCATTGTAGTGCCAAGGTTTGGTGCTGGGCTGCAGCCTGAGCTCTGAGCACAAAACAGCTCCTTAATCTGAGTCCCACAAGCATGGGTGGTGGGTGAAGGCTCAGCTGGGGAAGGCAAGCCCAAGCTCCACCCCTTCTGCCAAAGCCACACCTCCTCCCCCAAGACCACACCCTTAAACAACCTGCCCCCCAGCCAAGCCCTGCCCACCCCCAGCCTTCAAGCCTGATCCTTCCTGTCCAACCAGAAATCTGGGGCGGGCCCCCTCTGGCGGCTGGGTAGCATAGGCAGTTTTGGGAAGCATAGGCAGTTTCCCTTGCCTACATTACCTGCTGCTCATGCCCATGAGTCTGAGTTGCTGGTACAGGCCAGCTGTGAGTATCTAAGTGCAGTGTAGACATACCCATGGGTCTGATTTTTCAGAGGTGCCAATCACCACCCACAACTGCCACTGAAGACACTGCCTCTGAAAACCTGGCCCAAGATATCTTGAGCTGGGCACCCAAAAACCGAGGCAGTCAGAAGTAGAGGCAGCCTCTGAAAATGTGGGCCTCATTGCACTCTGGTGATCTCTTGAATTTGCACGGGCACAGACAAAACAAGCAACTGCAAACTTTGGGAAGAATAAGTAGAGGTTGGACGTCCCTGGTCCGGCACCCTCAGGATCCGACTCCGAATGAGGGAGTTTGCCAGACCAGGGGAGGTCAATTCCAGCCCCCCTGCCCAGCTCTGACCTGGCCCCCGCTGCTGGTTCCCCTAACCCCCTGGATTGGCTCCACTTCTAGCCCTGGTCAGGTTCCCGGCTGTGCTGCTGCCGGTCTCGGCTGGACTCCCAGCCCTGGCGGGGCTCCCTACCACCCGACTCCCAGCCAACTCCTTGGGGATGTTGTGAAGGCCAAGACTAGAACAGGGTTAAAAGAAGAACTCGGTCCGTTCATGGAGACGAGGTCCATTAATGGCTATTAGCCGGGATAGGCAGCAATGGCATCCCGGTCTGTGTTTGCTGGTGGGTATTTTTGTAGCCTCAATTTAAGCTCCACAAGAGCATGTGAAAGTAGAAAGTACTTAGGGCCCTGTTCTGTGGGAGTCCCTGCGTGTGCACCGGCGGCGTGCCACCAGCAGAACACGTGGCCCTCACTTCCTCTCTCCCCACCCAGCCAGCCAGCCGCTAAATGTCTTTACAGAGACCTGCAGATGACACCGCCAGGCAAAGATGGGGGAAGTCAAGTTTCAGAGCATGAGTGAAGGCGGCCAGTGGAATTAAAAAGCCACTTGAAATAGATTTCCTTAAGTCAGGAAGGCTAATCCACCCAGAAATGTAACGCCCCAGGCAACGCGGCAGCTTGTTTCAATAAGCATTATTCCCCTTAACCAGCCATTGGAAATGAAATAGGGCAGCGGATGTTTATGCTATTAGCTGCACATGTGATCGTTCTGTTACCTTCATCCTCCCTCAGAGGATATGCAACTTCGGTGTTTGCCTGAACTACGCTCGGGGCCTTAGAAATCCTAAGGCCAGCCCTACGCAGTACTCTTAAACTGGCGCCTCTCTGCCCAACGGCAGCCGGGGGCAACGACGGTTTTTTAGAGGTGCGATTTAATGAGCCTGAGCCACACACTAATGGAATATTTCAAAAGCAGATGTTAGACTAAGGTCCTGTGGACGAACGCGGGACATTCAGAAACGGACAGGACATGCCTGATAAATGGCTTCATTGCCACTCGAATGGCTCTTTCCCAGGGTCAGTGCTCTGCTAGTAAGCCAGGCAGGCTCTCTCACTTGTAATGTAACTAGATCCTCTCCGGAGGGAGACTCCAAGCTGCAGCAGCCACAGAACGGGGCAGGCAAGACGCAGGTGGGTGGACAGTAAGAGCCGATGGTGCTCCACACAGTTGCGTATTCTGCAAGTGGGTCAGAACGGCCCTGGCAGTGCATTAAGGTTGTGCTGGCGTAGCAATGGGGGGGAAATCCCACACCCTAAGAGGCAGAGCTATGCCATAAAACCCCAGTGTAGACGCTGTTAAGCCAGAAAAAGTCCTGTAATAGTTTAAACATCTGGTTAACTAATATAAACTACATGGGAAAAGGACTCTTCTGCTTGTCCAAGCTGCATATCCACTAGGAAGGTTATCCAGCATTGTGGTACCAGCCACACTGACAGCCCTCTTCTAAAACTTCAGGGGTAGCCGAGTTAGTCTGTACAGGATAAACTTAAAAAACAACAAATAGTTTGTTGTTTTTTAAGTTTAACCCTTTTCTAGTAGAGCCCCGGCCTCTTTCCGGAGCATCGTTTCACCTAGGCATATCGACAGGTTTGCAAGAGCTCTGCTCACGTTTGGGGCTAGGCTCTCAAATGTACTCAGCCCTTGAAACTCCCCGGAGGTCAGATTTTCAGCACATGGTCTTTTGTAAATCCTGCTCTGGCCATGGAGAAGATGACTAGGCAGCAGCGTTAATCAAAGCCAGTAAGGTGACCTATGGCTCCTCAGCGGACTTCAGCTAGTTGGTGTAGTGGTTTGCTTCCTGCTGTGAATATTTAACAGATTTCGGCACAGTCTGGGTGCGTCTCCACAGCAGGGCTTAACTCGAAATAAGCGACGTCAATTGCGTAGCTTCTTTCAAAATAGCTTATTTCGAAATTGGGTGTGTCTACACAGCACTTATTTTGAAATCGAGCCTGCTTCCTCCGCCTTCCCTTACTCCTCGTAGGAGGGTGACAGGAGTCAAAGTAAGTCCTCCAGCTTGACAGTATTTCAACATTGTTTCGAAATAACTGCCTGGGGTGTAAACGCGGACTAAGTTATTTCAAAATAATGTTGCTGTGTAGACGTACCCTCTGGTTTTTATACCTTAGTTACAGATGTATTAGAGATGGGTATTAGAAGCGCAAAGGAAAGAAGCAGTGCCTCAAACTAATCTAACTTCTTGACTCTCAATGAACCATAGAGCAAAGAGGAGGGCAGCCAAGTGAAGGCAGTAAAAGGAGCTGCTCTTTGAACGCTCGATGTGGGCCGTCGCTGTGCTTTGGATTTGATGCATGCTCTAACTAATAGGTATTCTGCTTGTGCGGGCCAGTTGACATTTAAAGAAACACATGTGCTGTCCAAGCCTCTCGTCAATTGAATCCGTCCTGGGAATGTTAGCGGAGAGGATCGCGACTGTAGACATTCCAGGCTGGGCCAGCTCCGGGTGGCATCCCTCCCGAAACCATGAGACATACTTCATGGGAGAATAACAGATGAACGGACGGGGGTGGAGAGGGGGGAATATCTGCAGTAAACCCAAAACATGTGGCTTCAAAGGGCTAATGGAACTGCTCTTTCAAATGGGCTGGCCTGCCCTCTGGCCAAAGATGCAAAGAGAACTCCGTTTCTCTGAAACTGGAGGTGGCTGCGCTGGTTGATTTCACTAATTCTCTCCTCTTTGGTCTCTTCTGATAAGTAAAAGAACGCGGGGTGTCTTGTGACGGCCGCTTAGGAAGCAAAAGCCGCACAAGCCACGAGGAAAAGAGCCAGCCATGAGAGAGGCTCCAGTTCTACTGCCGGAGCTAGAGAGAACATCTCCCTTTCCCCCTCACCCACTGTTACATACCAAGCTGTGGGGGGTACCCCAAAGACTCATCTCACTAACCTTCCCGCGAATCATCAGGCCACTCTCTTGGTCTTGGGGAGAAACCAAGTCCTCAGGAGGGAGACCCGTATGACAAGTCCCTGTTCAGGCCGCTCTGTCGACAGCACCACAATCAGGAATGATTTTGCAATCCCCAAAGTTCGGATTGGCTGTGACGTTGTTCCTTGGCCTCGCTTCCTAGAGCTAGCCCTGCCGCCGTCTTCCTGCAGCCCAGGCCAGGTCTGGGGCCGGGAGCAAAAAGCAGAGACTAGCCTCAGGTCAGGCCTGGCTGGGGAAGAGGCAGGAGCTAGCTGCCTCCCTCCCTGAGGGGGTGGGTCCTAAACATGCCAATCACGGCAGCCAAATGAGAGGAAGCAGCATCTCCCCAGCCATCTTAAAGGTCCTTCCGCCAGCCTAAGGGGAGAAGCCAGGAACCCAGGTCTCAACTGGAATCCAGGGACAACCAATGCAAAATAAAGGACAGGGGAGGGTCACTGGTTCTAAGCAGGGACAATATAAAGCAAACCCTCATTCATAGAGTATTAGAATTACTGACGGTTGTATCTTCCAACCTTGATCAGGATTCAAATCATGCTCGGAAACCACTAGATTGATAACCTATCACAGCGTCATGTTTTACAGACCCTTGCTTTTCTTATAGAAATTTATACCACTTACTAACAATTATAAAGAAAAACCATGCACCCAGAAAAGTGAGGGGAGAAAAAATGTTAGAAATAAGATGCTGATCTTTTGGGGGTGTACACTTGAAGTAGTTCCTCGCACGGACACAGTCCTATTATAGGACTATTACTAACCTGTTATAAAAAGCAAGTAATAGATAGTTTAATACATGATTTATCAATTGTTACAGATTGTAACAGAGTCCAACAAGTCACAAGGTTGCTTATAAACCACTAGAATAATCGGCCCCCTTACAACGGTCAAGACGACATGCTGCTCCGGTCTATAACATGCCTATAGCATCCCTTAATAATTTATTAACTCATTGTAAACAATATCCCTGTCACTGGAGAGATTTAAGAACAGGTTAGACAAACGTCTATCAGGGATGGTCTAGATGGTGCTTGGTCCTGCCGTGAGGGCAGGGGACTGGACTCGATGACCTCTCGAGGGCCCTTCCAGTTCTAGTGTTCTAGGAGTCTATGATCTACCCTTCCCGCATGTCCACCCCTTGTAAGGGTCAAACTCAAAGATAAATAATGATAGCTCAGATTTGGACACTCCTTTCTGCCTAGTTCCTGACTTTCTTTAGCAGATAAAGGTATTCAATATGGGTACGTCTAGACTACAGGCTTTTGTCGACAGAAGTTTTGTCGACAGATACTGTCGACAAAACTTCTGTCGACAAAGAGCGTCTAGACTACATCCAGTTCTGTCCACAAAGCAAGCTGCTTTGTCGACATGACAGTGTAGACGCAAAGGACAGTGTAGATTCAATAACGCCATCTGTCGACAGAACTCTGTCGACAAAAGGCGTTATTCCTCGTAGAATGAGGTTTACAGCCGTCGTCAACAAAACTGCTGAGTTCTGTCGACTTTATGTTGACAGAACTCAGCGGCAGTATAGACGCAGGTATAGTTTCGTCGACAAAAGTCCACTTTTGTCGACAAAACCCTGTAGTCTAGACACACCTTAAGAGTATAGCCCTTTGATTGTACAAGGCAAAAAATATCGACTGTCTTGTTCCAGTGTTATAGCCTGGCAGAATCTAGCCTTGAGGTTTTTGAACTGTGTCTTTGCCTGATTTCTGGGCCTCTTGCAATGTAATTTCACTCCTAATGATGTACTTGAATTTTCTCATTATTCAGCAGCTGGGAAGGGCACTCAGGTTTGAATAGCAATCTGCTCGCATTGGTTCAACGTGTAGGCAGGTTCAAGTTCTTCTTAGAAAGAGTGAAGTGTAAACTAAGCCATATACTTAAAGGACAATGTCAATCAGTTATTTCTCGCAGAGGGGTTTTTCCCACTCTTAGTTTATAATACTACTTTCCAAAAAGCTTGAGTGTAATTTTTCCCCTTCTTTTGTTCTCTCTCATTTCACAAACATTAGTACTTTCTATCTAGCACCCCTGCTGGGAGCCGGGATGAAATAAACAGCTCTGTTAGTAACAACTCAAACAATTCTACCTTCTAGTCACGCCAAAATACCTTTGTCCGTACACCCCCACTATCAACTATGTCAGCACTGCTTTGGGAAGAGGATTTGCACAGCCAGCAATGGCAACCAAACAAAACCCTTGACTTTTCATGTGTCCTACAAAAAAAATGACTATTTAAAAACCACACTTGGTAGGGTCTGAAAATGTGCAACTAGCTGCATATTAAAATCTGAAGGGATTCAACAAGACTTCAAAGTCAAAGAGTTTTAATTGATCGGCATTGCTATGAAACAGAAGGACAGAATAAACTAATATGGAAGTTCATACAGGGATAGGTGTAGGGTGCAGTTAAACCGCAGTCTTTCAAGTTCTTAACGCATAAGCAGGTTTTGACTCCGGGAAGATGTGCAAGGTTGGTTTTAAGTTTTGTGTTGTTGGTTTTGGGTAAAGGCACTAGTAAGACAGATCTGTGCTAGCGGCAGGCGAGATTGCTCTCTGCCTCGATGAGTAACTAGGGTCATTTTGGGGGTACAGTTGTTTCCTGGGAAGAAGCCATTTGTATTGGGCTGAGATTGGGGAGAGAGGGGATTTCCCTGCATGCTGTTTGACCACCTCTGCTCCAGGACTGGGATGTGTGTGTGCGTATAACTAAACCGGTGAAATATACACCTTATTCCACGTCACTGGTTTCTTCTCTCCTGGGAAGTCAACCTGCAAGATACTGGATATCTGTGACTGCTCGGCAGAGGGGAAGCATATATCAGAACCGGACACTGGTATGAGAAAAAACACAATGATGTTTTGTCAGGTACGGCCAAGTGTAAGAAGGCTCATTTGTTGGGCAATGACAAACGGGGCAGTTACCATTTCTAAATGCAGGCCCTGAATTAGCCAGGACATACATAACTGCAGGCAGGTGCCTCTTGAGCACAATGAGGCTACTCGCATGCTTACAATGATGTAAATGTGTTAAAAACCGGGCCCGGGTCACAACCTTTGTGAGCAGAGCTCTGCATCCTGGACAGCACTAACTCATTTATCTTGAGGATGAGCCATCCCGGTGCCTCATTTCTGTTCGGCCCCTTTTTCTGTTAATGACTGCTTGGTTTATAAACAACGAGTGGTCCTGCAGCACCTTAGAGACGAACCAAGCTGTACAGAATCATGAGCTTTCGTGGGCAAAACCCACTTCCTCAGATGAGTTGGAGAGGAAATAACAGAAACCAAGAGATATATATAAGAGCAGAAGAAGCACCGTTCAACTGTAGGACCTGTGTTAATGAGGCTAATTAAGCAGGCTGGATGTGAGTCCCATGCATATCTTTTGACGGGGAAATGCAGATGTTAATGGCAGGAGAAATTGGCTTTGTAATGTGCTATCCAGTTAATGTCTTTGTTCAAGCCTAGGGTAACAGTGTCAAATCTGTAGATGAATTCCAGTTCTGCAGACTCTCTCTGTAACTGGGTAGGGAAATTCCTTTGTAGCAGAATGGCTACTTGTAAATCCATGACTGAGTGACCAGGCCGGTTAAAATATTCCCCTCCAGGTTTCTGTGTGTGACCATTCCTGATGTCTGACTTGTGTCCATTTATCCTTTGGTGCACAGACCGTCTGGTTGGGCCAACGTCCATGGCAGAGGGGCACTTGATGGCATGTATCATGTTAGAGGATTGGCAGCTGTATGAGCCCTTGATGTGGTGGCTGATGTGGGTAGGTCGTGTGATGGTGTCGCTTGTGTAGATGTGTGGACAGAGTTGGCACTGGGGTAGGTTGCTGGGGCAGTGTATCTGAGGTGTGGTGTGTGGCTGCTGGAAAGATTTGCTTTGTTTATGACCAAGTGACTTGTGTGTCTCCGGCCCTCGGACTGGTGTAACTATGAAAAGGGAATCCAGACCGGTTTGTTATTAATGTGGGATGGCACATGCTTCATCTATTATTGAGGAGTGGTATAAATGACTGCCTACTTTAGTGTAAAACGTTAATATTAATTATTTAAAACAGACTAGTTTGAAGAGAAGTCAAGGCGAGGGCCTCAAACGCTTGGCTGGCCGTGGGACACGCATTCCTCCCCCAGGCAGGCACCTCTGCTCGGTGGCAGGGTGCTCCGTTCCAAAGGTGTCCTCTTGTCTAATGCAGTCGGTTTCAGCCCCCCCTTTTTTTACTGGTGACCCCTTTGGCATAGCAAGCCTCTAAGAGCGCCCCCTTATGCATTAAACCCACGTTGTATAATTAACGCCATTTTAAATGCTGGTGACGGAGTACGGTCGAGGTAAAGCTGGAGTGAGAGGGCCAGTTTGAGAAGCCCTGCTCTAATGGGAGCTGCTAGAAAGGCGGCTGATGCTAGTCATAGACACAAGCTGGTCCAACCCCTAGAACAGAATTTCCTTTCCACGGCTAATACATTGGTGTTAGCTCACAGGCAGGGCCTCCATCTCTGGTCTATTCCAGCGTGGGGCTGTGGAGCTGGAGGCACCGTTCCAGCGTCCCCAGTGCCTCCCTGAAGATCCCAGCCCCCAAATTCTGCAGCGCAAACCCGGCCGAATGATCACTTCCCTCATCCACCTTAGCTCCTCTTGACTGTGGATGCCGCTGCCTTCCCCTCTTTTCTTCTCTCCATCCTCCACAGCGATGGTGTAACATGGATAACAGCTTGGCCGTGTCCACTGATCTCCACTCTTGTGGTAGAGCTTGCCGGCCAAGAAGGGCCTTCACTCACACGGCCCTTTAAAAATACATGAATATAGCAAAATATGCACTGAGCGAGAGAGAGAGAGACTGACCGAAGTTTTAGCTACTGCTGGTCTCTCTAAGCGGTGCCACCAGGAGAGGGGGAGAAAGAGGAGACAAGGTTTGAGAGCCTGTCCTGTTTTAGGGCCGTGTTTTCCTCTCAGGCTCCCATGGCGGGTCTCTGACTTGTAGAAGCCACAACCGAAGAAGAAACCTAGAAGAGGCCCTGGGGGTTGGGCTCAGGAGAGGGAAGGAGCGCCGAGTGCTGGTTGGCAGGTCGAAATGACCTGCCCGGCGGGTGGGTATAGAGGGGTCAGATGCTACAGAGAGACACGAAAGCACCAGATCCTGTGGATGGACCATGCAAAATATCGGTCTTGGAAGGTGAATTTTACCCTTTGGCTCCGGTATTGATTATGGATATCACAGTAGCTCCGAGAGGCCCCGACAGGGCAGAACTATGTCAAGAGCAGTACGCACAGCATGTGACAAGGTACTTACAATCTACACTGACACAGGGTGGGGCATGAGTGGCCCATGCCCACTGGGCAGGTTGGGGCCTAGGACTCAGGTCTCCCAGCGCCCGCTCCTATGCTCTGGCTCCTTGATGGCACGCTCTTCCCTCGAGCCAAACGGGCCAGGCGGACAGGAAAGCCAGACTGCTGGGCTTGCAGGGGTTGCTGCAGCTCTGAAGAGCTTGAATCCAATGGGGGAGAGAGGCCAGACCCATGGAAGGATCACTTAGAAATTGGCGTGTGTGTGTGATTGCTTTGTGGTGCTGGCACGAGAAAAGCGGACTGCTCAGGTGTAATCATCCCTTCTCTATTGATTGCAGCGTGCGTCACCGGGTACAGAAGTGTGGGAGGTGCAAGCCTGCCTTACAATCATATCAGCAGCCTTCCGGGAGCCTAACAACACCTCCTGGGGGAGGCTTTCTTTCTTTTCCCTTTTCAAAAAAAATAAATACATAAAATAAAAACAGGAAAGGAAACAAATGTTCCCAACAACACAAATCAAAACAACCTGGGGAGGAGGAAAAACACAACTTTTTTTTTTTTTTTGCAGTCAACCTTTTAAAAAGGACCTGGGTTAGTGGTAGTTAAAGTAACGAGGCCCTCTAGCGGCCTGGAAGTGACAGTAAAGGGGAAATTCAGAGCTCCCATGGCTAGAGGGGACCCCTCTGAGCGATGAGTGGGCTCTGCTTTGCACAGCCCCAGAATGGCTCCCCGTCCTGGTTGCCAGTGTAGCCGCGGGAGCTGGTCTGAACACGGCCCCAAACCATGGTTTCCCAGCCAGATATGTTGCTTCATCGAAGCCAAAACATTCCTGAGGAGCATTGATTCCGACAGTTTTCACAGGCAGGATTTGGAGGTCCAGGGTGGAGTCTCCAGTCACTTCTGGACGGAGACGCCAACCCAAAACCTGACCTTTTATCCACACCCCAGACACGGTTGGGCAGGCGATGGCGAGATTCACCAGAGGGCTCCCACAAGGTTCATAGGCCCAGCTTTCCCTGTTTTGCCCGGCCAAGGCCTGCCCTTACCCCGCCAAACTCGATGGGCACATTGCCATCAGCACTGAGGCGTGTTGGATGAAGCCGGCACGGTAGAAAACATAAGGGAGTGAAGTCCCTCCGGCTCCTAAACCGCTCTCCAGGCCGCTGTGTGCGTGGCTGCCAGGCTGGTTTTCGAGAGCATGATCTTCCCTGCGCTCCTGCAGGAGTCCCCAGGCAGGGGGATGTGCGGCAGAGGGAGGATGCATGATGAGGGGGGCAGCAGGTCTGGTCAGGTCCTCCCACAGCCCCAAGCTTCCACAAAGCCCTAGGTCCACGCAACGGCGGCTCCCAGCGACGGCAGAGGGACAGCCCCCACGGAAGGGCTGGTCACTGTGGCTCGGTTCCTCTGTTTGCATCTGCACTGAATCCGTCTCTGGGTTCCTAACTTTGGGACTCGCTAAGGTGGGATGTGCATGGAGACTGCCGTAGAGCATTGGATTATGGGTAGGATGGTGGCATGGATGGCAATTTGGGCGCTGGGGATGCGGGGGAAACATTTCACAGGCTAGCTAACACAGACAGTCCAAAATTCAGTTCTTCAATAAGGGCGCATCTACATGGCAGGGCTTAACTCGAAATAAGCTATGCAAATTGAGTGGCATGAATTGCGTAGCTTATTTTGAAATGGGGAGCGTCTACCTAGCACTTATTTCGAAATGGAGCAGTCTTCCTCCAACTCCCCTTATTCCTCGTACAATGAGGGTTACAGGAGTCGGAGTAAGAAGTCCTCCAGCTTGACCGTGTTTTGACACGATTTCGAAATAACTGCCGGCTGTGTAGACGCGGACTAAATTACTTCAGAATAGCACTAGTTATTTTGGAATAGCGCTGCAGTGTAGACGTACCATAAGAGGGGAGAATGACCAACAAGCTGCCATTTACATTTGATCTTGCCATTTTTGCGCAGCTCCATTACTAACCTCTCCTTTTTTCTGCTGAGCTGGGGGAGGCTATCTGGGATGACACAACTACCTCTTCTCTCGTTCCCAGCCACTGCGTCAGTGGCCATAGTCACACTCCTGTTCCCAAAGTCAGGCCTTCCGCTAGCAGATGTGTACACTGCCTTGTGCTTTTCCCTTAATAGTATTTTTGTCCCCCAAGGGGCTGGCACAATGGATGGTGGCTGCCGATCTGGTAATAAAACCATATTTAGGCTTTTATGGAAGAAAAAGGCATTGTGTGCACTCAGTAAAGCGGCATGGCCCCCACAGCGCTGTCACACGCCAATGTGAAAATCCCTCATCCCCAAGGCCCTACTTAATTTGTGGGACTGTAGAAATTGCTGAGCTTGCAGGATTGGGCTTTCATCACCCTTTTGAGGGGCCCGCCCGCCCAGGTGTGAGGCACCTGCTGCCAGTCGCAGTTAATAAAGGGTCCATTATAACTTTTCCACGTGTCTCCATGTCATGCCTACAACTCGGCTGCCATTGTTTGACAATCATGCCATGATTCAAGCAAGGCCCTATTCCTAGCCCTGGCGGTGGTGGTCAGGAGTCATCGCCAGTTTGTCCAATGGGGGCTCCATTACCTCGGAAATGGCAGACCCCATCCTCTTGCCTTTCCTAAGTGGTGTGAGCACTTGAACCATCCCCTGATGCCCTGGGAGATGCAGGTTCTCAGCACCCTTGTGCATCAGCTGAAGGGAGCTGTTTTATGTCTCTTCCTTGGATGCACCAGAGTGCATTTCCAGATGTTTGTCGGGGGGGGGGGGTTGGCCAGCCGGTTCCCACTGGTATTAATTGGAACGACAGAATTAAATCCAGGCACGTTGCTTTGAAAACGTGCCTTGCTGCGGCTTTCTGGCCAGACACTGCCACGGGTGGCTGCTCTACATAGCCTTAGCGCTCATTTCCAGCCCGAATCCCAGGCGTGGAATAGCAAAGCAGAAAGAAAGGGATTTCTGGGATGGAGCCTTTTGCTCCATCGCATTTCCACCTCACTCTCGATCCCAAAGGCTGAGTGTTTCTCACAGGGTCTGCCTTCAGCTCTGAGAAATACCGTTGCTTTCTGAGCTGGAGAGTGCAATCTATAGGCTTTGCTGTGGCTATGTTATTCAGGGAGGCAGATGGAAGGATGTTTTATGGCACTTGGTTTGCTTCTGGCTGTGCCCCGGGAGGCCTGCATGACCCTGGATAAGCCAGTCTCAGAGGGGTAGCCTTGTTAGTCTGTGACTTTAAAAACAAGCAGTCCTGCGGCACCATAGAGACTAACTATATATATTTGTTTATTTTCATGAGCTTTGGTGGGTAAGACCCACTTCCTCAGTTGCCCTGGAAATAACAGAAACCAAATTATTTATAACAAAAAAAAAATGGTACCTGTCAATTGTAGGACCGATGCTAATGGGACTTATTGAGTGGGCTGGAAGTGTCCCATACTTAGCTTTTAATGTAACAATGCAGCGTTAAAGGCAGGGGAGACTGGCTTCATACTGCGACATCCAGTTAATGTCTTTGTTCAAGGCCAGGGTAACAATGTCAAATTTATAGATGATGGGTAAATCAGTTCATCTACCTTCTGCCTCCATTCCCCAGCTGTAAAATGGGGAAGATACTTCTGTGCCTTTCTGGGGGGCTAAGAGGATAAAAGCCACTCAGGATTATGATAGACTCTGGTGACTTGGGCCGTGCGAGTACCCAGAGTCCCATGGTGTCCAACACACTAGCCGCTTGTGGCTATTTGGCCAGTTGAGTGTGTCTAGTCAGCTCACAACATTATTTACATTTTCAGAATAATGTGGCTATTCTATTACACTATAGTGGCTACTGCTTCAGAACTGGTTGGACCCCACGGACCCAGACAGATAGACTAAAATGTGCATGGAAACCACAGCATTCTAGTAAAGTCCTTGCAGAAGCAATTGGGAATGGTGGGGACTCTGCAGTCTACCATTTCCGAGACAGCTCTTTGGAAGTTGATATAACCTAGAATCACATCCCACTGCGGTGCGACTGGTTCCTTCTGTTCGCTTTAAATTTGGAAAGCCCACGTTCCCAGTGATGTTTTTCTCAATGTGCTGCAGTCAGTGCTCCATTTACAATAGAGATGTTCATCTATTTTATGCTTCAGCTTGTGAGTAATAAATTCGATTGATATTAGTCATATTTCAAATGCTTACCTTTCAAAACAGCATTGGATTTGATAGGATAATCTTCCAATAGACACGTAGGAAGTTTTCATTGAGGGACTGAGTCCTCTTGGCAAATTATAACCTGCCACTCTTTGCACTGCCTCGGTGAATGCTTTTGTTATGGAAATGTTTGAAACTTCAATTGCACAGAATCAATAGCCACTTAAGGGTAGATTTAAAGCCAACCATGGATTTTTTTCCCCAGCATTTTGTGAAATCCAAAGAACACTGCAACCACTTGCGATTTGATGGAAATTTCCCCCCATTTTCTGACCTTCATTTCAAAGGCTTTTCGTCATTGGGAGTTTGGGGCTGTCATTTGTACAATAACACAACTGATTCCTTCCCAGCTGCAAAGTTCTTTTTTGCAGATTGGCGTGACGTACGAGATGAGCCGGTCTAAGATTTATTTGGAAAATGGTAGCGTGGCACTTCTAAAAAGCTGTTTTATCCAGAGAGGTGTTCACGTGAGCAGCAGGCTCCTAACTGGCACGTTTATTAACCCTCTCCCAAATCTTGCACCTGGCTCAAAAGAGACAGGTATTCTTGACTGACAAATGATGATCCTCTCTCTCTCTGTCTCTCTCTGTCTCGGATGCTGTTGTCATTGTTCAGTAACATTTAACCTGCATTATTTCCTGAACACTAAAAACCCAGCATGGCTGAGAAATCAGAAATACTTTGGTTTAAAGACTGATTTTATTTCTGACAAATAGCATTTGGGCTTAAGACTTTTCTGCTACTCGAGACATGCGGCAGATGAAGTGCAAAAAGTTTTCTTGTCCCATGTAAATGGTCAAGATTTCAAGAATTTGTCTCATTTTATGCTACGACAAAACAGAGACCTTTCCGTTATGGGTTGAACCTCTCTAGTCCGGCATGCTGTTGTCGGGCAACACCCGTGGTACAGCATGATTTGAGTTAGTCGGTTGTCCACTTATCATGCGTGTGGCTAAGTTTCCTGTGGTCCCATAGTTTTACAGCCGCCAGTCCTGGCTCTCAGTGTTCTGTGCTGTGATTTAGCTCTAACTGACTGCACAATGTCTTCTAAGAGCCCAGTGAGCAGTGGAAGTGTTGTTGATGCTGCTAGACAATATTGGCCTCCTGTGGTTTGGCTAACTCTCTGGTCCAGCACCCGTCAGGTCCCAAGGTTGCTGGACTAGAGAGGTCCAACCTGTATTTATTTATTTTGGGGGTGGAAAATGAGACACAGACCCACCCTGGACAGGATGTGGGAGACAGGTCCAGTTCTGATTTAGAACCGAATATGGACTTGAACCTGGATTTCCTACATCTCAGAGGATTTTCCTTCCAGCCATGGGACTCTTAGCTATTCTAGGGCAGGGTGCTCTCTGACCAGAAAATCCATCCTGCACCTGAAAAACAATTTGGATGAAAGGTTCAATTGGGCAAAATTTCCTGACTAGCTCTACCACCCTCCCCCTTGGATGTAACGTTCTATGCGACTTATGACTAACCTGAAGCAAATTCTTTCCAGCAGCCACACATCACACCTCAGACTCATCCAGGAACCTACCCATGCAACAAACCCTGTTGCCAACTCTGTCCACAGATCTACACAAGCGACACCATCCTAGGACCTAACCACATCAGCCCCCACATCAGGGGCTCATACAACTGCACATCCTCTAACGTGATACATGCCATCAAATGCCAGCAACGCCCCTCAGCCATGGACATTGGCTAAACTGGACAGTCTCTACGACAATGGATAACTGGACACAAATCGAACATCAGGAATGGTCACACGCAGAAACCTGGAGGGGAACATTTTACCCTGCCTGGGCACTCAGTCATGGATTTAGAAGTCGCCATTTTTCTACAAAGGAATTTCAATACCCAATTACAGAGAGAGAGGGTGCGGAATTAACCTTCATATGCAAAGTTGACACTGTTTCCCTGGGCTTGAACAAAGACATTAACTGGATAACCCATTATAAAACCAGCCTTCCTTACATTTAACACCTCATTGACATCAAAAGCTAAGTATGGGACACTGCCAGCCCACTCAGTTAGCCTCATTAGCACCAGCACTACAACTGGCAGGTCCTTTTTTCCCTCTCCCTTCTTTTTCTGTTATAAATTCTGAAGGTCCCTCCTTTTTTCTCCACTCAAACTCATCTGAAGAAGTGGGCTGTGCCCACAAAAGCTCAGGACACTATAGATATATATGTGTTAGTCTCGGAGGTGCCACAGGACTCCTTGTTGCTGAAAGTGGGTAAGAGATGGGGGAGGGGGAAGAAAACAAGTTTGCACCGTGCCAGTGAGCTAGTCCACTGCCATTCCAGTTAGTGTCGCATGGCCTACTCTCAGAGCAGAGCCAGGGCCTTCCTTGACTACAGTCAATTGAAAACGTGGGAGGAAAAATCTGGTACTTGGACACAGTTGAAACTGCTGTGTAGCCTGATTAACAGAACACAACTCTTAGGTTGTTAGCTGGGAAAAATCAAAGCTGAAAACAGGAGTCAGTTCTTAGCCTGGAAAAAGTCTCGGGTGGGAATAGACACAAGATGGAAATGCAGAGACTCACTAGAACATTATCTGTGAAAAATCCACTCAAAGGTCTATTTAGATCTTGTGCATCTGAGATGAGGATAACCAGCTAGCATTTGAAATAGAACCTTGAGGTCTATATGAATAAAGGGAGGTGTTATTTGATGGGTAGGACATTAGTGCCTAGAAGCCCCAACTAAGATTAGGATCTTGTGCTCGGTGCTGTACAAACATGCAAGAGGCGGCACTCATTGGCCCAAACAGCTCACCATCAGCAGGCGGGTGGGGAAAGAGGCATGGAGCGGTGACATGACTTGTAGATACTTTTCTCAGGCGTGGAAAATACAAATTGCGACCCATCAGAGATGTTCAGGAAGATGCTGGTAACAGCAAGAAAAAGGGCAAACGCAAAGCTGAGGAGGTAGTACTGAAAGCAGCTTGTCTGCAAAGAGTTTTAGGCCTGCAGCTAGGTCAGGGCTACAGAGGGGTTCGGATGCCCCACCCCTGTTGGGAAATAAGGACTGATGGATTTAAGAGAGTCCTTCCCTCAGTAGTGTTGCCCCAAATAGACATCAGACATTTGAGGCCTGGTCCTCTCTTCCCCTGTGCTTTGCATGGTTATTTGCAGCAGTGCAAGACGTGGTTGGGAAACGAGACTCAGACGGCTTCACACAAACGCACTGTGCACTGCTGCACAGAACCAGGCCTGCAGGGGGAGCAATGGCAGCCCCGTAGGGTTTTTGCACAAAAAAAAAAAAATTGTGGAAAGGAAGAGGCCTTTTTACAGAGCAGCCTTGGAGATCGTGAGTGCCAGGAGCACAGGGCATGGCCAGCTGTCGGCACAACCGGGGAGGTGCTGCCTGTCCCTTTTTTATATAGACGTCAAGATTCGATTCAATTTGATTCTGCCTGGGGACAGCCAGGCCCTGCATGTGTCCCCTTCCCCAGTTGAAACCTTCCACACGTTTCCCAGCACGAGACTCCCATGCAAATGGTCCCTGCGATTGTCAACCCGCTCGGGCTCCTTCCGTATGCTGTTTCTAAGTTTGAAGAATGCCTGCTGGGTGTAATTAATATTCCTCCTCCCACACTTCCCATTACGCCTGACAGTAAAAATTAAAACATGAGCCTCTCTTCATTCAACCCCAGCCCACGGGAATTAGACTGCACAGGAAAGTTGCTACTAAAAGGAAAGGCTGGTGGAGCTGTATTCAGCCAGGCAAGGTGTAGTTTTCATTCAGTCACCCTGATGGATAGAGGATCTCTCGCCTCGTCCTGATTGGATGCGAGGCAGTGGCACTGTTCAGCCGTGTGTGCAGAGCACTGACAACAGACTGCCCTGCCGAGCCAGGTTACACTCTCGCTTGCCTTCCCTCTCTCTCCAGGTAGGGATTTCTGCAGTGGTGCTGCAGTCTTACCGGGGCCAGTCGGTGTTGCTATGATCACTGCTGCCTAGGAGCAGAGACTAAGACGGGGAATAAGAGAGGCTGGCTCAGAACCTTCCAAACTCAGCTCCTTGTCAAGCCGCGTGTTTTTCGTTACAAATTGCCTTGCCTCCCCAGCATAAAGGGTGAGATTCTGATTGTTGTTGGCAGGTGTGTTAACTTGGGTGCTGAAGTAGATGTTTAATAACCAGGCAGAAGCAGCATCGAAATATAAATCAATGATTCTAAACAGGCTGTTTAACACCTGGCTCATTCTTACGCTTTATTGAAATGTCATTTGCCTGCCGAGGCTCAGCGTGGCTTCCCCGGGGCAACTTTGCGAAGGCTGCTGTGACGCTGGCAGCTGGAACCGAACCTGCGACCCCTGGAGCTTAGTGCGGGAGCATCTCCAGCGAGAGTGAAAAGCCAGCCGGCTTGCAGCTAAGGCGGCAGAGCAGACTGATTGTTCCCGGAGTAAGTGGTCTCAGCGCCACTAGATGGGACGGTGCGTGGGTCACACTGCCGCGGAGGTGTGTACCTGCTCGTGTGCGTTTACGCGTGGGCGATACACACTTCCTGTTTGATTTTCTTGTGAGTCGCTCAGGCAAGTCGCAAATCTTCTCCCTGTCCCCCTCCCCTCCACTCTTGCTGGCAGCAAAAGGCTGGAGAGCAACTAATCCAACTGCCAGACTGACGCATGTGACCAATGACTCCTCCTGCCCTTCTTCTCCTCAGCTCCCTTCTTTGTAGATCGGTGGGAGGCGTCCATTAGCTTCCTGAGAACTGCCTCTCTTTCCTCTCCTCCCAGGAATCAGGTCCTCAGGGAGTGTTCCAGGAGCACAGGGACTCTGTGCTGACTGACCACGTCACTGGCAAGCCATGGTCAAGGAAAAGGTCAGGAAGTAGCTGGAAGAAAGCAGCTCTCTGCTCTTGCCAATCGGGATGAGGTTTCTGCAGCCAAAAGTGTTCTACTCCAACTCCATCCTCCCTGGGGATGAAGGGCCCAGTGTGCATATGAGATTGCAGGGTGGATGAGGATTAGCCAGCTGTAGCGCAGCCCAAAGGCGGCCGACGTGGGTAGGATGGGGAAGCAAGGCTAATATTGAAATATTGAGTCTGGCAGCATGTTCGTCAAATTGTTCTCCTTGGCCTCTGAGGACAGGACAAGAAGCAATGGGCTTAAACTGCAGCAAGGGAGGTTTAGGTTGGACATTAGGAAAAACTTCCTACCTGTCAGGGGGGTGAAACACTGGAATCAGTTGCCTAGGGAGGTTGTGGAATCTCCATCCCTGGAGATAGTTGAGAGCAGGTTGGACAGACGCCTGTCAGGGATGAGCTAGATGGTGCTTGGTCCTGCCTTGACTTGATGACCTCTTGAGGTCCCTTGCAGTTCTACGGTTCTCTGAGTTGTTACACAGCTCTGCAGTGCAGGGTCTTCTTACATCAGGAGCGCCTACTGACTTCAACACACACTTTAGGCAGGGAAGCAGATTTGGAGAAAGCTGGTTTTGGATCTTCGAACCCCAGGGTCCGCATAAGGTCTTGGGCAGACAGGCAGGGATCTCTTGCTTTCGCTCATCCCTTTAGGATCTCACTTTTCCTGCAGGCCCTCAAACATCATTGCAGCATCTGATCCGGCTATGGCCACACAGGACTGTGTCGGGGATGAAAAAGCAAGACCCCTCCCCTTTATCTTTCCCTCACTCTGAGATTTTGCCACATCCAAAAGGAAATGTCGTACGAACGACTACAGAGAAACACAGGATGGATGCAATCATCCACCCCGACCAATGTGGCCAGTACTAGATGCTTCATAAGGCGGCACAAGAATCCATGTAAGGGTGTAGGATGACCTGTTCCCAGAGAATTCCTTCCTGTCCTCCAATAACTAGAGGTCGGTCAGTCCCCTGAAGCATGGGGGTTTGTAGCCACTTTGAAGTTATCAGACTTGATTCAGTTGAAACGGTTACAATGCTGGATGTTTGTGTGGTCCATTTAACTGTCCGATCCCTTTCTGAATCCTGACCAGCTCCAGGCCTCAGCAATCAGCACAACAAAACGAAGGAGCAAAAACACACCTGAAAAAATTATTGATTAATGGTGAACTCTATTTAAAACTAGGCCACATAGCTGGGATCTGCAACAAAACTGACACGTCACTGTATTCACCTACCGAGTTCTATTGGTTTCGTTGTGGGGTTTTCTTTATTCTTTAAATGGAGCTATTCCCTTAGTAATGCAAGTGCTATACATTACCCGTCTATGATGCATTGTACGTTGCTGATGGATGTTCAATAAAGGAAGCTACCATTGCAGAATGTGCAGGGGGTAACCGAGTTAGTCTGTACAGGATAAACTTTAAAAAAACCCAACGAAAAGTCTGGTAGCACTTTATAGACTAACAAAACATGTAGACGGTATCATGAGCTTTCGTGGGCACAACCCACTTCTTCAGATGACGGGGGCTTCAAGGGTTTTTCCCTTTCCACTTGCCAGCTGCCTAAAGTCTTCTAAGTGTGACACATTGCGAGGGACAGCCTCATTAGGAAATGAGCACGCGGGGGAATGGAGAGAAACCCAGGGTGTATTACCACAACACGGCTAATTGTTTTTTCCTGTGTGCTTGTGCAGACCTAGCTGCCCTAACAAAAAACCCACGTCAGTGGGTGTGCTGAATGTGGAGAAAGACCCAGCTAACACCAGGGAACAATCGTGTTCTTTTGATCCTTGTTAAATAAAGCCAAACCGAGTAAATTAAATTGGGCTTTAATGAAATTTTTATAAGTATGTAAAGGTTGGGCTAAGAGAATGGAGTGCAATTTGTCTGAACTGCGCAGACTTTTTAAATTAATTTTTCATGATCCAGTTCAATTTTTCTGTTACTGGTGTATTCATCAAACTCCATTATCTGCCTGCGGCGACAGATTTAACCCTTGCCATTCCCAGTTGTTTGCAAGCAGCTGGCGGGGGCCTTTGGGTCAGAAGTTTGTGATTAGGAAAGGCTACCGAGCCTTTATGTTTGCTCAGAATGAACAATGACTTTCCCTCTCAGCTGCTGTCTATAAACTCTCTGTCAATGTTATTCCTCCTCTTAAAGCGGATCATATAGACAGCCCGCGCCTCCTGTTCTTTTGCAAACATCAAAGCTGCCTCCGTTATTCTGTAAATGTCAAGGTGCTAATTAGTTGAAACAGGAGTCAGCTGAGGACATACCCAGGCACTTAAGGAAGAAGATTCAATTCAGTAGAAATACAGCCGTGCACAAAAAGCATTGGGTGTCCTTTGAAATGTCTGCTCACTGCATCTGAGGGAAGGGGTGTTCATTATATGCCATATCTTAGTTCCTCTAGAATGTCATGATGATAGCAAGAAGGTTTCAGGCACAGAGAGAGGGCATATGGTACCTTAGGGCTAAATAGTGGATGTCCCTCTGTTACGGGCCTGCTGATGGAAGGAGGAATGTGAGGGGCAGAGGACAATTTTCCGGGGACCCAGGCAATTTAAAATGGCCCGGGGATACTCAGCCCTTTTCAATCACCTGGGTAGGCCATAGGGCTCCCAAGTGCGCGCCTGGCAGTACCAGCGGCAGCCAGGTGGGCATGTGGGCGCCCTGGCTCTGCCAGCAGGTCGCTGGGCACAGGCACAGAGCTGCCCAAGTGTCGGGCAGACTGTGCCCATGCAGGCGTAGCTTGTGCGTGTCTGGGGCCCGGTGACTCAATTGCCCCCAGCCCCAGAATTGCTGTCGGCGGGCCTGGCCAGGACTCGTGAAAAATCATTCAGGGCCTCTCACATCACGTCCCTGCCAAGGAATAATTGACTTGGGGAAAAAAAATCAATTCAAGCTTTTGAACAATTGCACGTTCAAATTAGAAACTAAGAGCTGTTCCGAAAGCGCTTCCCACTCAAAAGCAGGTTTCAGCACAGTCCTCAGAGACGGAGAGCAGGCTGGCTTGTTTCTCTCTGCATTGCAAGATTCACCCTTTAGGGAGAAGCAAGCCAAGTCACCACTTTGCAGACTACCTTCAGGTTCTGTTGTCAACACACAGAAAGACATCGGTGCCACCTTCTGTGAAGGGTACAAACATTTCTAGATCATGGGCCCAGGCAAAGGTCTTAATCATAACACCGAATTTCTTTAAAAGCAACGAGGAGTCCTTAAAGACAAACACGGATTTATTTGGGCACAAGCTTTGTAGGGCAGAGACCCGCTTTGTCAGTTGCATCTGATGAAATGGGTCTTTGCCCACCAAAGCTCACGCCCACATAAATCTGTGTGAGTTCTGAAGGTGCCACATGACTCCTCATTGTTTCTGCAGACACAGCCGAACCCGGCTCCCCCTCGGAGTCTGCATTTCTTTAGCTAGCTTCCAGAATTGATCTCCCATGGAAAGGCTCCCTAGCGAATGCCAATGACATCAATGAAATAGACGAGGCAATAAACTCCTCCCCCCCGGAAATAGCAAATGTTTGCTGAAGGGAGCAGAGAGCAAGGTGGGGAAGGGGAATAGGCAGGCAGCAGAGAACAGCGGAGTGACACAAGATTCACAAAAGCAGCGATGACTCCTCCAAATGGCTGCTCACCTGGTCTGGTCCTCACCTTCTCCTTCTCCAGCCACCTCCTTCTGCCCTTCAGTATTTGTCAGCCAGCCCCTCTTCCCATTACCTGCGCTTTCCAGGATTCCCAGTCCAGTGATATCAACCACTCCTCCTCCCCACTCAGCCTCCTCCTCCCTTTACTGACTCAGTTGGTGACTTCTGTCCACTTCCTCCTCGGTTCCACTGCCTCTCTCCCAACGCCCGCCCTACCATGATGGCCCACCCCAATGGCTACCCTACATCGACTCTAGATTGCCTCATCACACTGGTTTCCTATGCTTCAGAGCATCTCCAGCAGAAGTAAGTCCTGTAACTATCTCTTAAGACTGGGCTGCCGGTTAATCACAGTTAACTCACATGATTAACTCAAAAAATTAATTGTGGTTAGAAAAATTAATTGCGACCAATGGCACTGTTAAACAATAGAATACCAATTGAAAGGTAGTACATGTTTTAGGTGTCTTTCTGCATGTTCAAATGTTGATTTCTATTACAAAATGGAATACCAAGTGTAGAATGCTCACTTTATATTATTTTTATTAGAAATATTTGCACTGTAAAAATAGCAGAAAGAGTATTTTTCCACTCACCTCCTAGAGGTACTGTAGTGCAATCTCTTTATTGTGAAAGTGCAACCTACAAAAGCAGATTTTGTTATATAACTACACTCAAAAACAAAACAATGTAAAACTTAGAGCTTACAATTAGGGGCTCATAGTGGACCGCAAGCTAAATATGAGTCAGCAGTGTGACACTGTTGCAAAAAAAGCAAACCTGATTCTGGGCTGCATTAACAGGAGTGTGGTGAGCAAGACACGAGACATGATTCTCCCGCTCTACTCTGTGCTGATTAGGCCTTAGTTGGAGTATTGTGTCCAGTTCCGGGTAAGGATGGTAAGTAACGGTTAATTGACTAGTCGAGTAGTCGATGGACTCTAGTCGATAGGCACTTCCGCATTCCTCCTTTGAAATGTACCAGAGCTCCTGCTGGGGCGCTGGTACATTTCAAAGGAGGAATGCGGAACTCTGCATGCAGTCCGGGGCCAGCGGAAAGTCCCGCTGTCTCCAGGCTACATGTGGGTGCCAGCTTTGAAATGCACAAGAGTCCCCAGCCCAGGCTCCATGCTGTGCTGCTGATTTGAAATGCCACGTGGAGCCGGGGTCAGCTGGGGACTCCCCAGCTGACCCCGGGCTCCACACGCAGCAGTGCCACACAGCTGATCCCGGCCTCAGCTGTGCGGTGCTGCCGCTTTGAAATGCCGAGGCAGCATTTCAAAGGGGCAGCCACACAGCTGATGAAAGGCATTTCTATCTGATAGATGCACCGGCGGGGGTGGGGAGGGAAGGAGGGAGAATCGACTAGTCGACTGACTATCCAGTAAGCATTTGCTTATCAGATAGTTGACTAGTCAACTAGTCCTTAACATCCCTAGTTCTGGGCACCACATTTCAAGAAAGATGTGGAGAAATTGGATACGGTCCGGAGAAGAGCAACAAAAATGATGAAAGGTCTAGAGAACATGAGCTATGAGGAAGGCTGAAGGAATTGGGCTTGTTTAGTTTGGAAAGGAGAAGACTGAGAGGGGACATGACAGCGGTTTTCAAGTACCTAAAAGGGTGTCACAGGGAGGAAGGGGGACAAATTGTTTTCCTTGGCCGCTGAGGACAGGACAAGAAGCAAGGGGCTCAAACTGCAGTGAGGGAGGTTTAGGTTGGACATTAGGAAAAACTTCCTACCTGTCAGGGTGGTGAAACACTGGAATATATTGTCCAGGGAGGTTGTGGAATCTCTATCCCTGGGGATATTTCGGAGCAGGTTGGACAGACACCTGTCAGGGATGATCTAGACGGTGCTTGGTCCTGCCGTGAGGGCAGGTGGATGGACTCGATGACCTCTTGCGGTCCCTCCCAGTTCTAGTGCTCTAGGATTCTATAAGAGGGGTGTGGGTAAAGCTGTTGTGTGTGTGTGTGGGTGTTATCTGTAAATGTTCCTGCCCTGCTCTCAGGAGGCACCGCTTATCCCTGGCAAAAGCTCCTAGCCCCGTGCTCTGCCAAGTGCCCTCTGAGCCAGTCTCCCTGCATCTTCTCTGCAGAGGCTGAATGGCTCAGAGCACCTCTACTCCACTCCCACCCCTCCAGATGCACCCTTAGGTTCCTGCCCTGCACTGGCACAAGGCCGTGGCGTGGGTCTCTGAGGGTATGTTTGCAGCATTCATGTTGCATTCACACAGGCTATGTCTACACTACGGGGTTTTTCCGGGATAAACTCTGTCGTGTCCAGGGATCATGTCTGCTCTTCCGCTTTTATTTGCGGAAGAGCAGACGCGCTCTTTCGGAAGCCCTGTCTTCCTCCTCCCACGAGAAAGAAGGGCTCTTTCGAAAGAGGAGGTCTTCCCAAAATTTGGCCCAGTTCCAAGTTGGCCCAGTGTAGACAGGTAAGCAATTTGTGCTTTTTCCGATAGATTGCTGTAGTGTAGACATAGCCGTAGTGAATATTGAACACTGGTAGGGTATTATAACCATTCACTGGAATTGTGTTCCGCTTCCTTGGGTTATACGTCTTATCCACGTTTGAAATCCTCACCCTTCTGCGCTACAGCAACTAATTGCGACAAACAGAAGGCTGAGTCTTCACCTGGACAAATAAACAGCAAGAACAAGCAAAGTCTTAAGAAGCGAAATTCTGTTTGCCTCCTGGTGCTCTCACTAAATGACTTGGCATTTCCTTAACGTATGCGGGAGCAGAGGCTGGTTTGGTCCCAGGCATGTTTTATGAACCAGAGAGTACTTGGAATGCATCACCAACAGATTTATTTTGTGTTTATGGCATATTCATGTTCCTAACTAGCAGCCAAGATCAAATCTCAGAGGCAGAAGAGCTCTGTATCTCCAAAAAATTTGCTACCATCTTAAATACATGTACTCAATTAAGGCATGGCAAGAACTAAGCAAAAGTTTTTAGGTAAATAGATTATTCACCAAAAATGCCATTTTGGGGCAACCAAAACTCTTTGAGAATATGGGTCCAATTTGATGAATAGCTTTGGATGAACATCTCTAAGTTGAATTATTTTATTTTGACATTTTTGAAATAAAACATTTTAACTTTTCATTTTGAAATGATGTTTCATTAGAAACATAAACTAGATTTACTTTAAAACCCAAACCAAAAAGGATAAAAAGTACCTATACAATAAATGGAAAGAAATGAATACACATTTGGTTTGGGCCAAATAAAATATTTCATTTGATCTGAAACAATTCCCCCCCCGGTTTTTCATTTCAGTGAGAAAAATCTGAAAAAAAAATCTATTTTGGGTTGACATGAAATGATTTTTTTTCTTTTTTTTGTTTGACCGCTGAACCCAAAAAGATCAATTATTCCCTCAGCTGTCGCTATGATTCAAGTCTGCTTTGAAGTACATTGGTCAATGGATTTTCATGCAAAATCTTTACTGAATTAACTTTCAAAGACAGACTTTGGTAGTGTGGAGAATTTCCAAATAGACCATGCACTGCGAACAACTCTATCACTGTGCACACTCAAATAATTCAGATGGACAGATATCACTGCTAACCCATTGTGTTTTTTCGTTTGAGTACCACATCAGATTCCAATTTACCGCTTTCTGTCCCATCAAATAAGTATGTTTTATCCCATTCCTGATCAGAGTATCTCAGTACAATAAACGTCTTAGCACAAATCTGTCTTCTGTCCTCAGTCTAATTTTAAACACCCAATATATTTTTTAATGCAACGTTTAACTCAAGATGTGCAAGCACAAAAAGATCCCTGTCTATACTTAGCATGCTGACTTAACTAGCTCATCAAAAATTAAGCTTTTGGCAGTGTGATTACAGGTAGACTTTTATATTTGTTTGAGTATCTTTCCAAGAAGACTTCTCAGGTCACTGAACTTACGTGCCCTGGACTGTAATAAGGGTGTGCTCAATATTTTGCTTCAGGTAAATGAAACGCAAGTTTCCATTTGAGAGCAGGTATTGCCACCAGACACTGTTGTTCACACGTGCTGAGTCACCCTCCTGATACATGAGGCAACGAAGTCTTGTGATTGTCCCCTCTGGGATGGTGAAACCAGGTGACACGCATCTCATGCATGCCTACAAAAAGCCTAACGAGGATTGCCCTGGGACGAGGGCTGCTTTCCCAAAGGAACATTTCACAAGCTCCATGAATGGTTCGGCTTGTCTGCCGACACAGCCCCCTGTCTGCCACTGTTCCCCCCGTTGCACCCACTGCAGCTGGAGAATGGGCAGCCTCTGACATGAGTAATCTCTCGGGTGAAGCTCCAGAACTCTGCAGGCAAGATCCCCCCAGCTCGGGGGAGACACAGACCCAGGTGGTGCCTGCCCTGCTGACTTCTGGCCTTGGGGAAGAGCCGTAGGGAGGAACCAGCTCCAGATGTTGGTGGGTAGACACAGCTGCAGAAGCAGCCAAAGCAGGGACCTCTGGACAGTCACACCTTTCTACAGTTGGACTGGACTTTCTCCACCCCATGCTGGCTCGCCAGTGCTCCCTGTACTGCACTGTCTCTCCACCTCAGCTCCGCTCCGCACCTGGCCTGTTCCCCCTCTTTTCCCCTTGCCCGGTCTCCTTCACTCTTCCCTCCACCGCCCCCTCTCCTACCCTTTTTCCTTCCCCTCATCCCACTGTGCACTCTGCGGGTGTGTCTTGCCCCTCGGATCTGTCTGGTCTATGTAGAGTATCAGCTGTTGGCGACAGTGTGTTTACACAGCGCTTGGCACACTGGGGCCATAGTCTGGGTTAGCCCTGGGGCACTAAACTAATACACAGCCTTAATACTCCTTTATGATGGCAAGTGTTAGGCAACAGAAATGTCAGGGCCACAGGGCCACCCCCAGCTCTTCCTCTAACATTAATTACAAAAAAATTCCCTGGATTTCGCCACCTATCAAGAAGGAGAGAGAGAAGGAACACACTGCACAGGACAGATGTTAATCAGGGAGCTTAATGCACAGCTGGAAGGTGCTTAGATACGATGGTGATAAGGACAGTCCCAGAAACTGAACAGAATAAAAGAGAACACTACTGTGTCACTGGGAAAAGTGAACACCAATACGGATCTCTCTACCCCACACAAGTGCAAGACCCCGTCCTGTCTCAGGCTGCCGAGAGAGTTCCAATGTCTGGCTAGCGCGGCCGGAAACTACGGGTCATGCTGCAAAACAACTGACAGGGTGCCCGGCAGCAGGCTGTTTACAGCTCCTGGGAATGTACCGTTCACCTGCCCCGCTTGTTTTTTATGCACAAGCCGTTGAGTTTGTGAGTGTGTGTGTGTATGCGCGCAGTGACAATGCGTGGGGGAGCGCGCCTGTGTGTTTGTGAGTCACCCTCGGCTCTGAAATATCATTTTCAGATGAGGAGCAGACTTATTTTTCTATTCTCCATTTTAAAAAATGGCTTTCAAAAAGCCAAACCAGCTGGCATTCTTGGGGATTGCATCACAAGTGGGTAATAGCCCAGAGTCACCCACTAATGCGATGTGATACAACTTGAGAGACAGAGGGGCGGGGTGTGTGCTATTTATAAGTTAAAATACGTCCCCCTCAGGTAACACCCTGACAAGCTAAATTATTTCCAGACATATTGCTTCCCGAGTCAGGATACGCTCATTTCCTCACTGCCAGAGACCCTCTCGCTTGTTGGGAAATGGCTTTAGGGTCCAAAGCGATTAGGTTATGGCGGCCTTATTCTTTTTGCAGTGGACATTGATGAATAATGATAGGGGAACTCCGCTCTGTTCTCAGCCCCCTGGCTAGAGGGAAATGGAGTGAAGAGCCAGCAGGGAGGTTTACATGGAGGCATTTCTGAGTGTGTTCCAGTGAACGGAGTGCTTACGAAAGCGAAGGGCCAGCTGTGT
This sequence comes from Rafetus swinhoei, assembly GCA_019425775.1. Classification (NCBI taxonomy): domain Eukaryota; kingdom Metazoa; phylum Chordata; order Testudines; family Trionychidae; genus Rafetus; species Rafetus swinhoei. The sequence goes on along the minus strand of CM033439.1, from coordinate 76,164,657 downwards.
TGCTTTGGGATACGCACAGAGCTGCAGTCAGCGCTTGCGTAAGCTTCTTCGCCACACTCAGCACACTCTGCCACGCCGGGCTCTGCCGAGCGAGGCCTGCCAAACCACGGGGTGGGCTCGTAACACGGACACGCTGACTACACGCATCAAACCTGCCTTCCCTGGCACGCAGGAGGCAGAGGCAGGTTCCACTTGGGTCCAGGAACCGGTTGCAGAATGAGGGACTTACAGAACAGGGCCAGGTTGAAAAGGCAGCTACTTGTGTGAATCCCCGTGGAAGGGTGAAATCTGGTTTTTTCCCCGGGCTGTACTGCTGTGTCTGGCTGACTATGCGGGAGGCGAAGGAGGAAGATTCAGAGGGTGAGTTTTCAAACCCGCCAAAGAGAGCTGAGTGCCTAATTCTCATTAGAAAGGAACGGGCGCCGGCCAATTCTGTAGGCAGCTCTGAAATGCAAGATATTTACACGTCCCCATCACCTTGACCGCCTCACAGTCGTTCATAGGGATCTCCTCACCCCCAGAAGCACTGACCTTCTGGTTTCCCCAGGAGCACTCGACCCCCCATGCCGTCTGAGGCCTCCCCTCCCCTCCCCTCCCCCCCAAACCCCACCTTCCCTCTGTCCCTTCCCACCCCGGCTTCGCTCTCCTCCCAGCACCTCTTGCATGCTGCTGGACAGCCGATCTCCAGCAGGCTGGAGGTACTGCGGGGAGGGGGAGGCAGCTAAGCATCCACCATTTTTTGACTCGGGTGCTCCAGCTCTGAATCTCTTTATCGATCATCTGGAAGAAAATATAAAATGGTTGCTGGTAAAATTTCCAGAGGATGCACAAATCGGGCAAGTAATGATGGTGACAGGCCAGTTATACAAGCCCCAGCGGGTGCCTTGAAAAGGAGGGCTCGTTAGAACAATATGCGTTTTAACAACGCCAAATGAAAGGTCACAGATGTAGGAATAAAGGAACAAAGAGCATAGGCCGCACGTGTATGACACGGGGCTGCATTCTGGAAAGTGCTGACTAACAGGTCCGCAGGGATCACAGTATGATCAGTTGAATACAAGCTCCCGGTGCAAAGCTGTAACAAAGTGGGAGAACGCGATCCTTGTATAAACAAGAGAATAACAAGTAGGTTTAGGTCGGTGGTATATACGGCATCAGCGAGACCATTGCTAGAACACTGTGGCCAGTTCTGGTGGCCGTATCTTACAGAGACATTGAAACACTGGAAGGGGTTCAGGAGAGGATCACGCTTGTTCCTCACACTCTGGAAAACATGCCTTATAGCAAGGAGCCCATCTACTTAGTGTATCCAAAAGAAGAGGCGATTAGTTCGCATTCTACATGTACCTACACGGAGAAGTGATTTCTGGAATGGGTGCCTCTTTAGCCTAGCAGAAAAAGGCATGCTGCTATCCAAAGGCTGGAAGTGAAAACAAGGCGAATTCAGACTCAAAATAAGGTGCATATTTTTAATAGTGAAGATGATTGGCGTCGCTAAACTATGGGTGCGGTAGATTCTCCATCACATGAAGTCTTTCAACCAAGATGGGAGGTCTTCCTGTGTGGTATGAAAGAGTTCAGGCAGAAGTTATGGGCTTAATGAAGGAATCATTGGGTGGAATTCTCTGGCTTGTGTTACATAGGGGATCAGGCTAGAGGATCTTGTAGTCCCTTCTGGTCTTGGGATCTATAAATATGCATAATGAAAAGATCCAGGTCCGCTTCTAGCAACTGGGAAGTCAGGTCAACTAGGCATCTGGGACTTCCACTAGTGGACAGGCATTTTGGGGTGACACATAACTGGTGTCAGCAGCATAGCGCATGTCTTGGGGTGAAGCCGCTGGAAGGGGATGAGACCCGAGTACCACTGCATTTTGATGTTCTTCAGCTGCCAAATGGCCTTATTCAGGCCTCTGAAGCCAGGAACATCTTAGAGCAACCCTAAGGCGGACTAAACCAGTGCCCAGCCAGACCCAGGAAGCAGGAAAGTGCTGAACGAGGAACACTGCTCCCAGCTCAGCTGTTGTATTAAATGGGGGCCAAACGCCATTATTTTCCTTTCATTCCTGGTAAGCTGCACTCTGTATTCCAAAGAGGAACTTGAGTTCCAGCCCCGGAGCCAGGTGGGTTGTGGAGGAAGATTACAGGTGTATTTTCATAATTTCCAGGAGGCATGATGACTGTGGAAATGGGACATGTTTAATTCATAGAGCGGTGGAAGACATTCTTCAGAGTGAAAGAGAAATGAGTTTCAGCATATGCAGACAAACACATTGACTTAAGTCAGTTTTGCCAGTAGCCTTAATTTCCTGTGAACAGCAATTACAAAGGGATACACTCGGGGGTGGGGGGGTAGGCTTGTCCGCAAAGCTGGGAAGCAAATACAGAAGAAAGGGAAAGAACGCAAGCCTGTGGCAAATGCTCACACATGACAAAAAGTGAAACAGCCGCCCTCTTCACCCCGCTTGCCATTAAACCAGTGAGAGAGCTGCTCCGCTCCTTTGTTCCCGCTGAGTCATTTCCACTCTATTTACAGAAAATTCTTAATGGAGAAAGACCTTTTACTTTTCATGCCCAAACTGCATCTGCTGTTAGCGCCTTCTGCTCACATTTCATTCCTCTTTATGATTTCCACCCTATTTACATTGACACCAATAAGCCAGACACTCCTTCTTGCTGACGACGTTCTTGTCATCTGTGTTTTCTGGGGCTTTTTTCCGGGTGTGACGCCTTATCTTGATTTCTCTGCTTATTTACTGACCTTGAAGTTGTCATAGTGCACAGCGAACACACCCTCCAACACATCTCTCTGTTCAAAACAAGGCTTGCTCTAACTTTGTAATTTTCACGTTCAGCAAAGTGATATACCAGCACCAGCATAATATGGTCATTTTCTCGCAACTTCAAACCGAGCATCTTTATTAGCAGGTGCTAAATTGCTGCTCCAGCTGCTGAATGGTAACAATTAACTCAATTAACATCTAAACAGCTGTAATTTTTGAGGAAACGAACAACATTAATAACCACCAAAAGGGGAAAAAAGCTGCAATTACAAATGTGGGGAAAAAAAATCACGCCACAGCTACAGACAGGAGTATTCTCTTCCCAGCATCCCCTGGAGAGCTGTTAAAATACAGGCTTTTTTTCCCCCTGAGCATTGGCAGTATGTGTAGTTAATAATATGCATCAGACTTACTGCTATGGATCAGAGTATGGATTGGAATGGGTACAGTTTAGTTTGTGCCCCCAGAGCTAAGATCTGAGGGCTTGGTTCTAGCTAGGACATGAAGCAGAACGTACCAGAAATAAGAGGGAAAAGGATGTGCGGCTTTTCACATTAGAATAAGGAGGGCTTGTATTTTGTTATTCAGTTCTTTATTCACACTTTACATAACACCACAAATACGAGAGTCTCCCGTTAGCTACAGCCATTAGCTGCCTGTTCCATGCTACAGTCCCACCTTTTACGATAAAGTGTGGTCTTTTGATCCCTACAACCCACACTCTGACACAACAGTTAGCACTTTTTTTCATTAGTGTACCAGCCCATCACAATAGAGAGAGTCACCAGCACTATATCTGCACACTAGCTATACTGATTAACGAAATCAGCTAGGAGCTGTGGTAGACACAAACAGGCTTCCATGCAACCCCAATTCCAAGTTGGTGGTTTACTAGCCACCGCATCCTGTGTAGAGCGCCACACAACACACAGAGACATCTAGTGGTTGAACAATCAACTCGCCACTTTTGTTACTCAAGAGCAGAGGGAGGTAAATAAACATTTCATAGAAATATTCCTCTGAATTATTAAATGGAGTCGCTTTGGCCTTCCTGTGCCCTGTTTGCATTCCGCTTCTGTCAACATTTTAGGGGGTTGGGGCTTGCGTTCACTGCCACGCCACAGAAAGCAAATTGCAATGGCTCAGGCAACAAGTATTGGAGCTATCTGAGTCTTAAAGTCACTTTTGCATGAGAATTGACATCGAAAGTGTTGATTTTTGTCCAACCAAGATCCATAAACTGACCTGACTTAGCTGACAAATCACAACTAAATTTGCAGCTCTAATTTTGAATACCAGTGATGAATGCTAGAAGGAGGCATGCCAAGTCGACAGTCTGCAGAACTATTACTCTCCCTCTCTTCCTGTACCTCAGTCAGCTTAATCTTAGGGCATTGTTATTGAGTGCTCCACAGTACGCCCGCTCCCGATGGCCGGGTGCCAGGCCTTCTTAGCCTCCCACAGCCTGCTGGCCTGGGGACTCAGAAGACGAGAATAAAAGCTGGAGTCTCTTTGGATATGTTCATATGGCGTTTTAAAATGTGCAGCCCTGAGTCTCAGTGCCCGGCGATACAGACTCCAGCTCTCGCTACGGCACTAAAACCGGCCACGTGGAGATTGCAGCTTGCGCTGGCTCCGAGACACACCACCTTTCCTGGCTTCACAACCCGAGTGTCAGATTGTTAGTACCTGGGCGTGTGCCCCGCAACCCCAAATCTACTGCCCCAGGCCCTGAGACTGGCTGACATGCATTCTCAAATGCAGGATGGACACGCTGTCAGAGATCATGCATACAATTTTCTAAATGCATGAGTGGCTTAGGAGCTCAAGTCCCATTTGTAAAAGTGACTTAGGCACTTAGCAACCTTATGTCCCATTGTGCTAAGCGCTTAAATCACTTGGGAGCTTTTGAAAAAGTGCAGTGATGGGATTAAAAGACCAACTCAAACCCATCTCTGACAGACTGGTAGTGAACATGGCGTGTGCTTCCCCAGCCTGAACATGCAGATTTAATAAGCGCCATTCTCGCTTGCATTTAATGTTTAGATTAAATTTTAAACAGCATTTAATTGGCAATTGCTCCATTCTTCCCATTTATTTACCCTGCATTTCACTGTGCTCGTTTGAAAGTCAAATTGAATATATTTCTTTTTTTGGCACAATATGCTCTCTAATTCTGTGTGATGATCACAGGGGAACTACAGCCAGCCCCCCATATGTGAATGCTAATCACTTGTCATCCACCTTCCTGAAATGCATGTGCTTTTGTTAGTGGAACTGAGAGAGACACATACAGCCTTTCCAAAAGCAAGTGTTTGTTCCTCAGTGCACTTCATTACAATGTTTATTGTACTCCACTGTTCTTTTACGTGTTCCTACACTAGCTGCTGAGGTCACAACCCCAGCAATTGTCAATGCTGGGATTTTCAAAGGAGCCTAAGAGAGTTAGGCACCCATTTTCCACTTCATTTGCGTGCTGATTCCCCGAGGCTCCTCTGAGAGTTCCAGTTTGTTTCAGGTCAGATCAACATTTAACAGCATTTCTCAATGATAGTGCATTGCCTTATGGGAGTTGTAGTTCAGACTGTGTGTAGCTCTCATTCTCCCCTATGGGCTAGGTACCCTGGCTGGACTACATTTCCCATGATGCAGCACAGTCTTCTTGCTGACTGGCCTATCTGGTGCATCATGGGAGGTGTTGTTCAGTCAGTGTACCCGCCCTATAGGGGAGTACAAGGGCCCAGTGCAATCTGTACTACAACTTCCGTAAGCAATGTGCTTCCATTGGGAAACGCAGTGTAATGTTGAACCGACTCAGAATAAAACATTTCAACCATTTCATTGCAGATCTGCAGTCCTAAATATTTTGATTCTGGCTGAACTGACCTGAATTTCAATGGTTTTTTTTAATTTTCTTGGCAAAACTGAAATTTCCTCACAGAAAATTTTGCTTTTGCTTAAACTGCATTTTCCATTGGATAACCATTTTGATGGAACATTCCTGGACAGGTCTTCTGAGTCACAGATACAACACACCAGCCTTCCTCCCAGTCTACTAAGTCCATGTTCACACCACAAACTACAAGTGTGTGTCCACAGTGGAATAAAAAAAAAATCTACTGCCCTGAGTCTCACAGCCCAGGTCAGCTGATGTTGTCTAATCCTCTACACGTGAGACTCCTGTCAAATGGGAACAAACGATGCTTTGCAGAGACAGGTCTGTCACACACTTTCAGAGCACTATGGAAGTGCAGAGTATTATCAATGTGCAACTAAAGGTAATTTCCTCTCTTCCCTCCCAGCTCAGGGCTGAAGTAGAACGCGAGAGAAAATATGTGCTGCTCAGTTTATCAGTAGGATTCACAATCTGCTCCCATCCAGTGCTGAAGTTCTCAGCCATTTATGAATGACACCAATGTATCAGCTCAGACTTTCAGCTCCAGTAAGGCATGTATCCGCACTACGCCAAGAGTACTAGACCTTTGTGATATCAGAGGTCATGCAACCAATCACCACTCTTACCCTACAGCTAATTTGCATGCCACAATTTCATTGGCTGTATGAAAGAGACTGCGCAGATGGTGGCTTATTTTGGCTCATCTGTCAGGGGTTCTTACTAGGGACGTTGAATAGTGGTTAGTAAGCTAATCGAGTAGTTGATGGAATTTCCATCAACTACTCGATGAATCGATAAGGGGGTTCACCGCGTCTCTGCTTTTTAAATGTAGTAAGAACCCGCGGTAGATGGGCCAAACACTGGATGGAAGCAGATTGTGAATCCTACTGATTAAATGGACTGAGTCTAGCAAGGACGGTGCTGAGGTATAGTACGTGGGGCAGGGCCTGTGCATGTCCAAGCCCTGTTTCATGAACACTGATTTCCCTGTAAAGGAGAATATCCAATAAATGAAACTGCTGGCATTAGAAAAGGTTCAGAGAAGGGCAACTAAAATGATGAGGGGTTTGGAACGGGTCCCATATGAAGAGAGATTAAAGAGACTGGGAATTTTCAGCTTGGAAAAGAGGAGACTAAGGGGGGATAGGATAGAGGTCTATAAAACCATGAGTGGTGTGGAGAAAGTGAATAAGGAAAAGTTATTTACTTGTTCCCATAATATAAGAACTAGGGGCCACCAAATGAAACTAATGGGCAGCAGGTTTAAAACAAATAAAAGGAAGTTCTTCTTCACACAGCACATAGTCAACCTGTGGAACTCCTTGCCTGAGGAGGTTGTGAAGGCTAGGACTGTAACAGGGTTTAAAAGAGAACTAGATAAATTCATGGAGGTTAAGTCCATTAATGGCTATTAGCCAGTATGGGTAAGGAATGGTGTCCCCAGCCTGTTTGTCAGAGGGTGGAGATGGATGGCAGGAAAGAGATCACTTGATCATTGCCTGTTTGGTTCACCCCCTCTGGGACACCTGGTACTGGCCACTGTCGGCAGACAGGAGACTGGGCTGGATGGACCGTTGGTCTGACCCAGTCTGGCCGTCCTTATGCTTTACCAGGGTCATGCGAACCATGGAAATTCACAGCAGGAATGTGCTCTTGTCTGGGGATGGAAAAGCCCAGGACCGTGGCGACTGCGTTTTCAGCTCATCCCGTGCCTCAGTGGTACCGCATGGACGGTCCTTTCCTCAAGAACAGAGGGGCCATCTTGCCTACTGCACCACGGCTGGGCACGTGCAGGTTGAACTGAGAGGGCCCTTTTAGCCGGGATTGGAAAAGGTTGAGTGTTCTTGGTTGGCACCTGACCCTTTGAGGGGTCTACACGGGGGGAGAACGGCAGCTCATAAAGCAGTGCCCATTCCAGCTGTGCCCTGTGACGTCTCTGGCGACCCATTCTTGTCCAGGCTGTCTCCAGGCTGGTGGCCCCACAGGTGAATGGTGGCGACATTATGGGATGTTTCTGCATCGTTACCAACCCAGAGAGCTGGGGCCTCTAGTTGCCACAGCAACACAAGTGAAGAATAATGAAGCACACGACCCTGAGTCAGAAGCGTACATTCCCCTATAGCGCAACGGATGCAGGCCATACGGCTATTAAAGAACAGCTGCCAGAACCCACCAAATAGGGAGAAACAGCTGTGGAAGAACAGTATTCTTGAGAGAAGCTGCTCATAGAATCAGGCCTCGGCCTAATGGACAAGCCCGTGACTAGCAGGCCTGCAATCCTAGGGTCGTGGACGAATGGGTCAGATTCTCTCAGCCTCAGACCTAATGTGGCTCTTCACCTCTGTGCCGAGTGGCTGCCAGACATTGCTAACTGGGGGGCGGCACGAATGGACGCTGTGTGAGACATGAGCGATAAATCCACCCAGGCTGCTAAAGAGGAAAGGGACTGATGCTGGGAACGTATCGACACCCCGAGAGGAAGCCTGACAGGGTTTTACCATGGAAAAGCTGCTTGTGGAGGGAGACAGCCTCTAGCTAGAAAATACTGTGTTCTGCCTTGCAGTTTAATTCTGCCGAAAAGCAATTTAGCAGGTGTCAGCTTTACAAAAACAATGGACTCTCCACCACGGGTTGATTTATCTGACACCTGGAGGCCTGCAAGGACATGGTTACCGAACAGTCCTCTGCAGACAGGGGAGAGATGTGAAAGGAGAGGAAATCATTAAATACAACTTAGACACAAATTGGTACTTTTAAATTTCACACACATACAGCACAAACCAGTCGGCACACACTGATACAAGGCCAGAAAGCAGAAGGCAGTATAGAAACATGGTCCAATGCATAGAGAAAGGCCCGGTAATAAGCAGTCCTCAGAGTGAAGAGGTCTCTCCCCCCCGCTAGAAAAATTGGACATTTCAACTAGAAAATACAACCCCCAAATTTTGATCATTTGTTGATGAAAATTTGAAATTTTCTGCAGGAGGAGGAGGACAGATTTCACAAAAGACTGAGTTTAATGAAGCCTCCAATTTTCTACTGAAACCGAGTTTAGAGGGAAAACTGCAGCCAGCTTTAATAATTAGACTTAATACTCTCTAGGTGGAATTTGCTATAGGGAAGTCCGTGGCATTGACAGCAAAATTAAGCCACCGCTGGTGCTATTACCAATAGCGGCATCCTGCAGCTCTCGCTAATCAACACAGAACACGCCCCACTTGGCTGGACTGCCACGAGCAGTGATAGAACTCAGCATCTCTGGGAACTAACAAAACAAGCTTCCCTCGCCTCAGCGAAAGAACGCAGCTTGGCTAACCTAAGGGGCTGCTGCCAGTTCTAACCTTCTCTGTAGGGATCAGCTATTGGAAGGGGACAATGAACCGCATCACAGAAGCATGAATTAGAAATACCTTAGCAAAGGAGGCGCTAGAGAAACGGCAGCCCAACCGAACGGCCACGGTGTGCTAGGTTCAGTTTTCAAGGGGTTGCTTTCGACAATTTACACAACACTGGCTCAGGCCCCCACCCAGAAACCCGGGCAAGAATACATTCTGCCCCGTGTGCCCTGGTAGGCAGTACTTCCCCATCCACAAGCACCGCACGCTTTGGTGGAGCAGGGAGCGAAGCAGAGATGCAACCAGGGAAGCCAGCAATTCATGAATTAACAAATTCTATGAGGTAAAACTCCCCCTTCCCCCGGGTGTCTTAGCTGGAGCCCCAAGTTTATGCTGCCTCTGGCACTTTTGCGTTCTAGCCGCCTGCCTCCCCCACAGCTCCCTGCCCACCGGTTGTTGCCTTTGGGCACCCCAGCTCTGCCTCAGCTCAGTGGCGTAAAGGAGGGTCAGTGGTATCAGGACTCTTAACAATTTCCTTATCACCTCAGCGACAGTCCCAAGAGAACTCGAGGGAGCTTCCCTCCCTCTCTTCCTTTAGCTCGGCCGCCTCCCTGAGGTATATTTGATGCTGTTTCCTTGCCCCCTCATTTCCCAACAAGGAGCAACTTACTGGCATGTAACCCCAATGCCTCCAACAGTAATGCAAAGAAGGCCTGGAGAGTTGTGAACAAGACATGAGACGTGATTCTTCCACTCTACTCTGCGCTGACTAGGCCTCAGTTGGAGTCTTGTGTCCAGTTCTGGGCACCGCATTTCAAGAAAGCTCTGGAGAAACTGGAGAAGGTCCAGAGAAGAGCAACAAAAATGATGAAAGGTCTAGAGAACATGAGCTATGCGGGAAGACTGAAAGAATTGGGCTTGTGTAGTTTGGAAAGGAGAAGACTGAGAGGGGACATGATAGCGGTTTTCAGGTACCTAAAAGGGTGTTACAAGGAGGAGGGAGAAAAATTATTCTCCTTGGCCTCTGAGGACAGGACAAGAAGCAATGGGCTTAAACTGCAGCGAGGGAGGTTTAGGTTGGATATTAGGAAAAACTTCCTAATTGTCAGAGTGGTTAAACACTGGAATAAATTGCCCAGGAAGGTTGTGGAATCTCCATCCCTAGAGATATTTAAGAGCAGATTGGACAGATATCTGTCAGAGATGGTCTAGATGGTACTTGTGAGGGCAGGGGACCGGACTCGATGACCTCTCGAGGTCCCTTCCAGTTCTAGTGTTCTAGGATTCTATGACTCTATGATTCTCCTCAGAGGTCTGTTTCTGTCCTCTCGTGTGACGTGTGGGTAAGAAGAAGAAGGGCCTTTGCCCCAGATACCCTCCTCAGAGTCTTTGCAGTGGTCCTTTCCAGGAAGAAAATATCAGCCATTTTCCTGCTTTGTCTGGCCTGGGATTCTGTTATCCCCTTTGCAGGTTGTGCCTCTTGTTCGGTTTGCAAATTGTCCAAGAACACTGTATCGTTTTCTCCTGTGTAGTCCTTGCTGACTGAATCATTTCTGTTACGAATTCTTGGTCTGCAGTAAGACACTCATTGCTTTCATTACTAAAGGCCTTGGCCCCTGTGAGGAGGGAACATCTGGTATGTAATGTATTCAGAGAGGGGAAGGGAAGATCTAGATCGATTCAAACCCTCTTCCGAAAACTGGAGCTCGCTGCAATTGTGGTCAGCTATTGGTCTCCTAAAAGCACCCAAGCCCTCTGCTCTGTCTTGTTTATCCAGACAGCCGTCCGTCCGTAGCGAACCGCGAGGTGTATTTACAGCTGAGGAGGAAGGGGAAGCGCTGTACTTGAAAGGTTCCAATTAGACTCCAAGGAGCACTCTGAGCTAAAGTATCCAAGGAGGCCTGGCAGAAATACTCTTGGCACACTGCGAGTTGTGCCTGTAAAATCGCCCCTCTGCGGCCCAAAGAGTCTGACAGCGGCCGCCCCAGAGATTCTGCTCCTCCAGCCAGGTTTCTCCTCCATTTACTGGTCCACCTCTTGCTCCGTGCTGGGGTTTTTCTTTCCTTGCTGATTCCTGCTTCTTGTTCTTTCCTCTCCCATTACCAGGATGGAGGTGTCTCCTTTCCTGGATTCTTAAACTCTAGTGAGATTACCATAGGGGACTAGAAACCAGTGGAAGTAGGTTCTCTTCCTGCCTCTCTCCACTTTCCCATGTGCTCGATGGGAATAATTGCTTGGCCTCTCTACTGCAAAGCACCAACAGGAGCAAGACCGGCAAGGCAGTTATTAATCATAGTACAACAATAACACACATGGTTCTGGGACAGACTCTGGTTTCCACAGAACAGCTCCAACATCTCCAAGACAGAGCAGTACAGCTAGGTTGGTCAGAACTGGATTTTGTATCCTTTTGATGGATAATATTGATGTTTCGTTTCAAGCCTTTCCATTTTCATTCGTTTAAATTTTCACAGATGTGCAAAATTGGGGGAGGTTTTTTTTTCAATTATTGCTTAAAATATTCACAGTTGCAGGAGAGTCAGACAATGTGTGCATGTGTGTGGGGGTCAGACAACAATTATTTAATTGCAGTAGGTGTTGAGATTAAAAAAAAGGTAAAGCTTTATAACCATTCAACACAAGCTGTTAACATCATATGTCCAAATTGTAGCCTTGTGGTAGACACATTTTGTTTACTTCATCAGTCGGTAAATATCAATACTAACGTATGTAATTTCTATTTTCCATTGGTGTGTGTGCGTGCGCGGCGAAAAAGGATGTTTATCAATGTTTACGGCTAAAAATTGAACCCTTTCCAAGGCGTCAGAGAGCATTCACCCGGCGGTGCTGCTGGAGGGAGCTTCCCCACTGACAAAGATCAGGCGACCAGAGCGATTTACGGAATCACTCCACGGAATTTCCAGCCAGCTGCGTGGCAGCTCCAGATAACGTTTCTGCCGTGACTGATGGACGGTGATGAGAGGGTCAGGCACGGTCATGAATGCTAGGACTCGGAGTCTCATGCCACCACCTGAAGACAGGCCAAGAGGGGTAGTGTCATGTCCTCGTCCTTCCTTTGCACGTGGCAGCTGGGCTGGGCTGGCCACAAACGGGACTGGGCAGCACACACTGTCCTTTGCCAAAGGGAGGTGCAAAATGCTTCTGCTGCTCTACAGAGGGAGCTGGGATGGCGTGTAGTTCGGCACTTCCACGAGTTCCTGCTTGGGGCTGCAAGGCTCCAGCCCCGCCTCTCCTTTGAGCTGTGTCCTCAAGGCATAATTCACCCTCGGTTTTGTAGCAAACCCGTTCACCTTCCGTGGAAAGCGAAGAACTGGGAGAACCAAACATGCGACGGGCAGACGGCTTCCTGCTTAGCCCATGCGAAATCCCAGCTACGCTGGCACATGCAGAGCAGTTGTGTGGCACCAGCACAGGGCTTTAGCTAAGGGCAGAGGTCAGCTGTGCACGGACGTCTTCAGAATGGATATTAAGCCAACACACAAAGTTGCCGGTGCTGCAGCACAAGACAAGACCTGGCTTCCAGACCACAGGCTCTCGCTTGTTCCTTTGGCCCTCGTGGGAGCCTATTTAGAAATGGGCTGATGGGAAATTCTGATGCAACAACGTTTTGTTGGGGGTTTGCCGATTGTGCAAAATGGAAATAGCATGGAGAGAGCTTGATTTTGCTGCCTTTCTGACGGGACCCAGGCAGGTGTCCATCTGAAATGGAGAGCCCAGGTTCCAGACTTTGTGACTCTGGATCAGTTGGCCATGCGGACTGCCCGAAATCCAGTTCCCTCCCAGGTCTTCCTGGAACTGTGGCTCTGGGCAAGCCGGTCTGGAAGCAGGCTCTTCACAACTCCCTGTGGAGAATTCTGAAACAGTTTGGGTTCCATTCGTCACCGGCATGGAGTCAAATTTCAGAATGTCGAAGTCCTTTGTGAAATGGGATGAATTTCCCTGCCTCGCTGGAAGTTTCTCTCTCTTAAAATTTTAGTGTCAACATTTTTGGAACAGCTCCTCATGCTATCATCATAGCCTACGTCATGTGTTACTTGTGTGCCCACTAATTACTGCCTGCTGGTTTTTTCTTTTAATTTGCTGTAATTAGGAGGACTCTCAAAAATGCAGCGAGCTTGAAAATGAAACTATTCCTTGAAAGGCGTGGCGATGCGGTGGACTTCTTCACTAGCTTTCATGCCTAGAGAGGGAATCCGCAGAAGGCTCCAATTAGAGTTTCTCAGACAGGTGTTGCTAGAACATCGCGCAGCTGGCTTAGCCTGGAAGCACTTTGACATTACCCAGCTTTCGTGTGGTCTTTGGGGGGTTTGTGGGGTGGTGGAGCGAGCTGAAGGCTCTGACTAAAACATAATCTAGGACAGTCGGAGGTGTGCCGCAGAGAACAACAGAATTCAAAATGGCTGCCCTCAAAGGGGCAGGCGACTTTTTTTTTTTGGCTGAATAACTTTCCCCCAACCCATTTTTTTCCTCAATAACTTTCTACCCCCGACCCTTTTTCCCCCCGACTTTTTTTTTGCTCAACAAAAAATCATTGGTGTTCCTCATTAAAAAAAAAAATTATTGTTTGGTGTTCCTGGGTCTTAAAAAGTTTAAGAAACACTGGTCTAGGAGGTGCCAATGTTTGGCCCAAGGAAGTTTCCAGGTGGTCTTCATTTTGTTACCCTGCTTGAAGAGGGTGTTTGTGATGAGCAGGTCCGTGTGCCACACACTTGCTGAGGAGAATACCTTTGGGGTTTACATTTCCCACCCCTGTTATTCCTCTCCAGAGCGGAGAGTCCCGTCTGAGTCTGGCAGGGGAATCCCTCAGGAGGATGAGTTTGAAGGCCTTAGGTATGGCCATGAGGAGAATGTGATAAAAAACTGCTCCGTATTGTCTTCCTCACCATCGAGTGTGGGGGCGCCGACACTGCTGACCGTCGCTGTTGGCTGTTGTGCGCTCGAGCCAAAGAGTCAAGAGATGTTGGTAGAGCCCGCAGGGGACTCCAAAAGCTGACTGGCGATGTTATTTTTTATGGCAAAGCCAATCCCATCAGTGCGTCTCTCTTCCAGTGGCTTTCCTTTCCAAAAGAAGGGGCAGCCACCTCCAGCCTCTTTTAAATTGGCCCTCATCAGCCCGGCGGGCCTCACGACGAGCTGTAGTGTCAGTGTGGAGTCTTGCCAGTTCTCTGGAAATTGTGGCACGCCTGGGCTTTTGCTGTGGGAGTCCACAAGAACGTGGACACGCCAGGCAGCCAAATTCATCGTCTTCTCTCTCTCGGTTTGGCCATGGAGTTGAGTGATCCCTCTGGATGCGGCTGTCCCGTTGGAGGAGTGCGAGACAAGCCATGTTCAGGGCACTTTTTCTGGCTTCCGTCCCATTTGGGGTGAGCAGAGGGGACCCTAGAAAGACTGGCTACGCTACCGAAATGTGCTTCTGTCTCACCCAAGCAGAAAACGAGAGTCGTACGGCTGCCGCCTGCCTGCAGGTGTGTGACTAGGGTGTCCCAGAAATCACTGCCTCTCTGTTCACGGGCACAGCAGGGCTTTGTGGGAGTGGGAGCCCCTTGGCAGAGGGCTGCGTGGGAAATCTTTTCGCATGGGGAAACCAGTGCGCCGGGGGTAACCAGACAAGATTTGCCAGGAGGAAAACTCAGACCCCGTGGCAAGCAGAGCCAAGAGAATCAGGGGCCTCCCTCCAGCTGCAGGGGTCTTGTGAAGTTTGGATGGTAGCTAGTCGGGAGTCTCGCCTCAGACCTGTTCCCAGGAGGTTCCTTCCCGGAGCATGAAAGCACTGGGCAATATGGCTCTGAGGGTCTTTAGCCCATGCAAACCTCTCCATTACAAGGGTGCAGTCCCCCAGAGAGTCACCGTCATGTATTAACTCTGGGAGGACACAGAACTGATTAGCATGGCCTCTATGCAAAGATGACACACACATTTGTGAAGCATTCCATATTTCTTGTGTAGATTCCCTACCACTGGTAATTTCAAAATCAAGATTGGTCTCCTGGTGATCTGCTGTTTTTACTTCTTCATGCAAGGCACAGTCAACCTGTGGAACTCCTTGCCAGAGGATGTTGTGAAGGTCAGGACTTTAACAGGATTTAAAAAAGAGCTAGATAAATTCATGGAGGATTGGTCCATCAATGGCTAGTATGGGTAGGAACAGGAGCGGCCCGAGGCCGGCTGCAGCATCTGGCACCCCAGGCAGAAGGCACGATCGGCGCCCCCGCCTGCACAGCCGTCAATGGCCGTGACGTAATCATCGGGCGCCTGGGTGCCCTGCGACATCATCATCGGGCGCCCCGGGTCGGCGGCGCCCTAGGCGACCGCCGAGTCTGCCTATGCTCACGGGCCGCCCCTTGGTAGGAATGGTGTCCCTAGCCTCTGTTTGTCTGGGGCTGGAAATGGATGACGGGAGAGGGATCACTGGATTCCCTGTTCTGTTCACTCCCTCTGGGGCATCTGGCATTGGCCACTGTCAGAGGGCAGGACACTGGGCTAGATGGACCTTTGGTCTAACCCAGTGCAGCCTTTCTTATGCTTTTCTAAGAGATTTGAAGCAGCTCAACCAGGAATTATTTCAGGGAAGCCCCGTGTTACTCAGGAAGTCAGACTAGCTGGTACCTTCTGGCTTTATGAATAATTTAGATCATCCTCATAACACCCTTAGAAGATAGGAGGACTGGAATTATTTCCGTCCCATCCTGGGGGGGACCAAGACAGCAAGGCAAAAATCAAATAAAGCTAAGGCCACTCTGGGGGTGTGTCTAGACTACAGGGTTTTTTTTGGAAAAAATGGTCTTTTTAAAAAAAAAAAGTCCCGTGTCTAGACTGCTGCCGCGTTCTTTTGAAAGTAAATCAAAAGAACGAGGCAGTTTTTTCGACCACAGAAAACCTCGTTTTATGAGGAATAACGCCTTTTTTTGAAAGTGCTCTTTCGAAAAAAGGTGCTATGTAATGCAAACTGTCCTTTTTCGGAAGAGAGCATCCAGGCTGCCTGGGTGCTCTCTTTCGCAAAAGCGGCTTGCTTTTTCGAGAGTACTAGCTGTAGTCTAGACGCTCTTTTTCGAAAGATAAAAGCCTCTTTTGAAAGCGGCTTGCAGTCTAGACGTAGCCTGGGCGTTAACATCAGCACTGGGATCAGAATTCAAGAACTGCTGAATCCCAGTTCTGTGTTTTCTATGCACCAGTTCATGCCCATCTAATGTTACTGGTGCTTACATTCTCGTAGTGGACACTCTGAAAAGGCAAATGAATGGAATTCAACAAAGTTGCGTCTCTTGGATACAAACTGGCACCGAAAGATCTCCTGTGTAATGTCAATTGAAAAGTCCTGCTGGCACTTAATGCCAATTCCCGTCCTTCGCCTCAAGAAGTGCATGCTCATAACTACGACATGACAAAACTTTATCCAAAGATAAAAATATGAATCTTTGTGCCCTGCCCAGAGGCCTAGCTGCTTCACAGTCAATGATGGATTTTTTTGAAGAGCCAAAGGATAATCCCAGTAGCTGACAAATGAGGCGACCCACTTGACAGTTTCCTTCTCCTCCTTTCTCTCGGACATGCCGTTACTGGTTTCGTGGTGCCCATCAATACAGTGGCTGCCGTGACAGATTGACAGATTCTCTCCGAATGACAGACAATCTGGACAGAGAGCTGCCTATTATTCCTGAAATAGAGCAGGCTCTCGGGAAGGGATGGAAAGAAAAGAGAAAGAAGCAGAGGTGCTGCAGCTTTGGCTAAGGCTAGATCTCTCCCAAATGATCTTTGCACTCCAGAGACCTCGCTACGGGGTTTAATCCCAGAGGGGGAATTGCCTGGCCTCGGCTCATTAGCTCATTGAAGGCCTCTTTCCTCAGACCTCGCCGCATGTGAGCGCCACCCATGTACACACACTCTTGTGCACTCACGTGTTCATTCGCACCCTCTTCCTGAGGTGGGATTCCTATCCCCACCCCCCATGTGGCCTCTGCATTGTCCCAGGTCTGCCACAAATCCTTTGCACCATTCTGTTCGCTGCCTGGAAGTTCCCTAGCAGAGAGAGATCCTGGCGTGGCACCGAACCAGGGTTGTGGTACTGCCCACCCACTGCCCTCTTGCCGGAGGCGCAAACGGAGAGATGGTCTCCGTGGAGCCTAGGGCAACTGGGCATAAGTCAGAAAAGCCTTGGGGTGGCTCTAAGTTACGCAAACTTGCCCTGTGCTGGGACCAGTCCATGAAGACAAACCAGCAGGTGCCCTACCGCTAGCTTTGCCTTCTCCCTCGGCTGCTGCAGCTAGTACGACTTGAGCAGGAACGGGGCCAGTGAGTCTAGAGAAAGTCCTGATGTCACTGATGCAGGAGGCAAGAGGAAGGCAGCATCAGTCTCACCACGCTGGCTCCTTTTTGAGTCTGGCCCATTAGGTGGAGGGAGCGACTGTCCAGCCAGGTGACAGCAGAGTGGGACTGAGGGGGCCTTGAGCCACAGTCCAGGTAACGCGGTTAACTTTCCATTGCTACCGGGACGTGCAAGGGCACTCGGCATTCACGAGGGCTCCTCCTGCCAGAGCGTGCCAGGGCCGCCCCGACGTCTCACCGGTAGCAGTGATGCCACGGGCGGCTCCTTCTCGCACTGCTATGGCCACACGGGCGTGTCAACCCACCGCAAGGCCGCCTTCCAATGGATCGCCACTGCTTCTGCATCGGACCCTGTCCCACGGCACTTCTCTGCTAGCAGCCTCGCACCAGCGCTTCCGCTGCGGACGCCCCATTGGCCTGCGCTCTCCACACAAGGGGGGCATTTTCCCCCCACGGATGTTGGCATCTGGGACATCGGTTCTCTTTTTGCTTTTGAGTTTGTTTCCCCCCTCCCCAGCGGGCACTTAGCTCCAGGCCTGCCAACGAGGGGGGAGAAGGTGGAGCCTGAGCCCTTTACAATGCCGCTGGAGCATCACCCCACCTGCCTCTTAAGGCTGCCTGCAGAGCTGGCTACCTCCTACACATCTGAGGCCACAGAACCTCACCCACCCGCTCTTGGGACAGACCCCTAACCTCTGGCTGAGTTACTGAAGTCGTAGAATCAGAGAAGATTAGGGCTTGGAGGAGACCTCAGGAGGTCATCGAGTCCAGCCCCCTGCTCAAAGCAGGACCAACCCAACTGAATCAACCCAGCCAGGGCTGTCAAGCCAGGACTTAAAAATATTTAAGGATAGAGATTCCTCACCTCCCTAATAACCCATCCCAGTGCTTCCTCACCCTCCTAGGGAAATAGTCTTTCCTAATCTCCAACGTAGACCTCCCCCACGGCAACTTGAGCCCATTGCTCTTTGTTATGCCATCTGCCCCCACTGAGAACAGCCTCTCTCCAGCCTCTTTGGAACCCCCCTCGCTCTTCTCTTCTGCAGACTAAACAAACCCAAATCCCCCAGCCTCTCCTCATAGCTCATGCGCTCCAGCCCCCTCGTCATTTGCTTGCATAGCTGACTGGCAGGTGGCTATTTTGCAGAGTGGACTGAAGGTGGTTTGCAGAAGGGGAGCCCGTCCACCTTGGTCACCACGGCTGTCCAGGAGGCTCCGATACAGTTGTGCCTGTATGCTATGGGGCAGGGCGTGAGGGATGTTTCGGGCCAGGATCAACAGACAGCTGCAACAATTAGACTAACTGAGTTAGGCTATTAATCCCATCAACGTGCCTTTGCAACGGTATGAGGTCCAGACAATCCCTTGGAAATGTCTAGCCTCTTCTCTAACGAGGTTTGTGCGGGGCAGTGTTTCCAAGGGATCATGTGCAATAGCTGGCTAAGATAACCCTGCCGCTGTTTATGCAAATACAAAACCCCAACCCCTTGCTTCTTAAAGAAATAATGGAAGGCAATCAGGGCGCGAGCCAATTCCGACCCCGTTAGCATCCAAGAGATCCCCACTCCAGAGCTTTTTGGAAACCCAGGGCTGGTAGCTTTTAGCATTTAAGAAATGGTTTCCCCTCTTCATTGACGAACTGTCTCTTATTCCTGCAAAACCCGCACATTCTATGCCAAAATAAAAGCCCACTTGAATATGAAAGCAGAGCTCATCGTCAGGGGAAGGGAGAGAGAACAAACGCTAGCAGACAGAAATACATAAGGCTTCCAGGAACGAATAGCTGCCATACTGTTTTATTCACTTCACCATAGCGCAGGCAAAAGAGATTTTACCAGGGCCAACACAACCTCCCCTTCTCAGTTGTTAAGAGCTGGTTTGGGCTGTGCAGAAATACGTCCCAGACTCAGGTCATGGAGACCCATGGATGCCTTGTTCTTTCCCATTGATTAATCCAGATGGGGTTAAAAATCTGTCTTCCGCCTGACATGGCAGAAGGGAAAATCGGCTCAATCCTGCGGCCTTTGCTTATGTCAGTTGGTTAGCTTAGGTTGCATTTTGTTCTAATGGGCATAGAGGAGGCCACCGGAGGAAGAGGAGACAATCCACTCATTGCAGGAATTCGTGGAGAGAAGGTCGAACGAGCAGCTTGGGGCTTGACGGAGTTTACGCACAACGTGATATGAAGCTGAATAAACCCCCCCTACATGGGTGAGGTGGGAGTCCCAGCCTCTAGCCTGACAGGTCATGCCCCCAAATCCCCCTGCTGACAGCTGTAGGAGACGGACTAGCCTCTGAGGTGAGTGGACACTAAAAAAGGCCAAAGCTCCACCCTCTCTGATGGTGAGTTACACGGGTGCACCTCAGAATGCAGCATGTCGGTCGGGGGGGGGGGGGAAGGTCTCCCACAGCACCAGCAGAGAGAAAAACTTTTTTTTAAATGGGATTGTTAAATGATGAAAATTGCCAGTGGGAGTGGAGGGCAGATGCTGCTCTGGGAGCTATTTTGTGAAATTGTCTAGACTTGTCTAGATGGCCAGTGACTGTCTAAAATTCTTCCAAGCTCCTAACCCAGCAAGGGTTTTGGAGAAGGCAAGACATGGACTCGTCCACCACGGACAACAAGGGACCCTGATCCTGCAAACATCTCTGCGTGTGCTCAGCTCACTTTTTCAAAGAAAAGTCCTTGGGCAATTGGATGCAGGGATGGGTTTTCGAATCCCACGAGAATATGGGCGTTACTTTGTGCGTCCAAGGGGAATGTTTCTCATTATCCTTCCTCTCAATTTAATTAATCTGCAGTCAGTAATGAACCTTGAAGTTTCAATTAAAAACATCGTTACTAATCAGGACAAGATTCTAAAGAGTCGGGGGCTCTGGGTAGGTTTGCAGTGGCAGGACAGCAGGGTCTGAACCGGCATTTCTACACGCTGCTGGCCCATCTCTTTATTAGGATATTTACATCCATCGGACTTTGCCCGTTCCGTCTGTTGTTTTGGCAATCCCACGGGAGCTGAGTCTCAGAAGAGAGAGGCCTGAACTCGTGGGAGATTTTTGGTTTATGTAGTAAAACACAGGGCTTGGAAATAAACCTATTTACAGAGGAGATGTCACTGAAAGGTACCAACTCCACAGCTTGTCAGTTTTGCTTTAGGAACAGGGCTCTGCATAGGAAGGGGTTCCTTGGTCTGTGTATTTTCTGATGCTTAAAATCTAGTAATCGGAGAGCTGCATGTTTTCAATTAACTACACAGACTGCCTCGGCATTATCATGCAGCTCTGCATGGCAGTAAACACGAGAAGCCCCAGAGCAGAACTGCTGCATTGATCACATTAGCACAACCTGACCTGATCAAGGCTTGCCTCTCCTGTCTGACCCATCGCCCTCGGATGTACTGTGCCACCCCTTCCCCACGGTTCACGATGCCAACTGCGCTTCAGTTTAGGAAATCCCTAAGCTTGCTGCCACAGAAACATCGCTGGGATTTTGGATACAAGAAAGCCTGTTAGCAAAGCCAGACCATGGCCCTATTCCCAGTTGGCTTCCCCACAGCATTGAGACGGTTGTACAGCGGGATTAGCCACAACGAGAGAACTGCAAATTCCACGGATTCTTGCACGGAGTTGCAGAGAAAAGAAAATCAACATTTGTAGTTCGTTTCCGCGGAGCCGATGTCAGAAAAGACGGCACGCTTCTTCACCTGGCATCTGCGCCCGAATGATCAGAAATCGGGCTGAACTGCTGGCTCTGCATGAATAATGTCAAACATCCCCCAGTTTGGGGGTAGTCACATCTGGTCTCTGGTGCTGGCTGATTGACCATAGAATCCTAGAACACTAGGACTGGAAAGGACCTCGAGAGGTCATCGAGTCTAGTCCCCTGCCCTCATGGCAGGACCCAGTACTGTCTACATCATCCCTGACAGGTGTCTGTCTAAACTGCTCTTAAATATCTCCCGAGATGGAGATTCCACAACCTCCCTAGGCAATTTAGTCCAGTGTTTAACCACCCGGACAGGCAGGAAGTTTTTCCTAATGTCCAACCTAAAGCTCCCTTGCTGCAGTTTCAGCCCATTGCTTCTTGTCCTGTCATCGGAGGCCAAGGAGAACAATTTTTCTCCCTCCTCCTTGTGACACCCTTTTAGATACCTGAAAACCGCTATCATGTCCCCTCTCAGTCTTCTCTTTTCTAAACTAAACAAGCCCAATTCTTTCAGCCTTCCTCATAGCTCATGTTCTTTAGACCTTTAATCATTTTTGTTGCTCTTCTCTGGACCTTCTCCAATCTCTCCGCATCTTTCTTGAAATGTGGAGCCCAGAACTAGACACAATCCATCAACTGAGGCCTAATCAGTGCAGAACTGAGGCCTAATCAGACCATGAAAGGATATCACTCCATGACAATGTACATCCAGTTGTCCAAACACCACGTGGTTGTAACAGCTTGTGGTTAACTCTGTGCCTCCAAAGACGACAGCTCCCAGCCATTCACCCACCCAATCTGAATTTCTGCACTTTCGTTCCTCCACAGAACCTGTGCTGCGGTTCCAGTCGACGTGGCAAATGAGCCATTCCAGCAGAGAGATGCCTGTTAGTCAGGCAGCTCAGTCATACATTAGAGTAGGTCATGGGTACACGTGTTCAATTCAGCAAGTGATCCAGAAAGCCCAGCCCCAAAGATGGATTTCTCCGGGAGAGATCTGTACGGGTTCATTGCACAAAACAAAGCAAAGAAGAATCTCTGTACACACATGACATATAGATACATTACAAATCTAGTGGGAGTCCTGTGGTCCAGGGGATGGGGCACTGGTGTGGGAATGAGATGAATTCGATTCTGCTCCCAACTCCGCACTGATCTGCTGCGTGAACATGGGAAAATAACTTCTCCTACCTGTGCCGTTGTTTCCTCTTCTGTCCTTTGGACTGATTATTGTAAACTTTTCAGGGCCGGGACAGTTTCTCATTCCCTTTGTACAGCATTTGTCCCAACAGGACCTTGATTCCAGCTCTCCTCGACAGCTGACAGCCCTGAGTGACCTACCGAAAACACCTGGCTAACTCTGCCTTCCCGCATCACCTGCAATGTCTGCCACTGAGTTTGCAGCTCAAGGATCAGACTCATCAATCACCAAAGGGCCCATCAAAAAAGAATACCCGTGCGAGAAATCCCAGCCCCGCCCCTCCCACCCAAAGCCCCGCCCCTTCTGGGGGCCTGGAGTAGCCCCCCCGCACGGTGCCCCGGCAACTCGGTCAGCAGCCCTGCTGTAATCTCCATATGAAATGCGTGTGGGACCCCAGTTCTAAGGCAGAGGGGCCTTGTTTTCCCCTTTATCCCACACGGCTGATTTTCCCGCAGTAGCAGTTTCCCACCTGCCCAATGAGACACAGCAAGCCGCGATCTGCTGCCAAACTCACACATCAGCAGAAATGTGAGACAGGCCTTCCTCCCAAACAAGGGCCGTGCTCGGTCCTGCTCTCAGCAAGCCAATAACAGAGAACAAACGAGAAACAGCTCCAGGCGGGCAGTTAGCTGCCCAATGAAAGGTTCCATCCTTCGACACAGAAAAACCGCAAACTGGGGAGGAAGCGCTGAAACTAAAGCACAGACTCCTGAAAAGAAGAGACACTTGCTGGCATGTCTTCCGCCTTTCAGCCACGCTCAGATCCCATGGTGAAGGGGGCCATATAAATACTTAGCTAGTAGTTCGATCAGATGGACCAGCATTATTAACAGCATCAATGCCTACGGCACCCACCTTTGATCTCACCAGACACTAACAATATCTCCAGTAAAACCTGCTGTAAGTCACCCTCGACAAAGGCCAGTTCCCCGTTTAACTAAACGCCAAACAGGATTATATTGTAAACTCTAAAGACAGAAATGTACGGGCTGGAGGATGGGGGAGGAGATCAAGTTACATTCACGAGCCATAATATGCTGGTGGTAATTTTCAGAGCTGGATGGTTGAAAATGTTGCCTCATTGCCACACATGGATGTCATTTTGCTAAATGTAGATGGACATTTTGTAAATACTCGAGTCTAACAGTTTTGGTCTCCCTTGAAGGAACCACCCAAACGGCTCGACTGCATCAGCGCGGGTGGCGGGCTGCCGATGGCAGACTTTTGTAAAATACCCGGCGGGTTGAATTCTATCCTTCGCCTGGTACCATTCGCATCTGCTGCTCTTTTACAGTTACAGACCTAGGCTGAGAGCCACCTTGCACCCCAGTCCATGGCAAAACTCCCGTTGATTTCATCCGCCTACCTTACTCTGGGGATGGGCGCACAAGGACTGAGTGGGAAAATACCTTGGGACCTGACCGGTGCTGAACCAGAGGATTTGCTGGACCACGGGAGGTCAATATTGTCTAGCAGCATGACCAACACTTCCACTGCTCACTGGGCTGTTAGAAGACATTTGGGGCAAATTAGAGCTAAACAACAGCACAGAACACAGAGCCAGGATTGGTGGCTGCAAACAAACTTTATGGGACTGCGGGAAACTTGGCCGTGCCCATGCTAAGTGGACATCCAGCGAACTCACACCCTGCCGGACCACGGATGTTGGCGGACCAGCAAGTGCCCGTTTAGAGAAGTTCAACCTGTAATATGTTCTCTCCTTCGTTGAATTCTCTGCCCTGCATTCTCCTTCCTTTCCCAGTTCTGCTACATGTCCTGGTGGAAAGCATGGCCATGGGCAGTCACGTAAAGGGTGGCAAAAGCGTCCCACAGGTTTGGCTCTGCAAAGCACCCGGGAGAGACTCCTGCTGCTAGCTCAGTGGCTCCGACAGCCGGCATTCCTTGAGAGACTGCTCGCTGAGCCACTGAAAAGCACACCAGAGCGGCAGGCTGGCTTCCTACTCGGACCCAAACCAGAGAAGGTATTGAACGGACGCGATTGATTTTTGTCTTTTGGTTCATTTGCCCTCCACCAAAGCTCCCGAGGGCTTTCTAGGTCTTGTTACAAAGCATCTTCTTACATCTGCAGGGCTGGCTCAGTTCTCACAGCAGCACTTACAGACCGGAAAAAAACGTGGGTATTATCAGACGTGGGGCCAGTCCCAGGTGGAGCCAGCGTTCCCCTCTCGGCGTGTGCGCATTCAAAATAGGAATATAATATTTCCCTCGTTAGATCAGATTATGAAACTATCAAGTCCCGGTGACCTACCCTGGCAGTGGCCACTAGCTGATGCATCAGAGAAAGATGATTTCCACCCCACCATTATGCAGCTAGCTAATTGGGGCTTGCAATTCTGCATACAGAGGGGGAAAATCGTATTTGACACCTGGGTTGATCAGCCTACTCCATGAAGGAGACGGTCTAGTGGCCCCGGAGGCTAAGCTGGCGAGAGAACTCGGCTGTGAGGAGATGGGTGGGGAGCGACGGGCCCTGCAACGTGGTCCCAAGTTGCAGGCCTCACATTTACGATGCAGAGGATTAGCAGAACTGCACGTCCCTGTGGGGCAGATGGAAGGAAAGGTGCACTCTGAGGTGATGTGAGGATACAAAGGGTAGGTCTACACCGCAAGAAAACACTGATTCTTAGAGCCCAGGTAAACTGAGTCGAGTTTGTGGGGCTCGGGCTGACTGGGGGAAAAATAGCAGTGTAGACATTCTGGATTGTGATGCAGCCCGGACTCCAAGACCCACCCACCCAGTCCGAGCCCAAAGAGCTACCCCGCGGTTTTTAGTCCCACAAGTCCTAGTCAGCTGACGTGGGCCAGGCACGGCTGTGCCACTAGGGCTACATCTAAACTGCAAGCCTCTTTCAAAAGAGAGCATCTAGACTACAAGCAGATTTTTCGAAAAAGTGAGCCATTTTTTTGAAAGAGAGTCTAGACGCTCTCTTTCAAAAAAGTACAGTTTGCATTACGTAGCGCCTTTTTTCGAAAGAGCACTTTTGAAAAAAGATGTTATTCCTCATAAAACGAGGTTTTCCACGGTCGAAAAAACTGCCACGTTCTTTCGATTTACTTTCGAAAGAACATGGCTGCAGTCTAGATGCAGGGGAAGTTTTTTTGGAAAAAGACATACCCTGGGTGTGTCTTGACTACAGGGTTTTTTCGAAAAAAGTAGCCTTTTTTCGAAAAAACTTCCCCTGCATCTAGGCTGCTGCCACGTTCTTTCACAAGTAAATCGAAAGAACGTGGCAGTCTTTTTGACCGAGGTAAAACCTCGTTTTACGAGGAAGAACGCCTTTTTTCGAAAGTGCTCTTTTGAAAAAAGGCGCTATGTAATGCAAACTGTGCTTTTTCAAAAGAGAGCATCCAGACTGCCTGGGTGCTCTCTTTCGAAAAAGCAAGCCGCTTGTAGTCTAGACGCTCTTTTTCGAAAGAGGCTTGCAGTCTAGACGTAGCCCCTAGGTCTTTTGTTGCTGTATCGATGTACCACAGTGTATGGGATTTGGGCCAAAGGTGGCGGGGCGAAGGCACGGAGGCAGCGGTGGGAGAAAATGGGCAGAGCACACAGCCACAGTGGGAGAGCGTGAGGAGGCATGTAGCCTGTGTGTGAGGAGGACGGGGAGAAGGCGTTTTGGAAATGAAACGTGGAATGTGATGCAAAGGCAGGTCGGGAGCCTGAAGCATGTGGGCCTGTCTAGCTCCTTGCCCGTAATTAGGGGGTGCGGTGGGAATACAAGGATCTAGGAGACGAGCGCAGACACGATGGCCCTCAGAAGGGGGCTGCAGCAGCTGAGGTAGCTGCCGGATGAAGCTGTCTGAGCTCGGAGGCGATTGCGAACGGCGGGACACCTCGGCGGAGCACAGCCACACGTGGGGGGTCCCGGCTGATTAGCAACTGAAAGGAGGAAAGATGGAAATGGAAGAGGCTGCCTTAATCCTGGCGCTCAAAGCTGCAAAGAGCCGGCCGCGCGCCATTCCCGCCCCAGGGGGTGCGCGCTGCCAGCCAGCTGGGAAAACCTTCCCGACGAGTGGGGCGGCTCGTGCCCATTCAGACGCGGTGCACTCTCGTCGGGGGGGGGCGGCTGATGGGAACCACGTCTTTGGGGTTTCTTATTACTGAGTCAAGCCGGGGGGTCTGCCAGCACCCCCGCCCGGTGCTAGAGCACAGCAAGTGCCCACGGGGTGCTGGGTCTCCAGCTAGTCCCAGACCCCTGGTGGGGGCATCCTCAGTGAGCGATTAGCACCGCAAAGGACGCTCACTGCCCAGCCCGGTTCAGACCCATGCGGCAGTGCCCTCACATTCCCAGGTGTAGACCCCGGATCTCCCGCCATGAGGGGAAAGGCTGCACCCCAAGCAGCCAGTGGCGCGCCTCGCACAGGAGGAACGGCCCCCTGAATCCAGCAGTGCTGTAGGCAATGCCCTGTCTCCACACGGGCAGCCGAGCCGGGCCTCCCTGGGGCTCCCTTGCCACACGGAGTGAGTCGGGGCGGGCAGGAGGAGACGACGTTGCCAAGAGTCCCTGCTTTTGCTCCACCCCAGGATTAGATTTTCTCAGCTACCTTTTGCGGCTGGTGTGATGGATTTTCCCCAGCGGGCCACCTAGAACTGGGGTACCAGTGAGCCCTCTGGCCACCGGTCTGGGCCCCCTCACACAGAGCTGTTGTGGCAGGTGGCAGAACCGCTCCTGGTGCTACTCTCCTACCAGCATGCACACAGGTAGGGGCACACCCAGCTGCAGTTACCAACCCCTGCATGAACCATCAGCTACAGCCACAGAACCTCGGCTCCCTAGGCACCCCCCACTGGAGTAGGAGCCCAAAACGAAGCCGTCTTGCACTGTGCAGGGACCCGCCCAGTGGAAGATCCGAGGGGCAGAGGGCTAACCGGTACGGGGCAAGCAAAGAGACTGAGGGGAGCATATACAGTGACAGGACAGAATCACAGAGTCACAGGCGTGTCGGACTCTGGAAGGGATCTCAAGGAGTTTTCTTGTTCACCCGCCCAGGCTCAGGCAGGGTCAATCTGCAGCTCACATGGAAACAAACCTCTCGGTGTTCAGCTTCAAGGGAAAGGTGAAATGAACGACACCACTGCACACACTTGGTGGCCCCGATCTGCAATTGGCTCCCTCGATGCTACCACCATGCAGACAAAAACCAACCACCTGTCCGCCAGGAACAGGGGCCTGGGCACGGTGCCATCTGCCAATCCCCTGTTGGTTAGCCGCTGCTATGAGTCGCACCCCATGATAACATCTTCATGGAGGCATTCTGAATAGGGGCTGTGGCTGAAGGAGAAGGGGTGCTCAGAGCTCCCTGAACACGCCTCTGTTTGCGTATATTCATCAGCAGGTGGCCCGTGGCTCCCGGGGGTGTAAGACAACCCTGCCACAGCCAGAATTCCGGCCCTTAGGAATCTTTGCGGGGACTGGGATCTTCCGGCATCTCCCAACGCCCAACTCGTGACCCTGGCAAAGGAGAATTCACTTTCCGTGCCCTTCCCGGCTCCCTGCCACAGGACAAATCAGTCCGGATCGGCACAGCTGATCCGTGAGGTGCCCGCAGCTGGTAATTAACAGGAGGGGCCGGGGGGGAGGGGAGAAATCATCTCTGTGCTGATTCATGCCATTATCAGTTTCAGAACTGAGATGCTCCTCTCCCGGCTACGGGGCCCGTGGGGCAGGTTTGACTCAGCGCAGAGCCGGAGGCCGCTCTTGGTTATGAGTTCAGACGGTGACCCGGGGCGTTTGTTCCGAGTCTAGCGCCGTCCCGCTGCCTCGAGGTTAATGAAGGGAACCCTCCCGGGCCAGGGGCAGTGGGAGGCGGGCCCAGGAGTTAGGGTGCGATGCTGGGATTCAGGAGTCCTGGGTTGACAACTTTCTAATCGCATACAACTGAACACCCTTGCCTCGCCCCTTCTCTGAGGCCCCGCCCCCCACTCCACCCCCTTCCCTCTGTCGCTAGCTCTCCCCCACCTTTCCTCCCTCGTTTTCTCCAGGCTAGGGTGGAAGTTAGCTTGTGGGAGGGTGGGAGGGCTGCGGCTGGGGGTGCGAGCTCTGAGGTGGGGCCTGGGATGAAGGGTTTGGAGTGCAAGGGCTCTGGGCGGGGGTCAAGAGCTGGGAGAGGGATTTGGGCTTCCGCAGGGGGTTGGGGCGTGAGAAGGGGTACTGGCTCTGGGCTGGGGACCAAAATGAAGGGGTGAGGGTGTTGGAGAGGGCTTTGGGCTGGGGCCAGGGATGAAGGTGCAGGAGGGGTCTCCAAGCTGGGGCTGAGAAAGAACCCAGGTAGGTTCTGGCAGCCGTCGGGACCTTCCCGTAACTGACAGGACAAGTAAAGAGGGGTTTCTGACCTCTGATCTTCTCAACCTCCCTGGGAAAGCTGCCCACTCCCCGGGCCTGCCCCCCGCTTTCCCGATGAGACAGCCGTGGATTCCAGTTAAGGTAATCGTCCGGCTTAATAATTCATTACCTGCTTTCAGGGGAGGCCCAGAGGAAATCTAAAAGGCTGCTGCATGCATTCCCAGCAACCACACCGTTCGGAGGCGATCCTTGTGAAAATGGAAACGCAGCCAGAGCATTCTTAATAACGTCAGGGGCGGCGCGTGGCACCCTCTGTGCTGCAGAGGTCGGGGCGTTCACCTGCAGCTTTGATGTGAAACGTCACCTGGCGAAACACAGCCACCCACTGTGAATAAGGGTAGGCAACAGTTAGCCACCACTCAGGCCTATGCCTTTAATTACGAGGTAAAAAATAACACGGTCCCTTGCAGGACATTGGAAGGTATCCTGCATCTGCTTTACATGCCGGTTAGCCATAGCTCCTATGGCAAGAGCGAGGTTTTAAGGGGTTATAAGAGAGAGCAAACAGATCACAGCAGATTACCTAGTAAATAAACAATCCACCAACTAACCCTAAAATACTAGATTGCTAAGGCACATCCAGTCTATCTCCCTCCCAGGCTGATGATACAAGCAGCCCACCAGCTTCCCATACACAGGCTAGACATCACATTAGCGTGGGTCCGGTACTTCCACTCGTTCAGGCCTTGCTCCTTAGGTGTTTCCAGGAGTGCCCTTGTGGGGGTAAGGAGGGAGCCCCTCAATGATGTCACACCCCACCTTACCCGGCTTCCCCATATGTGGCGCAGGGGGTCCTCACCAAACAGTTCCCAGCCCAGTTTGTGGAATAATACGGGTCCCTCCAGTGGAGAGCACTGTGATGTGGTCTGGCCTTTGCATGCCCTGCCGAGAAATCCAGACCCATTGCCAATACTATTAACTTTCGATACAAAAACGATTCAAGTATACAAGGAAGAGATCGGAACTCAGCAAATCAGAGCCTCTCCAGGGCACTTTACATGACCCATCTTGCGCAAAATGCACCAGTATGATGCTATGATGAGGGCATCGTACTATCTCATGCCCCAGTAATGTGGCTGTGGTGAATACGGGGCCTCGTGTCATAGTGGGGTCCTATCATTCATTGGACCAACTTCTGTTGCGGGGGAGACAAGCTCCCGATCTACACAGGGCTCTGCTTCAGGTCTGGGAAAGGGGGTTGGAGAGTCACCGCTACATGGAACAGACAGTACAGTAACACTTTTTTTCCCCTGTTGTGTTAATGGGCCTCTTCACCTTGAATGGGCCTTTGCCATAGGTGCAATCTCCTTATTCTACACGATCCGTTGTATTCAGCTGTAACTATGGCTCCCTCTCCTAGGCCTGTGCCGTTAGAAAGCTCGTCTCTTTCACCGTTGGTCTTCTCTCTAATATTCTGCTTCCTCCTTTGGCTATTTCGGTCATAACCCTCCATCCAGCCCCCACTGCCCTTCTTCCACTGCTGGGGCTTGAGAAGCAGCTGAATGCATCTGCTTGGGGCGGGGAGGAGCCTGCCAAACTCTTTAAGGCAGAGAAGCAGCAGCTTTTGAAAAACGAAAGAACGATTCTTTAATCCTGCTCCTTAGGCAGGACACAAAGCCTGGGCTGCAGGTGAACCCCCTCTTCGGGGAGGCCAACCTGCCGCCCCTCCAGCCCACTGCATGCCCAGAGGATCCCTGACCCACCCACTCCAGCAGCTATGAGCCACTGGTCCAACCTGACCCCCGGGCCAGCCCAGGCAGGCCAGACCGCCAGCTGGAGCTGAGTCTGAGCCTCTGCTGGCTTCAGGGGAAGGAGGAGGAACGTGGGTAGGGCCACAGCTGGGATAAGGGGAGGTTTAGCATGCCCTGGCCTTTGGTACCCGCCACCCTCATCACTCAGCTACGTCACTGTCGCTAACCCCACCGCCACCCTGCTTTCTAGCCCCGCCCTCTCCTGTGGGAGGAGGGGCTATGGCACTCTGGTGGCATTGCAACACTCGGCCCCTAAATCCATAGTTTTGGCACCTACTAATTGGCCAGATTTTCAACGCTGGAAGCACCTGCAACTCCCACTGGCGAAATAATGACACATCCCCCCAGGCCCTGAGCTCTGCCATGCACATTGTCACTGGAGCCGCCGAGTTAATACACTCCAGCGTGGAGCTCTGCTCTTGAGAACATGCCCATCCCCAGCGCGCGGGCACAGACAGGGAAGATGTCTTTGGAAAGGTGGAGGGGGGCGCGCTGCTCGGGATGGCAGCCCAGCCCACGTGGAGTACGCAGGCACACTGCTCCAGTAAAAGGGAACCACCGATGAGAACACAGCGACACTGCTTTGCACAGCCTTAGGATCTGGCCCAATATACTGTACTGCAGGATGGTTCATCGTTGTTAAGCTGACTGGTAGAACACAGGCCTTAAAATAGCTCCTAGGGGCATCAGAAATGGGTCCCAAATTCTCTGAACATGCAGGGGGGAGGTGCATGGTAGCCCTGGGTCCATCTCAAAACCTATCCATTAGAGAGAAGGAATATGGAACTGATTGTGTATCCAAATGCCTTGCCTTGTCCCACTTCTGGGATAGGATTACTGCAGAACTGTTGCTAAAATGCGACCAGCTATCCAACACACGCACGCCCCCAGCCATCCACAGATAGCCGATTCCCCCCAGTTCACTGGGAGTCGTACGTCGTGGAGGTTTTGCTTAACGCCTCTGTCCCTGGAGAACTCACAATATGAATCCCAAAGGCTCAAAATCCAACAGGACAATTAACCCCACCCCACCCCCATTTTTTTAAATCATGATTTTTTTAAGCCCTGCTCATGCTCGTTGAGGGCCTGGCTTGAGGCTTTGGAGCTGAACTATCTCCACAGCTGTCCTTGCAGAGGCCGATTTATGTTCACACAGAGTCCCCGTTGCACCTCTCAAGCAGCAGCATGGGACTGAAAAATGGGAGAATTCATTTTAAGGCCCGTGCGCCCTGCCAGCTATTTTAAATAGCATGAAAACTGGAATATTTTAAGTGTGTGGTAGGGGCCATGACAAACATGTGACTTAGCATATGGGAAAAATCTGTCCAGATTTCCATATGTTCGTTTCAACGTGCGCCTAACTCCCAGGATGAGAGCACCTTGTCCTTTGCAAACCTCGCCAGCGATTCGGAACGGGAGCCCCGCCCTACGCTGGGGATTAATACTGCCTGGCCGTGGGATTGCAGATCATGGCTGAGCAAAGACCGTTATCAATATGGGCGCGGGCGCCGCCAAACGTAAGGCCAGGGCACGACGGTCACACGCTCACACCCTTCACTTTCAGCGAGAGGGAAGAAGCAGGGAAGGGATTCCAAGGGGAAAAGGGGGTTTTACTGCGGCGTGCGCTCTGCAGGCTGTCGGAAATTCACAAAGAGCACTGACCAGCTCCGATGTGCAACGGCCCTGGCTTTGGGTGTGATCACTTCCGCAACAGCAGTGAACTCCTTATCGTCTTCTATCCAAGCTCTGAATTATTAACTGCAGCAGAAAAAACATTCCCCGCTCCTATCTTAAAGGCGGGAAGCCGCTATACATGCACTGCACGCAATGCACACGTCTGGAACAATGGCAGACCCACAAATACGCTGCGTGAGGTTCAGTCAGACGCCCGCGGTTGCGTCTGACTATTCTTTGTGTGACAGTCGTGCTGACAGGTCACAGCAGAGACTGGCAGCCCCGTGGTGCTCGGCGTTATAAGAATATTTTGTGAGGCAGTCCCTGCCATGGTCAACTTACAGCGTCAATAGCAGCACAGCCTGGAAAAGTGACTTGCCCGAGGTCACAAAGTAGGTCAGTAGCAGAGTCTCCTGACCCCTTGCTCAGTATGACAGCCCTTGAGACATACTGCTTCTCTTAACTGTGTGCAGACCAGCAGCCACTGAGCGGGGTCAGACAGGAAAGGTGGAAGCTGCTGAGATTATGAACGGTTAATTTTTGAAAGGCAATTAAACCTTTCAAACCAACCATCAGAGATCAGTATGAATCCTGTGTGGGGACGGATTATCTCGCATCTGCTACTGTGGCATTCTTACAGCTTCTGCGGAAGCATCCTGGGCTGACCCCAGGGATATGGGGCAAAATGTGCTACGGGCCTGATTTAATGAGGCAATTCCATATAATGGTTATCTGTGTCACAGTAGCTTCTGAGTGTGCTACACAGTCCTGGGGGCTGTGTAAAACACCCAGGAAACTACTGCCTTTACTCTAGAAAGGGTAGTCGAATCAGCTGGAAGGGGAAAGGAAGGAAACACATGGGCAGCAGTGGTAGGACACAGCGTAGGGAGACAGAGCTAGGCACAAGAAGGAAAAGACATTTGGTGAAAACATTTGGAAATGATTTTTTTTTAGTTCCAATTTTTTCATGAATTGGCTGGGCAAAATGAATATTTCCCAACCATTTTGGTTTGGTGGAATACCCTGCGCCACTCGCTTTTCCTTTTAAAAACTCCCCCCCATCTTTTTCCAGCAAGGGCAAGGGGGGGAGAAGAAAGGAGAAAATGAGATATGCCCCAAAAAAGTGAATGGCAAAATTTCAGAAAACACTGGAAAAATCATACCCATTTTTTTCCTTTTTGAATTTGTCAAAACCAGGACCGATCAAAGAAACAGAAATGCTTTCACAAAAACATTCTGATCTTTGTCAAAATCTGATTGTTATTAGGGGCTCGGCAAGAAGTTATAAGGCTCCTAAGGGAGACCTGACGATCTATATGCAGGTGGCAGGACAATTAAAAAACCTAATAATCAAAAGAGATCAATGAGATTGGTTTCCCCAACTGGATACCAGCAAAATCAGATGGAGATCAAAGAGAGGAGGGAGACAACCCTGGGGTGAACAGCAGTAACAGCATCAGCATCTTAATAAGCTCTGTGCAACATGGAACCAATCCAAAGCCCAAGCAAGTCACTGGCAAGACCCCTGCAGACTTCACTGGGCTTTGGATCAAGCCCTATAGCGTTCCAGCTGCATGCAAGATCAAAATGCTCTGTGACACGACTCGTTTGATTAAAAATGCATGACATCCACAGTGGCTGAGGCCCCCAAATCGTGTCGTTAATATTTTATTTGTACAAGCTGTTGGAGTGAAACAAATTTATTACCCCTGCTCTCCAGCGGGGGGCTACCCCAGAAGCTGAAATGTTACGCGTTACGAGTTGGTAATTTCTTCTTCATTTTGCCCCCATCACACCACACAAGCCAGAAACACAAAGCAGCCCCCTCGGACTACTGGTTTCCCATCCAGCCTGCCGGCTACAAGGCGGCTACCTACCGAACAAATCATCAGGGATCACGGGATGATGTGTGAAATGCATTGTAAAAGCAGCAGGAAGCTACTTGGCCGGGACTAGCATCAACACTCTTTTCTGACCTGTTGTTTCCTCGGTGCTTACAGTTCTGGCACAACCTCCTTTCCAATAGTCAAAGCCGAGTGTTTATTCTAATGACTCCACCAGCCCTGCTCGCAGAGGCAGCGCGTCGCCGAGACATGCATCTTTTACCACCCTGTGGCTTTTGTTGTCTGGTGCCACCGGAAGCGGCCTGCCGCTTAAAAGTCTTTGTTTACCATTGGAAGGCAAGACGCCAGCGGTGCGGTAGAGCACATTCGACTCGGCGGGCAGACGCTCCGGCGTGTGTCCTGAGCAGGGCTATACAGACAGATGGACGTGCAGCTGCAAGGCATGTCTACACACCACGGCTGCGTCTACACTCTCGCTAATGCTGGCATAACTTATGTTGCTCAGGGGCAGAGCCAACCCGTCCAGGGGACCCAGGGGGGCTAATGGAGGATCTGGTGCCAGCAGCAGAGGTCAGAGTTCCACTTCCCGCCACCAGTGGGTGTGGGGGGTGGGCCCAAACCCTGTCACTGGGGCCCAGGCCCCACACTCATCCCCTGGGGGGCATTGCTCGGGGGACGGAGCTGGGGAGAGGGGTGGAATGGGGGTGGGAAGAGGTGGGGCAGTCCCTGGGGCGGCAGGGAAGTTGTCCCAGACTCTGTACCCCATAGGATAGCCCTGCTCAGGGGAATGTGGAGTCCTGGAGTTAACTGGAGAGCGATCGGCAGTTGATTTAGGATAAATCAGCCCCTGCTGGACCAATCGCTGCCCGGCTGATCCAGCCTGTAGTTGGAGTGTGTTAGAAAAACGACTATCGGCCAATCCAATGGGAAGAGTCAACATTACCATGGGACACCAAGAGAGGTGCTCCTTGTCTGTGTCTTGAATCCCAGCTTGTTTGCGGGCAAGAGAAAGGGGAGCATTTCAGGTCACTGACCTGTCGTCCCTCCACCTGATCAACAAAGGGCGCGGCAAGGTTTCAGCTCCGCCCCCCACCCCCCGAGCTCTCCCAGGCAAAGAGAACAAATGGGGATTGGAGAAGGGACCAGAAGGGATCCTCAGATTACAGAGAATGGAACTCAGTCCACACTGGGGTGGAGTCAGAGACTTATTTACTGAAAACAGAGGGGTTTTCTTTAAAAAAGAAAAAAAAAAAGTCTACAACGGTTTCCATTTTATTTTTTCTAACCTCGTTACGGTGAGAGCAGCCGTTGCTTTAAGTAGAGGCTCTGACTGCAGCGGGTGCAATAGCCGTCTTTACTTCTAGGCAAAACGGCCCTTTGCAGACCTCACTGGGCCCTGGAGCTCTAATGCAAGGTACGTTCCCCGTAGGGTCGCTTGTTACCTGAAACTGCTGTGATATACCTAATGAAGGGTTACCTTACAGCAGCAAATTAAACAGCATTTGAAACTTCTTGGAGCCTATCAGAGCAGAAATTCCTCTTATGTACAGCAGTTAAAACCTCGCTGGTAATATACTAATAAATTGGCAGCTTCCTCCTTTTTATGCTTCCAAATCTCCTTTGCACTTAGAGCTCCTTTTATTTAACTACCCCCAAACACTGTGCAAAGAGGTAATTTTTTAAGAGTGCCCCTTGTGTGCTAGATATGCAGGGCCCCTGCAAAACAGACAACCATCGCTGGGATAGCCATGTAATAGTCTGGGAAACTGAGGCA
The DNA here is from genome assembly GCA_019425775.1 of Rafetus swinhoei. NCBI lineage: Eukaryota > Metazoa > Chordata > Testudines > Trionychidae > Rafetus > Rafetus swinhoei. The sequence goes on along the minus strand of CM033439.1, from coordinate 76,128,991 downwards.
TGGCGATGTTATGGGATCTGCTGAAAGACAGAGCACATCGCTGCTGGAGCTGTGAGTCCCTGGCGCTCTGGTTTTCGATCCCATATGAGTGCCACTCGCTGAATATTTGTATGCTGCGTGTAATTCTCCATATTTCTGTAAACCTGCTCTTGACCAATACACTTCATGCAGTCCTTTCAGTAATTAGGAATTTTATTTTGGTAGGAGTACTCTATCTTTCTACTCCCATTATGGCCCATGCACCCCCTTTTCCTCATCCTTAATCTTACCCTCCCTTGACATATGCCACACGTTCCAGCCCAGGGTGTGTCCACACAGCCAAGTTATTTCGGAATAACGGCCGCTATTCTGAAATAACTATGCGAGTGTCTACACAGCAATTCCATTATTTCAAAACAATTTCAAAATAATGGATGGCTTATTCCGACTTCTGGAAACCTCATTCTACGAAGAACAACGCCTATTCAAAAATAGCTATTTCGAAATAAGTTGTGTGTAGACGCTCCACTTCTGCTATTTCGAACTAGCCCCTCACCAGGGCCATTCTAAGTTATTCCTGCTCGGGCTCTAAATCGAGATAGCACATCTACATTTGGGAAGCCTGCCTCGGACTAATTTTGTGGCTTCCCTTCAGTGTAGACATGCTATTTTGAACTAAGCTATTTCGGAATAACTACTCCAGAATAGCTTATTCCGAAATAACTGTGCAGTGTAGACGTAGCCCAAATGGCCTAGATGGTCTAACTCAAGTGCAATTCATGGATTAGAATGCCGGCTTGGATTCTTCCTTACTCCATGGCCATGAAAGACAAACAGCATATTGTTTCGATCCATTTTAAAGGGATTATCGTCCTTTTTCTTGCTTATTGTCCCATGTTCAACAAGAGTACAGAGCCTAATGTGTAACCTAAGCACAAACCCTTCTCTCATGAGTTCCATGAAAGACAGATGCTTACTTCCCGACCTGAAACAATCATCACTGACGACTTTGCTACTTGGCATAAATTGGCCAGAGGAGAGGAGTGCAGAAATGCAAGGGGGAAGCAGCATTCTGGGAAGGGAACATTCGTTTCTCAGACAGCGAGTGGCAAAGACCCTACGGTTTCTGTTCCTTGTTTTACGCACTGACCTGATGTTATGGTTAGCCATAGCAACCCAAAGTGGCCCGCAAAAGCTAATAGATCCGGGCCCCCAGAAGAGTAAATTTGGCCCTGTCTACCCTAAATTATCTTCCAAATGCACCAGACTGACTTCTCACTGTTGATGATCACATATGTCGATATTCAAATGCAGTTTTGAGAAAATAATCATATACATGGTCAAATACCCGATCTCCCACGTAAGCAACTCCTAATGCACCTCAGATCAGGCAGTAAGAACTGGAGTAAAATCCAACCTCCATGGAGGTCAAGGGCGGTTTTTCCACTTGTTACAAAAGGAGTCTGGTTTCACCCCAAATATTCCAGGGGAGAGAAAGAGGAACAGAAGGCAGAATCCAGGTCAGGCAGAACTGCCGGGTCTCAAGGCGTGGATGAGATGGTGGCGTGGGGAGGAGGGGGTAAGATTTATTAGGAACTGGGGAAACGTTTGGGAAAGGGGGAGCCTATCCAGGAAGGATGGGCTCCACCTAAACCAAAATGGAACCACAGTGCTGGCACTGACAGTTAAAAAGGTCATAGAATAGATATTTAAACTAAGGGCTGGGGGAAAGCACGTGGTTCGGAGACATCCCTAGAGGGAGGATCGGTTAGTGGAGAGTCGCTATGTCCGAGGAAGGAGGAGAGGTTGGAAGATGATAAAATACCAGTAGGATCTGACAAGAAACAGCTGAATGAAAAAGAGTCCTGTTCATTCACCTCACGTAATGGCAGACAGCTCACAAGCAACAAGTGCTTCTATACAGCAACCAATGGGGCCACCGGGCGATTGAGAGGCTAAAGGAGCACTCGTGGACTTTTATCCAACACCTCGCCTTCTTGGGGCCTGGGCGCCAAACAATTAGACCTCTCCTATCTGGATTCCTAGTACAGGCCTCGGCCTGACTTGTCTACCTCTGGCTCTGAGGGATGAGCAGGCAAACTCCCTCTGTGGCTTTTCCAGCCCCCCCCCGGTTTCTCGGGGTCCTGTCAGCAACCTTGCTGCTCTTCACTGTCTTCTCCAGCCTGTTGCTTGGCTCTTCTCTAGCCAAGCCTCTCCATTATTTATCTTAGAACCACATGACCTTCATTTCCCCGCTTTGAGGAGTAGAGCTGGCCGAGAATACTCTCTCTCTTAATGGGCTAGACACCCGGAGACAGGGCTGAAGGGTTGGGGTCTGATTTTTCTGTTACTTGCCCCAGGAGTGGCATAGCTCACTGCAACCAGCGGCATCCCACCGCAGAGGAGAGGGAAACCAGGCCCCTGCTGTGTTAGAGACGGGATCCGAGCGGAGCGAGACGCGGAGAAAGAGGATGACATGGCGTCTAGCGCTTTGTACGTGATTGCCTCCACATGGGGTGGCAGCGCCATCGCAATTTGGCCCCAATCACACGGACCGAGGGCTGTGACGAACAGATTGCTTCCTTGTCAAACGTATCACTGATTCTGCAGCCAAGTTTCCTGCCTGCAAGCCTGCAGCATTGCCGCTCCATTGCTTTCATATGCAAAGAGGATGTGCGCTCCATTGCCAGTAAAATTCGAGTGGGTGGAGAGGACATCTGCCTTTCCCATGCGATGCCTGCCAACCTGCCTCTTTGATGCTCCCAGAAGCCAAAAGCTCCCGCTCGCGCTGGTATTTTGACAAGCATTTCTGTTTTTCTTGACACAATGGGCAAAGTGTGTGCGGATGTCACGTGCCACCTGTCATATGTTTTTCATGCCATGATTAGCAGTTGCTGCAGCCTTCTGGAGGACGCTTGGTATGGCAGTGACCAAAGCAGGATTGGCAGCTTGGCTGGCAGGTGAAGCCTGTCTTGTGAACTGACCATTTAACGATGGGGCAGGGCTTTCAGGGCGAGGCTTCTGAGATGGCTGCAGTCGAAGCACTTATCTGAGGTTGGTTTTGGAACACCACCAGCTAAACAGAAGAGGGAACAAAGTTGATTAAGGAATATGTCAAGGCAGGAATGAGGCCAGCTGGCGGGGGGGGTGTTTGCAGCAGGGGTGAGGGAACTACGGATTTTGGGCTCGTTGGCAATTTTGAAAGAGTTGAAATAAAAAGGTTTCTGGTTGAACAGAAAGCGAAAAGGGTCGGACGTTTCTGTGAACCAAAAAGGAAAAAAGAAAAACGTTGGGTCTGTCTGGAAGCCGGACTCTGCAACACTCCCAGTGTCCCGGCAACCGCACAAGCACAACTGGCCTGTGATAGGCTGCCTAATTTGGCTACATGACCTGATTGGCTGGAAGAGTCAGCAGGCTGGCTCTTAAACCAGGTTCAGCTGCTGCTCAAAGCATTTGCCCATCATTGCGATAGGCCTGCACTTGCTTGTACTTAGCCGTGCCCCATGCCTTCGACCCAGGCTGTGCCCTGGCCTTGCCTCATTCCAGTTCTGGCCCTGGACGCTGGCTCTCACTTTTGGCTCTGCCCTTGGGCTCTGACTCCTGGCTCCCAACACCTGCTGGAACTGCGAGACTCGACACCTGCTCCAGACACTAGGCATGAGTTGACCGCCCGCGTGCCAGTCGCTGACCGTTTCACTTCTACAAGGTCAAAAGCTTTCATTTCAATTTCAGCCCCGTTTAAAGGTTTTTACATGTTTTTTAGACCAAATCAAAATAAAATTTTAAACCCAAATATTGTTTCAAACTGAAAAATTAAAGGGCCGGAGCAAAACGCTTTGATTGTTTTTCAAAATGTCTTTGTTTTGGGATTTTTATTTGTCCCCCTAAATAAGCAAACGTGGTAAAACTGACACAGATTTCTTTCAGGGTCACTAAATCTGCATTTTTCACCAAAAAGAAGTGCTAGATGGAAAACTCTGCCCAGCGCCAGCAGGGAGCAGGGCGTTGGTGCGTCTAAACGGGAACATCTGTTGTTTCTGTAATTTCTCAGCCTGCCTGCTGCAAGAGCCTACGCTGTGGGCTACACTAGGGAGTTATTTCGAAATAGCCCCCCTTATGTCAAATTAATAATTGGCGCATCCACACGACCAAGCCCGTTCTTTCGAAATAACAGGCTGGTTATTTTGAAATCTGAACTTCTGCTTTCCTTGGGGAACAGGCTTATTTTGAAATAGTTATTTTGGGAGCTGCTATTTCTAACTAATTTCCTAGTGGAGACATGCCCTTATTCAGCTTTACACCATGGCCCTTTTACCCCATTCTGGCAGCATCGAGTGTTTGAAAGTGTGTGTCTACACAGCATTCTGGAGAAACACCCCCCAGACACGGGGTCACATTAGTATTCTAACGAGAGCTGCATAGACATGGTGGCGGGGACTGGGCCGAGGCTCTGAAGCCCCTACCTCTCCTTAAGCTTCAAAGCCTGAACTTCAGAGCACTGTCTGCAGAGCTCTTTTCAGAGCCCTTGCTAAGCCCTGCTGGCCTGAGCCTGCCAACCTGGGCTGGAGGCTCACTCCAAAATGCTGTGCAGACATCTTCCACATGGCTGTAAATGGCCCAGACCGCTTTCAGTGCCCTGGATTTTCCCTGGCCACTGGTTCCTACCAGGTCCCCATGTACTGGGTACTCTTTGCACCTACAGTTACCTGACTGCTCAAAAGGGCAACTCACCAAGAACTCGGCAGGTACCCGATGGTAGCGTTGCCAGGTGTCCGGTATTGACCCGGACAGTCCGGTATTTTCGCCTCCTGTCCGGTAAAAATATTCAGAAAATACCGGACACCTAAAATGTCCGGTATTTTCTGTTTTTTCCCCCGGACAGGAGGCGAAAATACCGGACACCTGGCAACCCTATGACACACTCGGCAACTGGGCCCAGCCCCCAGCCTCTGACACCCCCCGGCCCCAGTCCTCCGCCCCCAGAACCCCTGCTTACCTGGCTCCGCAGGGAAGCTGCGTTCTGGCTTGATCAAGAAAACAAAATGGCCACCGTCAAAAAGCCTAAAGACCAAGGGGAAGCAATACCTTCCCTGGGTCTTAGTGCTCAGCCGCTCCCTGTTCCTATCCCTATTCTGACTCTGCATGCACTGAAAGGGCCATGCTGTTTTAATGCTGGGGGTTTTTTCTCAACAACTTTGGTCTCCCCCATTTTTTTCCCCTGGTGGTTTTTTTTTGTGGGGGGGGAGGTGTTCGATATTTTTGGTTAAACCATCTAGCAACCCTACCCAATGGACAGCCCTGTGTGCCAGGTGCCGCAGACTTCAGAAAGCATTACCCTGCAACCTGTAAATGCTAATTCATGCCTGTGTAACCCACACACCTTCTGAGCATGGTGTGCTGTCCCGTCTTCGCTGGGAGCCAGCTGGCTTTTAGCTCAAGCTGTGGAAGCTTGTGCGCTAAGCTCCAGCGGTCCCAGGTTCAAATCCCCCTGTCGGTGTTACACATGCAGATTTCCAAACCAGAAACTCCCACATCTTTCCACCTAAAGAACCCAAGCCAATGTCTCATTCCTCCCAATGAAAGACTATTTTACTCTGCTATAAAGAAATGTAGGGATTTATTGACTGGACGACTGTAGCAGTGAAACGAAATGGTTAACAGGCCATGCGTCAGAGATGTTCAAGCTCTGTACATAAATACATATCAGAGAGGAAAGCCCGTACCTTTCCTAAAGCCGGGTTTGGGTGCCTAATTTGCCTGCTGTATTAGTGCAACTTTGCATGCAAAGACCGGGTAATTATGAATGCAAATGATCACTTTGCATGTGCTCATGCTGGTGCAGTAACTTGTACATTCAAACCATTGTCACAGCAGGCCTCCACACTTGAGAAAATGAGGATTTTGCTGTGTATTTGGGAAGGGGCCTTGGCCTTAAAATCTCTTTAACTAAAATTAGGAAAATAATGAATGTCAGTAGCTGAGTGATCTGACAATAAGGACTCATCTGTGTGCATGCAATGGAAAGACACAAGAGGCTATGGTAAATGACAGAAGAAACAAAAGCTTTTTAGAAAATCACCTTAGAGGGCAGGGAGCTGTGTTAGTCTGTATCTGCACAAACAAGGAGGAGTCCTGTGGCACCGTAGAGACTGACCGATTTATTAGGGCATCAGCTTTCGTGGGTAAAACCCACTTCGTCAGATGGAGTGAAGTGAAAGTTACAGAAGCAGGAATATATATAAGCTGGCTAATGCGTTACAAAGGCAATTTCCTCTCTGTGGGCATTCACACCTCCACACCAAATGCCGTGAATGACGCACTTCCACCCTGACTTGATTAGCATCATCAACACAAGCAACTTCTCCCTCGTATATATTCCGGCTTCTGTAACTTCCACTCCAGTTCATCTGATGAAGTGGGTTTCCCCCCCAAAAGAGTATGCCCTAATCAATCTATTTGTCTCTGAGGTGCCACAGGACTTCTCTTTTATTTTTTTTTAGAAAATGATGAAGATGCCTTTAACTTTCAAAAATGACAACTGAATATTTATCCCCTGCTTTCCCCTGACGTTCTGGTGGTAAGGCGAATACTGCATTGCCTTAGAGATATCACCGCCAGCCATGAGTACGCGAAAATGAGCTGCCGCGAGTTCACCATGTCAACAATTCCAAAGGGTGGGCTTCCTCACACTTCCTGCAACTTATCTGTTCAGTCCCCTAACGAGCCCCGGATGACTGGTTGGAGGTACCTGTGGGAAGAGCACGGAAAAAGAAAACGAGAAGAATCCAGCCCGAAAGTTCCATTTGTGTGGAAGAGGCACCGTGGTCTACTGGAGTGTGCATGGGGCTGCGACCCGGGACCTTCTGCATTGGGATTTTTTTCTGTAGTGATAAAGCAGCAGAACTACAGTTACAGTTGCATCTCTGCTTCTGTGTCAGGGTCGATATAGCCAAGACCTCTCCAACTGACCCTCTCCGGCCAATTTTAGTGCGGCCACTTGCACAGCTGGGTCAACCCACACACCTTATGTTGGCCTAGTTCTTCCCTGAACCCTGATATAGCCTTGGCCACCACAACATCCTCTGGCAAGGAGTTCCACAGTTCAACTGTGCGAAGAAATACATCCTTTTGTTTGTTTGAAATCTGCTACCTATTGGCTCTTGTGTTATGGGAACAAGTAAATAACTTTTCCTTATTCACGTTCTCCACACCAGTCATGGTTTTAGAGACCTCTATCTTATCTCCCCTTATTCTTCTCTTTTTGAAGCTAGAAAGTCCAAGTCTTATTAATCTCTCCTCATATGGCAGCCATTCCATACACCTAATCATTGTTGTTGCCCTTTTCTGCACTTTTTCCAGTGCCAAGATGTTTTCTGAGATGAGGTGACCACATCTGCGTGCAGTATTCAAGATGTGGGCGTCCCGTGGTTTTATATAGAGGCAATAAGAGATTCTCTGTCTTATTCTGTATTTCTTTCTTAATGAGTCCCAACTTTCTGTTTACTTTTTTGACACTGTGGTGGTTTACATGGCTGGATGTCCTCTGGGCCTTATTCCCGCTGTGCCCCCCGTACAATGAATGAGAACAGATTTGGACTGCATGAGATGTGTCCAGGAACTTGGACAGGTCTCTGATTTGGCTTCACAGCTGAACACATACAAGAGTGACAGTACAAAAGCTATTAATAAGTGTTGGAAGAGCAGAATGTGGAGTTTCTAGCTGGATGGACAGTGTGTACTGCATGGTACAAGCATTCTGCTCACAGAGGGAGGCCTTCTATTGGACAGCAGTCAGGGGGGCTTTCTCTCAAGCATACACTCAGTATGTTGGAACAGAAATTATCTGTGATTTCTCTGGCCAGCCCTGCCACAAACTCCATCCACTCTTCACTCATTCTGAAGCACGACCGGGAACACCACTGCCCTGAGACAGAGTCGCCCTTTACCCCAGACCCTGCACTAGAGATGTTACATTTAGATTAATTGGCTAATCAAGTAGGCGATAAGGGTGCCTCTGCCTTTGAAATGTAGCACCCGCTTGTCTTGCCCTCCGCCCCCGCTGCCTCTATCTGAAAGAGTCAGCAAGGTGGGGGGGAAGGAATGACTAGTTGACTATCCTGTTGACTATCTGATAAGCATTTGCTTTTGGACAGTGGACTAGTCATTCACATTCCTACCCTGCAAGTCAGTGGGGTTGTAGGGTGGGGAAGCAACAGCCATGGAGTCAGCGATCAGTCCACTCTGATGTCATTAGCATGGACGTCACACTCCCATGGCTGTGTCCCTTCTTTCCTTTTCTTTCTTTTCACTTCAGCATCGCAGGAAGAGCGCGATAGTGCCCAACAGCTTATGCCCTAGTATCCTAATACACTTGTAAGTCCTTAAAGGGTCACTGGACTTCTTGTTGTCTTTGCTGAAATGGACTAACACAGCTACTCCTCTGAAACCAGTCATGGAAGTGTGTGTTGTGTGGGCAGAAGCAGGGGTGGTGGGGTGCAGCTGATATTTATAGGGGGGAAGGAGTCAATATGCTCAATGGCCAAGAACGATGAGGGTGCTGAGCGGTGGGACCGGGAGCCCTTGAAGAATGCTGAGTTGAGAAAAACTCAAGCTTGGGAAAGCCAGGAGTCACAAAGTGAACTCTGCCGTCTTTCAGATGTGTCGGGATGCCTACCACACGGACTGCACCTGGAGTGTGTGCCCATAGCTCTATTGGCTACTGCCTGCTCCGGGGGAACAGAAGGTTGGTGGGGAAAGCAACCTTGTCCCCACTTTGCTGCTCAGTAAAGCTAGATGGAAGCCAGCGGGTGTGAGTGAATGAGGTGTAAACAGAGGTGAAGAACCTGTACATGCCAGCAACTGTGGATTGCCAGTGTAAAGGTTGGTGTGTAATGGCTAGTATTCAGGCTTTGGTGAAATAGGGTAGAGTTAAGGTTGCCTGGGCAACCTTAACGCTCCATTTCCTAGTTTTCTGAAGTTTGGGTTTTGCTCACCTCTGTGTTCTGCAAGGTGATGGGGGGCAGTGAGTGAGAAGTTGCAATGCCCCTCAAATTTGTGGCACCTCAAAAAGTTGCAGCATGTTCACAGTTGCCGTTTTTGCAACACAACGGCAGCTCACAATTTTCTTACAATCCTATAAGAAGTAGTTTCAGGATTATGGTGTATTTAAAAAGGGTGTTCAAATTGTAGGCTGTCACTTGAACTTTCAGGGGTTTCCTGGTCCTGCCTGCAGGCGAGGCGCCTCTGTAGGGAAGCATGTGATCCGGGCTCAGCAGTCTTCATTCTGCAAGCAGACAGGCCAGAGTAAACTCAGGTGAGTTGTGCCTGTCTCTGTTTTAAGGAGCAGTCTGCTTTGCCTCTCTCTGGTTTTGGATTCTTGTGTGTTATTCTTCTGAATTCTAATAAATAAAGCAGGGTTACCTTGCAATCTTCCAGCCAGATTTTTTTTAAATTTAATTTCTCCGTGGAGACAAAATTCATCTCTGGTGTCCAGTGGATTTCTCCTAGAGCCAAATGAGTTTGGCACTGGGGCTCCTGTGTTGTTGCTGCAAGCTTTACTTTAATACAAAACAAATCTAGGCACAATTAGCTTTCGTCTCTCTCTAGGGACTGTCCTGAGGCTAACACTGCTTATTTAGCTAGGTTAGTCTGACCTCTGAGAGGAGCAGGAGATTATAATCTGAAATGGGAATGGGAAGGGGCTTAGTTAATGTTATTTTCTGTTCTCACAAAAGACTGAAGAACAGATACGTGTCATTCTGTTCCTGGTCTGAAGTTTCACCTTTAGGACAAAGATTTAAAACCAAAAGTGTACGATCTTGTTAAATATCTGGAGACTTTTAATCAGGTGCTTTGCTACTTCAGCTCTTCTAGTGGGCAACTAAAGCACCCATTTAATTGAGCAGACAAGAGCAAAAAACAAGATCCAGGTAGTGGAAGCTGAAAGCCAGAGAAAAAATAAGGCACATTTTAAACAGTGAGGGCATGTTACACAATAAAGTTTTGTCAGAAAAACAGCCGTTTTTCTGACAAAACTTGAGGAACGTCCACACTGCAATTGCTTTCTTCCGCAAGAAAATCGAAAGAACAGAGGTTTTTTTCTGGTATTGGTAATCCTCATTCTATGAGGAAGAAGCCTTTTTCCAAAAGAGCTCTTTTGCCAAAAGGCATGTGTGGACGGGGAAAAGGGAGTTCTTTCGCAAGAAGAGGAAAAAGAAAAAAGCACAGGTTCCCTGGTTGCCATTCCATCCATAGCAATCACGGCTTACACGCGAGAGAGCGTCCATTCAGTGTGGACGCTCTCTTTCAAAAAAGCAGATTGCTTTTTTGATGCACTTTTGCATTGTGGATGCTTTCTTTTGGAAGAAGTTTTTTCAGACGATCTCTTCCAAAAAAAAAGCTTCTTCCAAAAGAAGCCTGCAGTCTAGACGTAGCCTGAGGGTAAAGAACCATTGGAGCATATTACAGAGGGATATGGAGTCTCAGCTGGCTGGTGTTTGAACTCAAGACTGGATATCTTTCCAAAAAATTATGCTCTAGCTCAGCCTTCAGATATGGGCTTGATGCAGCAATGGCTTAAGTGACTTCATTAGCCTAGGTGATCCCAATGGTTCCTTCTGGCTTCAAAAATCCTGAGCTGCCCCCTTGGGACAGTTGTCCGGTTCCTTTGCAGCAGCAAGGCAAAGTGGAGAAGGTGAAGGTGGAGGATCTGTCCTGAACTAGTTTTCCAATCTGCTTTCTATGGCAGGAGGTGGGGCCTATTGCAAGGGCTGTCCGGCTGGGAAGTGCTCCGTCAGCATGTCAGGCATTTCCATAGCAGAACCAGGATGCTGCTTATTAGCATGCGATCCATTTGCTTTCTGGAAAGGAATGAACTGTTTGCCCTTAAAGGGACCCACGATTTTCAAAAGCAACACGCCCAGCTCGCGCCGTTCCCGTTGCTGCTAATGGAAGTCATGTGCCCAAACCCTTGGGGTTCCACACAACTTGGCAGCTTGTGAAAAGCTTTCTTGGAAGTTAGTCCATTAATTTTAAAAGCATTTATTTAGCTCCTCATGGAAGCCCAGGACAATGCAAATGATAAGAGTCAAGTTCGGAAGCAATTTTTGCCATGCATTCAGGATGGGGAGAATATAAAAAAACTACAACAAATCATAGAGCCCAAAGTAGACACTTTGCTCTGGCAAAACACACAACATGAGCCTACAAGCAAGGCCTGCTCGAGCCATTCCTGCGCCCCGGGCAGCGGGTGTGCGACGCATGTGCGGCTCCACCCCCAGGCACATGGCGCATGCGCGGCCCCGCCCCCCGGCACGCTGCGCACTTTACAGCTGCAACCGGGCGCGCGGTGCCTGATTGCTGCTCTAAGGGGCGCTGTGCAGCCCCCGGCCCCGGGCGCCTGATGGCACCTGTAAGGGGCACTGCGCCCCTTACAGCTGCCATCAGGCGCCCCCATAGGTTAGTGCCCCGGGCAGCTGCCCGGCTAGCCCCCCCCTTAATCTGGCCCTGCCTACAAGTGCACAGCACATCGTTTGTTCTCACTCTAGATCACAGACGTGGATTCTAAATGCAGCCAAACAAGTTCTCAGCTAGAGCTGGGTGAAATTTGAAAACAAAAAACAATTTAAAAAAAAGTAGTTGCACGTTGACCAAAATTACTTGCAAATTTGTGTTGAATTATGTTTCAATTAAAAAATGGCATGGGAGAGGAGAAAACAACAGCAATTCTGCACAAAATGCATACCTTGTGCGGCTTGTCAGAGATGTTTAGCTTTACTGTTCCTGGATGCTCTGTGTGTGTGTCTATATATATATATATATAGCACTCGAAAAGCCACAAATTCATCAGTTTCTACTTTCCACAAAACTTTCTGCACAGCTCCCACAGACATGGCACGTATGAAAAGAACAGGAGGCATGTGGTGGAGGCGTTACCCTCTTTCCAAGACATTCTCTTTCTTCCTCTGTCTTTAAGAGACACTTAATTGTAATCCTTTAGTTTAAGGCCATTTAAAATACAGAATTATCCGGCAACTTTTTTTCTGGTTCTTCCAAGCAATTAAAACTACTCCTCAAGACCAACCTATCTGGAGGATGACAGGATAATTGGGGACCCATTGGTGTAGCTGTCCTGAGATGTCAAGGATATACAGAGGTGTAGTCCTAAGATTCCAGCGACACACAAACTTAATAAGTGTTGGGGTGAATCTAATAACCACTTTGCAGTTCTCAACAGCTCCGGAGTGGATGCCAGCCACGTTCAGATTTTGTTGCCGTTCTATTCAGTTCCATTTAACCCCAATAGCGGAGGAACAAAAAGCAACGCCACTCTGCTGAGTGATCTCTAGAGTTTCATGCTGAGAAGCTCATTCGTTTTTTGCTTTGTGGTACAGTTGGGCCCCAGAGGACATGACGTTTATAAATGCCTTTGCTGTCATTTTTTTTGAGCATGGGTGAGGGAGTACAGTGGGCCCAAGAAGAGAGGAGATGTGTAAAAGCAGCCAGCAATGGCTGAACTCTGTGTCAAGCGTAGTTAGTGAAATTCCCCTTGAGTATGATGGGGAGAGAGTGGAGCCAATGCTGAGAACCTCGGCTGACCCCCACTGGGTCACTAGCAGAACGGGCAGCCAGCACGGAGGCAGCTAAGAACAAGTCTCGTTCTGGTCTCGGCTAAAGGACTGCGTTCCTTAGCCGGAAGGAAGCCGGAGCTCCCTCTGAGATTTGTAGGCGGAGCAGCTGCTGGAGGGAGACAGGCCCAGAGACTCCTAGCGCGAGGCACATACAAAAGGGGTTAGTTGTTGTCACGCGCATGAGGCTGCTACTCCAGTTCGAGTCTGCGGGGGCGGTTACGCCTACCAGGCTGGATGGGAGTTGTGAGCTCCAACATATTCTTTCCGCAGTGGGCTGTATCCTGGGGATGCTGCGTCACGTGGTGCGCCCCGAGAGGCCAGTGCACTCCAGAAATGCCGACTGGCTCACGATGGACCCGTTCAGAGCAAGGCCCCGTGTCGCAAGGAAGAGAACTTTCCCAACTGAGGTATCAGCACGAGGCGTAATGAGGAAGAGGTGAAGCCCCTTTCCACGGCCCGTGCCCACCTGGACGGGACATGGCATTGAGGACAGGACTGTGGGGCACAGCCCAGCTTGGGCAGGGAAAGGCCAGGCGATTTAATAGGATCTTTCCCTTTCTAATGTCCACTGTCCTTCAAACTGGTGTTTGGAAGGACTGAGTTTTGCTCTGCATGTTCAGGAGCACTGGGATTATTCAACTCTGCAATGCCTGGAAACCCCCCCTAGTTAGATGTTACTTGGGCCACGTGTTCCCACGCTGGGGGAACTCACTGGCACAGACAAATTCATCTTCCTCGGCTTGGTTTATAGAACAACTGGGAACCAATCAGCACCACCATCCCGCCCCCAGAGACCCAGCAAGCAGCTGCCAGGAGAGGGATTCTCCGGCAGAGCGGAGTCGCAAGGCGCAGAGGGCGGCAGCTTGGCCCATACTGGTGGCTAAGCACAGTGCAGAGAGTGGTTTCAGCCCCGGGGCCCTGACAAATACAAGCTGGGTAGTGGCAGGGTATTTCCGTTAGCCAAGATTGAGCATGTAGCTGAGTCTCTCGTTTTACTGAGGCTGTTAGCTCTTGCTTGGCGGAAGGAGCCATTCCTACCAGCACGGCTCGACGACACCTCAGTGCCTGGTCTGAGAAAATGGGCGGGGTGGGGAGGGCTCACAGTGGCAAATTTGTCTATCAGCTTGGGCCTCTGCTAAAAGCCAAGTGATTTGCATCCGGCTCTGTTGCCATTTCCTGTGTTTCTCATTGACTGGGGCACCGGCAGCCTCCCCCGGCCCCTAGGCCAGATGTGGGAAGGGTGGCTCCATGCTCCCAGAAGGGGTGGACAGCCAGCCCTCCGTGACAATGAGTAACCTAGGAATTAGCAACAGAGCCCATCTCCCCCCACCCCAGACTTCAGAGCCAGACGGGGTTCCTTTGCTCCCCATCCATGGGCCTGCTCATTGATCCAACTGGGGGCACTTGATGGACAATGGAGGAGTTGCCGGGAAAAGTTACAAGTTACTGGCAGTAGCAATGCCTCTCAGCCTGCCATGACGCACACATGGGATGCAACGTGCGACAGACCCAAACTGAGGAAGCCAAAATAGTTCTTCATGTGACATTCCCCGGCCATCCGTTGCCATTCTAGACTAAGGTAGATTTGTTATTATCAAGGTCACATGTACATTGCTGCTAGCTAGGCCTCACCCAGAGCCCTGGATAGACAATACTGTGGGGGTCGTTCCTTTAGGGTGAATCACTCTTCTGTCATCTCCATTTTACGAGCTTTGCTGTCTGAGGTAAATAATTTGCCTCAGTAAAAGTGAGGGGCACCCAATTTGGGTGGAACTCTGTGACTGAAATGAGGGAAATTTGAGTCGCGTGTTGCTATGGTTTCAGTTGAGTTGGGGGGAGATTTTAATTTTAAATGCTAACTGGCCAGGATGGGCACATTAATTCCCTCTGCGCTGAGAGTTAAAGCACACGACCCAGGGCAAGGGTGAGGACTGGCGGCTTACATTCCTCTCAATCACGTTCCGTCGCTGGCCACAAGCTTTTTATTTCTGGCGGTGTCTCTCATTTGTGATTGACGAGTGGCAGCTGTGCTTTTGGGAGAAATGGGACATGTCTGGGCAATGCAAACCCACATCGTAAAACCAGGGATCGCTTTACGGGGCAATTTCATGGCAGGCTGTACCACGGAATCTATATTTGTCACAGACTGGTGCTCCAGCAGCTCCACGTTCCTGTTTACAAAGCATGATTAGCTCTCGCGAGAGCGAAGAAACCCCGACAAGCTGACTGGAGAGTAGCTAATGCAGTGGTGTTTTCCCGAGTCTGCAAAGAGCCTGGAACAATAGCTCTGAGTGGTGGGAACCGCTCCATTCCTCTTTGGGACTCACTGAGGCTGAAGCCCCAACATCAGTTGACACTGAAATGCTGGATTACTCGAGTGACGACCATTCTAGCAGAAACATGCTTGATTTTATAGGCAGATGTCGTAGTGCAGGGGCGGGGAACCCTTTTGGGTCGGGGGCCACTGACCCACAGAGAAATCATAGTGCAACGGCCTTCGTACCAGTATATCTATGTCTACAGTGGGGGGAAGGGGTTTGGATCACACAGACTAAACGGGTATAGTTAACGGGGTACAACGTGTGTGTGTGTGTAGACAAGCCCTTAGTCACTTCTGAAACAGGGATTTAAGTCCCTAAGTCTGGGCAGAAACAAGGCCGATTTAGCTCTGTCTTTGAACGGTGGGGAGGAACAGGTGAAACCAGACCAGGCATCCTTCGGGAGAGTACACATCTCCTGGCTGGGACACCTTTCCCCACCCCTCGGACCAGTGCTGGTGAAGACATAAGCTAACTAGGTGCCATCTTAGGGCCTCACAATATGAGGAGCCTCTAAAACAGAAAAAAAGAACAGACTCCATTTCACATTCTACCAAAACTGGTTGCTAAATAAAGGAGATACGGAAAAGTCTCTTTAAGTATATCAATTTAGGATTGAACAAAGACTGTGAGTGGCTAGCCAACTACAAAAGCAGCTTCTCCTCTCTCCGTGTTCACACCTCCACCTCAGCTGCTAGAAGTGGGCCACATCCTCCCTGACTGAATTGACCCCGTTATCTCTGGCCTTCCTGTTGATTGGTACTCCCTTCTTTTCATGTGCCTGTATATTTATACCTGCCTCAGGAATTTCCACTACATTCATCTGATGAAGTGGGATGAATACGCCCACAAAAGCGTATGCTCCAATACATCTGTTAGTCTACAAGATGCCACAGGACTTCTCGTTGTTTCTTTAAATATAGACGTTTTCATTCGAATATGGCACAAATACACACATCTGGCTACACAAATATTCCGACCTTACCCTTCATAAATTGTTCATTATTGACAGGCAGGAGGCAAGGGCTGAGACCCGCCCTCTCCCGATAATTGCACAAAATTAGTATGTCTAAGAGTAAGTCTGCTGTCAGTCTCCTAAGGCAGCGTATTGTTGGCCAGCTGCTCCTGATCAAATACTGGCTGAGCCTTCATAAGTCATCTAAATAAGTAAATAATCCCACTGCCAATAAATCCAGGAAACAAGTGAGGTTGGCGATGGCAGAGTCATGAAGCAATCCTGCCAAACTCGTACTTGCATGGGAATGGTCTTAGGAGTGACATCATGGGCAATGGCCCCTTGGCTGGTAACAGCCAGAAAGCCACTGTCTTTCATTTACGATCCTGCACGGTCAGTCGGATAGTGCCCTTCTTAAGTGTTAGACTGTTCTTTCTTCTTTTGATCGGCACATACGCATTCTTGTGTGTTTTAGGGTGCTTGCTGCTTTCTGCACCACAGGACAGATTGCAGGTGATCATCTTATGGATTTGGCTGGGTGGACCTCGAAGACGATAAATTTGTGATGCTAAACAAAAGGACATCTTTTCTGAACAACTGGGATTGGCCAAGAAAAAATAAAATATAGTAGAACCATAGATGACCATGTGGGCAAAGATTGGCTTATAGACAAGTAATTCTAAAACATGCTTGCTGAAGTTAAGGACTGACTGTGTTTAGATAGGTGGATGAGAAGTAAGTAATAGCATACACAGTGGAGAATGGTCCTGGTATCCTGCCAGCCCCTCAACATTGATATAGTCTCTCCAGGAGAATGGAAAGGAAATTCAGTGGGAGGTATAGTCAATCAATTAGGGAAGGATGTTCAATCCAGCCAGAGAGTGCTGTAGATGAAAATCTCTCCAATACGTTATACTAGAGCATATTAAATATCTTGATTTCCTCAAGACAAGCAATTTCTTGAGGAAAGAGTGTAAATTGTTTGCAAAGAGGACTGACCCTCATTTTACGGACCATGGGGGTGTGTGCGCTTTGTTGCGTGACAAGAAGTTCCATGAGTTAAGATTAAAAGAAAAATAGAAAGTACTTTTTCTAAAACCCATCTGTCTTTTTCCTAGAAAACAGCTCAGTGCGCTAATTCTATTGTATATACTTATTAAACAAATATTTCCCTAGAAAATTCCTCGCTGCCATAAAAATCTAATTTCCAGGGCTATCCTGCAGCATGAGGCGAGCAGGCAGTAACTGCTCATTCCCATAATTACAGAAATTGTATTAGCAGATTAACATGAAGCAGCATTCACACAGAATAATGCAGTTACATGGCAATGCTCCCAAGTGGATAAAAAAGGCCATCTTGTCTCTGTGGTCTCACAACCGGCTGCATGACTTTGGTGTCACAGTACTCAGTAGGGGAATTTAAACTTCTGACTTCGGCCCTGGTCCACAGCCCATTGAAAGATGTGGCGAGGCTTCTATTGATTGAGGTGGGCTGTACTGTGTCACCTTTCAAAAGTTTTGTTTCTGTTGTTTATTAGGCAGGGTTTCTTCTAAGGCAGGGGTGGGGAACCTAAGGCTGGGGGCCCCAGCTCGCCTGGATCTGGCCCCCAAGGCTCACGGCTCCCTGCAGCATTGGGGATCCCACACTGGTGCTCCAGCCCTCCTGTTGCCCCACCAAGGGGCTGGAGGACCCAAAATCTGCTAGCTGGCCCCCTAGCCTCAGGTGTGTGAGGGGAACGTGGGGAGGGCCTTTCTGCTCCTTAGTTGGGGGACACATCGGTGAGGGTTTGTGGGTGGTTTTTTTTTTTTTTTGCTTCTCACTTGTGTGCAGCCCCTGCCTGCTTTTTCTGTGGGTCAGCGACTCCCGCCCCAAAAATGGTTCCCCAACCCTCTTCTAAGGGTTGATTTTATGCACCACTACAGCCTGCTGCAGTTTAGATTTCCCCAGACTGTGTATGACAGACAGCTGAGAGTGTGTGTGGAGAGGGGGACAAGGCTCCAGGAAGGGGCGGGGCCTCAAGCAAGAGCTTATTTAAAGGGCCCGGCGCGCCGGTTGCTGCAGAGACATGGGATTCACTAACAAAGATGGCGGAAGTAAATTTATAGTGAGAATGTGTCATATTGGACATGAGCCCAGAGCAAGCTGGTCCTTAGACTTGGCCAGGAGTTTTCCAACGAAAACGTGTTTTCACTGGAAATTTTGATGAGCTGAAACCACGTGCAAAACGGCAGCAGGTTCAATGAGACATTTGACGTGAAAAATTGTTGTTTAAAAAAAGTTTTGCAATTGTCAGACAAGGTTTCAGTTTTGAGTCAAAAATTTAAATTTAGTCAATTTACACTCAAAAAAAAGATGCAGAGGACAAACGGGCAAAAATGAAAATGGAACATTTTGATTGGCCTGACCCCAAATGTTTTGACTGATTCAAACCATTGTTTCTTCGTACCATGAGTGAGAAACGTTTAAGATTTCAACTTTGCTGCTATTTGGGTCAAGAACAAAAACGGAAACGTGGGATGTTCTTGGGGGGGATAAGAACATATTTCCTGGTCTGCTCTAGCTGTCTCCGCCGTTGCTCAGCTGCCCTGAGGAGCCTCACAGGAATAACCCTGCTCTGCTGCAACTCCGGTGAGCGCTTCCATCAGACGCGTCCCGTTGTGAGCAGCTAGGCTGGTGGGAGTCGGAGCAGGTCTGGCTCTGCCTCTGCTCAAGGACCAGAGTAGCTGGTTGGCAATGGGGCGGGGGTGAGGGAGAGAACTTTACTCCTCCTCAAAGCAGGGAGGAACAGAGAAAGAATTAGGACCGAGTCCCATTTCATTCTCCAGTCTGTGCTCTTGGGGCCATGCAGCACCTCATTCAAAGCAGATGGCAATGTTACAACCTCGCCTGGTAAGAAATCGCATGAATTTCACACTCGCTGTATAATGCCGCCAGTTTGAATATTTCTCAGAAAAGTAAGAACATAAGAACGGCCAGACCGGGTCAGACCAAGGGTCCATCTAGCCCAGTGTCCTGTCTGCTGACAATGGCCAATGCCAGGTGCCCCAGAGTGAGTGAACAGACCAGCTAATCATCAAAGGATCCTTCTCCTGCCTCTGACAAACAGATGCTAAAGACACCATTCCTACCCATCCTGGCTAATAGCCATTGATGGACCTAACCTCTGTGAATCTAGCTAGCTCTTTTCTGAACCCTGTTAAAGTCCTGGTCTTCACAACATCCTCTGGCAAGGAGTTCCACAGGTTGACTGGGCTCTGCTACCTATTCCTTTTGTTTATTTTAAACCTGCTACCTATTAATTTCATTTGGTGACCCCTAATTCTTCTGTTATGGGAACATGTCGATAACTTTTCCTTATTCACTTTCTCCATACCTGTCATGATTTTCTAGACCTCTATCATATCTCCCCCTCCCCCTTAGACTGGGACTTTTCAGCTTAGAAAAGAGGAGACTTTTTAAATCTCTCTTCATATGACCCCCATTCCAAACCCCTAGTCATTTTTGTCATCCTTTTCTGAACCTTTTCCAATGCCAAGTATTTTTGAAGCAAAATGTGCCAGGAAGTAGGTCGTGGTGCGAGCAAGTGAAAGATGCTCCTCCTTCACGGGCTACTCCCGAGAAAAGAACGTGGAGGTAGAGTGTTTTGGAGCAGCTGCACCCACAGATCAGGGTTGGGGCAGACACAGAACATTCCCCAAGTCACCTCACTCCCTTTGATGAGAAAGTACATTTGAAACCCAATGCAAATCCAACTCCTCCTGTCTCCTCTGTCGTCATTTTCAAAGTTCAGACTTAACCATAGAAGGCTGCTGACATATTTATTATCCTTTTTGCAATGCCATCTGGCATCTGTGCATTACTGGAAGATATATATATATATATATATATATATATCCCCATATATATAATGGGGAGGAAAATCTCTTTTCCTCTAACAGCTGTAGAAGCAAAAAGAAAAACCCCTCCTGCTAACCATATGGAAGATTTTCTTATGAAACGATCCATTTGAACAATGAGGAGATGCCACAACCAACATGCAAAAAAGATGTTTTAGATTGTGTGCATGCTGCCGGCGCTGGAGGAGGAGAAGAAATGCAGAGGGGACTAGACGCGATTACCAGAGGAGCTGACATGCTTTTTATTAAAATTACCTTCCCTGTTGAAAATCAGCCCCAAAACCTACAGCGATGGGAACAAAGCAAGACAGCTTGTGGCATGCTATGTGAATCAGAGCACAGGCCTTTCTTTGCCTTCCAGGATTAGCATCCTCAGGCGCCTTACAAAAGCAATAGGTGTGAACGCACCATGGCTACAGACCAGGTTTGAAATACGTGTTCTCTGCTTGGTAACAAGGGGGAGTGGAAGACGACTGGCTTTTCCTAATACATAGGCAGTAGTATTTTTAATAATGAACAAGCAACGTGAGCAGGCTGGGATGAATGGAGAAAGAGTGGACTGGGAAAACTGTACGGTGGGTGTAGTCGGGCCTTAGCCCGGCACACTTAGAGAGCTGGGTTCGAATCATAGTTCACGTCCAAAGTGCCACCGAGATCGGACAGTCTCCGATTGCCATCTCTTGGCTCTTACTTGTGACTCTTAAAGCACCTTCCCAACAATGACTCGAGCCTCACATCGCTCTACGGGCAGGAGAACAATATTTTCCTTATTCCGTGGCAGGGTCGGTATCGCAGCGCCGTCCCCTCACGGCAGAGGGCAGCGGTGCAGGACAGGAAAAGCACATGCTCTGCTCATGCTCCCAGCAAATTTTGTCTCCCCTCCAGTGTGTCCTCCACACAGAAAAATCCCTTGGAACGGACCCTATTTGCTTACAGGGTGCTTCAATAGATAGCTGGGCCAATGTCCCCCCATTGCTTTAGGTCGGTGCTTACATGGCCTCCATCATGGAGGGATCTCAGTCCCACAGCCGCCCTGCGAGAAAGCGAGCAATGCCCCACATGTACAGAGGTGGCACGGAGGCACAACGCTGATTATATGACTTGTCCTGCATCAGCCGGGGAGCATGTGGCTGCGTTGAGAATCGAATCCGGGTCCTCCCGCAGCATCTGCGCACCTGGAACACCCGTCTCACCTGCTGGCGCCAGGAAGGGGCTTTCGCAGACTCAAAGAGCAGAAAGCTCTGGCCGGACTGAGGACCCTGTGGGCCGCCTTTGGATTTCTCGTGCGAGCGATGGGAGCTCCTGGCTTTCTGCATTGCCCCCTTCAGCGCATCTGACCGTGACTATCTCACTCAACCTTTAAAATGCCCCTGAAACCTCTGTTCAGGGTCTCCCAAGTCTGTGCATCAGGGAGCTGCTCTGACGCCAAATACAAATTTCCCTCACGCTCTGTGGTAATGGTCTCCTAGCAACAGGTCTCTCTCCGATGCTGGCATTTGCCATCCCAAGGGTCTGTGCTCTCTCTCTGTTTGTGCTGATGCTTAGTCCTTTCCTCTGCCTGCCGGAGTTCCAGTGCAGGAGGCTTGAACTCCATCACCTCTCAGTAGGCGAACGCTAAAATATGCCAACAAGCCACAGCTCTGCGCTGCGCCGTACGCCACCCAGCACTAAAGGAGACACTGTCACAAGTGCTCCAGGTTAACAGGCGCCTTCGTCCGAAATCCGAAACCTCTTCCTCTGCTGGGCATGGCAAACAGTGTCATAGAATCCTGACCATTAGGACTGGCAGGGACCTCGAGAGGTCATCGAGTCCAGTCCCCTGCCCTCATGGCAGGACCCAGCACTCTAGACCATCCTTGATAGACATTTATCTAACCTACTCTTAAATATCTCCACAACCTCCCTAGGCAACTCATTCCAGTGTTTAACCACCCTGACAGTTAGGAACTTTTTCCTAATGTCCAACCTAAACCTCCCTTGCTGCAGTTTAAGCCCATTGCTTCTTGTTCTATCAGCAGAGTCCAGGAAGAACAATTTTTCTCCCTCCTCCTTGTGACACCCTTTTAGATACCTGAAAACCGCTATCATGTCCCCCCTCAGTCTTCTCTTTTCCAAACTAAACAAGCCCTATTCTTTCAGTCTTCCTTCATAGGTCATGTTCTCTAGACCTTTAATCATTCTTGTTGATCTTCTCTGGACCTTCTCCAATTTCTCCACATCTTTCTTGAAATGTGGCGCCCAGAACTGGACACAATACTCCAACTGAGGCCTAATCAGCGCAGAGTAGAGCGGAAGAATGACTTCTCGTGTCTTGCTCACAACACACCTGTTAATGCATCCCAGAATCATGTTTGCTTTTTTTGCAACAGCGTCACACTGTTGACTCATATTTAGCTGTGGTACACTATAACCCGTAGATCCCTTTCTGCAGTTCTCCTTCCTAGACAGTCACTTCCCATTCTGTATGTGTAAAACTGATTGTTCCTTCCTAAGTGGAGCACTTTGCATTTGTTGGCTGCACCAAGGGCCATGGCCTATTGATATACGATGGGCCTATTTTTTACACCACAGCCTTCATTAGAGTCCTGGAAGAGATTCTGTCATAGTGCAAGCCAATGTTCCCTCTAATTTTTCCATCCATGGGTGGAATAAATTTTGTTATGTGCACTGAGGCATGTACAGATGTGCACCGCCAATAGAAACACATATTGCCAGCTGGGTGGCATTTGAATCTCCACCCATGTGCTCCACTTGGGCTTGCGCCAGTGTTCCCCGTATGACCCTTATTTGTACTCCAGCAACACCTAAACTCCAGCTGAACCTGCCCCACAGAGCCCAGTACCCTAAATAGTTCACAGTCTAAACAGACCAGACAAGATAATGTAGGAGGGGAGGCCCAGGCTGAGGGCGGCGTAGTGGCTCATACAAGTGGTCCAGCAGCTCTGTGGAAGAGTGGCTGTCCCGGCTGGGCACAGCACTGGCACACGGACCCCACTGTCTCCTCCCACGAAGGATGAAGCCGGGGCAAAGTGCCGGGCATTCGAGCAGACCGAGAATTTCAAGCGACAGGCTGCTTGTTTCCCTTGGCCGAGACATGCTCCGACACATGAAGCGTGGCTGCTCCTGCAAACGTAGCAGGCCGGCGCCTAGCCATGCCCGGACGTGGGAGAGCCGAGGCGGTGAGACTGCCGCAGTGAGGTCTCACCGCAGAAAGCCGGACATGAGGAGTGCTGCAACCCGTCCCCCGCTCGCTTTGCCCGCTACGATGAGGCGCGAATCGTTGGAGGTGAAGACGAGGCACTTTTCGACTGCGGCCTGTAGTGAAAGGACTAGCGGGGAGAAGTCGGCAGAGAGATTTTCATGAGATGAACTTGCTGCCCCATCCTGGTTTTCAGGATCCTCGTGGGCCCGTGAGGATGTGCTCTACAATGCCAGCAAGTCTGATATATATGGCTGACGGCCACTGAATCATCCTGTAAACCCTGCACCCTCAGGAGACCGCCTCCACCCAGGGCTGCGGCACAGCCCAGCCCTATGGGCGTGCTTTACGGAGGCAGAAGGGTGGCCAGCTTTCTCCTTGCACAAACCGGAACGCCCTTCCCCGCTCCTGCCCCACCCCTCCTTCAACCCCTGCTCGCTTCATCGCCCCCCACACTCCCCACCCTGACTCATTCGTTCCTTTCCACCCAGCTGGCCCGGGGTTGGGACACAGGCAAGGGCTCCGGCTGGAGGTGCAGGCTCTGGGGCGGGGTTGGAGAGGAGGGGGTGAGAATGTGGGAGGGGGCTGCGGGCTCTGGTGTGGGGCCGAGGATGAGGCATTAGGAGGGGTAGGAGGACACTCTGGGCTGGGGTCAATGGGTCTGGAGGGCAGGATGGGATCAGGGCTGGGGCAGGGGGTTAGGGTGCAGACTATGGGTGGCGCTTACTTCAAGCAGCTCCCGGCAGCAGCAGCACCTCCCTCCCTCTGGCTCCTGGGTGGAAGTGGGCCAGGTGCTGTGCACACAGGCACTGCCCCCGCCGCTCCCATTGGCTGTACCCGGGCTGCCCCTACACGCCGGAGGACACATCAGCTGTTTCCTGCAGCCGTGCAGTGGGCAGGCCAGCAGGGAGCCTGCCTGCTCCAACCAAACAGTCGATGACCTAGTCAGCAATGCTGACCCGAGTCACCAGGAACCCCAGAAAACTGCCCCCCTGGCTGCCCTGTGCAGTGGGCACTTGGAACCGGGCACCAGGCCAGAGAGAGCAGCTGCACCAAGTGCATCATCTGTCCAAAAGTAAAGCTATTGCAGGGACTGTCTCCCAGGCGGAGGGAGGTGGGCGGGACAATCCCCATGGACCAGCTGTCACTCTGTTTCCTGTGAGACGAAGACGTGGCAGGAAGGAGTCACCAGCTCCTTGGGTTTCCACTGGGGCAAAGCGGCGTTTGCCTTGGCAGCTCAGCTGGGGACTCCACTCAAGCACGTGCAGGCTGACCACACTCCCAGCTCACGTGCTGAATGTTGGCGACTATTCCGTAACTTGCTGCCTGCGTGTACTGGCACGGGGACTCACCACCTTGGCTGCACAGAACGTGGAAGCCATTGTAAGCCACGCAGCTTCCATGCCACACCCGGAGGCAAGCAGACCCCTGGCAAGGGAAGCCTGCTCCACAGCCTTAGCTAACAATCTGCTGGCTTTTAGCGCGTGCAGTAACGAGGCTCGTGCACTAAGCTCCAGAGGTCCCGGGTTCGATTTCACCTGTCGGCGTGACACCGGGAAAGCTATGCAACTCTCAACAGCAGAAAGGAAGAACGGTCCAGAGGCTAGGGTATTAGCTTAGGAGATCTCATTCAGCCCCCTTCCTGACTGACCTTGGGCCAGTCCTTAGTCCCCGTGCCTCAGTTTCCAATTTGTATGATGCTGAGAAGAGCATTGCCCTGTCTCATAGAGGGAGGAGAATGTGAGGATAAACACGCTAATTGCTGTAAAATGGTCAGATACTTTACATAAGTGAGAGGACAAACCAGCGTGAATGACAAAAGGAGCTGACTGCAAAAGTCCCCAAAAATAGACAGCGGAATGGCTGCTTTCCAAAAGTGATGTGATCTGAGCAAGCAGCAGCATGTTGGACACCAGAGCCCAGGATGGGCACATTTCAGCACTCCAAACACACAGCTAGATAATGCGCCGACAGAGGCCGGAAGGAACAGGCGGGGAAAGTCACCCGTCTTGCTGAAAGGTGTGAAGATACTAGGTTCTCAACCCCGCTCAGGGAGGCTAATGGGAATGAACGCTGGATGGCTTAGGAAGCCAACCTGAATTTCTTTGAATGACCCTTCAAGATGGGGTGGCTTTCTCCTTTCAAAACGACTGACTAGACCCCGCAAGCGCCACACCAACTCCCTATCCCCTACTCCCCTGAGCGATCCCAGGGGCAGAATGCCCTGGTATAGCACCGCCCTCCCATTGAGATCAGGGGAGTTAGGCACCTCACTACTTTCTTTTTTTAATTCGAGCTAAGAGTCTGATGTTTTCATGTGACTCCCCAAGAAAAATCACCAAACTTCACAAGACTTGGGATCACACTCCAAGCTTTGGCAACTCAGTGATTTGTGATGTTGTCTCCTTGTGTTACACAGAGTTCTACTGCCTCAGGTTATACTCCTGGGAGCAGGCTGGGGAACACACGGGACAATGGGCTTGTCCCTCTAGCAGAAAAAGGTCTCACACGAGCTGATGGAAGTTGAAGCTTGATAAATTCCAACTGGACAAAGGTGTACATGTTTAACAGGAGAGTAATTAACGGCTGGAATCGTGGTGGATTCTCATCACTGCCCATTTGTAAACCAGGAGTGGATCTGCTGTAGGGATTAGTCTGGAGAAGTTCTCCAAACTCTTCTATACGTCTGGTTTGGAATCTGTATCTCTCTCTGAGTTACAGAGCATCCAGCTAAGAGACATTCCCCCTGACCGCTGCTCTCCCGTCCCCTGCAGAAACAAAGGGCAGGTCTGTATTACAGAATTACTCTGTTAAAACAACATTGCTCAGGTGTGTGAAAAATCCCCCACGCTCCCGACCTAGTTACACCGACCTAAGACACTGCAAGGTTGGCAAGAAGTTCTTCCCTCCAACAGAGCTACCACCTCTCACGGAGATGGATTAATTAAGCCGACGGGAAAGCTCTCTCCCTTTGGTGTAGACTGCATTTTGAGGGTGGATCTGCCCCATGTCAAATACCGAAAATACAAAGTCTGGGAGTTACACTGCTCCATGAGAGGAAAAACAGGATGAGGGGAAGGAAACCTGGCTGCATTAGCAAACTCATTCAAAATACCACACTGGTGCCTAGCGAGGAGTGCAAAATACTAAACGAAAGGAATCAATTAATTATTCATTAATTTAATGAATGAATGACTTCATTAGTTTGTTTGCTCTTGCAGCTCTTGAAGCCAACAGAACTGTCTGAACTATTATTCCCTCTCAGGGAAAATAAAAAAGACAAGGAAGAGCCAAGATGTTTCCTTGTTCAAAAGATGTTTAAAATTAATTAATATGTTGTACCTTGGCACAAGTCCTGCAATGAGATCGGCTCAGGCAAGCTTAAGGCCTATGGGGAGCCTTTTTGAATATGAGAGCAGGCAGGAAGAGGATCCGAATGCAGGATCGGGGCCTTCAGTGCAGCATCAAAAGCAGAGCTTAGCAACCAGCTGATTATACAGTTTGGAGACTAAATATTCTGGGAGAAGGGGAATCAGATTTTTTTAAGTTTTTCATCTTGTTTCAGGTCATCTGTGCATGTTTTTTCATCTTTGTTTTTTGGTTTTTAAACCTGGCATATTTCTTAACAAAATGCCATTTCACAGCAAAAAAACGTTGACATGTTTCCTTTCAAAATGGTGAGAACAAAAGGTTTAGAAATTTTCAAGAGAATATGTGGCTGAATTGTTTGGGAGGAGGCAAAACTATTCACTGAATTCGACTCGAAAATAGTGTAAGTAACCACAAAAATGTATTTTTTTGGTGAATTTACTATTTGCCCCCAAAATGGCCCCCCTCTGATCACAGATCATCACAGACCTAGGTATCCCTAGCTACTCAGCAGGATAGCACAGATGGATACGTGCACCTTAACTAAGTCTTAATTTAGATGTAGGAGAGGCAACATTGGAATCATGACCTAGGATGTGCAGAGTCTTAACTCACTGAGAAAATCCTCAACGTCTTTTCATCCATTCAAAATCACGCCGTCGGCCGAAGTCTTTGACAGGAGACTCTGTGGGAGAATGGACCCGTTGAGCGAAGAAAAGCATTCAGCCTGATTACAGCATTGTTCTCCATGGGAGTTCTCCTCTCCCCTCACTGGAATTACAGTATCTCAGCCAGGAATCAGATTCAGGTGGCCGATCCAGAGGCGCACAGTGGCCCTCCAATATCTCATCCATAGAGAGAATAACCTTCCCTCTCTTCTAAATGCTTTCCTTTCGATTGCAGATTTCAATCTAGCTTCTTCAGAACCATTGGAGCCGCCTTTGCCGACATGTCAAGTCCTCTGAAAATGGCCACACGTGCTCCAGAGCTTAATTTGAGGAGAGTGAAGAGAGGGGAGACTGAAAAACCTTAAGGGAAACACCAGTAATGTCCTTATTCCTTTGCCGTCTAATGACGGAGGCCTTGCTTCCACACAGTTTTGACCCAATCTGCTTTGCTCGGGGATGTGATTTCTTTTACCACCTTAGTTAAAGTGGTACCACCTTTCCTGTGGACTCAGGAGAAAAGTGCATGGCACTGCGGAAGGTCCTCTGGGAAGAAAAAACATCAAATTTGTTGTGGGGGGTTGCCACCTAATCTTAGAATCCCAACACGCCAGACACAAAAACAGAGACCGATTGCTGAAGCCCCAGATCATATGCTTCCCTATAGCACTGCCTTGCTTGCAGACAAGACCAGGAACGTTGGGAACCCATTAAAGTGGTAGCTTATTGTTGAACAAAGTTTTCAGTACCCCACATCCCCGGATTGTTACTTCCCTAACAGGCAGGGGGCTGAGGGACGCCATCCTTCCCTCGAGATACCAGCTACTGTTTTGCCAGAAAACCTTTCCTGCGTTCGCTCGGTTTGCTCCCTCATGACCTATCGGAAGTCTCAGAGTTTCTCCTTCACACCCAGAAGGCAAATCTCAGGCCTGATCCTCCTTCCCCACCGTAACTCTGGGATCACTCAGTTGACGTGAATGGCATCACTCCACAGTTACACCAACATCCCAACAGATCCAGAATTCCCAGAATGCCCGGCGGGGAAGAAAAGGTGAGTATCAAAGCTGGGGTCGCGTGTCTGCTTCAGCCTTTCTCCTTGTCCAGACTGTTGTGTTAGCCAACGCAATGGTTGTGGACACGGACCCTGTGCAGCACGGGGGCAGAGGACCCCCGTCGCAGCCAGGAGCCAGGCACGGCAGAGGCCGGGCCAGACAATGGAATTTCGTCTTTCGACTTGCGGGGCATTTGGCTTTCTGGGCGGGGAGGGAAATCCAGCGGGAAGTTCAAAGCGGAAGTTGCACAAGCTGACAGTTCAGCAGAAGAGCTTGCATGGAGGCAGCAGGCTCCTGCGGACCGACAGCTCTGGCTGCCTGTCACTGGCGGCTTTTTGTACTGGAGCTGTCAAAATTGGACACATTCCAGCCGCTGCCAGGGAGACTGGTCTTATTTTGCTTCTGCTTGAGTGTCTTCTGAAAAACGAAGATTCAGCTACAACTCTTGGAAGGCCTACGCTGGGCTCGCTCCTCTGGCTTCTTGCTACCTTGCCAGGGCTTAAAAAATGTACCCTGCACTTCCGGAGTTTCCCTTCTTTCAGAAGTTAACTTTTAATAAATGCGGGGGCGAGGGAGCAGTTCAGTGCTGAGCCAGCGCTGGATTTTAAACAATCCTGACTTCTGGGCATTAGCTTTGGGTTCACATCTAATTTCCATCCACCCCCCTCAGAAAAACCTTTGACCCCCTCCTTCGTGAACATCAGGTTCTTATTTTCAGGGAAGAGACGCGTGGGGTTGTGCAGAAAAGAATTACGGTGAGCGGCGTATTAGAAAAACCCTGGTGGTGATGTGCACCAGGTCTCCTGTTTGCTAGCGGGTAATTAAATCAATTAACAAGCATCTGTTTGTTTGTTTATTTCCGGAGTTGAGGGACGCGAGCAGTTTGAGAGGTAGTCTGGAGCCAGGGCCAGCTATCACTTGCTGGCTGTTAATGCTCAACACGCGTGAGTGTCCAGACCTCTCTCTGAGGCTGGTGTCCCTCCTCCTTTCTATTTAGCCCTGTAAGGAGCCTCTTGGACTGTGCAGTGCACTGAGGCGGAGGTCGGCAGCAAAGACAGGGCTAGGCTTGGCACAGCAGAGAACTCCCTGAGCCCCCTACTCCCTCGGCCCCAGCCCTGGCAGGCTGCTCCTCTTCCGGGAAGCCTGCTGGGGCCCTGGCAGCTGAGGCACGGAGTAGCTGGGGCTGCCCACCACTCAGGCAGAGGGGCCATGTGCCACCTGCCCTGTGCCCTGGGGCCGGGGGGCTGCATGCTGCCTGCCTGCCCTGCTCTCAGGGGTTGTGCTGCGCTGCTCAGCCCACCACTCGGAGTCCAGGGGGCCTGGGCATCGCCTGCCCGGCAGGGCCAGGGTGGGAGGGTGGCTGGCAGCCTTGGGAAGGGGGGGCTTTGGTGGGGAGGGAGGGCTGGAGCCAGACAGGGGCTAGCCTCCCTCAGCGGGGTTCCAATCCGGCTTGGCTCCTAGCGGTGCGGGCTGGTTTCCTCGTTGGAGTTCAGCAGCTCAGAGCTCTCATGAGCCCAAAGTACAACGCCACCCCGAGACGTCTCCCCCGAGGCCTGCCCTTTGTTACTGCCCGCCCTGGGTGTTGCCTGGCCTCCTGGGCCGCCATGTACGCAGCACCCCAGGGGGTGTCATGGCAGCCTCGAGGAGGCATCCTGGATGTGTCGATTGCACAGCCAGAAAGCGCCATTTGCGTATCCAGTTGGAGCCCGTCTGACCCAGGCTGGCGCCCAGAACAGCATCTGGCCTTGACTTGAAGACCTCAAGAGATGGCGAATACACCACTTCGCTGGACAGTTTTGGTGTTGCTAGTGGGAATTTGCCTGGCTTCCTTTTCCAGCCCTTGTTTTGCCTTTCTCTGCCAGATTACATAGACCTGGGATTTTCTCCCCGTGGAGAACTAATACCCTGTTATCAAGCGAGCTCCTGATCTTCTTTTGGATACACTAAGCGGATGCTGCTCTTTGCCTCGCTCACTGGGAGGCATGTTCCCAGCCGTCACATCATTTCGGCAGCTCTTTGGTGCGGCTCCTCCCATTTTTGAGCATCCTCTTTACACCAGGCGACTGGAGCGGCGCACAATCTTCCGCTGTTGGCTGCACCACGGCCGTGTCCAGAAGTAAACTCACCTCCTTGCCCCGATTCATTATTTCCCAGTCTGTGCAGGCAGGGATCACCAGAGCTCACCCCATGCCCCAGCTCTCTGCCGGCCATGGAGACAATTGGTGGGCCAGTGAGGGAGTGCCGTTTGGGCTCAGGCTAGCCGAAGAGTTGAGAGGGCACTGGAAGGTCCCTCCAGAGGTGCCTATGTTCATTCTGTTCTCGTCAGGTGGGATGGGAAGGAGAGAACCGTGCGAGGAAAGGAGCGACTCTCTTCTAAAGGCCTTCCTGTGCACAACGGGCCAATACCCTCCCGCAAAGAAACCCGAGGGAAAACAGAGCCCCCCACTCTGATACAGGAAAAGGAAGCAGACATGGTTCTTGTAGCCCCCGAACGGCTCTACTCCGCTGGCTGGCTCTTGGAATCGGTGGCTGCCATTTTGAAAGTGCCTATTGGGAGTTAGCGTGTTAAGGCTTTGCCGCCACTGACTGTTTCAGGCTGACAGGCCTAGGGGGTGCAACATCTCTAGCGGATATGCTGAGGGGCAGGAGCATCTCCATATGACAGTCTGTCCTGGTGCCGGTTTCCCTCTTGCATTCTAACGGCAGGCATCTGTTCCTTTCACTGAATTAATGACCGAGGCCCCCAACACCTGGCCACTCTCCTCTCTGATTTGTGCTAGCAGACACATGCCTCCTGGCAGTCCCGATTGCTCCCCTAATGGCTCTGGAGTCAGAAGAGCACTTCTCCCCCCACTCCCTTACAAAATGAGAGCCGTTCAGCCAAGCCCAAGGGAGAGAACTTGGTACATCACTTTCTCGTTCAGAGAGACTAACTCCCAGGGAGCACAATGAAAGAAACCTAGGGGCAAAAGAAAAGGGATCGGCAATATCTTGGAAGAGCAAGTTGTGCATCTGCTCCTGACTTCCCTCCTCCAGATGCACCGGTTTTATTCCAAAGTCTGTACGATGGATGTTTACGCCTTTTTTTTTTTTAACAGACCGGTAACTAAGATGATTATGCCCCAAACCCCATAGCCCTCAATGGGTTTGCTTTGTTAACATGATTGGTGGAGGAAAGAAAGTGAGGAACAAAGAAGCTGCCAGACTACATTAGATCCATTTTGGCCCTGTAATTCTATGTCTGGAATCAGGCAGTAAGTGCAAGACAGCCTGCAATAAGCAGTTACGGGATTACCTGCCCAGGAAAACATCTCTTCCTCATCCCCATTACTTGGAGGTGAGTGCATGCCATGAAGAAACAGCGTTTAGAATTCATTTCAAGATTCCTGGGTTTCAGTAATTTCACTAGTAAAACTGAGCAACGAGAACTAATTTGTGCATTAGCTGATTTCAGAGTCGACGGGACAGAACAGTCTTGTTGGCCTTTCCAATCGAGCCACAAACACCACAAAGGATTTGGGCTTCTAATGAAAATCCATTTGAATTTGCAACACAACAAGAAATGGGAACGGAGGCGGGTATAGGCAAAAACAATTCTTTCGGGCATGGAGCTCCAAAGAGGCACGGTGCATCTGTGCAGTGGAGCAGCCCTGCCAAATAAACTCAGCTGCTTTGGGGTCAAGTGATTACCAGTCCTGCCAACATTACAGCTCCATCTTTGCCGTAAGTAGCGGTGGTTGAAGGATGGGAGATGCTAAGCATAAGAGATCTTAGCCTGTCTCCTTTTGCCATCAGAATGCACCAAACTTAGCCACGGTTTCACCAGGAGACCTAGTTCTGGTTGAACTACATGAGAACACTGATTGGACAACATAGCTGTCCTGGTCTACTGCGGTTACAGCTTATCCCTTTACCCTCCCGCCTCCCTGGTCCCCGCACGAGCAGAGAAGAGCACTACCTGAAGTCCGGAGATGCAAGCGATTCAATGTTTAATGGAGTTCGTTTTCAGCAAGCATGAATCCCCTTTCTTTTTCTCCCTTTTTCCCTTGCTCCCAACTTACTTCCTGTTTGCCCCCAATTTATATTGTAATATGCCCAGCTCTGCCTTAACCATTTTCCTGAAATTTAACCAACCAATCCTAGCATATCGTTACATGATCATCTATCCAATTGAGTCCCAGCACCCAGTAAAATTAATTTATACAGCAGAGAGAGACAATGAAAGAACGAGACAGAGACCAAACAGAGAAAGGGGGCAGTTGCCCTGGCAATTCAAAGTGGCCCAGAGCGGCATGGCTTTGGGGTCTGTGGGGGGCACCGTAGTCTGGGTAGTGCTAAGGGCTGACTGCCCCCGGCCCCGCCCCTTCCAGCCTCAGCCCTGCCCCTTCCGGGGGCAAGGAGCTGGCCCCCCGACCTTGCCCCAGGACCTGTCAGCCCCACTGAATACACCAACATTCTCAAAGTATGGACCTTTACAGTCCTGAATCTCTCTCTCCTACCAGGCAAATAGGAGATGTGGCCTGTAGGCTCCTGTGTGTAACTCTGACCTTGGTTCTCACCCTCCCTCTTCTAAGGCGAGGCCTGGGAAAGGAATCCCTTCGTCTGGACTGCAGATGGGGAGAGAGCTGATAGGAATAATTAGCTGCAAGTCTGCAGTAATGGTCGGTGCCCTGGCCGCAGCCCAAAGCTGCTTAATGGACTCGATTTCCACACGGCCACTGAGAGCGTGCGGCAGGAGACTTTCCCTCTGAACCACTCTGGCTTTGGGCAGTAAATAAAAGGCACCTCCGGGAACAGTCCAGGGCTGAGAATTACAGCAGGGTGATGGTTTCCTTTCTGCTCCGCGAGCCCTAGGCCTGGAAGCAGCAAAAGCAGGAGCCGTTCAGACAACGGGACGTCCTTGTGTGATCCTTCTGCACTCGCCCGTCCATGGCAGGGGACGGGGGTGCTCACTGCCAGCCTCTGCTTTAGCGCTGGCTGTGTCTGGCCGGATGAGCGGGTCGGCTGGGAGCAGATGGGCTCTCTGAAATAAGACCAAGGGGGGCCAGGCCGGGCTGTCTCTCCCGTGGTGATGTGCGCAGGCTGCAAAGCCATCTCTGCCAGAGCCACCAGAATCCTCGGTCTGCCCCAGGCACTGCGCGGTCCCAGGTTGGGGGTCCGTGGGGAGCACAGAAGGACGGGCTTGTGGTTAAGGACATCGGCTGAGCTGTAGGCCATCGGGGTTCAGACTCCCTGGGCGGCTTGGAACAAGTCCCTGCACCATGTGGTGCCCCTACGGCCAGCTGTCACGCGAGGCCAACACGCCCCTTGGTGAGAGTTGTGCGGTAAGTCCAGTAAAGGTGACGGAGGGGGGTCGATTATACCTAGCTAGGAACTCCAGAGCCTGCCTCGCTCTATCCTTTTCCTGGGGGGGAACGACGGCAGGGCTAAACACGGGTCCACCAACGGAGGTTGCTCCTTGCCCCTCTAATCCCCCCTGCCTGCTCCTTGGGGCAGCCACTGCCTCTGGGTAGGTGTCTGTGCAGGGGCCCATGGTAGCTGGGCAATACAGACTCACTGGGTGGACGTTCGCTGGCTTGCGTTAGGCAGCAGGTCACGCTCGACGATCACAGTGGGCCCTTCTGGCCATGGACTCTATGAACCCGTGTGATGTCCTCAAACATTAGAAGAGGGGGGAACACAAAGTGCCGGGGGCTGGCTTGGTGCTCCTGGATGGGTAGGGCCTCCGGCAGAAGGGGGGGGGGGTCAGGGCAGCCAGCCTTCTGCACTGTGCTGCGTAGGGCTCCAGCAGCAATTTAAAAGGCCCGGGGCACCAGCTATTGCAACAGCAGCAGCGGCAGCTAGGAGCCCGAGACCCCCGGGCAACTGCCTCCTTCCCCTCCCCGTTGGGGGGCTTGCCTACAAGAGACTCCCCCTCTTTGTGAGAGGAGCCCCAGACTTCCACTTCAGAGTTCAGTTCTCCCTGCAAAATCCCCGACTACAGAGCACACTCCCTCCACCTCTGCCGGGGCAGCCTGGAGCCCCCCTTTCCAGCCCTCCACCCGCTCCCATGTCAGCAGGAAGAGGGAAAATCTGCTTTCACCCTCCCGCTTGCCCCCACACAATCCCCCTGATCCCATGCAGGAGCAGAGAGACTCTCTCTGGCGGCGGGCAGGAGCTCAGCCGCCTGCAATCAAGACCTGGCCCAGTCTATCCTGCAAAGGCAGGTGGCAAATATTTCCGACAGCTGGCCCTAAAAAAATGTGACAGCCGTGTCTTTGTGGCTTTCTGGACAGTCAGCCTGACTCTGACCCCCCCAAATCGGTCACTCGCCTGTCGGCTCGCCCGTGGGGGCCAGCCTGGATTCACAGTGCTCCTTCCTGCAGTGCTTCTCCTGGGGCATGGCTAGACGAAGTGAAGAGAAATTCACTCGGCTTTGCATGTGCTTGTTTTCCCCTCTCCCGGCTGCAGTGACCTCCAATCTCAACATCATGACCGCGCTGGGAGACTGACAGGATCAGAACTGACGGGAGAAGGCCTGCGATTGATTTTTGCTTCGTATTTCAGGGGAAAGGACGGTCTCGTTCCTGTCTTAAATTAGCGCCGTGCGCTGAGTGGGTGAGATCAGAGACGGCCTCCACATTGCGCCGGGTGGACCATCCAGCTAATGAGAGCTCATCAAAGGCTTTTAAACAGCCTCCTGGCTTGGTTCCCCCACTTCTGCCCCCTCCCCCTCCCCACCAGGCTTTGCTGGGATCGGAGGGGGGCCCTCGAGGTTTCTCTGATCAAAAGGAGCCCGGAGCGCCGTCCGACACCAGTGGAGCAGCGAAGGCAGGAGCTGCTCCTGCGTTGCCAAGTTGCAAGCAGTGTCCTTTTCCCGTTTCCCCATGGGTAAGGCCTGGCATCTTCGTACAGCACCTGACACAATGGGACCCTGCTGCACGACCATAACACACACAACGAAGGCTGTGCATGCCCGGCTCCTCAGTTGGATTCCCCATGTCCCAGCGGCTCCCGCTGGGGCTCACGCTTTCTCCCGGAGGGCTCTTTGGCAGCCACTTTTTAGGGTGACATCCATGCCACCCCATTGGTCTCATGGCAGAGGAAAGGGCATTCCACCCCAAAGGGGGCACCCCCTTGGCTCAGCTTCCTACCTGTGCTTCTCAAGTCCAGGGATTGGAAGACAAAGAAGAGCCACTCGGCTGTATTTCATTGTATCCCTGGCGCAGGCATGCTACCGATCCCTAGAGAGATACTTGACTTTCCATCTTTCGGTGTGTCCCTGGGGACAGGCTGGTGGCCAGGTGAGCTTTAGACATGGGTACACTGCTAATTAAAAAACAGACCACTCTGATCCCTGGGATGAAATTCGACCCGGTGGCGAGAGGCCCTGAATGTGCTCTGCATCCACCCAAAAACACTCCGAACCTGGAAGACAAAGACCCCCCCCATCCTTTCATAGAAAACTGTCCCGAGGTTTAGGCCACTCTTGTGATGTTGGGGCGGGGGAGCTGACTCCGATTTGTGACTGCTTGGGGGTCCTGGCTACACCTAAGGCAGCCGAGCTTGTGCAAGGCACGACTAGCGAGGGCGGAACGGTTCTGTTTTCAAGGACGTGCCTTTCTCTTGTCCCTCACGCTGGGCCTCAGGTGTGGGAGAGGCTCCCTGAGACCATCTGCAAGACGACTTCATTTCGCTCCTTTGCACGCCCCTTTGCCGCGGTGCCTTCCAAACAACGTGAGACCCAGTGTGCTGCTGAGACTACAGCCTGAGGTGCCGAATGATACCGTCTCGCTGTTTCCTTGTGGTCGTTCCCCTCCCGATGGGTCTCCCCAGAGCCACACCGGGGGCATCTTACTTCTGTTTGCTCTCTCTCGAGGTATGCTTTCCTTGCAAGCTCCTGGAGGCAGGGACCATCTCCGTACAGGGCCCAGCACAATGGGCTCTGGTCCAGGACTAGCCGCAATGGCAATGCAAATCCTAAATACTCATGCGTTGGGGTCTTCCTGTGACTCCAATTTCTTCGAATAATAAACTGCCAAAGCAGCCCTCTCCAGCTTTGGCTACCTGGGCTCTGTACTCACCAGTTCCTCCAGCTCTCACATGAAGGGTCCTCATGGGATTGGCATCACAGCGTCCTCTGTGGGTCGTTGATGAGAAATATGGAGTCGGCAGCATCTCGGCACAACGGTCGAATTCGGAGCTGAGCTGGGTGCTCTGTGTACTGCTGTGAGGTTGCGCAACAAGCGGGAGGCTTTCTACACAAAATGCCACCATCGTCTATGGGGCATAAAGTGGAAGGACTTCCCTCAGATGTCTATTGTCACTTCTTTCATCCACAGATTGTGGGGCCGTTGTCTGCAGATGGCGCTTGGCACTTTCCGGACTTGTTGCCAGAATGCCACAAAACACTCCGGCAAACACCATTCGCGGGTGGCTTGTAACATCTGGGATAAAACTCCACCAACCAAAGGATGGCCGTGGCCCAGAGACAGACCAGTGACACCACACCTCTTCCAGCATTGCCACCCAAGCCCTCGTGGACGCACAGGAACGGACCAAATGGCGAATGAGCGCCATGCCTGGCCATTCGATGTAGTACCGACGAAAGCAGAAATAGGCTCCTCTGGCATTATCTCGGACCGCCCTGCAACCTGCTTTTCCTAACTGGCCCTGGTTAACCCTCCTCTGACAATCGCTGAACGTGGCCCTGGGAGTTTATGCATAAGGCAGCGTTAGGTACATTGAAGTCTATCTCCACACCCACTTACTTGGCTTTGCCAAACCAGACTGTCAGTCATTTCAGATGGAGCTGTAAATTCATTGTCCGTGCCAGCCACTGTGGGGGCAGATATTTCTTATTTCATGATTCCCCCGGACTCTTTCATAAACACTTTCCAAAGGGTTCTGTGTGGGAGGGGTATTGTGGATTGTGTGCCTTACACAACAAAAACCTTCCTGATGAAAGTTCTCCCAAAACTCATTCTCCATGAACAGTTTCAGTTCAGATAAATGGGCATTATTTCACGGAAAACTCTCTCAAACAAAGTTCCTGCCCACTACAAGTTACTATGGATAGATACATGGATTTCAGAAGGCCCTGGTCATTGGATGACTGGGTTTTTCTGGTATTGCCATTATCACAAATAACAATACATTAATAAATACAAGGCCCTTATAGAACGTCTTTCCTCTTCAGACATTCGTGGGCTCTAAACAGAACCAACAAGAGGCAAAGGAAGAGCCCTAGAGGCAGGCTCCAGCCAGAATGAATCCTCTCGAAAAACGGAAAGACCTTTTTATCACACCTGTGTTAAAACAACAATAACAGCAGCAGAGGCAAGCGTGCCTCACGGCTGCTGGAGGGAGATGCATCTCCTCTTGCGTCCGGGAATGAAGAACCTTGTTAGCATAACAGGTGCGGATGTGGGTCAGTGCACGTCCTGCCTACTATGATCAGCTCCGTCATTACCTCTAACGAGATGCCCTCCACTCAGCATGGGGGAAGCAAGAGTCGATGGAAGGGTTCCCAAAGCAGCTGCTCCTGGCAGGGCTCACCAAATGCCATTTCGCTATCTCACCCCCTTTGCTCCCCAAACACCGAGTACCAAACCCCTCTTCCGCCAGCTACAGGGACAGCGAGCTCCCTCCTGACTCAGGGCCTTTGCAGAATGGCCCTGGCCAAACCGAGCCGAGTTCTCCATGCCCAGCTTGCTCAGGGCAGCCATGCCACACTGCATGAGAGGGCGTCCTGCTCCGATTTGCAGGATGATAATGCACCAAGTCACTCCTCTCGAAACCACGCCTGTGGTCACCCTCAGGACTTGGCACTACCCAGGCCCTGGCTGCTGCCATCTCCTCCCCGCCTCTCAGAGGCCGACCTTGGATGCCCCCTTCATTTCACGCAGCAGTCTCCCCGCCTCGTGCATCTCCTCAGTGACATCCTGTCTGAAGAGCCAGGGCAGAGAGGCCCAAATGAACGTGGGCAGGGCAGATCGTAACTCATTCCTATGGGCTCCTGGGACCTCTCAGCTCTCTCTCCCCCCCACTCAAATGTGAGTGCTCCAGGATGGGGGCCGACGGCCATGTCTTGTAACAGTGCTGGTGTGGGACGGGGAACCAGGCTTGCCATTGGCGCAGCATATCCAATGCTGTCATGGAAACGGGTGCCAGCCCCCAAATCCCCTTGTCCCAGCTCCTGCCCCACTCCATTCCTGGGGTCCCACCTCTCCTCCAAGGCCTCCCCCTGGCTCACTTCATCCCCCCTTCCTCCCCATTGCTCACTTGCTCCTTTTCACCAGGCTGGGTGTGGGAGGGGGAAAGGGCTCCGTGGTGGGGCACAGGCGGGGGGGGGCCAAGGGGTTCAAAGTACAGGAGGGGACTCCGGAATGAGGTAGGGGTTTCTGATGTGAGGGAAGCATGAGGGCACGGGGATTGAGGTCAGGCTGAGGATGAGGGGTTGGGGCACAGGAGGGGGCTCTGGATTGGGATCTGGGGGTTCCAAGTGAGGGAGGGGGCTCTGGGTTTGGCCAGAGGGTTGGGGTATGGGCTCTGGGAGGGAATTGTGCCCTCAAGGCAGAACTCTTACCGCCTGCACCTTGTGGCCGGTTGTGAGACTGAACTAGAGATGGCATCAAGCGCTGGGAGGTCTAAGCTAGTGCTGTGCGTTCCGCCTGCCCACAGAAAGTCCAATGCCAATCGCAACAGACAGCTATGTGAATTGGGGGGCCAACGGGAGCCACCGTAATTCAGCCCCCGGGGCATATGCATTATGGTACAGTCTTCAATTACAGTGCCACCTGCTGGTTTCCACAGATGTCTCTGCCCAGCCAGTCCCGGCCTCTGCTTTGCTCCAACTCCCAGGTCCAGTTTCCCTACAACAACCTTTAGGCCCAATTCAGGTTGCCAACTTTCCTATGGCACAAAACCAAATACCCTGCCCCGCCCCTGTTCCCAGAGCTCCAGAGAAAGAGGCCTCCCCGCCTGGGTCTGAGGATACATCTATTAATGCCTGGGTGTGGTTCAGATACTATGGTGAGCACAACTGCGACAAAGGATAAATGGACACAGGTCAGACATTAGAAATGGGAACACACAGAAACCTGTAGGGGCACATCTCCACAGCAGGGCTTAACTCGAAATAAGCTACACAAGTTGAGCTAAGTCAATTGCGTAGCTCAGTTTGAAATTGGGAGTGTCTACCCAGCACTGATTTCGAAATAGAGCACTCTTCCTCCGACTTCCCTTCCTCCTCGTACCAGGACGGTTACAGGAGTCAGAGGAAGAAGTCCTCCAGCTTGATAGTACTTGGACGTTATTTCGAAATAACTGCCTGTGGAGTAGACACAGACTAAGTTATTTTGAAATAATGTTGCTGTGTTGACGTACCCTTAGGGAACATTTGAACCTGCCTGGGCACTCAGTCATGGATTTAGAAGTAGCCATTCCTCTACAAAGGCATTTCACTAACCAATTACAGAGAGAGTGTGCGGAGTTGACCTTCATTTACAAATGTGACCCCGTTTCCCTAGGCCTGAACAAAGACATTAACTGGATATCCCATTATAAAGCCAGTCTCCCCTGCCTTTAACACCTCTCTGTTACATCCCACGCTAAGTATGGGACACTTCCAGCCCATCAATTAGCCTCTTCCCTTCTTTTTCTGTTATACATTTCTGGGTTCCCATTATTTAGCTTCCAGCTCATTTGAGGAAGTGGGGTTTGCCCACAAAAGCTCATGACACGATCTAGATTTTCATCGATCTCTACGGTACCACAGGATTCCTCATTGTTTTTAAAGTTACAGACGCACACAGCTGCCCCTCTGAGGCGGTGGGGAGCCCCCTACTTAGAGAAGGAAGGCGAGGGTGATGTGGAGCAGCAGGCCGCCTAAGTGTGCTGGGGCGTGTGTGTGCCGTCAGCTAGTCCCCAGCTCGCAGCCCCACGGACTCCTCTGCAGGGGAAAAGCATTTTATCGTTGGCCATTAGCTTCACTGCTGCCGGAGGAACTTCATTGGCTTTGACAGCTTCCATGTCGACTCCTCCCCCGCCCCACGTATCAATATTCGATCGGGTAGATGCTGTCCGGCAGCCCAGCGTAGGTCGCTGGTGGCAGTCCATCACACAAATTGCTCCAGGCGAGAGGAAAAAGGCCGAACAATCAGCGCTGCCCGGGGGGAGGGAACCGGCCTGGTGCAGGGATTACAATAAGCCCATAAATCAAGGGGGAAGGCAGGGAGCAGATGGGTTGAAAGGGCCAGAGAGGACAAAGGGAAATGGAGAGAGAAGCCGTGACCCAAGGTTTGAAGCTGTACACGTGCCTGTTGAAACCCCATTGCTGGATCGATAAGACTCCTAGCAGGGGGCTTTCTGGGACTGGACACCAGCCGGTGCACGGAACCTTTGCACAAGTGGCGTGTTTTGCTGCACACCTTAGAGCACAAAAAGGAGTCAAAGCTGCACAGCAGGAAACCAGAGAGTGTTTCCCATTGCAGGCGAGATCCCGACGCATCAGAACGGCCACACTGAGTCAGACCAACTGTCCTGTCTGCCCACAGTGGCCAATGCCAGGTGCCCCAGAGGGAAGGAACAGGGATCCCTCCCCTGCTATCCGTCTCCAGCCTCTGACAAACAGAGGCTAGGGACTCCCCTTGGCTGGATAGGCTGCCGTTAGCCGTGGCCAGCGTCTGAGACAGCGCGACGTAATGCTCATGAAGGGCCGTGCGCAGGCAGGGGGCGAATGCCTCACCCCACTTCCCAGCTGAGGAGCACAGAGGGGGGCCCCCTCAGCATGCAGCAGGATTCGAACTCTGCCCTTGAGCCCTGCGAAAAGTCACACGGCACAAGCGTCTGGAGACGTGGTGTGCCGGGAGAGTTCCAGCTAACGGCCCGAGACACGCTGCTGGGCTGCACTGGAGT
Source organism: Rafetus swinhoei (assembly GCA_019425775.1). Taxonomy (NCBI): domain Eukaryota; kingdom Metazoa; phylum Chordata; order Testudines; family Trionychidae; genus Rafetus; species Rafetus swinhoei. Next base: position 76,088,031 of record CM033439.1, on the reverse strand, counting down.
CCCTTCCTGTTGTAGGATGTTCCCGTCATACACCTCCCGGCTTCCTTTGGTGGGAGATTAGGCCAGGTGCGGAACTGACTACAGGCGGCCGTTACCATGGTTTCACTGCACGCACTGGACAAGAGTTAGAGCGACAAGCAGTGACCCATCGATTTTCTCAGAGGATGGCAGGGAGGGCGTCAGCTCCACGTCTGGTGAAGTGTGACGAGGGGCAACTAAGCGCGCTCTTCCCTTCCCCCACTGCAGGGCGGGAGCAGGAAACGAGCCAGCCCACCTAGCTGCCTAGAACGACACCGCACCGCCTGCCAGCACCGCACCGCAAGGTGGGCCTAAGGATGACGGAAGGGACTGGAGTGGTATTTCCGCACGCACCTGCTGCTGCCTGCTCGTGCCAGGGTTGGCTGACTAGTGCAGGTAGATGCTCCTATGGCAGGCAAGGGGCTGATCTATAAAGAAGAGCCGGGTTAAGCTGCGTTACTAAGAACCACGAGCCCTGTGTTTTCGGGATCCGAGGAACCAGGCCGTTCACCCCTAAACTGCACCTGTGAGGTTTGGACGAGAAACTTGACATCTCGGGCCTTCACGCTGAGACCAGCAGTGCTTCCTCGGGGGAGCCCCCGCCCCCGGTTCGCCCTGGCTTAGCAGAAGACTCCCTTCAGCATGGAGGGACGAGACCAGCTCTGCAGAAGGCCCAGCAGAGATCACATCAGACAAGCGCACGGGAGGGTGCAACAAGAGGAGTGGCCACCTGCCACGACACGCCAGGCATCTCCAGGGCCTTCCCTCTCCACTGCCTATGGACCCATAATGTTCCCCATCCCACGGCGCAGTAGGACCTCACAAGAGGGCCAGACCCCCAAACTGGAGCACAGAGCTTGTGTGGAGCCATAACATTGTACAGCAGCTGCAGACCCGGCCGCGGTGGAGGTTAGGGCAGGCTTCGCTGTGCAGGGGTAATTCCTTTCCCTGCCAGAAGACTGTAGCACGCCGGGTGAGTCTTTCGTGTGTGTGCTCTCCAAAGCCAGAATGTCCAGTGCAACAGATCCCACAGGGAGAAGAAAAGAATCCAGGAGACATTGTCTCCCTGTTAAAGCCCTGGTCACCATGACCTCCGTGGCTACGTTAAATCATGATGTTTAACTTGTTTTTAAAGGCGCTCTCAGTGGTGCTCAGAGCCCCGCTGTGGAGCTGGAGTTTGGTCCACTCGCTTTTCTCATGTGGCATGGTAAAAGGCAGCTAATTGTGAAACGGCGTCACCCTGCACGTGTTGCATTACACAGAGCCTGCCTTCCAGCTACGTCGGGGGTTCTCCAACCTCGCGGCACCACGACTCACTCCGGACAGCTACAGTTACTGCAGAACCCCAGGAACGGGGACCGAAGCCAGAGCCCCACTGCTCCAGGAGAGGGGGCCGATGTCCAAGTCCCACTGCTCCAGGTGGGGCAGGGGGAGGCAAAGCTGAAACCCAAGGTCTTCCATCCCAAACGGGGGCCTTTAACCTGAGCCCCGCCGGCCACGGCTGAAGTCCTCGGGCTTTGGCAGGCTGGTAGGATTCACGCTTCGGCCCCAGCCCCAGCAAATCGAAGCCAGCCACCCACTTTAGGGTCCCGCCCCAAAGCCTCAGAACCGCTCGCTGAGCTACATTATTTCCTTCCACAGAGAGGTGGGGCTTGAGCCTCTGGGGTGAAGTACAAAGGGACTCAGAGCCCCTCAGAGCACGAAGAAGTCCAATAGCGCCTTGAAAAGAGAGCGCCCGAGCTGGCCAAAAGCCGGGATTTCTAGTCCACCGCCAATTCCAACGTCCCCCCTTTTGTCCTGAATTGGAACAACAACAAAAGAGCAGAAATTCTGAAAAATTTCATGTTTGGAAACACTGAAATGCTTTTATTCAAACGTTTCCTTTCCGACGTTTCAAGGCAAAAGGGGCTTCATTTGGTCTGTACTGAGCTGACTAGTACATTATCCCATTGAAACGAAGTGCTGTGAAGGCATGCTGATGGGCGGGGGGAGGGCAAAGAGGACCGTTGCCCAGCAATTCACAAGGGCCTGGGGCCCCCAACGGTAGTGGTGGCAGCTGGAGACCCAAGCCCGTTAAACCACCACTGGAGTGCTAGGTGGCGCGCTCTGGGCAGCTCTGAGGGCTGCTTGTGGGGCGGAGGGGCTCCGGCAAGGCTCGCTCCAGACGGTGCTGAGGGCTGGCTGCCCCAGCCACACCACACCCACCTCGGGCCACGCCTTTCAGGAGCACAGAGCTGGCCTCCCCACCTTACCTAGGGACCCGGCAAGTCTGCTGGCCTCCCGGGCGCTTTCACCCTATGGAAACCAAACGCTTTATTTTCTGTTGCAAAATTTCAGCTACATTGCTGGGTTCCCACAACATTTTGATTGCGAGGAATTAGCAAACTCACCACATGAGATAAGATTAACATGTACACGGAGCAGGGCCGTCTCAGCTTTTGCTCCCAGGCTGTTGAATTCTCTCTCCTGGGATATTTGCATGGCGCCAACGTTAGTACTGTTTCAGTGTCAAGCTAACACCACCCTTTTTACTCATGCTTTTATTGCTGTTTGAGTTTGTGTATGTGTGTGTCCCTCCTCTCGGAATGTCTTAGCAGGTTTTATGTCCCTCTGGGGTCTCGTATTTTAATTTTTATATAGATTTATATTGTGTTTTTTTTAAAAACGTGTAAGCCGTCTCAAATATTTTAAATGGAAAGGCGGGGTAAAAATGTTTAAAATAAAATAAATAAGTCGTAGCTCCTTATTACCTCCTCAGTTTCGACAGCACAAAGGCTGGACTTGAAACTAAACATTTTCGTCATGAAGCTCTTCTTTAGAAAATCAAAGACTGGAAGGTGCGGGTGGGCTTACACTTAATTATCCTCTTCCATCTGCATTTCAAACCCCGTGCTCTGCCAGAGAGCAGAACACGTTCCCCGTAGCCAGGCGGACAAGAGATCTCGGAAACAGCTGCTATATTTAACCAAAAAAAAAAAAACAAAAAACCCTGGGTTGCCATGGCAACCTAGAGTCTAAAAATAGAAATGCCGTCTCCAGCGCAGTCAGGATGGCAGGAAGCACTGAGGGGAGCGGCTTTAATGAAGGATTGGGAACCATAGCAGATTAGGGCTTGGAGGAGACCTCAGGAGCCATCGAATCCAAGCCCCTGCTCCAAGCAGGACCAACCCAACTCAATCATCCTGGGGTGCGGGGGGGGGCCAAAGGGCCGTCCGTCCCGGGGGCCCGACAATTTAAAAGGGCCCAAGGCTCCTGATAGCGCCTGGAGTGCCGGAGCCTTTAAATCCTGCCAGGGTCCTGGGTGGTGCAGACGAGCTAGCTGGGGGGAGCTAGCTCCCAGTCCTGCCTTTTCTTCCTAAGCCCCCACCGCTTCCGGGAGGGCCGAGAGCTGCCCCCCCACACCTTGCCGGGGGGGGCCTGGCAATTCTGTCCTCCGCCCTGCTGGGGGACAGGCCGCCATGGCAGAAGAGGGTGGGGAGACTGGTGAACTTCTTCAGGTTCTCTTCTCCCTTTCTCCCCAAACTTGCAGGCCCCCAAAGGATGGGATGTAATTTAGCCTGGGAAGCTCTTCATCCCATCTCCCTAGGCTGAAGGCCAGAAGAGCATCGGGTCCTGCCCGGTTTCCCTAGCCCCCTTGCATGGCTGGGATAAGAATCACAAGCAAGACCCGCATGCTTCCAAAAATCATGTCTCCCCTTGCACAAAGACAGCCAGCTCTCCCGAGCCTAAATCCAGGACGTTAACCCCAAGACCATCTTCCCTCTCTGTAATCCATATCTGTAGGCTCACGCTGCATTATCAAACTACTCAAAGGCCAAGAGCAAACTAGAGGAGCATCTTCTGAAACCGGATACACAAGGTAGAATCGTGGCATGTTTCTACCGTGGGTCAAAATCTCCAACCATGTTATTCGTTTTTCTCGATGCTGTGCTGCCAGAAAGTGGACACAGAGGAGCCGACTGCTCCCCCCCCCCAGCTAGTTGTTCCCAGTGATGGGAGAATCAGTCTTCTCAGAAGTGACACGTGCCTTTTTGTAGCTTTCTCTGTTTGCAGTGCTGATTTGCAGGAAGCCTCGAGTGCCTTTGTCAACTGCCTGGGTGCTCGCCGATAAGCGCACCGCTCTTCTTGACTCCTGCGCCTTTCTTTAAAGGAACACATTGGCTTCTGTGAAGACGCCTTCAACGAGGAAAAGATTTTATGCTGAGTGGAGGTGATTGTTCATTTGCTTTTCTTCCTAGGACGTCAGGAATTTGAGCTGGATGGAAATCTTCCAACGGAATGATCCTCCCTGCTCCACCACCCAAAATCTGCACATGCCGATTCCTTGAAAATGAAATATTTGCTGGGAATGGGCAGCCTTTGATGAAAATTTGTTTCAAAACTAGAGGGAAAGGTGTATTTTGGTTTGAGTTTGGAAAACGAATGTGTGGGGTCATTTATTTATGGGAAATAAAAGAGTCAAAATCAGAACGAAAAGTTTCAATTTGCCTTGTGATAGGGCGAGCCCACCTGGAGTCTCTCCGTGAGCAGATACACCCTTGCCACACAACTTCCTGTCTTCGGAGAGCTTGGTAGCTCCACGCAGACGCTCTTGTCTACTTAATCCCTTCCTGGGGGCCAGCTTACTAAGTACAGATATTCTGCAACAAGAACCCCAAACGTTTATCACGCCGGTGCAAGTAGGCTGTGAAACCCCAAGACATCTCATCTGTTTAGGGTTGCCAGATGGTTTAATAAAAAATACCGAACAGCTTGCCGCCCCCAAAAAAAAAAACACTGGGAAAAAATTCTGTTGAGAAAAAAAAGGGGAGGAGACCAAAGTTGTTGAGCAAAAAAAAAAGGGGAGGGGGCATTGTGCCTTTAAATAGCCCCGCGCTCCTCACTCCCCTGCTGCTTTTTGTCCCCACTGGGCTTCCGTCCGAGGGAAACAGGAAATACCAGTCATTTCACATAACTGTCCAAATAACGGACAGTCTAGGTGAAAACCGGACACCTGGCAACCCTACATCTGTTGACAGTACACATCCCATTCCACCACACAAGGGCTCTTCTTCACTCCCTTCCATCAGGCCAGACACCCCAGTCTGTCCAGCGGGAGTGCAACCACCCTTATTTCAGCAGACATCTGTCCCCCTGCCTCTCCAGAACAGAGATGTCAGCAAGAGAAAGAGCAGTTAACTGTTTATACATCTCTCCATGCATAAGCCTCTTTGCTGCTCTCCTGCCTTCATGTTTCTGGATCTGGCTTTCTGGCTCGGGGTATCTGGCACTGTCCTTGCTGTTGGCTATTCCCATGGAAACATCTTCTCCTTTCACAGCTCTCATCTCCTACTAATCTATCCCCAGGCAGCCCTCACCTGCCCTTCTCCTGGCTGGCTCCCCAGGTGTCTCTCCCTTCTAGGGCTCAAATGCTCTCTTATGTCCAGCTGTGGTCAAATGCCCAGCCACAGGTGGTACACTGGCCTCACCCATTAAAGGCCAGTGTCACCCTGGAGTGCCCCCACACCTGCGGAACTGCAGTTTGCAGGAAATGTTCAATGTTAGGTTTGTTCTGTTCCAGAACAGAAGGAATTTTGAAATTGCAAATCTCCCTGGCAGGAGGAGCTGCCAGAGTTGATCATCCATCGTCCAGTATCTTGTCTCCCGCAGTGGCCAGTACCAGCTGCGACAGGGAGGGGCATAAACCCAGCAGTGGGCAACTACAGAATAACTTGCAACCAATCCATTTGGCAACCACAATCGTCAGCACTTTCTGGTCACTTTGTCAGTCTGTTTCAATCCCAGTTTTCTAACCTTTCTGCTATTCAGCACTTCCCTAGAGCCTTTCAAAGCAGACAGGGCAACATTTTCAAATCGGTGTCTCCATGGTGATGAGTTTTTAAGCCCCTCGTTAGCCATCTAAATGGAAATGACCTCTCAGACAGGCACTGTGCACCTGGAGTTCCTACTCATGTCACTGGGAGCTGGCTCTACTCAGCACCTCTGAGACCCGCTTGTATTTAGGAGCCTAGCTTTAGATACCAGTTAGAAAGCGTAAGACCTGAGCTAAACATGCACTTACAGCTGGTTCGCGCAAGGCATACATTTGTAATGAAGCAAGGAACTAACTGCTGGAGCAGTGCTGGTCCATGGTGGATTCTCCATCCCGGGAGATTTTAAAAAACACATTTTTTTCCTTAAATGCTCGGCTGTAGTTCAAAAGGAATTGGGGGGCAGCTTCCTGGTTGATCAAGGTTAGACCATATGATCACAGTGCTCCTTGGAATCTATGCAGCTAGGTGAGAACAATAACTCTGTGTGTCCTATTGAACAAAAACTTGTTCATCTTGGCCTCTGAGGATAGAACAAGAAGCAATGGGCTTAAACTGCAGCAAGGGAGGTTTAGGTTGGACATTAGGAAAAAGTTCTTAACTGTCAGGGTGGTCAAACACTGGAATAAATTGCCCAGGGAGGTTGTGGAATCTCCATCTCTGGAGATATTTAAGAGTAGGTTAGATAAATATCTATCACGGATGGTCTAGACCGTATTTGGTCCTGCCATGAGGGCAGGGGACTGCACTCGATGACCTTTCGAGGTCCCTTCCAGTCCTAGTATTCTATGATTCTATGAAAAGCAACAGGATCTGGGTTTAATCCCGGAGCACTCAAAGGTTTGCAGTGCTGTCGCGACGGTGGGAATTCAATTTGAAGTGGAAATAGTCCAGCTTCAGCACTTGGGATGGTTCCTCCCCACACAGCAGTGAGCTGGGACGTGTCATGAACCCCATTTTACAGAGCGGGGGTGGGGGCATCAAGGTATGTTTTTCTCAAATTGGTTAACGTCTCATCTAGAGGGAGCTGGCTTTTAGCAGCGGGCTCTTTAAACAGCAATTGTTAAAGTCGATTAACGTCTATACCAGATTTTTTGTTGTCTGCTCCTGGTTTTAGGGAGACACGGGCTTTCCAAGAGACACAGCACATGACTGTATGCGAAGCGCTATCACGTGCACCCAGGAAACCAAATGGCCAGAGATATTTTCCCCATTGTTTTTTTCCCCCTAATTCAGTATTATCATACCTTGATAATTCCCTGTTCTGTTCACTCCCTCTGGGGCATCTGGCATTGGCCACTGTTGGCAGACAGGACACTGGCTAGATGGACCTTTGGTGTGACCCAGTCTGGCTATTCTGATGTAGACTCTAGTGCTCAGGAATCAGCCCATCCGTCAGATCCTTCGATTCTAACCCCCAAGACTGTTGGCAGCCACCTTTGTGGGAAAACAGCTTGCGCGCCACATTTCACCCTCCTCCTTTTTAACTCAACAGGCTTTTTTGGTCCAATCTATATTTAACTCCCATCCAACCCCCTCCCCACGCATCGTGCACCGAGCCTGGCGTTTGGATACAGCCTGTTCCCTTCGCGAGGAAGCTGCGAGCGATTGGCGGCAGTAAATCGTTAACCCTGTCAGGTCACGCCCCGCCTTTGGGTCAACGCGGCCATGCATTGCTCAAACTGACAAGGGCAGCGAACACGCCGGCTCCGTAAGGCGGGCGCATAAACCCTGGAGTAGAGCATGTTTAGAGCTAGCTTTTCGGAGGTCAAAAATGGGCATAAAAGGCAAGGGTCCGAGGGGGAAGAGAGTTTAAAAGATGTCCAAGCAATAAAGGGCACTGTAACCCAGTGGGGTGCACCCACTGGAGGAGAACGGGTGAGAAGGTTTTAAGAAGTGGGCCCAGGTTTTAACAAGTGTGGTAAAGTCAGCGTTGTGGAAGGCAAGTGTATCGGTCTGAAAACGATTACAGCTCTTTTCCCTCTCCCGAGAGAGAGAGTAATGCAAGTTAACTGGGATACCCAAGTCTAAAGGTCACAAGCTGCCCTTTAAAAACAAAAACACAGTAGTTTTCAACCTTTCCAGACCACTGTGCCCCTTTCAAGAGTCTGACTCATCTTGCATTCTCACCGCCCCCCCAAGTTTCACCTCACTTAAGTGCTTGATTACAAAACCAAACGTACAGAAATACAGTAATGTCATAGCACGCTATTACTGAAAAATTGCTGCCTTTCTTATTTTTACTGTATAATTATAAAACAAATCCACTGGAACATAAATATTGTCCTTACATTTCTGTGCCTGGTGTATAGAGCAATATAAACAAGCGCCTGTCATGCGGACATTTTAGTTTGTACTGACTTCGCTAGTGCTTTTTATGTAGCCTGATGTAAAACTAGGCCAATCTCTAGATGAGGTGATGCCCCCCCGGGAGACCATTGGGGCTGTCAGGCCAAGCCTCTAACCCGGCCTCTCTCACAGGGTAGCATGGCCTTGCAGCCAGAGTCTATAGCCATGCTCTTCTCTCCCAGGGCAGTGTGGCCGAGAGGCCAGAGTCAATAAAAATGGGTGTGTGCCCCCTTGTGGGGTTGGTGAGGAGTGGGGTAGGGAGACCTGGGCCCACCCTCTCCATGGGTCTCACCCCAGGGCCCTGTCAGCGGTGGAGTGGCCCACCACTAGCTCGGCGGGCAATGCCACCATAACACACCGAACTTTCGGGGTACAATTCCCTGCCCTAGGCTGCTTCTTACCGTGCCATCCTCTCCGGCTCTTCCCTCCGGACTGGGGGCTTCTCCTTCAGTCCCCCTCTGACTGGCCTCTGTGGCTTGGTCCGTTGGGGGTTCCTCCTCAAGAGCTCCAGTGGCACCTCCTTCCCCGGCGGCCGTCAGCCCGGACTGAACAGCTCCACAGGCCTTTATACTTGGCCTCCATCTGGAGCATGCCCAGTAGGGCTGTGGGGGCAGGGCCTCCTGAGCCGGGTGAGCCCCTTTGGGCCCAGTGGGCTGGTGCCGCTGGTCACAATAGCCAAGAGAAAAGGGAAAGTGAGGGGGTGAAGCGATGAGTTCACCTCAGCATCGCAATAGGCGATGGGCTGATCACTAAGCAAGTCTCATTCACTCCATCAATTTTACCGCCTCCTGCGCGCTCCCGCCCACCCGAGCAAAGCAGCAACACCCGCATTGCTCCTTGTCATGGGCTAGTGCAAGTGCAGCCGCTCATGGCTGTGGAGACATGGCCATGCCCAGGGCTACGCTCAGTCACACCATCTGACAAGCTCGCCTGGGTCCAACAACGTGAATCGCTCACGTGTCTCTCGTCGGGTTGGTCGGTCGGAGCGGCAGCTCTCTAAGGAGAGGGGTTGTGGGGGGCAGTCTCCTGACTCAGCGTGCAGCCAGTTTGTGGCCTGTAGCCCCACCGCGGCCAGAGGCAGGGGATCCTGCTGCTTAGCACTGGGCATGACTGTTCCCCTCCAGATACAGCGTGGGAGCAACCCCAGTACCAGCTCTGTGCTCTCCAGACCCATCTGCTGGAGAGACCCTCCAATTCATTCTCCTCTGGCTAGCCAGCCTGTGAACCAGGCCAGGGATGGGGTGGGGGCTGCTGACCCACAGGAAAATCAGTGGGGCCCGCACACAAGTGAGACGCAAAACCAAACCAGCCCTCACTGAGGTGGCCCCGACAGGAGGAGAAAGACCCTCCTCACATTCCCCTAGCACACCAGAGCCCAGTGTGGCCCAGGGGAGTTGATGTTGTGCGTTCCAGCTCTGCGTGGGGTCCCTACTTCTGCGGAGGGAGCCCTGAATCTTGGGGGGTGGATCCAGGCAAGCTGGGGGCTGCATCTCATTACCCCAATTTGCATTTAGCTAACAGCATGTTTCTATTTCAAGGCTGAATCCTTCCTGACCACTTAGGGCATAAACAAGGTCTGGCCCTCTGTCTACCCTCAGCCACCCCTGCATATTCCCCCGCCAGAAGGGTGCCCCCATTCAGCCCTGCTGTGTGTTCCTCCTGCTGCTGGCTGGTGCTTGCGCTTCATTATTAACATACCGCTCCGGTATTTCCATTTTCTTTTCTGGATCACTGTGGGCGGTAGAATTCTTATTGGCATTTCTTACAACCCAGCCCATCTAATACGGAGACGTTTTCTAGGGCACTTGCTTTCCAAGGCGTGGATTCCCAGCTGTGTGGAGGTGGAAATACCACTAAGTTGAAGATTCACAGTTTGGGGTCTGGGCTCTACATTTTCCATGACCGATTTTATTGGGGATAAATCATTCCACTCCAAACAGGGAATAATTATCCCCAACTAAAATCACTTGTCTTCCAGCACAGAGCGTTCCCACGAGGAATTTATCCCAGACTAGCTACATTACACAGGAGTGGCTATTCGATATGCCTTGTAGACAACGCTTTAGCATTTGGGACCAGGCCTTAGCAGGTGAAAGACCAATAAACTCACGGCGCTGCTCAACAGTAAACCCCAACACGCAACTTCTTGATGAGCCAAGAAACTCGAGACAGGACACTGGGATTAGGTTTCACTAACAAGTCACGTTTGAGTTGCGGGGGGGCGCGGGGGGGCGGGGGGGGGGAAATATGTGCACAGAACAGCAACTGAAAGGCCAGCGGAAGTGCTGAGCGGTGCCAGCCAGAGGGGAAAAAGCTATAATTAATGTAGTAGGAAAATTGCACGTTTATCCAGCCCCCAAACACAATAGCAGACATCCATTTCCTGCAGCGCCGGGGAGGCCTGCCAGCTAGCAAATAAATCACTAAGCCACAAAGACAACAAGGAGGAAGAGAGGGGGGAATTATCAGGGAGGATGCAGCAGCCTTTTGTACCAGGAAACTCATCCGTGTCTCCGCCAGCCAGCTCTTGTTTATCAATAACCATCTCTCGGGCTGCAGCGACTTGCATAGCAGCATGGATTTCGGGCTGATGGACGTCAGACTCCCGGGATCGCGCAAGAGCCGAACGCTCAGCCAAGCAGTAACCCAGCAGCCATGCCTGTCCCTTGGAAAAGCCAGAGCGAACCTGTTCACCGATAGGGCTCGCGGGCACCATGGCACACAGAGTACTGGGCTAACAAGGCGGTTCTCTGCATTGCTCAAGGGGAGGGGCCAATTTGGCTTGGCAGGGCCAAGTGGGGAGATTTGAAACAGCTAAAAGTCTAGTGGTGCAGTGGGGCTCAGACAGGCCTCCTGCCTGCCCTGCCCCCGTGCTGCTCCCAGAAGTGGTTCACATGGCCTCGCAGCCCCTAAATCTCCGTGCACAAGGAGCAGTGCCTATGGGCAGAGTCCACCCATGAAGCCACCTGGCCCCTCTCCCCCTGGGGCTGCAAGGATGTGCTGGCCACTCCTAGGAGTGGTCTGGGGCCAGAGCAGACAGGGCACCCGATGCTGCCTGAGAATACCAGGATCAGGTAATCCCAGAGGAATTTGAAATGACTGCACTTATTAGGACCCATGTAAAGCCTCCTCAGGTCAAAGGCACCGGGTCTCAGAGTCAAGTTCTTGGCAAAAATCAGGCGAGAGACATTAAAGGGCTCACACAATCCAGGACAGAATTTTCATGGGGTCCCAGAGAGGCAGAACAAAAGCGTTGGCTGAAGGGGAACTTGATCCTCGAGAAGGGAGAGAAAAGAACAAAGGCGTGTGGCTTCCAGGGAAGAAGAGGAAAGGAAATACTACTCAGGAGGTGGCTGGTCACGGTGGTAGCAAACACCTGGTGACCAAGAGAATGATCACCACTGAGCCAAATCCCAAGGGCATGTCACTGCTTGCAGACCAAGTGCCCCTGGAATGGCGCTGTCGCGCGGTTTCGTGGGCCGCTGTCGCCCCGGGGCAGAGAGCATGAAATCCAGTTGTGCTACCCAGTGGGAGGCAGACTGGGACCTCAGAGAGCGAAGATGACTAAGCAGCAAGCGGGAAAACTCTTCCAGCCAATCTTCGCAGGAGCCTGGCCCCCTTCCCAGAGATGCCTGGTGCAATAATAGCAGAGACAGCAAACAACATGCTGACTCGTTCTGGGCCACAGAGTAGGCCAGAGGAATGAGGACAGATGGAGGAGCTAACAGAGAAGCAAACAACTCCAATCCCAGACTGAAGCATAGGTCCGTCACATGCGACTTTCACTCTATGGCCACCACTCATTTTGTTGCTCTTCTCTGGCCCCTCTCCAGCTTCTCCACATCTTCCCTGGAATGTGGTGCCCAGAGCTGGCCGCAACACTCCAACTGAGGCCCAACTGGTGCCGAGTCTCGTGGTGTCCATGGGAAGCAGCGTGCTGATGGGCCTCAGTGCTGGGTGGTCACATGGTGCTGGATCACATCCTTCTTTCCAGAAGCTCAAAAGTCCCAGTAGGAGACGGTCAAATGCATTGTCCGCGTCGCTAAGGGCGTTTCCCGTGTTATCAGTTACCAGAGTGATGTTGTGCAGATAGCTGGGAAGGGGGTGGGATGGCCCGCCGTTCCCGGGACAGAAGTGTCTACAGACATGTGGGGTTTATTCTAAGATAGTGCAAGTTCCCCAGTACAGCATGCTCTAGGCCCGGCTGCAAAGCTAGCAAACTGTTGCTACATGAAGGTTTTTTCCCTATGGCCGAGTGTTCCATGGGGAAAGACTTAGTTTCCCAAGTAGGCCATTTCTTAAGGTCAAAATTTCTCTTCAATGACACATCTATCTTGCAGACTCCAACAGGTTATGGGGTCTGAAGAGCCATGAATGAAACAGCCATTTTCCTGCAAACGGATGTGCCCTTCCTTGAGTTTTAAAATAACAGTTGTTAAAACCTCCCTTATTACAGATAATTGTCGCCTCATGCCGTTTTTCTTTGCTCTCCTGGTTTATCAGCTTGGGAATCAGATGACTGCCTGAAAGAGAGCAAGGCTACTATTAGCCTTTAATTGCTATATTAAAAAAATAGCTATGGAGAGTCGCTACCGTGCATGGATTGGAGATACTTTATCAAGTTAACCCGATGGTGCCTTGTAAGGTGTTTTTTTAAAAATACGCAAAAGGAAAGAGTATGTGTCAGTCAAAACAAAATGAGTCTGGAACATTAAAAAAATGTTTCAGCCAAAGGCCTGGGGGAAGGGAGGAAATCAAACCAAACTGTTTTTCTTTGCTTTTAGACAGCGGCGTAACATCCCCTTTGATTTAAGCAGTTTTGTCTCCTGTTTAACTGCAGCACAGCCTGCTGCCATATAAAGTAGCAGCATTAAACACCTACAGATAAGCGTTGTAATTGAAACATCAACAGAGCACGCTATGAGCCAAGAGCATTAGCTGCTTCTCCAATGCTGGTCAAACTGGTGGGTGCCATTGGCAGAGTCAATTTTCAGACCAGAACTGCCCTCTAGCAAGTTCTAAATCCACTTGGCAGAATTCAATCTTTTGTAACAATTTTCATGGGTACATAGGTATTAAGCCTTTTTCTCGATTTACATTTTCACTGTTGTGCAAAATTATGGGGGCTTCAGAGAATGGCGGGGGGCAGGTCTGTTTTCTTCCACAGTTCTGACACTAGTGACAGACAAATTTTATACCTTCATAAATACAAACACCACATGTCGAAATATATAAAGTGAATATCCTTAAATGAAACATGGTAAGTTCTTAAGCAGAATTTCTCTTATTTTAGCTGGAGGTTAAGTTTTGATCATCGTCCATGGAAACGGTTTCTCATCAGATTGTGTGTTCGGGGAAATAGAGGTTGACTCACATTTACCAATAAAAGACTTGTCCTGCCAAGCCTAGTTGTAAAACAGCATTTGGTGGGGGCGGAGGGTGGCAGAAGTGATTATGACGCTGCAGCGAAACTAGAGGATCACGCAGTTCATTTATTGAAGCATTTGCATGTCCAGTTTGAAGGCAGATGACTCAGTAGTCAATACTGAGAAAACGATGTAAATCGGCGCTTGGAGCAAGTCTTGACCTAGGCCGCAGGTAAGATGTTTTGCCAACAGGGACGTGGTCCTGCATCTTGCACAAGAATGCCCCATGGTGTACAGCCATTTTGTATGGTGGTTGAGATTGGGCCCAACCTATGTTTTATAGGGTGGTTTTGAGGCTAACTCTATCATTCAACAGAGCCAGAAGTGGATTAAAAAATTAAGCCAGATGGGATCGGCACTTGGAACACAACACGGAGCCAGTAGGGATGAAGATATTTCTTGAAGGAGGAGCCCAACGGAGCTTGTTATTTGGACAGTTATTCTAGGCTCGTGGGGCAGGAGGGGAGTGAGAGAAGGACACAAAGGCTAGATTCAGATCTCATTACTCTGGCATCCATGAGGAGTAATTCACGCTATTCACGTAGCTGGAGGTGTGTGTCTTGGGTTAATTTTTTCGCAGAGAGTAGACCTTGCCTTAAACTCCTACAATCTCACCCATTAATCAGCTCATCCACATATTTTGAGAAGCCCCCCCGATCGCTGCCCATGCTTAATTACAAAGGCAGCAGAGAGTGCGGTTTTTGAGTTTTACACAGCATGCCTTGGGTGGCGTATTATAAGCAAGCAGCTGAAGGAACAGTTTATAGAGGGCGGGGAAAGAATTTCATTCATTGTGTCTTTGACCATTGCCCTACATACTTCCTACTTTCCTCAACAGATTTCCCAGACATGATACAGACCCCTAGGGCATTCTACATCCCCTCAAAGTCAACTTCAGTGGAATTCAGAACTTGCGTTGCTTCTTCCAGTACTTAATAAAGTCTCATGAGAATAGCAAATTTATTGCCATTTCTTACTAGATCCTAGAGGACACTCACGAACTTTGGCTTCATTTAACATAGTTGGCTCGTCTACTAAGGCTTCGGTCCAGGAAATCGTTTAATCGTGTTCCACCCGTCCCTTCTGAGACTTTTGTATCCTGGCATATTGCATATCTGGGTTTTGGGTTTTTTTCAGGAATGAGCAAACAGACGCAGATAATGTAAGAAACAAGTTACAGATGATCAAAAGATTTTGCCAAGTCAGAGAGGCTGTCCCCCGGAACAGCATGCCGGTGAGGGCAGTCGTCTGGATGGCCAGAGACTGAGGAGTAGGAGATGAACCTCTGTCTGGCAAAGAGGGGAACTGGAGCGGACTCTCAGATCCACAACAAAGGCCCTGAAACACCCGGCCATAATACCAATGCACCAGCCTACACTGGATCACGGAAGACTTCATTATTCAGCCAAAGAGGAACAGCTTCAAGAGGAGGGACATGACTCTATGGTCTGCTTAAGGCCCTGTGGCCCAGGATGTGGCAGGCTCAGGTTCAAGTCCTTACTCTGAATCAGACAGAGCAAGGACTTGGATGTAGGTCTTCCCATCCCAGGTGAGGGCTCTGGTGCTTAGCCCACAGGTAAATGAAAAACCTGGAGACCTGGGAGATGGGTCAGAAATGGGAGGGCACATGGGCTGGAACAGCAGAGATAAAGGAGGGACAAGAGAGAACTGGGACAGGGGAGGTGGGGTTGCAAATCAAATCAGTGTCTTAGTTGTCTGTATACAAATGCAGACGTATGGGGCATAAGCAGGAAGAACAGCTACGAGCCATTTAAATACTATGCTAAGCAGGTAAGAGGGTATGCCTTGAGATAACTCAATGGTACAGTCCATAGAGGGGCAGATTTCACTCCGGGGGGGGGGGGCTATATACTGTGATGGAACCGTGAGCACAGTATCAACCAGTCCTTCGTCCAAAAAGGCCTCTCTCAGGCCCACGCTCCTCTGCTGCCTCCTTGGCTTCCTGCCGCTTCTGCCTGTCATGGTATCAAATCCCTCCCCACCCCTTAGTTCAATATGGGATCACAACAGAACCCCTGGGCCCCTGGCTCAGGTCTTAGCCCACTCTTGCATGGGCCCGTGTTTTGGGTGGCAGTTCCAGCCAACCAGCTGAGCTCCTTGAGGGCACGGCTTTCCCCACTGACCGAAAGGCAGCCGCTACCCCCACAACTCCTGGCTTCACACTTGTGGAAAGGATTGAAGTCCTGTTCTGCTCTCACACTTATCCCACCAGCCTGAATCTGTCGGCCTGGTGCTCACCCCTCACCATCCACAGGAGTACGCACCCTTCCTGATTGCTTGCCCACATGGTTTTCCTTTGCAAGGCTGTGCATCCGCCTCTCTCTTGGTTACACCGGTATCGGTTTCCTGGCTGACATCTCCCAGCCCCACCCTCCTGCTCAGAAAGATGCGCTTTCTTGTTCTGCAGGTATATCCTGGACATTTCAGGGCACAAACGACTAATCCATAAACCAGCCTTCAAAATAACCTTGTGTGATTCCGCCACATCCCTCCCTCCGTCTCCTCACTGAGGGTTCCTGCCTCTATGTTAGTAGTTCTGTAGGGCAACTTTCCTAAATGCTTCCCCCCACTCCTTTTTGCTGCTAGTGAATTAAAACAGCCATGACTGTTGTTCTCAAACGCTTAATCCCGATTGATGGGCGTGGAAAAAAGCAGAAGAGGACAGCTACAGAAACAGAACACTAGGCAACCGAACTTCTCAAAACAAACCAGTAGTTTGTGTAGCCCATCTCTATGGCAACCAAGCAACACAAAAACAAGCCATTCACACCGACATTTATTAAGGGGTAAAGGCTTCGTGGACCTCAGTCCAGAGGTACATCCCCCTCCGTACGCCACACCTTGGCTTGAATTCAGAACCAAGGCCAGCTGGTTGAAAAGCCAACACAAACACACAATTTACACTCCATACAGATGAATGCAGTCCTTGCATGTTCAAAAGCTTCAGAGGGGTAGCCAAGTTAGTGTGTAACAGGAAAAACTTAAAAACCAACAAATAGTCTGGTAGCACTTTATAGACTAACAAAACATGTAGATGGGATCACGAGCTTTCGTGGGCACAGCCCACTTCTTCAGATGACTGAAAGCTCATGATCCCATTACTAACTCAGCTGCCCCTCTGAAGCTTTTGAACACAATTTAGACAGTGGGGTGCTTTCACTACCTTCAGGGTTTTTTTAAAGTGACAATAAAGAAAGGAAATAGCCCCCCTTTTCATTGTCGATTGCCCGGTTCTCCAAATTGCCACGCCATGGGGACCGGACCAAGCCTGGAAGGCTCCATTCCGACTAGGAAAAGGGCCACCAAGGTTTTTTATGAAACAGAATCTCTTGCTGGTCCCCAGCTCTGCCATTCTTGAGACAGGTTAGTAGCTTGCATTCAGTGCTGTAGAACCCCCTGTGTGCAGTCTAATTTGCTGGGCTCACCGGGCCCAATTCCTCTCTTGCAAGTCTAGTGTGGGGATCTCACCCACTATCTCTGTAATCTATGGCCCAGTCAGTCTTCAGGGCCATAAAATAAGAACCAACCCAGCCTTCTGCCCAACCGGCCATCGGCTGAGGTCAATGGAGTTATTCCGAACAGGCATCAGCAAAAACAAGAGCCATTCTTTGACTAGTGGCAGGCCCCCGTGAACCCATGAACACGATTGTATAAGAGATCTCTCAGGGTAGATTGCACGTTCTTCATCTGTAGACACGTGAGCAGAAAATATGGACCAATCTCCCCTTCCCAGGCCACGCCTCCTCTCAAAAGGAGGCTCTCAAGAATTCAACCGACCACCACGTACAAGGAAGCAAGTCAGCTCCTTTTAATAGTGGAGGTTGCAGGGCTCCAATACAATTCGAACAGCTGGCTTGGTGGCAGCAGAAACCGAGGAACATCAAGACTGTTAATGTCATCTCCCCACAAATCTGGGCTTGTCTGTGTGATAAAACAAAAGCACGACAAGGGATACATTTCAGGTACTACACCCAGAGAATGGCCGGAGGGGCTGGAATCTGACTTCTGGACATGTATCTAGCGATTGTGAGGGGAACTTGTTCCTCCAACTGTCCTGTGGAAGAGGCTCTACGCATGATGGAATGGAACAGGGGTCCGTGTAGACAGGGTTCCCCAGGATCACGGACCTAGCTATTAGAGAGCGCCCCGGTGCTCAGGAGGGTGAGGGGTTAGCAATAGAGCCACGTCAAGTTTCAGGCTCAACTTGCAAAGGGAGCAGAAAGCCAACCATCCATTCTTCAAGGTGTTTTCTAGCAGGATTTTTCCTGCTCTCTTTGCAGAGCGCCAAAGCAATGAGAATATGAGTTTTTGTGTATTTGAGGTCTGACATGAATAGGCTCATTTTGATTTCTCTTCTGATACTGTAGCTGCTTTTTTGTCACTTGGGGTCTCCCCCCCCATACAATCTGGACCTACTCACAACTGGCCTCTGTGTAGGTCACACAGCATGAGAGCTAGTCAGAAAAACTGTCAGCGTCAAAATGCTCCGCGAAATCACGTCCAGTTTGCCAAAAATGCTCATTGTAGGAAAAAAGTTACAGCGGCGTTGAAATAGCCCCTCTTGACATTTTCAGAGCAAAATGGTCTTTTTTTCCCCTTTTGAAATGTGTTGTGTATTATATAAAAAGTCAAAATCAACAAACGAACCGTTTTGATGGGCCCCAAATGATTTTTTTGGCAGGGCAGAGAGGAGTGATTTTCTTTCACAGAAGACGTCTAAATTTGGAGACGTCATCCCTAATCACAACCACCACAGGTTTCAAGTCTTGGAATCCTGCGTGAAATAGAATTTCCGTTCTCCACGCAGCTTTCCATGGTGGCAGATTCGCCCTCCCGAATGCATGCTCCCTACCACTGCCTGCGATTGCACAGCGCTTCCCTGCCTGCCTCCTGAAAGGAAACAGCTTTATACGTCGGTTTATACTAGATTTCTGGGCCTTCAAATTCTGAGACAACCAAAATTCCTCGGTTAGGCAATTAAAGTCCCATTTTAAAGGCGGCAACCCCCTCACCACTGTTCTCCCCAGACACACTCATAAATTCCGCCATGGATCAGAAAAGCTATTTGGTCCCTCTGCAGCTTGTGCCGCCTTGGCTCTATTAAACGTGTCATGAGCAAAAGCCAGTTTCTCCTTCTCAATTTTATGGTGACAAGGCAGACGAAAGAGAGTTTTGGGAATGGAGGGGGCAGGCAGGGCAGGGTGCAGAGTCACTGAGTGAACGATTTTCGATTCCCACTCACAGGGGACAGGTGAGCAACCCACTCCAGGTGATCTCTGCGAGCTGTGTCCACACAGTAGTCCACGTCTGAATCCTGAGGAGCTTGTTTCCAATGTGCATTGCTCGTGTCTGTGTGTGTGCGTGTGCGTGTGCGTGTGCGTGTGTGAGAGTGAGAGAGAGAGAGAGAGAGTGTGTGTGTGTGTGTGTGTGTGTGTGTGTGTGTGTACGTTCCCATCGCAGGAGGAGAAGTTGGGAACAGGACAAGCTCTTCCCGCCCCCCAGGGCTGTGCCAAAGTTGCGTAGCCAACACAAATGCAAGGTCACAATTCTTGGCAGTGCCCTGTGTGCTGGTTTCTCCCCACCCCCTCCTCCAAGCTCTTGGTTCAATATGAAAACAACAGCCTGACACCTGCTATGCTCAAGCTCCTTTTCTTCCCTGAGCCTGCCAAAAATTAACAACCTCCCCGCAGTATAATTGGAAGCAGCTTCACTGCTCGGCAGGGGGGCAGAGCTGTTGTACGGTGTATGCTTCAAACAGCCAAGTTAATTTCTAGATGTCCTGGACAGCATGTAGATTCAGAGTATTTTTAAAAAAATCCGTCTTATAGGAATCAGCAAATTGGCATGAATAGTTTCAGGGCATCATTTTCTTGGATCTGAAGTTGTGTGGGAGGACGGGACTCACTGGCCAAGAGTCTCAAATTTAGGAGCCTAAAACTTTAGGCTTCTAAGTCTACATTTAGCCATCGAAACACATGGCCTGATCTTCAAAAGTGCTGAGCAAGCGCAGTGCAGTTTTTACCTTAAGTCTGTGGCTGACAGACACGCCACGCACAATCCCTTGTAAACCCATGCAACCTTGTGGCAGAGTCGACTCACCTCGGACACACACCCTTGCGGCTGGGCGCGGCATAACAGCTCTTTCCTCTCCAGCAGCCCCTGCTGATAGTCACTTCAGTGCGGTGGTGGCTGGTGTCGTCTCGCCCCTCGGTCCCGGTTATGTTTTAGCTCCACCTCTTTCGGGATAACAAAATCCAATGAAAGAAGAACCCCATGTTGTTACATCAGGTCTTCGGCCCCAACTCTGGGCCCTTCCAGCCTCACCTCAGCAATTTCAATGGCTCTTTTCCCTTAACACAGGGGGACTTCATGCCACCTTCCCAGTGCTGGTCGGGGAACCCAGGATCGCTTACACAACACACTTCCTGCTGCTGCCTCCCCGGACTTCGTGCCAATGGCCACTCCCACCTCAGGGCTCCCCAAGCACCTGCAGGGGAGTCCTGCCCCTGCTCAGCAGCTTCAGGAGCCACAGGACAAATCGAGGCGGCTGTCCCAGGGCCCTGTGATTTTGGGGCCCCGCGGCGGCTGCTCTATGGATGGGAGGGACCCGGGGGATTAAGGGGTCCTGGCGCAGTGGCAGCAGGGGTCACGCCCCCCCGCACTCACCACATGGGTAGCGGAAGTAGAAGTGGTCCGGCTGCCTGCCCCACCCACGAGTGCTGCTGTGGAAGTGGGGCGCAGTGGGCCGGGAGAGAGTGCGGCAGAGCCGGCTGCTGGGTTGCTCCAGCTGCCCACGTGGTGGTGGTGGGGGGAAACCCCTACTGCCACCGCGCCAGGCCCACGTAATTCCCCCGGCTGCATTCCTGGGGGAAGAGGGCAAGGGGCAGAGCTTGGGGAAGGGGTGGAGTGCAGGCAGGAGTGTGGGGGTTCCCAAGCCCTGCACGAGGGTCAGTGGTGGGGGCAAGCCCTGCACCCCCCTCAGGATGGCCCTGCCAGAAGCCACCCTTGCTCTGGGCCTTGGCCTCTCCCAGCTCGCTACGGTGCCCCCGCTGTGAGGTTCGCTCCCCTCGTCGGGCCGCCAGATTTCTAATTGCAGAAAACCGAACACCCTTGCCCGGCCCCTTCCCGTGGCCCTGCCCCCGCTCACCCATCCCCTCCCTCCACGGCTCGCTCTCCCTCACCAGACTGGGCCGGGGGCTCGGGTGTGGGAGGGGCCCCAGGTGAGGTACTTTCTCACCGGGGGCTGACGTGCCGTGGGGGTCAGGCTGCAGGAGGCCCTGGCACTGTGCTGGAACAGAGCTGCAGAGCCCGCGGGCGGGGCCGGCGCGGCGCCCCCAGGCTGGCCCTCTGCCTAGGAGCCGGAGGGCCGTGTCGGCTGCTTCCCAGGAGCCACAGGGATCCAGGCACGGAGCCTGCCTGGCCCGCTGCAGCCAGCCAAACCTTTGGCTCGGTCGGCACTGCTGACTGGAGACGCCAGGGTCTCTTTCCATCCCCGCCTGTGCCTCCCCCCATACATCAGCCCACACAACCCTTAGGCCTACAGCCCTCTCTCAGCCTTTAGCCCAAGAAAGGAATCTCCCAGCCGCCTCTCACCTGGGTCTCCTTGCTGGCTTCTCCTCCCACGGCCTCTGCTCCTTCCTGTATGGAGACCCAGCTCCGCCCGGGGTTTGCTGTAAGCACCATTTCTCCCTGCCCTTCCTCCGGCTGCCACACAGCGGCCTAGCAGGTCTCAGGCTCCTACCAGGCCTTAAGTAACCAGTCTGGGATACACGCGTCGGGCCACAGACCTGTAAACGTAAACACACCACCAAGCAATCTTTAGGCAAGCAGCAAATGAACAGACAACTGAGGTGAATTCGGTTACAAACGAATCATCAGTGATAGCCCTCCCGTCACTGCCCCGACCGTCGCATGAAAAACAACCTTCATTTTCTGATCTGAATTCAAGTAAGTACTCAGCTGACATTCTGTGTCATGTAGTGTGTCCCCAGGGCCAACAAAGCTGGGTATGTATGAACCCGAGTGCCGCAGCCTCCCATTCAAGGGTTGAAATGATAGGTTAGCACACTGGACAGAGAGTGAGGCTGTCTCATTAGCCAGCCAGTTCCCAAACCGCACAGGGATTTACTGGTTAAACGTCCACAATTCGATTGTCACCTAGAATCGAAGTGGAAGTCAACGCGCTGCAGGGCATGGACTGCAGAGACAAAATAACGTATCATTTCTTAGGAGTCTAAAAACTTGCCCACACACTAAGAAAAGCGCTTGTATGACAACTCGTGCCAGCACCAGCAGACGACACCTACCATCAGGAGCTCAAGATAAATCTTAAAGCCACTTTCCTCCTCTTCATTGAACACAAAGAGCTACTTCCCCCACAACTGGGCACTACAGAAGTACTCCAGGAAACATAGATCCACTTCTCATGGAGTTATCTACTGAGTAGACATGATCTATTTTTTAGCCCATGCATCGCTGAATTTTAAAATAAAAGAAAAAACTCAAAGAACTGCAGAGTAGAAATAAACTAACTCCCTTGTATTTCCTAGCATAACAAATAGTTTTTTTTTAAAAAAAAAACACCACCTAAATTACAGCATGATGCCCTAAAGTTTCAGCAAGATCAAATATGGGTATCCACAGCTGCTGCGAATTTGCAATATGGTTTTAAAAACAAAATTAACTGGCACATTTGGTCTGAGAAATATGCATTCAGCTCTTTAATCCTCCGCCCCTGACTGCTTAGAAGGGAGAAGCCTAATGAACACATGAAAAGCCCCGAGAAAACAATAGCTAGTCTCCAGTTGACTCCAAAGTTGTTGTGAAACTAGAGATTCTGCTGTTAAAAAAAAATCACAGTGGGAGCAGTGGGTACAGTTTTCGACAACAACCCATTCCAATAACCCAAGAGGGTCAGGCTTCCACCTACAGATCTCCGGAAGTTCATGGTCTAAGGATTATTAGGATTATTAGACTCTACTATCACAGTATCATCTGGCACAGCTGGATAATGTTCAAGATGGCGCCTCACTGGGGCAAAATATTGGAGATATAATCCTTAGTTCAGAATGGGCAGATGCTCGTACCATCACGACGTTTGCTTTTTTATCATCGGTTTCTCCAGTCTGATCTCCTGCTCCCATTGAAGGCTAGGGAAACAATCCCCATGGGATAACAACAGTAGGAAAATAATCAACTGATACTTTAATAGATACAAAAGACTATATTAAAAGAAAGGTAAGGTTGTGAATTCAAGCACTCACTCATTAGGAAAATCCAGACTGAAGGATGTCAGTGCAACCTTAATTTAGTTCTCCTATGGTACAGCCTGTAATAAGATCTGTTCCATTTAAAAAAATAAAATTGAAGTAAATTTCAAAAACAGATATTATTTCAAGTTGAAAAATTGGAATGTTTCGTTTAAAAAAATGTCAGAACGAAACATTTCCATTTTGTGGCAGGATTTTTTGTTTAATTAAACCAAAACAATTTGGCAAATTCATCATGAACTCGTGACATGTTTGGTCAATCTGAATCGGCAACTTTTTGGCTAAAAGACCTTTTGGTCAAAAAAAATTCACCCAACTGTGGTTGTGGGTACATTACAGGAGGTAAGAAAGAAGAGGAAATGGCTGGGGAAACTGATAATGCAGCCTATGGAACATACAATGGTGCCGAATGGTCATTAAAACAATTAACAGTACTGCAGGATGATTTGCTTGCAGGTGCTAGTGGATCTTGGGAAGATGAAATGAGAGTCTATGCAGCCATGCTAGCTAACAGAAACAAAACCTCCTAACAAGCAATCACTTGTCACTATAAATACAGCTGGATATTGCATGTCATTTGTTTATTTCCAATAAACTGAACCACATATCACGTTAGGCAGGGCTGTCAGGGTCATTCATTATTCAAGAAGTTTCTTTAACTTGTTTGAAGGGAAACAAACATGTGTCTCTGAATCACTGGCCCCAGAATTGAATCCGAGTGGCACTGGGAGCGTGGGAGGGAGTGTGGTTTCTGTAACTCTTTGTTTGGCACAGAACTTGCCAGCTTCTCCGCTCCAGAGAGCTGTCCCCATGCCAGTCAGAGACTAATCACCAGGAGAACTTTGCCTTAGGACAATGTGTGCGCCTGAACGCAGAGTACTAAGAACAGCACGCGGGGTTATGTTAGGGCTCAAAACAGAGCGGGGGGATTCTGAATAGGCCAGACACTTACGCTGCCACCATCAGGACGACCATCTTGTGCTTTTCTTTTTTTGTCAAAAACAACAAGGAGTCCAGCAGCAGTTTAAAGACTAACACATTTATCAGGGTATTAAAGCAGAAGCATTCGTGAGCTACAACTCACTTCCTCAGATGCCGTTGAGAAAAAGAAAGACGGGGGAGGGAAAAAGATACAGAGGTGGGAGTGTGATATCAGTGCTAATTAAATCAGAATGGATGAGGCTCATCTCCAACACTGATGGTGAGGTGAACGTTCCTGAATGGAAATGGCCTATTGTAATGGGAGAACCTCTCCATGTGTCCCTATAAACCTTAGTTTAGGGTGTCAAATTTGCATATGAATTCCAGCTCAGCAGTTTCCCATTGCTGTCTGTTTTTGAAGTGTTTCTGTCAGAGAATGGCAACTTGCAAGTTTGAAACTGTGTGCCCGGCAAGGTTAAAATGTGCTGCAGAAATGGATCTAGGGGTTTTAGTGAACCAGAAGCTAAATAGGAGTCAGCAGTGTGACACTGTTGCAGAAAAGGCAAACATGATTCTGGGAGGCATTAACAGGAGTGTTGTGAGCAAGACATGAGAAGTCATTCTTCTGCTCTGCTGTGTGCTGATTAGGCCTTGGCTGGAGTATTGTGTCCAGTTCTGGGCACCACATTTCAAGAAAGATGTGGAGAAATTGGAGAGGGTCCAGAGAAGGGCAACAAAAATGGTTAACGGTCTAGAGAACATGACCTATGAGGGAAGACTGAATGAACTGGGTTTGTTTGGTCTGTAAAAGAGAAGACTGAGAGGGGACATGATAGCAACTTTCAAGTACCTAAAAGGGTGTCATAAAGAGGAGGGAGAAAAATTGTTCTCCTTGGCCTCTGAGGATAGGACAAGACGCAAGGGGCTTAAATTGCAGCAAGGGAGGTTTAGGTTGGACATGAGGAAAAACGTCCTAACTGTCAGGGTGGTTAAACACTGGAATAAATTGCTTAGGGAGGTTGTGGAATCTCCATCACTGGAGAGATTTAAGAGCAGGTTGGCCAGACACCTGTCAGGGATGGTCTAGACGGTGCTTAGTCCTGCCGTGAGGGCAGGGGACTGGATTCGATGACCTCCCGAGGTCCCTTCCAGTTCTAGTGTTCTAGGATTCTATAAGCTCCAAAGGCATTTGTTTGGCTGTGGAGAGCATGGTAGACACAACATGGGACCTCAAGGCTTGGTGTGATGGTGCAGGGGAAACATTAGGAAGCTACTGCTGCTGGAAAGGTGTGGTAAGGCAGGCTCAGAATAATGCAATACTTTCCCTCTCGTGTTGGAGATGTCCAGGACCAGGGCACATCTGGCAGAAATTCTCTTTCCTCCAGCTGATCGGAATGCTAGTCACACTGCCTGCCAGCGCCCTTGGCAGCAAATATAGCATCAGTCCGTGTGCTAGCGAAGGGAAGGAGGGAGCTCTCTCGTACACCGAGGGGAAGAACAGACTGGACTCTCCTTGGTTCCCAGGAGACCATGGCCAGGCTTTCTGTGACATTTCGATAGCCAGCGTTTTTTCCCCCCAGCCAAAGAACATTTTGCCCAAATGAGCCATTTGGACCATGTTGCCTACAAAAGGATATGGGGCTTCCCCCCACCCCTCGTTTTGCTGCCTTTGGTTTGCAGAGCTTGTCAGAGCTCATTGCATTTGCTTTCTCACTGCGGGCGCTTTCCTCAGCATGTGTTTTCCATCCAGCTCCCTGTGCCGTTTCCGCGGGGTTAGTTTGAGGCGATTGTTCTCCAGGCCAAGAGCCGTCGTTAGGAAATGCATCCTCGCCGCTCTGCCCAAGCCCCGGCCAATTTGGGCCCATTTGGTATTTGGGGCAGTTGACAACATCCTATTGAATCTGCAGTGGGGCTGGGAGAGGGCTTTTTCTTCTCTCCCCTCCTCCGTGCCTTCAGGAACTCCTCGTGTGGTTGGATCTTTTGCGTCGTGTGGAGCAGGGCTCAGCTCTGGGCTTCCTGCACACATCAGGGAGGCTGGGGGTGGGGAGCTGGTGGATCCCCCAAGGGGCAGGTCCTTACCTCCTGCAGAAGGCAGATGCTGCAGCTTCTGGGGCTTGGGCTGTCTTTGGCACATCCCTATTTCCTTCATTCCTATTGCTTTCCCCTGGCACACTTGGGGGATTCCCTTTATTTCCCCCGTCACCAGAATTTGGCTCTGTTGTCTAGAGGTCTCTACATCTACCCCCTTCTGATTTGGTTTTTCCACCCCTCTGGGCTCCATTTCCTTCCTCTTGGAGTTTCCTGTCAGGGCACAGTCAGCTCCTGCTTCTTTCCAAACAAATTATTCAGAGATCTTCCGCTGAAACACCCAGTGGTTTACTCACCAAGATTGTTCCCACCCCCTTTACAGATTGTGCAGAAGTTTTAATAGTAGCCTGTGACTCTAAGGCACCTAAGCCCAACCATGGAGAGACCCCCCCCAATGGCCTTGGAGCCACCAGCCTATAGCTCTTTCACAATCTATCTTCCCCATTCACCCTTCCTTCCTGGGCCACTGGACCTTCCGAGCGAGTGAGCTAATGAGCTTTTAACTCTCTCCAACCGTTCCTCGCTCTACCAGTTTGGCATAGTTCCCATCATGACGTGCATGGGGGAGCTAAGCGAAGTTGCGGTGATCAGAGTGCTGGATTGGCTGCTGTCACCCAGAACTCTGCCGCAGGGTGAAACATCAAAAATCTCCAAAATAGTCAAGCGCCGAAAATGCCATTTGGAGGAGGGGAGGGTTTGTTTCCCCTCAGTCAGGATGTTATGTTTCAATCATTTTGATTGTGGTGGCTTTTAACCTTCTCTTCCCGGTCTAATAATCTTATACTGCTAAAGAAAAAAGTTTGTTTCAACCAGAAAACCCTTTTCCCCTCTTTTTAAAAAAAATGTCAGTGTTGTTTCTCCTTAAGAAGCTTGTCAAACCCACCTGTTCCATGTACAGTTTGGGTTTGGATGAATCAGCAGTTTGATGAAAAACAATTAATTGAAAAAATCCTGAGCCACATTAGTTTCAAGTTGCCATGGCTGGCATTTGAAAGTAGACAAATTCAACTGGAAATAAGCATCCAGGGATTAATAATGAGGTACTAACAAGATATAATGAATAAATAATAATAAAAATTAATCATTGGAACAACTGTTGTGACGAGGAGGAAGGAGACAAAATATTCTCCTTAGCCTCTGAGGACAGGACAAGAAGCAATGGGCTTAAATTGCAGCAAGGGAGGTTTAGGTTGGACCTGAGGAAAAACTTCCTGCCTGTCAGGGTGGGTAAACATTGGAGTAAGTTGCCTAGGGAGGTTGTGGAATCTCCATCACTGGAGAAATTTAAGAGCAGGTTGGATAGACATCTCTCAGGAGTGATTTAGATGGTGCTTGGTCCTGCTGTGAGGGCAGGGGACGGGACTTGAGGACCTCTCAAGGGCCCTTCCAGTTCTATGAACTGACCAAGGGACACGATGGATTCTCCGTCACTTGCAGTCTTAAACTAGACTGAGTGTCTTTCTAAAGGACGTGCTGCTCTGGTCCAACCACAAGTTGTTGGGCATGATGCAGGAGCCAATGGGTGAAGTTCTCTGGCCTGCTTTACACTAGAGATCAGATGAGATAATCATGATGGTCCCTTCTGGTCTTCACATCTACGATGGCGGCCACAGTCAATTTAATCTGCATCGCTGCTGGACCACGTGCTCCCTGAACACTGTTGCCTGTTCAGCTCCACACTCCTATGCCTCAACTGCCTAACAGCACCCAAAAATTACTCACAACCCTGGCTCCATCTCCCTCTTTGATTGGACACCACCCAGTCCCAAATCTGTATCTGCTGTGGGGCTCCTTTTCAGACTGTTGCTTGGCATTGAGATCCCAGCCGAACATCGCTGGGCTGTATTGGTAGCGGTTCAGTCTCAGACAGAGAGGGAATTTGGTAGATGACCCCCTTCCCTCTTCTTGGGAAGCCATAGGACATGAAAGGGTTCCCCGAGTCTTCGTCCTTCTCCTCCTCCTCTTCCAGAAAGCACTGGAGCCCTGTGCCTCAGCCTTCGAGCGCAATCGAGAGAACTTTGGCGCTGGTATTGATTTTCCCCTGAAACATGGCTCAGATGGTTTTCACTTTGCCGTCCCCTGGAGAGCTGGAGCGGGGCTGGGGTTACATTACGTAATTGCGTGTGAGTAAGGCAATCTCTTAGGAAGCACTCTCCCCACCGCATGCCGGCGCTGACAAATTGACTCATTGCTCCCACAGTAGACGCGGGGGTCATGACCTCGGCAGCATGCCACTGAGATTGTTTTCCCTGTCGCTTTGCTAGAGGGTGTGACGGCTCGCTCTACAATTGCACCACATTTTTCCTCCCCTCTCACAGCTCCCACTGGGGAAAATGACTTTACCAGGCACTGAGGCCTGATTCGTGTTCACTCGAGGGCTCTGTCCAAGTGTGCCTGCCCCAGAATGCCCCCTGCTAGGCAAACATGGCAGGGCAGTCTCTCTCTGCCTCAATTTCCCCTTACCAGGGAATGTCTCCTCCAGTGTAGACCTGGCCTAACTATGTCACGATTCCCATCAATCGACTGAAGGCAGAGCAGTCCCTCCAGTTACACTGTTGTAATTTAGAGTCCATATAGTCACCCTAAAGTCCTGGCTGGCCCAAACTGTCTTGGGATGGTCTGCTGATTGCATTGCACACTCCATAACTCAGCTACGCAGATCCTGGAGGAAGGAAGAAATAATTCACAGGAGAGAGAGATTCAAGGAGATTTACAATCTGATACGGCAGACTCAAGAGATGTGTGGCTGTTCCAGAGAAGCACGCAAACCGAAAGGAGCTTCTCCAAGCCTGTTGAGGTTTGCCTCTCCTGTGAGCTCTGAGGGAGAGTGTTTACATTGCTGGGTTGGTTAATGAACACTTCTGCCCTCAGCTTAAAATGCTTTGCTATTTGCATCTCCGCCTTGAAAGCAGCAAAGGGGCTAAAATGATCTCCAGTTGCTGTAGGTTCCTTCAGCTCCCCCGCCTTCCTCCAGCCCTTTCCACATTTTTCAGATTTCTGGAGATTGGGTTTCGCCTCCTGATGTTATCTGGAGCTAGCCCAAGAGAAGCAAACACGGCCTGCCCATGGCTGGTGGGGCACGGGGCCGGAGGTTATGTTCTCTGTAAATTTAGCCTCTCACTGGCAGATTTATCTCCCTTAATCAGAACCAAGTGGTGATTGTTTTTGTAGACTTAACTTCCCCAAATTCAGCCCCCGAGTGCATAAATGCTGTTTGTTAAGAGATAATTTCCTGGAGCGTGTGCCAGGGCTCTCGCCATGCAAGCAACACAAAGAGGATGAATACAAAATGTTTCACCACTACAAGGAAGCTTCGGCCAATAAATGCCCAGGAATGTGCAGGTGTGAGTGTACTCTTTATACTTCCCCAGCCAAAGACACTGAGTTCCTCCCTCCCCGGGGGTATGAGACCCCGCCCTTCACCCCAGGCTCCGCCCCCATTCCAGTGGGAGGCGCTGGGGGGAGGGGTGGGTGGGGAGGATGCAGCGCTGCCCATGGTTGCTAAGCATCCACTCATTTCTTTACATGGGTGCTCGAGGGCTGGTGCGCCCATGGAGTTGGCGCCTATGCTGAGGAACGAAATGGATTCCTCTCCGTAAGCAGCCAGAGGTGAATCTCATTTAGCAGCGAGAAAAAAGAATTTAGCAGCTTGTCAGTTCCTAACAGCTTGTGATACAATGTGACACCAACAACTGACTCCTAATTAGTCGCTTCACTGGTGTATTTTTTTGGCTTCCAATACTCCCTTGAAATGCCTATAAATCCTCCTGCTTCCATGACAGGCTCCACCAGGGAATAAGTTCACCCTTTTTCCCGGTCTCTGCTTTATTGCCCAGGCCCTCGGGAAAGGATGGAAAGAGGCAGGCCGTCTTACTTTTTAGTCAGGGTCCTTTCCTTTCCTGAAGAGCGGACAAGCAGGTAGCTGCCTTTCTGGGTGTATCACAGAAAGGGGTACATCACTGCCTCATCACGCAGAGCATGCCATTTTGGGATGACCCTAGCGATCTCCTAGGACAAAGAGTTATCAACCCTCCAGAACTGTCCTGGAGGCTCCAGGAATTCATCTCCCAGGAATACGTCCCACCAACATTGGCAGCCCTAGAGATATTCTCTTTCTGATAACTTTGAATGATGGCCTAGTTGTGTCTTAGCAACTGTAAGCAGGGGCTGAAGCAATGCGTCCCCGATAGCTAGCTGGAAGGGGGAAGAGGCACCCTGGGGGTACGTCTAGACTACAGGCTTTTGTTGACAGAAGTTTTGTCGACAGATACTGTCGACAAAGCTTCTGTCGACAAAGAGCGTCTAGACTGCATCGAGTTCCATCGACAAAGCAAGCCGCTTTGTCGACATGACAGTGTAGATGCAAAGGACAGTGTAGATGCAATAATGCCTTCTGTCGACAGAACTCTGTTGACAAAAGGCGTTATTCCTCATAGAATGAGGTTTACAGCCGTCGACAAAACTGCTGAGTTCTATCGACGTTATGTCAACAGAACTCAGCGGCAGTGTAGACGCGGTATAGTTTTGTCGACAAAAGTCCACTTTTGTAGACAAAACCCCGTAGTCTAGACACACTCTGGGTGTGCCTATGTCAGTACACTTTGCTCCTGCTTAGCTTAGATCTGCTAGATATTCAGCAGCTGGAGCAGTGTTTTGCTTGCCGTAATCAACTTAGCTGGTGTTGGGTCACAAGTTATATTAGCCCTGAATGCAGGTGTAGTGAAATATGGTTACCAATGGGTAGTTATTGTGGGTCTACAGCAAAGCAGGACCACGCTTAATCTGTTCCAAAGGAAGGGATTCCCGCTTAGCAGAAAGGATCTTGCTAAGCAAGGACTCGACTGTCAGAGGCCTGAGAGAGTAAGAAGGGCAGAGGCAGGTATTTTGGTCAGAAGTCCGCACGCACTCTCCACTTGAGACTGGTGTCACCTGTTTTCCCCAGTGTCGAAGAACAGAGCTAAATAGGCTTCATTTAATAGGCTCGTTGTTTTTTACTTGCAGTAGAGCTGGGTTTCTGCCCTGTCTGCTAAGCGCTAAAATCACCGGCAGCTGCAATCACTAAGAAGGGGCAGTGGTTCTGTCCAGCCTGCCACAGAGTGACAGTTACTAAGATGTGCAAAAGCCCCAGATTAGAGATGGATGGCAGCAGAGGGTGACAGAGCCAGTAGCGAGGCGGCAGAGGCGCGGCAAGCGACCAGAGGGGCAGGTAAGATGCCTCGTTACCCCCGCTTGCTAGGACGGGAGGTGAACTCCACGGATGTACCTCTGAATGCTGGGTCTGCCCTGACCAAGGGCAGCAACTGTGAGTGAGGTGCAGGGAAGAGTCGGGCATGTTCAGGGGACTTTTGGGTTGCTGGACTTAAGAACCTGAGAGAAAAAGGACATGTCCCACCCCAAGTGGGTTGGGCATTTACTCATGGATGGTATTTTTGAGCCCTGTTTGAGGTGTTTTCCCAAATGAATGCCAAGTTACTTCCTTCTGTTTTAGTAAGTGTTTCTTTTCTACACTTAGACTCCGTGCTTGCCGGAGGGGTGGGGAGCATTACCTGCCAGAGGTGCCTAGGGGTGTTGTGTGCATTTCCCAGGGTACTGGGTAAGGGCTGGAGCCAGTAATGTGTGGGATGGATGGAGAGGAACCCCTAGATATTGGCCCTGGCCCTGGCTGCTGCTGGCGCTATCTGACAGAAGGGTTACATAAGGCTAGTAAACATTAGTTTATAGTTAAACTTGGCAGCAAACTAAGCAGGGCAAACCTGCATACAGGCAACCTGGGTTACTTCAACGGTCATTAAAGTCCCCAGTCATAAGCCCTCTGGTGCATATCCAGATCGGGTGGTTGCCTGAATTGTCCGTGCAGAACCCCGGTAACTGGGTGTGCAAGCAGGCGCCCGTGCAAATTCAGAGCTCACAGCAAACCGCCGGGGTTAACTTTCCAAAACAGTCTCCCACGTCGCCGGTGTATTTTGGAAAGCAGAGTTAAGGGCTGGGACTGGCATGCACTGGCCGGCCTGACTGGTCACACTCAGGCTGCTGGACACGTGACGGATATCATTGTGCCCATATGGTTGTCGGGGCAAGAGGCCCTTAGAAAAATCAGATCCTCTGAGCCAGAGCCACATACTTCCGTCAGTTATCCCCACCCACCACTGTCTAACCCTTTTTTACAACATACAAAGCTTTTATAACTTAACAATTGCTTGGCAAAGAGATGACTCACTGTCTACTCCATCCGCAGAGGAGCGAGAGGAGCGAGGGTGTGAGATTCCTGGAGGAGCCTTTATGAAAGGGAAATGTGGGTTACACCTTAGGGGGAAAATAGCCTACGCTACTGCTGCTCACAATGAATCTGACCCAGACCCTTGGGGAGCGTAATAGAGTGACCAGGATGGAGAGGTCTAGCTCTCCTACTGTAGGGGAAGGGCAGGAAGCAGAGCTGGTCAGAATAAACGTGGGTAAATGAAGATCACGCACTTCTCATCTGGGGACAGGGAGTTTAGTGTGGGCTAGTTTACTCGCGTCTTTTTTTTTTTTAACCCCTGGGCACAAGGAGGTCACCGTTGGGTCTGGTAAGTCAGGCTGGGGCTTTGCCCAAGCAGAGTGGGGGGGGCTGAGATCCAGGTTCCATTTCATCCGAACTAGCAACTGCTTGGGTTTGGGGGCAATGGGGCTGATGGCATGAGACGAGCTCCGGTTGTGACCCGTCTCTAGCGCGGTCTATCCTGAAGACTCCTGATTCTGTCCCACAGCCCTTCAGTCAAGGAGCAATTTGCCCCAGCCCTTTAGTAAGTGTTGCATATTTCCCCCAGCCACCACGCGCATGGGGGAGGGACACAGGCTGCGGCCAACCACATCAACCTCAGCGCCACAACTAGCACGGAGGTGGAGTTATCATTGGTGCTGTGGGCGAGTTACATCCGTGGGAGCCTCATTTTAAGAGAGATGCCTATGCCGTTGGGTCAGCGTAAGCTGCCTTATGTCGACCTAACGTGGTAGCATAGGCCAGGGGACGGGCGAAGATTAGTGATGCTCTAAGCTCAACTTCCAGATGCCAGGAAGTGCTGGAGAACTAAGAAACCATCAGTCGCCACCCGACAGTACCCAAGCCCCACTCCATCAATTTCTACAGGGTGGGGAGCTTGTCTATCATTGGCCAAGTCCTCCCTTGGTAAAGCCACTTCTGGCTAGGACAGCCACTGTCCCCTCCTGGAATGATCACAAGCGTTTCTCTGGAGAAGGTCTGGGCTGAAAACGAATTCCTCTGGCCCCTGCACTGAGATCTTCCAGCTCGTAGTTTTGGATTGGCCCAGAGAGGTCCCAGCACCTGCAGCTGTGCCTGTGGCTCCTTCGGACACAATGGGAAAGCTCCTCTGAAGATGGAACACTTTAAGGGGCTGCCGGACATCCAGCCCCCTTTGAAAGAGGCCACCGCGGACAGTTCCTTACTGCTTTGCTCTGACATCGAGTAGCATCTTCCTCCACAAATCATCCTACGGCTACTCCCGGAGCACAGCAGCACACAGCACGAGTAAGAGGCCCTTCTGGGTTGTCACACAGATGCAGACGTGAATATGACGGGTTAGGCCCAAACTTTGTCACAGCCGAAAGACCCGGCTTCCCAACAGAAACATCAACAAACCGGGGACTGTCTGGTGGTTGGAGGAGGGGCCTGGAAAGAATACATTAAAACAAATCTGCTTACATGCCGGATTTCTGAGCTGGAAGATCCATCTCAGGGAAAAGGAGGCAGGGCCATGCTTGGATTGAGGATGAAGACACAAAATATGACATCCCAGACTGGAGAGCCTGTTGCAGGGAGAACCGCGCTAACGAGGAGGCTGCCACAGTGCGGTCTGCACACTCTCATTGTTTTTTCTCCCTCTCTCGACAAAAATGGTTTAGGCCTTTTGGGTTTTGCCCTGTGATTAAGGCTAATGAGAAGAGACAGCTGAGGCTGTATTTGTATCTGCGGGCTGAGTTGGGTTTTACCTCTGTTCTGAGAAGACGATCTAATGTTATTATAGCAAAGCAAGGACTTTACGCCATGGGACCGTGGGCCTCCTGGCAGTGTAACCAACGGTCTTTCTGCAAGGCATCGTAACCCTCTGGCAGCCTAGTTCCGGCGGAGGGTTGAGGCCTGGCGCGAGCTGCCGTGGGCAATGACGCAACAAATGAAAGCAGCTGAAAGCCGGGTGAAAAAACACTACCTGAACCTGGACAGTGTTGCCATGGTAACTGGAGAGCATGCTGCTGGCTTCCATAGCAAATCGCGTGGCTTGTCATTGGTCGGTTGCCCAGGTGCTGCCGTGACCCGGATGCTATTGTTTTGCTTAGCAAATAAAGGCAAGGCCCAATAACAGCTCTTGAGGGCATGCGGGAAGCCAGTGAGCTGGTGAGAGCCGGCTGTACTATCGATTATTCTATTTGTTCCATCTTTCTTCATCTCCAGGACCACGATGGAGACCGATTCGATGAGCTGGGCCAACCTCCTGAAAGCAAACCCCATTGCTTGGTCCCGTTCCAAGTTCCTGGCTCATCAACGTCTCTTTCAGGAGTTGAATGTGAACCCCCAAGCCCAAAGTGCTCCTAAGTCCAAGCACCACCCGGCGCTGGGTTTCCTTCTGCCCATTAGAGAGAGCTCTGGGATTCGAATCCAGGTTTCCGACACAGGGACAACTACCAGTGTCTTCACCACCGTTGGTCTCTCACTGCTGCTGACGGCAAAGTAAGTGACTCCAAGAAGGAAAGGGGATAGTTTCCGGCCTCTTTAGCCCTGAGAAGTAGAACAGGAAGGGAACAGGCCCATGGGAAAACATGCTTTAAGCCCATCTGCATGTGGACTCTGATTCGAATTTAACATACGCTCGGGTCACTTGGGAACACTCCCCTTGAAGTCAGACCTGCATACACAGGATCCATGTCGTCGGAGTTTCGGGGACTGTCCCTCGTTAGAAAATCCTGTGCCTTAATTACAGCAGGTGCATTCTCTTCACTGCCTCTCTGCCCTCTCTGCTGCATCAAGACTCATGGAGAGAAGCCACAGCTCTTTTCTGGGGGAATCCTGTCTCCCCCTTGGAACGTTCCCACTTTTGGGTCTGGCTCTCGTTTTTTCCCCTCTCTCTCGCTCTAAAGCCACGTGAGAGGCTCTGTCTGAACGACGCTGCATAAAAATAAACTGGATGTGAAAGGCGCCCACACATGCCCGCCTTACATGTGAACTGCAGGGAGGTTTTATTTTATTTTTTTTTAAAAGACGCTAGAACTAAATGTAGCCTTAAGGTGGCTCCAGCGTGCGCCGCTAGCGACAGTGCCCGTCTCCTGGCGGGATGGAGCATGGAAGGGAGCCCACCAACGAAGGGATACATGGGCTGGGAGGATTTTAGACCTTTGTAAGATTTGGACTCCCAGGGACAGCAGGGGACTCGTGTAGGGGGAGCTATTGTCCTCGCCCCCTGGCTGGCTGCCGCGTTTCTTAACTTACCGAGCTACTGCCGAGGAGTGAAATGTCATTCTGTAAGCGGGACCCTGCTGCCCCGTCAGGCCTGAGTGGGTAGGAGGAGGAGTG
Source organism: Rafetus swinhoei (assembly GCA_019425775.1). NCBI lineage: Eukaryota > Metazoa > Chordata > Testudines > Trionychidae > Rafetus > Rafetus swinhoei. The sequence continues at coordinate 76,052,567 of CM033439.1, read as the reverse complement.
CCCCAGAACCAGTGGGGATCCCCCCAGCTGGGGTGAGTCAGATAGGAAAAGGGGCACCATGTGAGCAATTCGTGGCACTTCATTCTAAACAGCCATTTTGATGTATGCTACGATTATACTCAGCACGCACCTGATTGGTAATCGACTGATCGGGGGACGTTGCCGCTGTGACTGTAAAATTTGATTGAGCAAGTTTCTTTTCTTATTTTGAAGTCCATTGGGAATTTTTTTACGCCCTACACTTTCTGTAGGCCCGAGGCAGGATGGAGAACCTGGCCCTAGTGGACATTCTCACAGCACGAGCCTCTGCTGCCGGAGCCACAAGATTCATTCGACTAGCAGGCTCCTCCTGTAGGACACAGAATGCCACACTGAGTGGGCTGCACATGCAAGCGGGAGGTGGGCAGTATTGGGCTTGGCGAGCTTAGCAGAGGAAGCTGGGTAGAGATTTCCTGGTAGGCGTGGGAGCTACAACTCGGGAATAGAACTTGCGGCTCTTCATCCCATTTGAATTTGCTCCTCTCGTAGCCTACAGTGAAGCTTTTCTTGCAGGCTGCTCTCCAGAATGTGTCGCTTCCCACAAGTGATCGTCAGAGCATGTAGCTCTCAGCACAGTTCGTACTGGGGCTGAAAGAAGCACCAATCCCCATGAACCACACTTGTACTGAACCAAAACCAAGATAAGGGTAGATTTTCAAGAAGCCAATTTATTACACTCTTTATCTTTGCAGATCTAACATTCACTCAGGTGGCTGTGTACACAAAGAACACGGAACCAGCAGAAAGGAAGGGAGACATGATGAGACTATACGGTCTTAGCAATAACAAGGAAGTCCCTTCTGGTTACTGCCATGGATTTTAGAGTCACCCCGGCTTGACAGTTCTACCTCTCCCCACAGTCCCATGCCCTGTTCAGTGTTCCACTAAGAGACTCCCCTGTGCTGAGGATCTTGCATTGTAAATAGACAACAGTGGAGCAAAGTCAGTGTTAGGACTTACAGCTACTGCTCATTCATTATTCCTGACTGACTCAATGGCCAGGTCTACAGTAGCGGAGAAAATCGATGCAAGATACGCAACTCAAGCTACGTAAGTTGCGTAGCTGGAATTGAAGCACCTTGCATCGATTTTCTGGGGCGGCCCCACAGAGGGTGGTCAGTGGGAGAAATGCTTCTTCCAACTTCCCTTACGCCTCGCGACAGCAAGGAGTACCGGCCTCGAAAGGACACCCTCAGCATTCGATTTAGCAGGTCTATACTAGACCCGCTAAATTGAACCCTAGAAGGTAGATCGCCAGAGCATGGATCCTCTGGTAAGTGGAGGTGTGGCTTTTCTGTGTGAGGTATTTAAGAGCAGATTAGATATACATCTATCAAGGATGATCTAGACAGTGCTTGGTCCTGCAGTGAGGGCAGGGCTCTGGACTTGATGACCTCTCGAGGTCCCTTCCAGTTGTAGTGTTCTATGATTCTATATACAACCTGCCTGAAAATGAATCACATTTTCTTGAATCAAATTAAAATTTATATTTGAGCCTTTCTTTCCAAATCCATTTTTATACGGTTGGTTGGGTTTTATGAGCACAAGAAGCAGTACTTTAAATTAAAACAGTAGAAAACAGATCATGTTGAATATTCCTTTTCAAGCTGGCAGCTGTTAGAAATGTTCTTAATTAATACCATGTTGGGAAAAGAAACAAAGGGGAAGCATTATAAAAAGGGTTTACAACACAGGCCTGGCTTGCCCCCTTCCTGAAGGGAAGAAGTGTCTGAAAAGTTCTCCTTGCTGGATTTCCTCCAAGTCATTCCCTTGTGAGAACTGCTATGAATACGAATCGTGGCCCGTTCACACGGCACAGGTGTGCTTAGCGACACAGAAAGAGTTAAAAGAGAGCCAGATGTGATCCATTACTGCTTCACAGGATTGTATACACCACAGTTTCACCTGCTCTTTCTCTGGCCCCCCCTCCGTTAACTAGTGTGAACACAACTCCTCAAGGTCATGTCCCAACACAACTAATATTCTAGAAAAGGCTAGCTGTAAGGAACTCCTTGCTTCAGTATTAACTGGAACCTATTGTGGTGACTGGTTGAAAGCTGAAGGACTGCCCCTTCAACCAAGGGGGAAGAGCCAGGCCATGGGTGTGTACTGGGAAGACTAAATGAGAAAACAAGGATAAGAATGAAGGTTAAAAATCAGGGATCCGGAGGAGGACATGTTGAGGTTCTCTGCTCAAACCCACGCTGCTCCTCAAAGGAGTCTAAGGATTCAGTGGGCGCCAGCCAGGAGAATTCTGCCTGAGGCTGTGCGCAACGAGGGGTCAGAAATAGGACTCAGAGTCACTGGCTTCCTCCTCCAAAGGGGATGGATGGCCGTCATGGTCAGCACCCGAAGAAGCCAACGAGGATGTCCCCTGACGTTCTGGGGTCACAGATGCTGGCAAACTACCCAACCCTGAGACCTCCCTTGGGGAGAGTACCTCTAGATTCCTGGGAGGCTAGGGTTAATCTCGCACGGCTGCTACCCCTATGCTTGGGTCTGCTGGCCCCCTTCCCTCCAGTGACCATTTGTTCTACATCTTACTGTAGTGCCTAGAAGCTGAAGACCGGGGCCCTCTTGTGCCAGTTGCTGCACAGACACAGCACAAAAATTGCCCTCCCCCCCCCAACCCCCAAGATCCATTCGTAACACATGACCTAGCCACTGATGTCTTCTCTTACAAACTATTTGCGATAGAGACCTCGGGGGAGCCATTTTTCTAACCTCATCCTTCAAATGGATTGTAACCAACTCCCGATTACGGCTCTCGGCTGGACGCCAGAAAATCCAACAAGGAGGAGGGTAGGCCCAGGATGACCCAGAAGTGTACGATTCTCCATGACACAGGAACACTGAATTGCAAATGGGAGGACTAAGTCATGTGGCAGCTGATAAGCAAGCATGGAGAAGGTGGGTCACCCCCTGTGCTGAAAAACGCGGGACGGACTAAGGTCCAATGTAAAGCCCCCAAAATGCTAAGAACATGAGCGCGGCCAGACTGGGTCAGCCCAAATGTCCATTTAGCCCAGTGTCCTGTCTGCCGACAGTCACCAGCACCCCGTGGCGGAATGGACAGAACAGGGAATCATCAAGTGATCCCTTCCCTGTTCCCCACACCCCAGGAGCAAAGCCACAGCTGGGTCACAGCATGTGCCGCTAGCTATTGTACTTGCAGGCTAGCGACCAGAACTCTTCCTTGCCAGCCATTTGCCACTACCCTGCATCCACATGCATTCCGGGGACATAACGGTCTGTGCGGAATAGCTACCCATTAGCACAAGAACACTGGTTTAGATGATCGCCCCACCCCACGTATATCCCATAGGGGGCCTAATTCCCAATGTCACCTTGCCCCAGATCAACAGAGACAACATTACGGGCACTGAAATGAACACAGAGCATCTCTCCCGTGAGAAGAAAATGGAAGCACTCTTCCCCTCCCCGCCCTCCCGAACACAAGACAAATTAAACGGATGTATCCTTCCCCGAAGGCACACGTACAACTCCCATTAACATTCACAGGAGCTAGGTACCCACACCATGGGCAGAGCAGCTTGCTGGGACAAGACCTCGCTTGGAGACGAAAGGTGGTCAAGAGAGGAGTCTCAGCAATCAGCAAAGCCTTCCAGGGCTAGGGTGGAATGATAGCTCTGTATCCTCCACATTTCCACTCAAACAACTGTCAGGGTCACCTACTGCACACTTCCAGGGCTGCCGTAAATCTCCACACAAAGTATTCGGTTCCAAAAAATTGTACAGGCCTCATTAATTAGTTCATGTTTGTAAAGAACAGAGGATGGACAAAGAGGGGAGAATTCTGGCAACGACTCAAGGAGTTCTGGCACCCAGCGCTCATTGAAATTCATTAGAAAAAGTCAAAGACTACAAACATAAGAGCTACCTAGGGAGACCCTGGTGATCAGAGAGATTGTAACAGCGAAAGGCAGGGGGAGAGAGGCTATAAAAGAGGATGCAGCAGTAATGCCAACCAGAAGCAGCCAAAAACGAGAAGGAAGCAGGTCCACCAAAATTTGGACATTTGGGGTTCTTGTTATTGACCCCAGGGGCACACTCAGGTGATGTTTACAAGCTTTTCTTGTGACCACGAGAACTAGGAACATTTTTTTTTCAATGAAAGCAGAGATTGTCCAGTGATCAAAAGATTGTGGGTGCCGGGGCTTTATCAAATATCACAAGACTTGCGATTAAATCAGAGCTAGGACCAGCAATAACCAGAGCTCAAAACTAACCTCTAACGCGTCCCGAAAAGCACTTGTGATCCTGTAGGCATTTTGATCTCAACAGCAGCGGCTGACTCGGCCTCACCCGAATATGCCTAAGGACACAACCTCCTGCACTGCAAGATTTAGCCTTCCCAAAACAAGTAAACAGAGAGGAAAGCAAGTCCTGGAGTGAGAGGGCCACTGGGGAAAAAAGATCATGCCCAAGGGTTGCACAGAGGCACCAAATGGGAAGCCCCTCAGCGGCAATGTCTTGGGCAGAACAATAACTTGTTGGCTCTACACTCCCTCAGAAAGGGAAGCAATAAAAAGTTTCCTTTGCAAAAATACCCCCTACCTCCCCTATCAGCAGCTGGTAATCCACCTCTGACTCCCAACCCACGTTCAGCCCATTCACCTTGGGGGTCTTTGAGCAGGATGTTCCTTCAGCTCCGGGTATTTTTATTCATCAAACAGGAGGTCTGCAATTTCTCACAAGGAGGTGGCACCAGTAACTATAATTCAATCCCTCAATGGCCGACGGAGCCATGTAGATGAGTTTATTAGACATAGGAAAATGAAGCGGTGATTTAAATAATTGCCACTTCATTTATATCAAAAATGCGCGCTGTGCCAATCAGTTGTTTGGCAGCACAGCGGGCAGTCTGGATGCGATGACAGGGAAGTTTTTGTCGACCGCCCGCATGCCTCATGAAATGAGATTTACCGGAGCGGTCGACAAAGGCTTCCCTTGTCGACCACGGCGCGTCCAGACTGTCCCGCTGTGCTGCCAAACAGCTGATCAGCACAGCGCAGCGGCCATTTTGATGTAAATGAAACGAAGATTATTTAAATCACCGCTTCATTTTCCTGTGTCTAGTAAACTCATCTACATGGCTCCGTCAACGGAGCCATGTAGTCTAGACATACCCTTGGAGTTTAGGTCAACCTCAGTCACATTAGGTGGATTTTCTAAGTCAGGGGTGGCCAACCCATTACAGGCAAAGAGCCAAGAGCTGAGGGAAAAACTCCGGTTTGGCTTTTTGGCCACATCAGGCTCCTGTCAGCCGGCACCATCTTGCCAGCGCCATTTTGCTTCGCCACACGGGACAGCTCCCCTGCACCCGGTGATCACAGGGAACCAAGGGCCAAGGGCCGTCTCTAGGGGCGCAGGGGTGGCTTCACGAGCTGCACTTTAAGGGGGGAAGAGCCAATGAGTCCACATGACCAAGCCTCTTCTGTCAACTTTAACGCACCTCCTGGTCACGCCAAAGCGGAGTAGTACTTCACTCTTCAAGCAGCCCTGGCCTGCACACGGAGGAAGGCACTGGTATGGCAGGACCCACCAGATGAGGCAGCTAGACAGTCTTACAAGTTCTTTCCCTTTGTATGAGAACAGGGGGCAGCTTTGAGACACATGCTGTACTGTTAGGTTTGTGATGTAGGGTCTTTGGGGGAAGTGGTTGCAAACAGCAACAATTTCTGCCTTACTGTCTCTAGAGTTGATTCTTAGTGCAGAGTTGGTCCCTGGGGATAGGGCTTTGGTGTTCTGCTGTCCTGAATGAGGGGGTTCCCTGCATGCCACTGGTGAGCACCTCTGTTCCAGGACTGGTGCATACACTATAAACAAACTAGATACACTCAGGATATACCCATATTTCTTCACCAGTGGAAACCTGACACACAGGGTTCCAACATCTGCTCCTGCTTGGCAGAGAGAGGTCAGAACTTCTCAGCATCAGCACAAGTAATAGAATGTAGACTTTAGCAAGCTGAGAGAGTCTGGTGCTATTTGAAATTACTAGTTAGTTAATTAAAGCTAGGGTAGCAATAACCGCAGGAAGAAGCCAGACTGCTGGAGGGACCCAAGATAGCCAAGAGGGGGATAGCTAGATTTTGCTGTCCAGTCTGAAGCTGGCAGGCCCTACTTTGGGATCTGCTCTTTCAGATTTCGAGAGTGGTACTTTGGCAACCGTGCTGAAGAATTGAAGACGCTTGATTAGTTTCTGGGACATTGTTCCAGGAAGCACAGTGCATTAATCAAAAATGCTTGCAGCTCCCGGGTCAAAGCAGGTGAAGTCCTAATAAATATTGAGCAAAGAAAGTAAAGCTCAACCCAGAGCAGTTTAATAAATAAAAGGCTATTTAAAAAAAAAATATCAGCACAGTGCTTTGGCTTGTGCCAGCTCATATGTCTTCAGAAGCAGCTTTGGATGCGGGTAGTGAGCATTCAGGCCCCCCTGGAAAACCCTGGATAGCTCCAATTACCAGATGGAACCTTCGTTGTTTACACTGCAGAAGCGAAACCTTGCAAATTTCAAACTGTGATCAAATGTCAGAGCATGTTTTCCAGGCAATATTTCTCCTGACGCCACAAATCCTCCAGAACGTTTGCACTTAGCACAGTTGTTACGTTAACGTTTTAAAATTTCAGCTGTGATAAACATGCGCGACTTTGCCCTCCAGAATGTCATCTCGCGGCTCCCTGTATTTCTAGTTGCGTGTATGTCCCTATCAGGAGCTACCCATCAGAGATCTTGTTCCCCAGCCTGCCCATAGGGCTTAATGCTAATGTGGCACAAAAACAGAGAGCTGGACAAATAGATCCCTGATGAGTTTCCTTGTAGCACCCTCTAGCAGGCCAGGCCCTAACTGCAGCTATTCTTCATCTCAAACTCTTTTTTTTTAAAGTAAAAAAGCAAAAAACAAACTACAGGTTAGACCTCCCTGATCCGGCACTCTCAGGACCTGACCCGTCCTGAACAAGAGAGTTTACGAGACCAGAAGAGGTCAGGGCTCTTAGGGGAGCCGCCAGTGGCCGGGGACTGCTGGGCTGGCTGGGTTTCATTCCCTGCCCCTGGGCTGGCTGCTGGCCACTGGACTCCCAGATGATAGCTGTCGGGGCTCTCTGGTCCAGGGGCTCTCTGGTCCAACAACATCCATCGTCCACAGATGTTGCTGGACCAGAGAGTCCTAGACCAGGGAAGTTCAGCCTGTATGCAATCCAACAAAAAACCCTGCATGCACGCCTATACTGGCTGTTTTGATGGTTCAGACAACAGACATTTTCTGTCTACCCACAAAATAAGCACAGCAAAGGGAAACAGCAGCACAACCATCCCCAGCCAGGCCTTGGCGGGATAAGGTGAGCAGCTGAGTAGGTCAATTTCCAAGCCCCTTCATCACTTGTCTCCTCAGTAGAGACTCTAATGGGGCTGACTGAAGCGGTGATCTCTCCATGTGTTGAGAGCAATGCTGGAGATCTGACTGGGATATTTTAAGAAAGTGACATTATGCACTGGAATAAATTGCCTAGGGGGGTTGTGGAATCTCCATCACTGGAGATATTGAAGAGCAGGTTGGACAGACATCTATCAGGAATGATCTAGATGGTGCTTGGTCCTGCCACGACGGCAGGGGACTGGACTCGATGACCTCTCGAGGTCCCTTCCAGTTCTAGTAGTCTAGGATTCTCTCTCTCAAGCGCCCTTCCTGTTCTAGTATTCTAGGATTCTATGCCATGTTGGGAAAACAAATCTCCCAGACAAGCTTTGTCAGACCTAGCCCAGGTTTGGCTCCTTGAGCGGTAAATTATAACCACAACTCCAGCGTAGATGAACTCAACACATACTGCTACGAACAACATTGTCCACGGCCCTTTTGGCAACAAGTCTGTTGGACTTGTGGGGAATGAGCCATTATCCAGTGCGTTTTAGAAAATGAAACGGCAATAGCGAGAAATCTATTAATTCCATTAGGGCTGTGAATTTTCTAGCACTTTGGGGAGCTACAGGTTTAATACAAAAGAAGAAACCTGTGCAGCGGAATCCCAGAAGGCGAAATGTATTTCATCGAACGCAAGGTTTTTACCTGCATGCTCCTGAGGAAAACACATGTGCATGAGCAAATATATTCCTACGTGAGGAAAATCTCCGAGCACACTGGCTACAGCAAATGTTACATGTTCTTGGGAGCGGTTTTCAAAACAAAGGTTTATTCATGAGGAAGCAACCTGTACGAAGCTTTTCTTAAGGCGTTCCAGCGTTCCGGAGGCCTCCTTACGCATAAAGAAGAAAGTGTGCTGCCATATGACAATGGGAAGGTGTCAGATTGTAGCATGCTTTCTTCCAACGCTGAGCAAAGCGTTTGGCTGCAGCACGGCAAACAATAACATTCCCAAATGGTTGCTTTCTCTCCGCTTCACTGTATATCTGCAGGCTAGATCTTCCCCAACCTCTCACTTTGCCTGGCTTTCTGTAGATGTGAGAAATAGCCCCCCAACCATGTCCTCAGACGAGCTAACAGAACATCTGTAAGGCCAGGTCTACACTTACCCCAAGATCAATGCTCTGGAGATGGATCTTCCAGAGTTTGATTTAGCATGTCTAGTAAAGACTCACTACATCGATCACTGATGGCATTTGATTTAGCATGTCTAGTAAAGACTCGCTAAATCGATCACTTGTCAACCCCACTTCTCCACAGGGTCATGAGGAATAAGGGAAGTCAACGGGAGAGTTTCTCCCATTGACCTCCCACAGTGGGGACTCCTCAGAAAGTTGACTTAACATATGTCAACTCCAGCTACACTATTCTCATAGCTGGAGTTGCATATCTTAAGTCGACTTTCTCCAGTAGAGTAGGCCTGCCTAAGGCAGCCTAAGGTTTTAGCTCCACTGGTTTGTGTTGTAAGTGGAAGGTCTCAGGTTTAGTGAAAGCCATGTGGGAGAACCCAGCATGGCTACACGGAGTGGAATTTCTGTAAGCCTGTGTTTGGAAAAGGTAGTCCTCCAGTCTTTCCGGCCTTCAGATCTCCCAGATGATCGGTGGGATCTGCAACAGATTTTACGTCTACAGCTACAGACTTGACTCATGCGGGGAGCCACTCTTGATGGCCACAGGCAACTTTACATGCAGGCAACACGTCCCTTCCGTTCAGGGTTTCACTCTGATGTTTGGCTGCAAAGACAAAACCCGCTTCATTCCTGAACGATACCATCCACACGCAACGCCGTGAGTTCTGCGCTGGGTGGGACAGAACAATTCCAAGAGTCCAGCGAGCTGCAGTAATGAACTGAACAGCCATTGGGAAGGGTGCAAACCGAGACGGCCTTTTTACAGATGGCAAGTATCCCTCCCTACGCACGTTAAGGCCAGCCCCCTAGCTGGTGTAGATCCATGCAGCACTGGTGGAGTCAATGGGCCAGCCCTCCAGCTGGTGTAGCTTGGCACTACTTCATTGAAATCAAAGGGTGTGCACTCAGCGGCTGTCAAACAGCACAGCTACCCTGAAAGCCAGGGCACTATGCTCATGCATACCCGCTGAGTTTCTGCTGCATTTTCTCCTCTACCACCAGGACCTATGGGATAGGGCAGGGCTACTCAACTTTGGAAGCCCCGGGGGCCACAATGATACTCGCAGCACATGCCGAGGGCCGCAACTTCATGCAAATGTATATGCAAAAATATGTAAATAGCTTCTTTCACGCTGATGGGCATGATACAAAGATTCAGCCTTAAGCCGTGGCGCCGGACCCAAACGTGGCCAGTGGGAGCCAGTCGGCACCGCTCAGGCTCTGTCCACAAGGCTAAACAGCCAGCACTTCCCACAATGCCCCAGGGCTCCCGGCACCTCCTCCCTGGAGGCTAGAAACACCGACACCCTGATCCCGTCTGTTCCAGCCAGCCTGTCCGCTTGTGTCTTTCAATGCTCACCCCGCCGAGGAGACGCCTCACCGCTGTGAGGCATGTTCCCAGTGCAGGTCATGTTCAAAGGATCCCTCCCGCGGGCCATGTCTTGAGCCCTGCATAAACACAAACCGCACCATGGGCCACAAACAAATAGACCACAGGCCGCATGTGGAGATTGAAGTCTTCTCCTACAGGTTTTTGTATATTACCATTCCTGATATGTGTCCATCACAGGACCTAACCACATCAGCTACACCATCATGGGCTCATTCACCTGCACATCAACCAATGCAATATACGCCATCATGTGCCAGCAATGCCCCTCTGCCACGTACATCGGCCAAACTGGACAGTCCCTACGTAAAAGAATAAATCGACACAAATCGGATATCAGGAATGGTAATATACAAAAACCTGTAGGAGAACACTTCAATCTCCCTGGACACGCAGTGGCAGATTTAAAAGTAGCCATCCTGCAAAAAAAAAACTTTAAAAACAGACTTCAAAGAGAAACTGCAGAGCTACAATTCATCTGAAAATTTGACACTATCAGTTTAGGATTAAACAAAGACTGTGAATGGCTAGTCATCTACAAAAGCAGTTTCTCCTCCCTTGGTGTTCATACCTCCACATCAGCTGCTAGAAGAGGGCCTCATCCTCCCTGACTGAATTGACCTTGTTATCGCTAACCTTACTCTTGATTGGAACTCTGTTCTTATGCCTGCATATTTATACCTGCCTCTGGAATTTCCACTACATGCATCTGACGAAGTGGGTCTTTGCCCATGAAAGCTTATGCTTCAATACATCTGTCAGTCTATAAGGTACCACAGGACTTCTCGTTGTTTCAGTAATAGGGGAGACTCCCCCAGGCACTGTGGGTGTCACAGCAGTAGTCCCATGCTCCTTCCCTAGTAGCTGTAGGCGGCGGATGTGTTCTACCACATCCTTACTGACAGTTTGCTGTCCCAGGTTAGCACCGACCAAGGATTCTAGCAGGTCAGGGATGCCTGGGCTGCTGCAGAGACTCTTCCATGTAACTCAGCTGAGATTGTTTCAGCTTTAATTGCTGGAAAGGAAGGCTTAAACCAGGCCTCCCCGGGTAAGCTCTGGGCTATTCACCATTTTGCTGCAGTCTCTACTTAACTTTTTAGAGAGAAATACAGTGGCATATGAGACCCTTACTAGACTTCTGACCATGTCCATCCCCAGCACCAGAGAGGGGAAGGGGGCACGGCTTTTGATCACAACAACGTGAACAGAAGCCAGACCACATGACCTGTTTCAAATCAAACCAACGCGGCTCAAGCGTAAACCCACGGCCCCTCAGAAAGAACAGCCCACCAGCAGCCCAGCGCGCAAGCTGGAGTCATCGACGTTAATTGATTCGCTACAGAGGCGTTAGTATTGAAATTAGATCGGCACCCCGCAGGAAGGTCCCATCCAGCGAGGCACTATGCAAACCTGAAGGAAAGACACGATTCCAGGCCCAGAGAGCGTACATTTGAACTGGAAAATGGAGTCAGCGACTTGCTCAGAACAATTTCCCACCCCCTAGGAAATCTTAGAGCTGTGCTTTTCATTTTCCTCCTCTGCAACCTCGAACCAACAGGGATCGGCTTCTTAGCCACGCCTCTGCTGCGGCTTGCCTCGGCTCCCCGACAGTGAGCGCAGAGAGCCGGCTAGATTGCCCTGCACCCGAGATGTAAGCAGGGAAGAGGCAGGAAATATAGAAAACAGGCACCAACTTTACTGCTGACCCCCAATTCTTTACCATCATCTTGCCTAGCCATTGTGGTGGCATCTACTAGCTCACTGGTTCCAATGGCATTGCCAAGGAGTTTGTGAGGACGGCCTTATTATCACGACCATCCTACACAGCCGTGACTCTGGAAATGGCAGAGCTAGCCGAGGTCAAGTAAGCCAGCCCTGAATCCCTTCAGGGTTGTTGGGTTTTTTCCCAGCTGGTCAAATAAATGTTTAGAAAAGCACATTAAAGCCCTAGCTGGTTTCTCTGGGAGCGATCAAGATAATTTTCCTTGGCCAGAGCGCGGTAGCAGGGTCAGGCTGTCAGCTTCTATTAAGATTCAGATTTGCGTCACTGCACGGAAAGCGCTTGGCTGTATTGCTTCTCATTAGATTGCCGGATGATAAATCTGATCATTAACTTGCTCCGCTTGGCTGGTTGGAAGGTTAGAACCTGAGCTCTCTAGCTGCCCCAGCAGGGCTGTAGCCGTACCGAGTTCCCATGAGGAAGGACGGCCTTGCAGTACCTGGATTCCTCCGGAGCGGCAAACAAGCCGGCATCTGACGAGGGCCACCTTGCAAGATGCCAGAGTTTGTCAGCGAAGGAGCTGGTGGGTCTGTCTCCCCTCCACGGCCAGCACAAGCTCTTAGCCACGGCTTAGCCCAGCGGTTTGCAAACTTTTTTTCTCGTGACCCAGTTTAAGGAAATTGTTGGTGCCGCCACCCAACGTAATGTGATTGGAGTGTAGGCTCCGGGGTGGGGCTGAGGATGGGAGCTTTGGGGGGGGCAGGGCTGGGGCGGGAGGGGCTGACCTCGAGAGGCTCCCGGTCGGCAGTGCAGCAGGGGGGCTAAGGCAGCTTCTTGCCCCTCCTGGCCCCACAGACCAGGCTGCCCCCAGAAGCAGCCGGCAGCAGGTTCCCAGCCAGTGGGAGTGCAGAGCTAGTGCTGGGGGTCGGGGCAGTGCCTGGAGCCCTGTGTTCTCCTCCACAGCTAGGAGCCGGGCCAGCTGCGACTGCTTCTGGGGCGCAGCGCAGTCTGTGGTGCAGGCCAGGCAGGGAGCTGCCTTAGCCCCCCCACTGCTCACCTGATCCCCCTGCAGCACCGAGACCCGGCACCCGACATCCCACCCCCCCCAGTCCTGGGTCTGCCCCCCTTTGAAAAGCAGTGGTCTAGCCCAGCCTCCCCTCCTACTCACACACGAGCACTTGGACCCAGCTTGACACAACATTGAACCTGGGCCACATCTGGCGCTCAGGATCCCAGGGCAGCGTGCGGTACCACGCGCAGGCTGGGAGAGTTCTCCAATGCCCCAGGCCTTTCCACCTTCTCCCTGTCTGTGCATCAGGCTGGCGCTCACCCCCCACCTGCACAGCCTGTCCCGGTCCCTCCCTGCTCCTCACGCCAGCAGGCAGCTGGGCAGAGGTGCACCCCCGGGCTCTGGCGGGCGTCTGCTGAGAGTCCAGCCATCCCCAGCAGTGCGGGAGAGGCACCCAAGCCCAGCAACGCCGCCACCACTCTGCCGAAGGGCTGGGGGAGACAAAGGCTGAGACAACCGCACCTCCGTGCGGAGCAGTAACAGCCGGCCCAGGGCACACATTGCAGGGCAAAAGGCTCCCCTGGCAAATCAAGAGCCCCTGTGGCCTGAGCAAGTGGACCAGGTGCCCAGCCCGGCCCCAAACCCCACACCTGGCTTGCCTCAGATTCGGCGACCGGAGAGAGGAGCCAGCGGAGCAGGAGGAGACCTGGGCAGCAGAGGGAACAGGAGCAGGCCAGCGGAAGGGGCCAGATCTCCAGTCCATGGCCCTGTCTAGGGAAGGGGCGGGGGATGGAAAGAGGAAGCCAAAGCTGGGGACAAAGCCCTCACCCTTTCTGTTCAAGTCTGGGGGGAGGTGGGACAAGGCGCAGCAGCGGTCGCAGCGTTTTACCTGTGGGCAACCCCGGAATGACCACTGTGCAGAATAGCAAGGGCTCGTGGCAGCCGAGCACAGAAGCCACCCCCTGCCCATGACCCCCTTCCTACCCCCATAATGTGTGAACCAAGGTGGGGGGGGGGGTGAGGGAATACATGCAACTAGTGCTTTACTCTAGCTGGGGGTTGCTGGTGGCTGCTAAACGAGGCCATTTCTGCCCCAGGAGTTAGTGCACGGCCCAGGGGGTGGAAATCTACAGCAAGCTGCCCAGGCAGACACTGCTACTGTGCAGGGAAGAGTCATGTGTGTTTGTGTGTCCGTCTGTCTGTGTTGTTCCAGACATACTCACTGACGGTATTTTGAAAGCTCTTACCAGACGCGCTGAAACGGCCATGCTTGAGAGTGCAAGTTGGACAGAGACAATCTGTGGCGTTTTGCAGAATGATAAAATACCAGGTACCAATTTTTTAATTTCTTGAGCACAGAATTCCCCCGGGAATAAGGTGATTTACATGTCACTAACATCCAACCCCTCCGTTTCTCCCAGTGCCTTCACCTCTCCTTGCCCTTGTTTTGGACAGCAGCATCTCAGGCGCTGTCTGGGAAGTTACCCCCGAGGTTTGCACCAGGGTGACACGCCTGTACTGGCCTGTTGGCGCGATGCTCCGCCGGTTGCTCTGGTAAAAAACTCCTTATGTCCCGACCCTGGCAGTTTCCCCAGCTACCGCGGGCAAAATTTACCTCAGCCAATGGATTAGGGAGCCACACAGGCGAATTTGGGGCGGTTCTGGTCCCGGTCTGGAGGGAGGCCGAGCTGGCTCACGCCACGGTGTACCGACCAGGCAGCAGGCCCGTAGAGCCCAGCTTCAGGGCTGGCCGGCCACGGCCGCGGGGGCTCGGGCCTGTAGTCGGGCCAAACAGTCGCCGGCCTGCCTGGCTAGCTCGGGGCGGGCAGTGCGGAGTCCAGGCCTCCGGCCCGGCTGCAGGGCGAGCGGCAGGTCACAGCCCCAGCCTGGCGCGGGGCCGGGCAGCTCCCAGGACAAGCAGTTGAAGGGCTCGGGCTGCCCAGTTCACTTCCACCTCCTCAGCCGGCGCTGGGTCGACTGCCCCGAGCTGCTCCTCCGGGGCGCCGATCTGGCTCGTTCCTCTGGGCCCGCAGGCGGTGGCGGCGCTGGCCGGGTGTCCCTCGGCTCCGGGGCAGGGCCTGGCAGTGGCCCAGGCCAGTTCTCTCTAGGGCCGTGTGGCTGAGCCGCCTCCCCACCCACCCCCCCGGGAGCATGGTAGAGCATCTGGCTTCCTCCAGGGTTGGGGCCCAACTGAGCTCTGAGCTCCTGCTTTTATACTTCCAGCCCCGCCCTTCGGTTTCCTGGGGGTGGGGCTGGGTTGGTCAGGCCACCAGGTGGTCTTAGGGAGTCCTTCCCATCCGGGGGTGTGTGTGTGTGTGGGGGGTCAAGCTACCTCTCTACAGGGCTACATAACTGTTATTGTGTGTTTAACACGCATGCGAGCAGACAGAGTGCACATACTACAGAGTGTAACTGCTACTCAGCACAGATTGGTCAACCCATGCAGCTGCTTCTGGGCTGCAAACACAGAGATCAATGAAAGCCTCCCGAGGAGATAAATATGTCAGCTTGTGGTCGTGCTGTGACGCAGAACGCTAAAAAGGAGAAAAACTTTTCTATATTTCCATGGAGATAACACCCCCTTGTTGGGCCTTGCAGGGATTTCTACCTCTGCTGGCCTGAGACAAGCACCCCGCCTCCTGGGCAAGGACACCAAGTCACTGGAGGAAAGGAAAGGGGTTAGGGATGACCAGGGGCAAGACCCTACAGCTCCGGAGAAAAGGAAAAGGGTCATGGCTGACTTGCGCTAAGGAAGGCAGAATTGAGGCCACAGGCCAGACCCACACATGGATTCCAGAAGCACCAGTTGGAAGCCATGTTCCCTTCAATTTGTTTTCATTCCTGTGTGGGATAAATTTTGTTATGTGCACCAAGACATGTGCGGATGTGCACCACCGGCAGAAACACACGCTGCCGGCTGTGGGCGCCCAAGCGCTCAGCTCACAGGGAACGCTGGTTGGAACCGGAGAAGACGTGGTAGGAGACGGAGTAACAGAGCACTGAGTAACAGGACCACTGGCAGCGCGGGGAACCGTGTGACTTGCGGCTTCCCCCCGCTGGCCAGCAGGCTGCAGTGTTTAGCGCACACGTAGCTCCCTGGCAGAGGGGCTTATCTGGCTTTGGCTTCAGCAGCTCCCTACCAACGTCGCTAAGCCTGGGGTAAGCGGAAACCAGAGCGGCCTTTCACCCGCTTTCCCTCAACCCGTTTCGAAAGCCTGGTGTGAAACCAGGGCGGCTGCTGGACAGAGCAGGCCGGAGGAACTGGTTTAAGCTGTACCCAATTCAGCCACTTTTCAAGCACAATCAGGGCCCGACGGGGGCTGTGCACCAGCTGTTTTCACCACAACGGCATTTCCGTCTGGGAGCAGATAAGCCGGGAGGCTCCCTACAGAACTCGGGCAGGGAAAGGCAGAGACTCGCAAGCACCCCGAAGCCCAGGCAGAGCGCAGACTCCCCGGGCAGCGTGGCAAATGGGTGCAGGGGCCGTCGGAAATGAAATTGCACACTGGGGTTTCCCCTGGACGCCGTCTGCAGAAAGCCCATTGTGATGCGGCTGGGAGGGGGCCGGCGAGGCAGCAGAGGCTGCACAGCTCAGCGCTCTACTTCAGTCCTCAGGACTCCTCCAAAGCCCTGGGAAACTTCCCCAGCGACTGTAACGGGCGCTGCGTGGATCTAGATGCAGCGTTATGAATCTCGTTCTGCTAGCAACCGGAGCGTCCCCTGATCTCAATCCCAACGGGAACGGAGCACACGCGTCAAGCCAGGCCAATTAGGTGAGTGCTATTGGCTCTCAGAGGGAATCGCGAGTCTGGCCTGATCAGAAGCGTGTCCCTTCAGCACAGCGCAATGTCAGATCCGTGACACAAACCCAGTTATTGACTACTTGCCCGCACTGCAACCCTGTGTGCCCAACAGCCTGCTGAATAAACGGCCTTCGCTTTTGCACAAGTACCAGGCAGAGATCCTGCCCCCCCCACTGCCGAGATTTACGTCCACAAAGCCCTGATCGTTAACGGCTCCTGGGTTCCGAACCTTCCAGAGATTCCCGGCCGCACCAGCTTTGCTTCGCAACGTCAGCCAAACCTCCGCTCATCTGCGCCAGCGGTTAATTACCCTCCCTACAAACACGCTGTGGTTTTATTTGCATTCCAGGTTGGGGCACCCTCGGTGCCCAACATTTAGTGAGCAATTTTGCACATTTGGGCCTTAATGACTCCCCCAAAGCCACGCACACCAGCCCCGTCCAAAACAGCAAACTCCACTCCCTCCTCCTAACACAGAAGGGGTTACACTACAGTCGATTATGCTGTCATTTCATTCCAATCCACTCCAGTTTAAGCTCTTCCTTTCGGAGTAACTTGTTTCAGTTCCGAAGCAGCTGTTGCTAATTATGCAGCTAGGAAATATTATGCATTAACATTAATCAACTGCCTTTGGCCAGGTTGCCATGAAAAGCTATTCTGTTGGAAATGTTTGCTGATCTCCAGATAAAGCCCTCTCAGCAAGGGAGAGGCAGCTCCGTGGCATGCCCAGTTATGAAAGGAGGTGACACCACACAGCTGGCTCAGCTTGCTGACTGTTGGACAGCACACAAAAAAACCCACACCCAAAAGAACACGGACCCTTAAACCTTCGCAATGGTTTGGCAGCTGGTGTGCTGTGACCCTGCCCGTCATGCTGACCAGAACGGTCTTTTTGTTTCCTTCTTCTCTCCCCTCGGCCGGTCCGTATTCATCTGTTGTCTCTTGTCTTCGTGCAGCGCCTTGCGCAAGAACAGCCT
Source organism: Rafetus swinhoei (assembly GCA_019425775.1). Taxonomy (NCBI): domain Eukaryota; kingdom Metazoa; phylum Chordata; order Testudines; family Trionychidae; genus Rafetus; species Rafetus swinhoei. The sequence goes on along the minus strand of CM033439.1, from coordinate 76,035,054 downwards.
AGTCCCTGGCTGGAGCTCCAGGGCGCCAGCGTTAGACAAACTACGCAAAGTCCTGTGGCACCTTATAGACCAACAGATTTAGCTTTCATAGGCAAAGACCCACTTTGTCAGATGTATGTAGTGGAAAACATCTGAGGAAGTGGGTCTATGCCCACGAAAGCTTATGCTCCAATAAATCTGTTGGTCTCTAAGGTGTCACAGGACTTATCGTTGTTTATGCAGATTCAGACTAACACGGCTCCCCCTCTGAAACTTGTCACCATGCAAAGCATTAGACAAAGAAATAATAAGTAATAATCCCCTGCCACTAGTTCGCTCCAAAGTCTGAAGAGGGGAATTCTCCTTCCTTAATAAAAACAGGCTAAGACCCCTGGTGCTGCATGAAGGTTTCATTATGCACTGAGCAAAACAGGAGTCGTTTCCTTGGTGGCATCTGCTCCCAGGGAAGCACCTGTTCAGGGCTTGGCTGGATCGGGGCCTTTTCTGGTTCACGAGCACCTCAGCGATTGGTCCGCGTGTTACCCGTCACCCTCGGGGGCAGATCCTCAGAGCAGGGGACAGCCCCTCCTTCCCGGATAAGGCGATGTCGACACAACCACTCACGGCGTTAGAACGCCGGTTGCTCGGGGGCCGGAATAAGCCACGCCTCGGAGCAAGGCAATTTGCACTAACCTAACCGCCAGCACGAAGAGAGCTCCCTGGCGCACTGGCAGTGCCGTACACTTGGCAGGGTAGCCAGCAGGACAGGTGCTGGCATCACCTCTCAGATTTTAATAGGCAGAAGGGCCGATTGCGATCGCCTAGTCTGAGCTCCGGGATAGCACAGGCCAGGGGGTTTCAGGCAGCCAGCGGTTCAGTGCCGGCTGGAGCATCTGGAAGACAAGCACCAACCAGACTCTCACTCTGCCGGTGGCAAAAGGCCAGTGACAAGACAGACTAAGTGCCCAGATGCGAAATCCCACAGAACACACTTTAGCCTGGGGGCTTGAAGAGCAGCCACACCCCTTTTCAAATCTCCTAAAAGGCAGGGGATGTGCTGGGGCTCTGCAGTTGACCTTGGCGGGACGCCGAATGCGAACTGATGTAATTCGAATCGAAATACTTTTCCGTGTTGGTTCCGAGGGCACGCTCCCCCAACGGGACCTTAGAGGCAGGAGGGCTCGTTGCTTCTCTCGCACGTTTAGTGTACAGGCCTTGGAGCGCTGAAGCGGACGGTGAAATCTGGAGGGTTTATGCCGTGTGCATTGTCACAACGCGAGCTGCCTGCACAGTTTTTCCTACTTGGAATCTCGCTCCCTTCCCTCTGAAGCAGGGCTCGGGGGAGATGCCCTTTGTCGAACAGGACTCTGCATATTCGGGGGAAGATTTGTTTCCTGCCACGCCCACTCTGGAAAGCTCAACAGGGCCTTTTCCGGCCCTCCAAATACCAGAACATCACATTCCAGCAAGGGAGCGTCTGCCACATTTGTACGTGCAAAGCCAAGGAGCCCCCGCAAGGACTGGCTTGTGAAACCAGCATTGCACCTCTCAAAAAGGATGTGTCAGGCCTCTCTCCTCCACCCCTCCTCACGGATTGCTGTGGGCCAGCACTCAAAGCCCAGAGGGAAAAGCTAATATAATAGATCCCTTGTGCACACAGTTCTGCTCCCAGCTCCTCTGCAAGAGGGACACAATGGTCCCGGTGGCTGCAGGAGCTTAGAAACTGGCCTATGCTGAGAGCTGGCACACGGCCGTCGGGATCGGTGCGAGGGACAAGGAAGCGAGCGGTTGTGTGGCCTGCTCCCCCAGCCAGCCAATCACTGCAGGGAGTAACTGCTGGAAGGCAGCAGCACGTGTAAGGTGCAGCAGTAACGTGCCCACTGGCACGGGGCAGGACATGCTCCTGCCATCCCTGCCTCAGGCAGGAAATTCCGCTAGTCCAGCACTAGCCGCCGTGGTGGCCCTCCAGCCAGGGATGTCGTGCTGGCAGGCGGTGGATGTACCCACACAGCCGTGGCGCACTGGATGGGGAGAGCCGTGCCACGGCCCAAGCCTGTTCGAAAGGCTTTGGGAAATCTGTGCTTGTGGGCGAGCCAAGAGGAGGGCTCCGTCCCTGCTTCGCTCATCAGCCCTAGCTCTGCCCTCCTCCCATGGCAGACAAGGCTGGGCGCTGCAGATGCGCATTGCCACGTGGGGAAATGAGGCCAGAGGATCTGTGGAGGCCCACAGCCTGAGTGCTCTGCGGTGCTCCTGGCAGGTCTGACATGGGTGGAGACACACCTCATGGACTGGCCAGTTTCACCTGCACACGACATTTATGCCGGACTTACAGACACCGATCGGCAAGCCTGGCTGGGAATGGAGCGTTAGCAACACCCTGCCGAATGGGGCAAAGCAGCTGACATTCGATCAGCCCGAGGAATAGACAAGCACCCTTCCTGCCCGTTTCAGCATCTAAGTGGGCCCCCACGGCCATTTTTAAAGCAGCCTTTTCCCGACGGGCTGATGCAGGAAAGGGGAGCTGGCCCAAGGCGAATGCTTAGACAAACGCATTGCCCTCCCTGTTGGAGTGTCTGGCAGCACGGTCGTTCAATGATTAAAGTACTTGGCCCCTGGCTGGAGATGCAGAATTACGACAGACTGAATCTGGACAGCGCTGCTAGAAATAATGCCAGGAGGCCTAATTTTTAGGATTGGGAACTAAAGCCAAATGAATCATTTATTTAACAGAACTCGGTAACTTGGATTTGTAGGGACAGATAAAATAATAATGACTTTTACTTTGCCTTTTATATGCCAACAATTTGATTTATGGCTTGCTATTAGAGGAAAAAATTATGTGCACAGCTGCTGGCAATTATTGTGAAATCTTTACAGTTTTAAATGCAACAAATGTTTTGTTGTTTAACTGGGACTGCTATTCATTTCCCTTCTCTCCTGGTGGCTTTTTAAAAAACAAATCCATTTGTTTGCTTGGATGTCAATAGCTGCTAAGGAGACATTCCAACTTATTTATAGAAACGCAGCCCTGCTAGAATGGTGAGCCCAACAGGACTTGGGAGAGCCAGGCAGGGAGATGTAACTGGAGAAAATCAGAAGGATACAGGTTTTATTTCTTTCAGATCTGTCGAACAATCACAAATCCTGTATAATAGGAAGCCACGGTTTTGAAGAAGAGACAATTCCGCGCAGATCTTAGAGAGGCTACTGCTGCACTGTCAGATTATTACAATTATTGTGAATCATCCTACAATAAAAACACACGAGTTGAATTTTACAAGGAGGAAACAAGTTTCCTTCAATTAAATATTACGATGGTTTGCTTTGAGGCCCATCTCTAACATGGTCATTTCCAAGCCATTCACATATGCGTCTTCTGTGCACCCTACACAGCCAATGGTGAGCAGAGAGATTGCAAGCAGCTTCTTTATCATCCAAGGTCTGTGGTCGTTCAGCGGTAGGGCTTCAACGGGAGGCAGGTTTCATTTCAGCCAGATCCATTTGTCCCCCACCTCGGAGTTGTAACCGGTGTCAAAACTGCGACCAGGAAGCTAGAGAAAACAAAGAAGCTTGGTCAGGGCTTGGCCAGTCACGAGGAGAAATCACTTCTTCCACACTTCACCCCCAACACCTTTGGCCAGGTTTTCAGTTTAACAAACCCCCATACCTGGTGATTTTGGGGTGGACAATTTTCCAGGGGAGGCCACTCAGCATTTTCTGAAAAATCAGGTCTCTTGAAAAGTAACTTGAATTGGGCATCCACAAAATGAGAAGTTGCTGTAAAAACCACTGGCCAGTATTTCTCATGGGTGACAGCTTCACAAACCTGGCCATGTTCCCAAGAGATCCTAAAGAGTAATTATAACGAGCGGGGACCCTAAACGTTGAAAGGGGTTGTTGTAATTTGTCCTATAGAAATGGAGATCCGTAAATGTCATTAAAAGACGGCATGCATGAAAAACCCAGTTGAAACTAAACCATTTTACACACATGAATATTCAGCCTTTATATGCAGATGTAAATTGAATCCGGGATGTTGCCGGACCAGAGAGTCCTGGAGCAGAGAAGTCTGACCAGTTTAATATGGCATGCACTCAGTAGACACACACTAAGGCCTGAACCTACACTCTGATCCATGTGGGTGAAACCATACATGAGAGAGCTGCACAAATCCCCAAAATTCAATGAGAGGCCAAACAGAGGTAAATACATTTCAGCCCTTTTTAAACTCTGAGCTATTAACAATTCCTCTGAAGGCGACACGGGCAGGGATCTAAGAATGCCAGAAATTCCCAGGTTCCTATCCCCAGGCAACAAATGCCATCTCTCCCTAGGAAGAGCTGGTACCTCACTAACAGCAAGTGTACAAAGCACACCACAGTCCTCAGGGAGGCTGATGTTCAGCACGTGAAGAAAACGCTGTAAAAACCTACAGCTACACTACAGCTCACCTAAAAGCAAACACTGATCTGTGACGTACAAACACTTCCCTGCCGCGCTTCCCCCACGCAGACAGTGGCGACAGAGCAAGACCCACAGGCAGCTTATTTTTCTTTTTTAAAAGAACCAATGAGGTCCGGGTAAAGAGCTAGTTAGAGCAAGGGCACCTGCTTGCAGCACAGCAGGAGACGTGTCATTGATGTGGTTGACAGTGGTTTGCTACGCCATCGAATATTTATCTATTTCTCAATAACAGCCTCACTCTGCACTGAGGTAGGAACGCGAGCAACGTCGGGGACGACAGAGGATCAAAGGAGTCACAAAAGGGTTCTGCGTTTTGAACACGCCTCCCTCCCCACACCACCAAGTCAGAAACTATTCCAAGTCCCCCTTGATCGGATTCGCTAAGGTTTCTAATTTAAAGCGGCCTTTTAATGCCTTGTCTAAATATCAGATGCAGTCATGCGGGGCTGTTAACAGCAACTCCTGCTGAGCGAAGAGTAGATGTCTGTGATAGTGTCATTTGTTTCCATCTCTGCAACACACGTTTACTGTGGAAAGCTGGAGAAAAGAATCTAATAGGACATCATGCCTGCTGCATCTAGCTTACATCTATTGCTTCTAGCACAAAATCTGCTCTCCCCAGCCTTCGTCAGGCAGATTTAAAGGGCCCCTTTGATATTTAAAGCAATTCCCAGAGGATGATAATCAGATTATTAAAGCCATAGGAGGTCTCTGGGAAAAAACATGAATTTTATTATTTCATTTCTGAGCAAATAGCCACTCAAAAAAAAACCTCGCCATATTGTACCTCCACCACAATTCAAATGATCCAAAACAAAGATGCCATGTGTTTTTTGTTAAAGACACAAAGTACATCAAAGCAATCTTTATGGTCTATTTTCATCCAAGAAGGGACTGAGTTAGTCAGTCTGTCTTTTGCAGTGGGCTTGGCAAAGACACTGGTTAAAAGACAGGGCCAAGATTATATGAATTTGGGGACATATTACTCAACAGGGTATGAAACTGCTACAAAGTCCAAGGGAAAATAATACAGTGAAATGAAGTCACATATCTAGTGAGCCATGCCATGTAGCAACAGCTCAGAAAATAAACCTGCAGCAACCAAGAGGATACAAAGGGACTTAACTGAAAAAACGTTCCATGAACAAACTGCATTATCCTTAACTGTTCATAATGGAGGATTCACAGTCTGGAACCCAAATGATCCCACCCGGAGAGGAACAAGACCATTACTTCTTCAGTACCTATCCCCTGTTTATAAAGAAGAGTATTTAAAAAGCCTGTAACTCCAAAACCATTGAAGAAATATATATGGTTTGTTCTCAGCACACTGCATAGCGGACACCGCTTTCCCCTGAATGTAGAAAGACTGCGAAAAATCTTTCTCAAGGAGTCTCGTGAAGTCCTTTTAGGTCATTTGAACGTTCATTTAAAAATAACTTGTGAGTAAGCACAGTTTAGGCATACGGAGGGCTGTCAAGTGATTAATCACAATTAAGTTTTTAATCACACTGTTAAATGATAGAATACCATTTATTTCAAATGTCTTGGGTGTTTGCTCCATTTTCAAATATATTGATTTCAATGACAACAGACTAAAAAGTCTACAGTGATCACTTTATATATATTTCTGATTACAAATGTCTGCCCTGTAAAAAAAAACCTGTATTTTCAATTCACCGCGTACAAGTCTGATTTCTATCATGAAAGTTGAACTTACAAATGTGGAATTATGTACCACAAAAAACCCCAAACAAACCAATGCAAAACTTTGGAACTTAAGTATACTCTGTCCTACTTCTCGTTCAGCCACTCAAACAAGTTTGGTTACATTTGCAGAAGACAATGCTGTCCACTTCTTGTTTACTATGTCACCTGAAAGTGAGACCAGGTGTTCGCATTAGGGATGTGAATGGTTAACCAGTACACTTCACCACCAGTTCCAGTTAACTAGTAGGGCTGGAGCAGCTCCCCGCCCACAGCAGGCAGGGGGCTACTCCAGCCCCGTGGGGTCCGTGCACAAAGGGGGCAGGGTTCCACTTCCTAACCACAGCCATGCTTTCTTGGACAGAGGCGGGGGAAGACCGCCCTGTTCACCTGCTGCATACCTCTTTGTCCTAAGGCGAGTCAAGGTGCACATCTCACTGACAAACAGAGTTTCTCAGGGCGCAGCAATGAAAAAAAATCAGTTAATGCACATTAACGAGAGGGGGGGCGGGTTCGTTTGCAGGACTTCTGTGCTTGAGAAAACCGGTCAATTTCACTAGGGCTCAAGTCGGATGAAGGGGCTGCCAAGGTCAAAATCAGAGCAGGCCTCTCCTCATGCAACGAAGAGGGAAACGGTTAGGGCTTGGAACGTGCCGCAGTTCCATGGCATCAATGGCCAGGCAAAGACCCCCCTGGGTTAGAGGGTTTCTGCAGTGGGGCAGAAGCAGCTTAGCTAAACCCATCCATGCTGCCCCCTCTGGTAGGCTCTGGCATGGGGGTGGGGGGAGGGGGGGTGGCCAGGGAAAACATGTGGCTGGATTGCTGCTCTCTCTGCCAATCCCCGATTGTTTTAATTGTCCCCTGGGAACAAAGGCAACCTGAAACTCCAGGGTCAGGGAGGGAGGAGCGTTAGGAAACAGACAAAGTCACCTGTGTCCCTTTAATTCCTCTTGGGCTTTGCACTGTACGTGGCAGGGCTCGATTTCTGGGCTGCCTTATGATTTAGGTTCCCAAACAGGAGAGGATTGTGGGGTGCAATTTATCTTCATCGACAGATCCCAGAACCCACCTTCTGATCAAGAAACCAAAGAGCCCAATTGTCGGTAGACCTGAAACATCTCCAGCCTGGACCAGCTGCTGTGAACGCAGAGCACGCAAGCGCCTGCCCCAAAGCGCTTCCAACCACACGCAGGATGGGGCGACAGACGCAAGTGAGCGATGAAAAGACCCAGCACGTCATTCTAGTACATCTCTCCTGCAAAGCAGCCGCGTGCCTGCCAGCACAGTCATGGCTGAGGTGCACAGAGCCTTTTCCGCTACCCTCGCAGAGAGAGGGAAGAGACCAGGAAGCAAGCCTGGCTCCCCTGTGGAACACTGCGCTGAATTCATCAAGCGTGGCCAAAGGAGAACGACAGAGAACGCAACTCCTCAAACTGAACGGCTGCTCTGAAGACAGAGCTTGCTCCTGCAAGGAGATTAACTGGCTCAGAGTTTTAAAAAGCAAAATGGGGGGATGGAGTTTACTAATTAAATTAAAAACTCAAGCACTGAAGCATGAGACAAGACCATGAATATGATGAAACGCCTCTTTGAAAGGTATATGTTGTAGCACCACAAACAGCTTCGGTGAGGAGTTTACAGTACATGATGGGTACACCTCATAGATCCTCAGCATCGCTGCAAACCAGACACGCATCGCCAGAGCTCCCTGAGAGTTTAAACAATCTGGAAATGTCTAAATCTATCATGGAGTTTGGAGCCTGCCTTATTTTTCAGAGGACCAGAGAAGAACTACTCTCCTTCCTCCAACTCCTTGGCTGTTCTCCTTAACCACGGGGCTTAACCGCTAAAATAGGCCCATAAATAACAGGTTTTGAACACTGCTGATCAAAGAGTATTTAAAAACACAGGGCATCACTCTGCAAAGTACGGAGGCTTTTATCAATCTCCAAGCCTTTTCATTTGCTGACCATTTATAGTAAGTACCACAGCAGCACCTGTCACTGCTGCTATTAGTTAAGGTCTGTTACTGTTTCCATTAGAAGCCCTGGTTTTCAGAGGTTTATTGCTAAGGTTGTTTATTTTAGCTGGCTGTAAATTCAAGCGCACACTTTTCGTTTCAGATACAGTTTCTTCTTGGAACTCTTTAAATAGCAGCAGTGCTGGAATTTTTGGGGGAGGCTTGGTATTGCTTCGGTGCAAAATTCCCTGCAGAAAATAATAATAATAAAAAAACCCTGTATGGCAGATACACATCTTCAGAAGAACAGCCTACAAATTAGGATGCTAATTTTAAGACTCTGCTGCAGTTCCTGATTTAGGCAGGACTCCCAATAAAGTAAATGGGTGTTTTAGGCCAACTAATGAACACTGATGAGGGCTGTCACGCAATTAAAAAAATTAATCATGATATATTGTTCTATTAACCGCACTGTTAAACAATAACAGAATACCATTTATTTAAATTTTTTGGATGTTGTCTACATTTTCAAGTATATTGATTTCAATTACAACACAGAATACAACTGTACAGTGCTCACTCATTTTTTACTAAAAATACTTGCACTATAAAAATGATTATAGCATTTTTCAATGTACCCAAAATAAGTATTGTAGTGCAATCTTTTTATCATGAAAGTTGAACTTATACATGTAGAATCATATACAAATACGTATAAATAAATAAAACAATGTAAGACTTTAGACAATTCCACTCAGTCCTACTTCTTGTTCAGCAAGTCACTCAAACAAGTTTGGTTACAGTTTGCAGGAGATGCTGCTGCCTGCTTTTTATTTACAATGTCACCTGGTGTTCTCACGGCACTGTTGCAGCCAGTTGTTGCAAGGTATGTGCCAGATATACTAAAGATTCATGTGTCCCTTCAAGCTTCAACCACCATTCCTGAGGGCATGCATGTTCGTTATCATCATATGAGTCAGATGCCACCAGCAGATGGTTGATTTTCTTTTTTTGGCGGTTTGGGTTTTGCAGTTTTCGCATCAGAGTGTTGTTCTTTTAAGACTTCCGAAAGTATGCGTCACATCTCCTTCCTCTAAGATTCTGGAAGGCATGTCAGGTTCTTAAATCTTGAGTCGAGTGCTGTAGTTATCTTTAGAAATCTCACCTTGGTACTACTTTGTATTTCATCAAATCTGCAGCGAAAGCGATTTTAAACATGTGTTGGGTCATCAGCCGAGATTGCTAGAACATGAACTATATGGCAGAACGTGGGTAAAAGAACAGGAGTTCAATCACCGCCAAGAAATTCAGTCACAAATTTAATTAACATATTTTTTAAATGTGCACCATCAGCGTTGAAGTATGCCCTCTGGAATGGTAACCAAAGCAAGAAGGGGCATACAAATGTTTAACATACCTGACATGTAGCAATACCAGCTACAAATATACCTTGCAAATGCCTGTTCTCACTTTCAGGTGACATTATAAATAAGATGCAGGCAGCATTATCTCCCATAAATGTAAACCAATTTGTTTCTCTAAGCAATTGGCTGAACAAGAAGTAGGACTGAGTAGACGCGTAGGCTCTAAAGTTTTACGGTTTTGTTTTTGAATGCAGTATTGTAACAAAAAACAATTACATTTGTAAATTGCACTATCACAGTAAAGATACTGCACTACAGTACTTGTATGAGGGACTATTTCCTGTGTCATTTTTACAAAGCAAATATTCGTAATGAAAAGAATATAAAGTGAGCACTATACACCTTAGTATTCTGTGTTGTAATTGAAATCAATATATTTGAAAATGTAGAAAAATATCCAAAAATATTACATTTCAATTGATACTCTATTTTTAACAGTGTGATTAAAACTGTGATTAATTGCAATGAATATTTTTAACTGCAATTTAATTTTTCTGAGTTAATATCCTGAGTTAATTGTGATTAATCAACAGCCCTCGTATTAACCTAATATTAAAGTAACCTATTCTTCACTGAAGCAAACAAACGTTACAATATGAACAGATGAGCAACCACCCTGTTAAAATGACAGGCTCATTAGCAAAACAGTTATCAATGATCTCTGGTTTTTTCTAGGTGCTTAATGCATAAAATGTGTCAAGGTTCTCATTAGTGATTTGATTTTGGTGGCCCAACTTGACCATTTTCGAGGATGGGGTCCCATCTATTTGCTAGTCACTTATGTAGTCTTGGCCTAACACATGTATACGGGCATGAAAAGGGTGATTAAAACTGCAGTTATGCCGACAACATAAGCAAAAGTAACATCGGCCAATCCAAATATTTTCTACACTATTGCTAAAAAAATAAAACAAACAGAAATTTTGTAAGTAACATGGAGGTTCACCACACTTTTTTCTTGCTGACATGTTCTAAAATTCTGTATCGATTTATGTTACTGCATATAAACTGAACTTTATGTTACTGCATATAAACTGAACTAGATTGCAAAGATTTTGGTCATCAATGGGAAACCATGAGCTTTCTCGGCTGGCATACCTAGCAATTTGAAAAATATTGTCTGTGGTACCAGCAGTACCCCCAGAGCATCAATCTCCGTGGCAGCGAACACAAGCCCTGAGGTAATACCTAGCTCTTATCCAGCACTTCTGTAGCTCTCAAAGTATTTTACAATGGAGATCAGTATTATCACCCCCCTTTTACAAATGGGCAAACTGAGGCACAGGGAGGTGGTGTCTTGCCCAGGTCACCCACCAAGCCAGTGGCAGAGTGGGGAGCAGAACCCAGATCACCGCAGGAAGAAGCTGTAGCGCCAAATGACCAGAGCCATGCTGAGAAACGTGATAACTGAATATTTTTCTGCTTAGTTGGCACTAAAATGCATCTGAAGCCTCTTACCTCTTGGCTTACTTATGACTAGTGTCACATTAACTTCCTTGAGCAAAGCAGCAGCAGGTGTTAGAAATGCAAATTTTAGCTCCAGAAATGTAGCTCTACACAGAAGCCAGTTTGTGTGTTGTCAGGAGTGCTTCTCATCAGCGAGAGCTTCCAAAACCAACACTCTCCACAAACCAAGAAATTCAGAAGTTAGAATGGACCCTTCAGTTTTAGCTTATCCTCTACGTCTGCAAAATGCAGTGTATAAGCCATGCAGTATTTTCCATTATTTTGGAGCCCTGCAGAATCCAGCCCTATAGAGCAAGTCAAGAATAACCAAAGGGAAAAATAACGAGGCCAGTGTCCCTTTGCACAGTAAAACAAATCTAAAAACCCAGCAGCCTGACGTCTTTCCCCATTCCAAGAAACAGCTTCCAGCCTATGAGATACTAGGATCATCATCAAATTTCATCCTCACACTTTTTGCTGGAGGCCTCCTGGGTGGTCCAGAGGAGGAGAGTGGGGGCGCTCTGACCAGAAGTGAAATAAAGCTTGCTTCCCAGCTATTTGCTTGAGTTGAATAGGCATCTCAGAGGGGCCCCCTCTCCCCCATCATGCTCCCATGGGGTGGTCAGGAGAAACACTGAACTTGCCTCTTCCTTTTTACAAAGGAGGCACTCTCTGTAAGGGCTACAGAACTCTCGAACATGCTTGATCCAACACAGCCTGAATCTGGTGACCTTATGGGCATGCTGCAAAAGACCTCCATGTAGCAGGGGTTTGGGAGGGGGCTGACAGCACGCTTCTCACAATGATGGGGAAGAGATGTTTTTTAGGTTTCTTGCTGACTGAGTTCCTGCTCAAAATGATTCATTTTCCATTAGTGCTGGCATTTTATTGTATTAGAAATGACGCAACCTGGAATCCAAAGCCTTGACATTTGTGTCATTTAAATTTAAATAAACCAAACGGATGTTACCAAAAAGGTCCCAAAAAGTTTTACAGCAATCTATCAAGCCTTCAAACTCAGCATTCACTTCTTTTGTAATCTACTTCATAATCCTACTATTTCTTTAGCGGTCTACAGATTATTCCAGGAAAAATAAGGTAGATAAGACTAAAACTTACAAAGCAAAAAGCAAAGTCGAACAAAAACCTTTTATGCTCTATTTCATAAGTAATGAAAAAAGGACAGAAGTCCCATTTTCCCCCTTTGCAGGTCGGCTTTAAAAAAAAAGAATTACCAAACTATCTTTAATCAACTGTTTTTTGTTTGTAAGACTCTTGAGGATATTTTATCAGACAAAAACATGTTCACATAATTAACTCAAATGCATACACATTAAGTGTGATGGCAAGAACCATTTTTATTTACTCTAGTTTGTAATCTGCTAAAAAAGTAATTGTGTAGAGACAAATTTCACAAAGCTCAACACTTGGAAATTAGAATCCTGTCTTGTCTCCTGCACATCTGTCTTTATTAAACTTTTTCTTCCAAGCTCTGAGAACAGACAGTGCTCTGTATTAAAGCTGTCAAAGATCTCCATTAAAATAAAAAATGGAAAGGGAGACCTTGATCCAGAAAAATGAAAACAACTTAAGATAGTAAAGGAAAAAATAGCAGGGAAAAGAAAACAGAAGATGCTGTTGCCATAGCAGCTGTCTTTGATAAAAATCACACATAAAAAGGAAGGGAGTTACCCCAACAATAATTAGCCTCCTTAATTTTGGAAAAACAAGAGAGCCTAAACTGAAACACAATTTACAATGTAATTACTTACATTAAAGAAAGAGCTGCAGTGCTCTAAAAACAGGACAATGTCTGGCTTGGAACGAATCTTTTCTTTTCAACATAGCGAGGACATTTTCTGTGCAAGTTAACACAGAAATGGTGAAATGTGATGGTGTTTGTCTCAATCACATCATCTAAAATCAGAGACCAGTGGCCAAAATGTTTATTCCTCCCTAGTACAATTATTTCTGCGTTAACCCTACATTTCTTATTCGGACACAGTCTCCCTGTTGCTCACCCTGCCTCAGGAATCTTCAACATCTCAACTGTTTTCTTGTAGTGTCCCTTGTGTTTATTGTAAAGGTAGGATTCGTGCGACCGAGCGTACTCTGTGCTAAGGAAGAAGGGTGGGAAGATCTGAGGACTGCCTGAGTGTTTATTCCCATTCTAGGCATCACCCCAGCCTCAACCGGAGCTGCCAGCATCTGTCTGAGGAGCACTTCATGCCCAACGAGGACCCAGGCTGCATTTTCTTTTAGTTAATGCTCTTCTTGGACTCATATTATCACTATATAGTAAAAATCTCTCTCTTTATAGAAGTCTTATCTTTCGGGGTTGTTGTTTTTTGCCTGGGGAGGGAGGCATGGGCATTCAGTGAAACGGAAAGGTAGGAAATCCAAACCCGATCAAAGGTAATGGGTCCCCCCCCCCACACACACAACATGCAATTAGACTGCGGAACTCATTGCCACAGGATGTTACTGAACAAGATTCTAAGAGGGAATGGACATTTTTATGGATCACAAGAACATCCACAGTTGTGTCAGTTAACTCCTAAATAAATGGCACGGAGCCACCCCCACCTTGCACAGGGGCCCACAGAAGCTGCTGAGTAGGCCTCCAAGCTCAGACTTTCTGTAGCACCGTGTGCTGTGACGCCCCTTCCATGACATGAGCTCTGGGCTTCCCTAGCACTGGGCCCCTGTCCTCCAAGGGTTTTTCCTAGTGTAGGGGCAGATGGCTGGCTGGAGGAGGAGATGCTGCTTATGGAGCACCTCTGCTGGGACAGACCTGGGAGGGGAGGAGCAAGGAGCAGACAGGTTTTGAGTGGGAGGAGGGAACTGTTGGGTCACATATGGAGAGAGAGAGAGAGAAAGAAAGAAAGAAAGCCAGTAGTTGAAGCCCAGATTATTTGGGTAGGAATCCTTCTCTAGACCATCCCTGCAAGAAGGGTCATGACTATCATTTAAACATACTTGTCAAACCAAAGGAAAAGAGTAGGAAGTCCAGCCCCAACTGAAGAAGTACTGAAGCACAGCCTCAGGGGGATGGTTTGGGTCCCTAAATTTATCCTGCCTTTCTTGATTGGCATCTGGGAGAGACTCTGTGTGAAGGTGAGCTTCCGGTCTTCCTTTCTAGAAGGGTACACATATCCTTCCATCGTCTCTGGGAAGCGGGTCACGCCATGTGAAAGCCAACTTCCAGCCCTTGTCGTGTGGCCTAAGGCACATGACGGAGCACTCGAAAAGGTGCAAGACATGCATGCAGAACGGGTTCTGCTTCTAAACACAAAAATCCTCATAACTCTTGGAACAAACGTACTTAGTCACCAAGTCCAAAGGTTCAGATTCATGCGGGAAGTGACGCCGAAAGCTCCCATAAAAGTGTTTAATTCTGGAAATACTTTCTCTTCAAACACAGAAAGCCATCAATAGATTTGAACTTATGTAACAGCAGGAAACCTTACGCTATTCTAACGCCATTTCCAAGCTGGAGAGAGTGCTTTTGAAGAGAGCTCTCAGAAGATGTGGAATTGTATGAACCCCGAGCATCTTTCTCTACTGCCAGATCTGTACATACCGGGTAGGAGCAGAGCAGGTGTAATATTGATTGGAAATTCTACACCTAATGCATATATTCTCCCCAATAGTTCAGTCTCCAAATGGGTCTCAAATACAAGAATTTTACATGTTAAATTACACATCTCTCACCTGATTTTTTTTTGCTTGTGCACTAATTAAAATGTCTCGACTCTGCAGATCATAGTTTACTACAACTTCCGAATTATTTTCCTTCGACTTATCTGCCTCCGTTTACAGTCAGCAAAGGGGAAAATGTTTCCATGCAGTTTAAAAATCTACAGCTCCACCATTAGCTGGCTGTTCAATCTATACCAACAGTGGGAATCGACATTACCAAGTGCTACAGAAATTGGGCAGCATACCTTGAAGAGCAGGCGATCCTATTTTTCGCCAAGTTTGGCAAGACCCCATGCAGACCACACCTAAGACTGAGTGAATCAAGGCAGAAAGCTGATTTCAAGCGATTATCTCCAAAATAGAAAGGCGGGAAGCTAATTAACACTTGGTTTGGGAGTCTCTGGGCCTGTCTATACTGAAATTAGACGTGGGCCAGCTGACTCCAGCTTGTAGTGCTCAGGCTAAGGGAACCCTTACAGGTCCTAGAGCCCTGAGCACAAATGTCTACACCTCAATCAGCCCCTTAGATCTGAGTCCTGTGAGCCCGAGTTAGCTGCCACAAGCCAGCCCTGGGATTTTAATGGCAGCGCAGACATATATGTGGGCTGCAGGAAGGGGAGCACACACTTACAGAAACAGGATTAACAGCCACATTTCACAGAAGCAATGAAACGTTAACACCCTCGGCGCCTACTTCTCAAAAGCAACAAATACTTCCTAGCTGTTTCAAAAAAGGTGTTTCGATGGGCCTCCAATTCTCTTGCTGGACTTCAAGAAGTATCTTCTATTTATCAGAGGGCAGAAAGATTAACCCAACAGCGAGGGGACATATTTATATTTTAGTGCAAATTTAGAGAGAGAAAAAAGAATCGGCTTATCAATCTAACAATTTGCTCCATTATTTCTGCTAAATAGGAGCTGGGTTTTAAAGAAAAGCTGGGGTCTACACAACACTAGCATATCTGACAGGAGACCCCATTCCTGGAAAGACATTGGCGTACTATGCATAAAATTGATGTAACAGTATGATTGGAGCTGCGCTGGTCCCGGGATACTAGGGAAACCATGAGGGAGGCGACAGCTTTTACTGAATCAACTTCTGTTGGCGAGAAAGAAGCTTTTGAGCTACTTGGCGCTCTTTATGCGTGGGCTCAAGCCTTTGCAGGGCTGGAGTCCTCATCGGGGATGTCCTCTCTGGTCCCCAAATCTTTCCCGTCCCTGTCCACATTTTCATCCCCTCCAGCCATTTCTTACCGATTTGTATTCGTAATACAGTTTATCAAATTCATGGCCGCCAATCGTGATTTCTGGGATGTAGTGAGGGACCGTTGTAAGGTTCACCACTTGATGTTTGTCCTGCACACTAAAGAAAGAATAAAAACACAGTTATGTACACCCTTGGAAATAATTCAATCAACTTGGAATTTCAGAGATGTCGAAAGACTGAAATGGGTTAATCTGGATGCAGAGGACAAGAAAAATCATTAATTCAGGCAATGCAAATACAAAAAATGGATTTTTAGACTTAGGATTCTCTTTTGGTAATACGTATGCATGAACAGACTACTTCTCACACCCTTCCCTACCCCATTTCAGTCTGGCCCTTTTCCCATTTGGCCTTCATTTGAAAGGAAGGCTAATTCTTCTAATAGTAGCTCTACAGTCACTGGAAGTCTGATGTGTCAGGAAGCTACAGCTACTTGCTCCCATGAAACATTTCAATTTTGTAACTCAGTAATAGATATAAATAAAACAGATGGAATTTTTGTACTCCATTAGTGTTTTGCAAACCGCGTTCATGCGCTAGCATTTCATTTCCAGGGAAGGATGCTCTTCTCATCAATATTCATCTCTATTTCCCTCTTTAGCGAAATGAGCAAATCATGCCTCTGTCGCGGATAAAATTTGAGCTTCATATTGTTTCTTTTGGTAATCCAGTTTACTTCAATTATGTAGATCAAGTTGAGCCCAGCTAATGAAACCAGTAAATAGAGCTCTTACGCGTGTTTTCTCCTAAATGCATTCAAAATCATTTAATACATTCTCATTTCTTAAGGGCTCAAGAACAGGTGAAGAAATAGGTCTTCTCTTCCATTACGAGGCCATAAACATGTAGTGTCTAAATTCTAGTACTTGTTCAGTAACAGTTTGTATGAAAAGATTTTAAATGCACCTGGCAACATGCCAGTGATCCATGTGAGCAAATATTCAACAGAAGGGACAGGAACAGCCACATAACACCTGCTTTAATTACTGGTAGTCTCCAAACCCTTAACGAGTGGGATCTGAGGTTAAGATATGAGCAACACGGCCAATGTGTAGAGGGTGTCGCTACCATTCTTCACAGCAAGACTCAGACCCCTGTGTGGTGCTACAGTGTTCCTTAGGAAAAACAACAACAAATGGTCTGGTAGCACTTTATAGACTAACAAAACAGGTAGATGGATCATGAGCTTTTGTGGGCACAGTCCACTTCTCTGGTCATCTGAAGAAGTGGGCTGTGCCCACGAAAGCTCATGATCCCATCTACCTGTTTTGTTAGTCTATAAAGTGCTACCAGACCATTTGTTTGTTTTTTTCTGTAACAGACTAACTCGGCTACCCCCTGAAGCTAGTGTTCCTTAGGTTAGCTCAAATGAGGTGAGCTAATTCTTCCCTTGCTATAACATCTTGTGGAGAAAGACTGGAGGTCATGGGAAAGAGAAGACAACCAGAGGGGAAAGCAGAATTACAATGGCCAAGAGCAGTAGTTATGTTTCTGCACAATCCACAACCTCAATTGCCCAATGGGGATGGATTGCACCTCGTATTCACAACCTAAACACCCCTGTCCTAATCTTGGTGCAAAACATGCCTTGTGAGGTCGCATTCGAAAACTAATTGCTCACTGGTCAATAATATGATGAAAGGTGGGTAGCAACATTATATACAACGTTATGAGTTCTCCCCAAATGACGGTGGTAGCACAAAGACAAACCAATGAAACCTCAGTCACGCAGGTCTTAAAGAAATTTGTGTTTATCTCAATTTACATATAAATTGTAAACACAGTCCTCAGGTAGTGCTAGGCAGAATACAGGAGACAAGGCACATCTGCATTTCAGCAAACAGGTGAGACGAAAGACTACGAACAGACACCACACCACTGCTTTTACTGTTTGAATGAATTGTAACTAAGCATAGCACAATGTATTTCAGAGTGGCAACTAGAAAAGTGAGGGCAAAACGCCACAAATTTTCTCCCAATCCCCTCTCTCTTTACACCAAAGATGGCCAAAAAAAGTTATCGGTTGGAATTTGGGAGCAGATGAGACTGGACTTCAACCTGAACCAAGTTTGTGAAGTTTAGAAAGCATTTTCATCTCGATTTTCTTGTAACCAATTCTGATTGTAATCCTTCTACTGGTACTCACTTAAAATCTCTCTTTATAGCTCAACTAGAAGATTGATCCGGCGCTGCTCGGGTTATTTGTTGTTTGGATAATACAATGAAAATGTCCCTGCTCCATATAAATCATAGCTATAGGGTGGGGCTGGGGAGGAGGGTTCAGTAGCAGGCTGTCCTGGGGAAAAAGGACCACCCCAGCCCTCTCTCACCAGAGCAGCTTGGGGCCAGGTGAGAAGCGCCTCTCCTCGGCGGCTGCAGCCCCAGCAGGCAAAGCTAAGGGACGGGTGCATGTCTTCCACCTGGGGCAGGTCCAGAAGTTACTGACTTTTGGGTAGAGTTGGTCTGGCTTTTGGAATGTCCCATCTCAAAAAATTTACTATGCCCAGAAAATGGAGAGTGCATCTTGGGGATATAGATAACACCACTGGTTTGAGTGCTATCTATATCCATACTTTGTCATGCTTTTCAATACTTGCTCCAGGGGATTCAAAAGTTGTGAAGTTGAAATCGTTTTAAGACATGTATTGTATTAATGTCATGTAAAAATAAAATTCACATTGTACAGTACCCTCTTACCAGATTCCTATGTCACATTGCATCGTAAGAGATATATCAGTTTGCCAAATAGACAAGCGAAGACCAAAGAGAACAAAAAAATAAAATGTTAGGTGTTAGATTCATGCTTATCTCCCCAAAATTCCTATCTGAAACGTTAACCCTCAGCGTTACATGCAACACGTAGGAACAGCATTTCAGCTGGAAACATGCTTTTCAAGTGGAGCGTGTCCCTTTATCAGAATCTGCATGGGAACATTCAGAGACCCTTGGCTGTGCCATTCGTGATTTTGTTGCAGCTCAGCTGTGATCAGTCTGGAGAGAAGCAGCAATCCCCCACAAAAAGGGACACTCTGTGGAAACACTCAGCACATTCAAAATCCCTAACATTGATTTGAAGCACTTCAGAAGCTGCTAGAACAGCCCAAGTATTTCGATGAAAAGGTTATGCACAGATGAACAGTGCCCCCTCTGTGAAATCGGAGGAACACACACCAGTGACGGCATCGCAACAGACAACGAATTCACATTTCAGTGGTACACACCAAGACACAAACACAGCCATGCTTCTGATTTTTAGGAGCGTCCTTTTGCTAGCATCCGAAGGAGCAAACATGGTGCAGAAAAGGGTGACTCAGTTACAGTGACTACGGTTAACCATTTGCATTACAGCAGTGCTCCCAGAGCTCAAATCAGAGCCCGGCTGTGCTCCACGGTGTTTAGAACACAGGCGAACACAGTCCCTACCCCACGAGTTAACTAATTCACAACCGAATACCACCCCAACCGGTTGGCGAGTTAAGATGTAAACCTACGTGCCGCTCTCTTACAGATAATTCAGTGTGGTTTTAATGTTCTCTAGCAACCTCAATGTCATTCCAAGATCAGAAAATGAAAAGAAATGGACAGAAAAAGTAGAAAGAAGCAATTTAAAAAAAATAAAAATAAAAACCAATCTGGCAGAGTTAGGATGAAATAAGGTCAAAGAAATTCTCTTACTGCTGAAAAGAGGTGTTTCATACTAGCAGCTATAAAACAGTGGTTATCCCTTAATCAGAGATCTTTTTTCCCTTCCAATTTTGTATATGTGGGCAGGAGAGGATTGGTACTTTGGTTTTTTGAGAACAGGGTTGGGGTTTCTAACCCTACCTGCAGGCTGGTGAAAACCAGAGGAGCTCTGGGTGTAACAAGGCAGGCAGATTTCCAAAGCCAGGACCATCCCCAAGTTACAAGCCAGGAAGATGGGTCCTCCAGCCAAGACAAATACGGGTCGTTCATGACTCAAGCTGCGTTTTATTCACAGCTATGTTTAGTGAAAGTCACAGCCTGGTCATGGGCAACAAAAATGCACAGCCTGCAACCTGTCTGTGACTTGTACTATAGCCCCTTAATCAGTAGGGACTAATGGGATGTAACGTACCTACTGAAGCATTTGTCACTATGACGCTGAGGCGGATATGCATGGGCCATATTCAGCATTTCCTAACAGTCTGCAGCTGGCCCGCCCCACGCAGGAGCCCTCAAACAAAAGAAAGCTAGTTGCCTCCAACATCACTCAGCTGGCAGCACAAACATTTGCGAGGAGACGATAAACTGGCATTGCAAACAGGAAGTGCCACGCTCTCCATGCAGCTGTAGTCACAACGTATACCGGAGTGACGGAAACAGGCAGTCTTTAGAGACGCCGGCTGAAGGAGTGATACTCCTTTGTCTGCCCCAGCCTGCGCTAGCGCTGCGTGCTCTAGAAGGAGCTAGGCATTAGCTCCATTCAGAAGCTGCAGCGAGTGTGGAATCCAGCAGCCCATGTGTTAAATGAGGATGTCACTGTGAGCCCATGGCACAGGGAGAGCACTTCAGGCCCACTGATTTCTGGCGTTTCAAGGTGTTAGTGCTGCCCTAAGTGGCCTGGGAGCTGCCCGCTTGAGAAACAAACGGTCTCGGTTTCAGGCCCCCCTGCATTTAAGTTAATGGCAGGGAGCCGAGAACAGGCATCTCTCATGTTACATCCAAGGCTCATGTTGCTGTACACAAACGGGAATGAATTCAGTGTGACTGATCATGAGGCGTAATTATAAAATGCACCGTGCTGTACTGAGAGTTAACTGCACGGACAGGAGTACATGGGGGTGTTGCCTGCCACAGCAAAGGCCAGCATGTCCTATAGCCTCTGTCCGTGTCTGTGGACCCCTGGCGGGCCACAGTTGTATTGTAGGGGGTCCGCGGAAAGTTGGGAGCTGAGAGGCTCCGTGCCGGCAGCCAGCCCGCGCTGCTCCCCGAGTGGGCCGAGGGGCGTGCAGACTGCAGGCATAGCTATATTGCTCGGGGAGGGCTGTAAAATTTTAAAATCAGAAGGGGATTCGGAAGGGGGTCTGCTGGAAAAGGTTGGGAGCCATTGGCCTAGGTCACTCCACACAGAAGGAGGCTTTAACTTAACAGCTTAGCCACTTGAACGTCCACATGGGGGCAGCATGTGCACAAACGTGGATGGCATCTCGCAGAGCGCAAATCTTTCCATAAGGAATGGCAAGTCACACCTAAGCAGGGCTCGTGCGCTGGTGGCAGGCTCCTGGAGTTGTGCTGGGAGCAACCCTCAGGTGTTTCCCTCTGGGCATTCCGGAAAGGAGCATGCTAGGAGTTACAGGATTCAGTGGCACTGGTGACTAGAGCCATACAAACTACTGTATTGTTCATTATATTATAGATCTCAAAACAGCCGAATTTTAAAGAGTTGTGGGCAGAACTTCAAGCGTTTCCGCACGGAATTCACCAAGCCGTAAGCCGCATTGTTCAAGGGAGGCAAATAATCACTCCCCTGAAAGGCGTACTTATGCCTAGCACAGCCCTAGCGGGGGCACCGCTACGTCAGTCAATGGAAGGCACAGCCACAGTCCCATCTACCTAGATCAGAGAGGGGCAAACTGCGGGCCATGGGTCACATCCAATGCAGCAGACACTTCAGCGTGGCCCCCAAGCTCCCACTAGGGAGCAGGCTCAGGATAGCCTTGCTGGGAGGAGCCAGTCCAAGCCCTGGGCAAAGCAGTCAGCCCCCGGCCCAATGCTCTGGAGGATCAAAGTTAGTGAGCAAAGCAGCTAATCCCCCCAGCACCTGGGCCCTGGCTCTCTTAGGGCAAACGGAATCTCCAGACAGCCAACTGCGGCTGTCAAGTACTCTCTGGGCTAGTACCAACATCTCCCCCACTACCGAAGAGCTTACTGTAGACGTTCACTGACAATCTAGCCCAAAAAACACGGCCCTCGCTGGCTGACTAGTTCAGTAAACTCTTCTGGATTCTCCCTCTATTGAGCCAATTAAAGAAAAGCCCTTTAAAAAAAATGTCCAGAAACAGCAATATTCTGAAATCTTTGACTAATGGAGTGTGAATGACACAAAACCTGCTATAGAGCTTGATTAAGATTAATGAAGGCTCCTCATTTATTTACTGGAAAGAGAGTACTGGTAGAGTAACTGTGTTCCTGTCGGCCACCCCAACTGTCACAAGCTGCAATCCTTCCCCTACATTCCCTTTAGCTTCCTTCTTCTTGCTCTCCCTGAGCAGTAGAGACCTGAAAGCAGAATTGGAAGGGTGTGCCAGGGCCTAAAAGGGGAGTCCCTCCGTCTCCCTCCCCACCTTTAAGACTGGCTCCATTATAATTTAACAGGAAGCTTTGGCATGCTGTCATCTCCCAACGAAAGGGGACAGTGAAAGATACAGGGTAGCTAACTGCACACGACAGCATCTGATTTTAATTCTTTCAGCTCTCAGCTTGGTACAGTTACTGTTTGGGGGCAGGAGGAATGACAAGGAGGTAACTTGCACATCATACACAATTTCCCAAAGCTCAAAAAGCCACTGTGCATGGCAAAACTCTTATATTATCAAATAGCCTCAGAGTTCTATGGTTTGGGGACTGACTAATGGGATAGGGAGCTCTCATTTATGGGTCTCCGGCTGAATCCAGCTCAAGTTGGAAGTAACCCAAAAGCTACCACCATCTAATGTCTGGCTTTCTAAAAGCTGGTGGTCCCCAGACCGGATTAGTGGCAACCATCCAGCTCACAAAAGCTTATCTAGACCACAGAAATGTGCTATCTGTGTATCCATCGTCCATCAGAGATAAACACAGTCTTGGTGCAAATACGGGTTGTTGTTTTTTTCAAAGTTCAAGACAATAAATGTTGCCCTTTGACAACAATACTGAATTGGATTAGGGTTACTTACTAAAGCCTCAAGTGATGAAAACTAACATCGTTTTGTTCCAGCCAAGGTCCCTTGTCAAACTTCAGATACTCAATATCTTCAATGACCTGGAAGAGGGGGACATCACAAGAGTTTATCAAAACTTCTATCTTCAGTCAAGAAAAATAAAAGTCAATCAAGCAAACCAACAAAGCCATCCCCACCGTTTGCTACCACCTTCCCACAGGAATGCAAAACGTCCGTAACAATCATGTTCAGAACACTTACAAGTGAAGGCTTTGAACACCTCCCCAGCACTGACCAGAGTCCCTTCGGAAGTCTTACCGAGCTGCATAGTAATCCCTTCCCTGTACCTCACAGGCAATGCTTCATGGCATTTACACAGAAAGGAGCAGCACTGTTTGGCTATGTCTACACTCGCGGCTTCTTGCGCGCGAGAAATATGCAAGTGAGGCTAAGCGTGGAATATCACCGAGCCACATTTGCGTACCTAATGAGCCGCCATTTTTGCAGAAGAGGCTCTTGTGCCAGAAGGAGCTGTCTACACTGCCCCTTCTTGTGCAAGAAAAACCCTCTTGCGCAATGCCGCTATCCAATTATTTTCAGGAATAACGGCATTGCGCAAGAGGGTTTTTCTTGCGCAAGAAGGGGCAGTGTAGACAGCTCCTTCTGGCGTAAGAGCCTCTTCTGCAAAAATGGCGGCTCATTAGGTATGCAAATGAGGCTCGGCGATATTCCATGCTTAGCCTCATTTGCATATTTCTCGCGCAAGAAGCCGCGGAGTGTAGACGTAGCCTTTAGGTAATAAAGAGCCTCTTGTAACAAACAATTCTACCTTGATCCTCACATTGACTAGGACCAAGAGTTACTTTACACAGGTCTGACTAAATGAATGTTCATCATTTGACTTTGAACACCGCAATGAACTTTTACCATTTCAGCTGATGTAAACTCATAAACAGAGATGCGTGGTAGTCTCAAAACATGACAGAATCGCCCACTGTCGAACCATTACAAAGCGCCACCTTAGCAAGGGAAGGGGCTAAAGGTACCGACACATGAAGGATGAGAGTCGCTGGCTGTTCTCAGGGCAGCACCATGTGGAGAGGTAGCCTCCTCCACCTGACCACACGGCATGGGTGGCTGGGACACAGATTGGGAAGCTGATCTTACCCTAGAGTGGACTGAAGGTCGGGACCTAAAGAAAGAAGGAGCGTCCCATGGATTCCTAGACCACTGTGGAGAAGGGTCAAGGCATCAGTGGTCAATAAGGAGCAGACCAAGAGCCCCTATGCCTACTGTGCGACCAGGAACTCTCTCAGCGCTGGTCACTATCAGACGCACGTCCAGATCGACTGTCAACCTGAGTCTGGACAAAATGGAAGAGATATGAAGATCTCAAACTAGAAGTTGATAAACTCCTAAAGTCATCCAGAGGTAAGGGCAGGGCAAATCCCAGCAAAGCAGCCATCTGGCTTGTCCGAGGCCCGCTGGGTTGACTGCATTGGCTCCAAGTCTGGTAGAGAAGTTGGTGTCCTAAGAGTTGGACAAGGCAATAAGCTCATTCAGTACCTGCACTGACAGGTTCCTGAGATGTCGCATTACCGGACCTGGCGCCAGAGTCTGCACGGACACCGCTAGTGCCGAAGAACTGATCCGTACTGGGACCTACGCCAGTCTCAGCACGGCACCCCAGCTCACGTGTGGTACTGAGCAGAGGGCTGGGGCCATCATTAATGGTGAAGTCACCACTGCTGACTGCTCCTGAGTGACTGGGGACCCAGGGACAGCACAAGGCTGCCGTTGCCTAGTAGTTCAGGGGTGTGGTGCCCAGGCCGTCAGTATTGGGCTCACGCATGGTGGTGAGATGCTGGCACAGCCTTGAGATTTTGCCTCAGTACCAGTACATGGGTTGAAGGCCCTGATCCCTCACGGGTACTTGCTTCGTGGCTTCGCACTGAGTCCCAAGGGGCAGGTGACTCTCAGAGGCCTAGAGCAGCTGTGGTCCAATGTATGGGCTCTTTCTCCTGATACCGGAGGAAGGGGAATGGTGCCTTTTCCTGCTAGAGGCTGCCTTTGACCCCTGTGGGTACACCGCAGCCCTGAGCATGGCTGAGTTGCTGGTACCATCTCTCGTGCTGATGTAGACCCAACAGGCTGCTCCACCAGGGGCTGCTTGAATTTGAAGGCCCCCCAACTGGCATCCTTTTCTTAAAGGGCTTCCAGGTGGGGCATCTGTCCTTAACGCACCTCTCCCAGCACAATAAACACCACGCGAGGGGGTCACTATGTGAAATACCCCACCTCCCGTGTAAAGGGCAATATTGAAATTCTGGTGAAGGCATTCCACCCGGAAACGACAGCTAAATAACCTAGCCAACCGACATAAGGTGCAGCTACTAAACTGAGCTACTCACAAGTACTTCTCAATGACTTACAGAAAAAGAAGGGCACAGTTAGGTAACAGAGCCCAGAATGCTCCAATTCTATCTGCGGGGGGTGAGAAGGAACTGGGGCAGTTATCTGAGGACACCCGTAACGAGCTACAGGCGGGGCCACACGACAAAGGAAACGAGTCCCGCGCCTATGGGCACCGCTGGGTGAGTTTCTCAAATGTACACGCCTGAGTGGACTACACCTCTGCAGCCCTTCGAAGAACCACCTTTGTCTCCCGACCATTTCCAGCAACTGGCTCTTGCTCAGGGATCCCCCGGCAATAGAACCGAAGCTGTGAATGGTTCTGCACTACTCTAGAAGGCCTGTGTTGTGCAGATATTCTGCCTGCCCCCCAGCCTGCGCTTTACTGCCAAGCCAGCGCCACTTACGAACTGTCATTTTTCGTAACGTTTTGCTCCTTATATGAACTCATGGAGCACGAACCTTCGCATTATATAACTGCCTGCATTTTGCTGTCTTTGATTGTGCTAAATATTGCTTGGGGACTGGTGACAAAAAACGTAAGATAAGTTAGTTTAAATGCCCCTTCCTTATTTTTGAATTTTCAATTCCAAACACTCAACTTAGATCCCATATGTTCCACTTAAGAAGCGTGAAAGCAATTATTTTTTCATGCCGAGGTAACTCTTTAATCACTGCCATGGAATGGCTGGCGAAAGCGCCTCACATTAAGGTCTAAGAACATCATGAATCAGCATGTGTGAAAGCAATCAATAGTCTACTCATTTGTATGTACTCAACTGACTGCAGGAAAGAGCATTTTATCTGCAGCATCTGATCCGTATCACCTCACTGTACTACTCCGGCTGGGTGACGGTGTGCATGTGAATGTACTTTTGTGCATAGGATCTGAGGCTTGCAAATGATTTTGTCCATCAGCTTTTAAGGAAAATTTCACTCTAATGGAAAAGAAACTCAAAAGGGAAACCATAGCACAAGTTCCTTCTAAGCAGAATATACACCCATGTTTGTGGTTCCTACCTGGCATCTAATCTGATCAGGTCAATGCTTTTCTTGCAGTCTATGACTGCAAATAATAAATTCCTACTCTACTTCAGACTTGCTCAAACCCAAATTAAGCACAGGTATGACATGGGTCATAAATACATTCCCTGGATATGTACCGTGATGGCGTAATATCGTTGGCCTGGAAGAATATCTGTTTGCGCAATAAGAGCGTTAGATTAATTGAAACCCCAATTTACAGAATTACAATAAAACCATCAGCAATGGCATTTGCTAGTTACCAGGAAGGAGTGGAAGGAAAGAAAAAAACATAGTTTTTTCCTCCTAAATCCTCTCCACTTTCCCTATGCAGCATGTGACTGCCCCCATCTCCAGCCTTACAACCTGGGATCATCTTTTGATTCCTCCCACCCCTTCCCACACATCCAGGCCCTGTCAAATCTTGCTGTACCTTCCTCCACATCATATTGCAAATCCAACTGTTCCTTTCATTAGCACGCTGATGAGTTCCGCTCTTCTTCATTTCAGCCATCCTCCCTCGCATCTGCCGTCCACAGCATCTCTCCCGAGTGCACCCAAGCCCAAGTTCTGAGCATCTTATTCCCTGCCTACTGAGCTGACCACATTGCGAGCCATCCTGAATCGCTCCCCTGCCCCACACCTCCGATTTAAGACCTTTTCCTTTTGCCTTTAGAGGCCATACACGAATCTGCTCACTCCTCTCATTCTCCAGCCCCACCTTGCTACCCTCATCTCATAAGAACATAACATAAGAACATAAGAACGGCCGTAGCGGGTCAGACCAAAGGTCCATCTAGCCCAGTATCCTGTCTGCCGACAGTGGCCAGCACCAGGTGCCCCAGAGAGGGTGGACCGAAGACAATGATCAAGCGATTTGTCTCCTGCCATCCCTCTCCAGCCTCTGACAAACAGAGGCCAGGGCACCATTTCTATCCCCTGGCTAATAGCCTTTTATGGACCTAACCTCCATGAAATTATCTAGCGTCTCTTTAAACTCTGTTATAGTCCCAGCCTTCACAATGCTGCTACTCAATCTCAATGCTACCCTCTTTCTGCTGCCCGGTGCGTGCTCTCCACACTGTGGCTTGCTGAGTAATCACCTTCTCCTTCATCAAAGCTCTTATAAAGTTGGATATCAGGAAAAACTATTTCCCTAGGAGGGTGGGGAAGCACTGGGCTGGGTTCCCTAGGGAGGTGGTGGAATCTCCATCCCTAGAGGTTTTTAAGTCTTGGCTTCACAAAGCCTTGGCTGGGTTGATTTGGTTGGGATTGGTCCTGCATTGGGCAGGAGGCTGGACTTGATGACTCCTGAGGTCTCTTCCAGCTCTATGATTCTATAAGACTCATTTCTTTTGTGGCACCCGCAGGAAGTGAGCTTTCGCAAGAACCATCTTAAGCTACCATCTCCTGTGTGCTTCCCAGCATGTTCATTTTACTAATTTAGACTGTAAGATATTTAGGGCAAGGGCTGACTCATTTCTGTTCCTTGAAGCATGTTAGCAAGCCTTTAGAAACTGTTTTAGTTCCTTAGGAACTAGTACTGTGCACCTCTTGTTTTGATTCCATGCTGATTAGGCCTCCATTAGAGTATTGTGAACAGTTCTGGGCATCACATTTCAAGAAAGATGTGGAGAAACTGGAGAAGGTCCAGAGAAGAGCAACAAAAATGATTAAAAGCCTAGAGAACATGAGCTATGAGGGAAGACTGAAAGAACTGAGTTTGTTTAGTTTAGAAAAGAGAAGACTGAGAGGGGACATGATAGCTGTTTTCAGGTGCCTAAAAGGGTGTTACAAGGAGGAGGGAGAAAAATTGTTCTCCTTGGCCTCTGAGGATAGAACAAGAAGCAATGGGCTTAAATTGCAGCAAGGGAGGTTTAGGATGGACATTAGGAAAAACTTCCTAACTGTCCGGGTGGTTAAACACTGGAATAAGTTGCCTAGGGGAGGTTGTGGAATCTCCATCTCTGGAGATATGTAAGAGCAGGTTAGATAGACATTTATCAGGGATGATCTAGACCAGTGGTCCACAACGTGGTGCCCCCGGACACCTGGCACGTGCGTGGCCCCACCCCAGACACCCGGCATGTGAGCGCCGCCCCCCCCCCAGCAGCCCCGAAAGGTTGGGGACCACTGATCTAGACAATACTTGGTCCTGCCGTGAAGGCAGGGGACTGGACTTGATGACCTTTCAAGATCCCTTCTAGTTCTAGTGTTCTATGATATGAAACTATTTTTGTGTTTTTCTTGTAGCAGCCTGGTGCGGGTTAAACAATATGTAGATGTTGTATCACAACCCTCCCATATTCTGCCTTGTACTGTTCCTGATCTAACAACAAACAATTCAGAAAGTGGAATTTATAAAAATATGAGTTAACATGAATGAATGGGAATTACACAGAAATGATTCCAAAAGAAATTGGGGAGCACAAAGGTTTTCCTGCTGCCTGACACAGGCTATTTAGCTACAGTTCACAATTCGTTTTCTCTGGAGATTCCAAAAACATTTGATTTGGGGATTTCCATAGTTCAGTTGTACTCTGATGCGGCATTATGTCATTATCAATGAGTAAGGCACAGTGACAGCAGGCGACTGTCAACCAAACTGTCAAAGATTTTAAAGCTGTTTAACTTAGAAAGGCAAAATTCCTATTATAAAAACGTCACAAAAGTTAGCCGTAAGTTAGCTAGGTCAGGAGCCTCTGCTGCTATTAATTGCTGATCTACATGTAAGTATCTTCAATTAAGCATCTCGTTTCAGACAAGCAGAGAAGAGGAACTCAAGATCATCAACAAGTCCATGCAGCAAGCTATTTTACCTTCTCTACTTGCTCTGCCTCGCTCGCCGTGTACTGCAAAACCTCAGAGGTCTCACTGCAAAAAGAGAAATAATATTAAAATCACTGGATATAGCTACCTTGCCCTGTGGGAAAACAAGAGCAAATTATTCATGCTGAAATGAAGATGCAATACATCAAGAGAAATGGAATAATTTCAAATTAAGATTTTTTTTTTGTGAGGAGTAGACCATTCCTTGCATTGCTCAATGTTTCTTTCTTGCAATGAAAGCTTTTAAAATTCCCAACGTCAGACTTAATTTCAAATTATCTAGGTACAGCTGAATCGAAGAGTTTGCTAATAGGGCGTATGTCCCAATTAGGCACTTCTGCCCCTATTCAGTTGAGACAACTATTAGCAGCAGACCCAACATTTAGTGAGAGTAGGGATGTTAAATTTAGATTAACTGGCTAATCGAATAGTCAATGCAATTTGCATTGACTATTCGATTAGTCGATAAGGGCCTCCCGGGCTGTTGCTACACTTCAAAGGCGAAAGATCTGTGGGAAGCACGGGGCCAGCGGGGTAGTCCCTCACTGGCCCTGAACTCCCTGCTGCGGTCCCAGCTGCTGCTTTGAAGGACCCCCTCCTCTTCCCCGCCCCTTGCTGCCTCTTTCTGATAGAGGCAGCAAGGGGTGGGGGGGAGCGATCAGTCAACTAATGTGTCAACTATCTGAGAAGCATTTGCTTATCCACTACATTTGTGGATTATTTCTGGAGAGGATTAAATTGGTTACCTTCTATCTTGATAAAGAAAGATAACTGACACAATAGGACATTAAAGCAGGGTCCCTACTTACGGAGGGAACTTCCTCCGCCCCCCTCGTAAAAAAAAAACCCAAAAACGTAAGCATCTTGGCACAACCAGGTCTGGCGCCTAACTGTCCCACCCGGGCAGTACCACCATGTAAGTAACAAACTTCATTGCGTGCACTCCTGTGATCCACAAACAGCCCTGAAAAAAGTGTTAACTGCATACCTGCCCTCCCAAGTAAACCACTGTTAATGCAAGGCACCCCTGTGTTTTTTATAGGAGCAACCAGTCATCCTGGACCCTTTTATTTTCGGAAGCTTCAGGGGGTAGCCGAGTTAGTCTATAAAGTGCTACCAGACCATTTGTTGTTGTTTAAGTTTATCCTCTACAGACTAACAAAACATATAGATGGGATCATGAGCTTTCATGGGCTTCATCTGAAAAGCGGGCTGTGCCCACGAAAGCACATGATACCATCTACATGTTTTGTTAGTCTATAAAGTGCTACCAGACTACTGGTTGTTTTTTAAGTGTATCCTTTTATTTTCATCTGTACGTTCTTTAAGATGGAGGCTCACAGGACAGGCAATTTTAGGTACAGCTTTTATTTAATTTGCTGCTTAAAAAAAAAGGCTCTGAAAAAAAACTTGTCCCTTTTTGCTTCGCACAACCACCTGCAGGCACAAAGTCAAACTAAACGCTGACAATTGAAGCCTACTGCGGGCGGCATGTTAAGAGCAAGCGATCACCCAGGACAGCAGCAGCATGGAGGCCAAAAACCAGCTTCCAGCCGGAGTTAATAATGGTCCGTCAGGACAGCTTGGTTCATAAGGAACGGGTGTCCCTTACTCCACAGGATTCCAAAGCACTTCACTGCACCACTGATACTCTACTGACCATGGCACTTGAAACATTTTCCTGGTTTCCAGAAGCGATTTCATTATTTTAGTCTTTTTTACTCACCTAGGGGTGCTCCACAAGAGGGATGTAAAATCCCTTTTAACTACAGATAACGTTTAACCAGCTAACTAATTAAATGGGGCGGGGAGGGGGAGTGCTGCTCCAGCCCCCGCTGGTTAACTGTAACCCGCAAAGTATCACTCAGAAGTGTGATGCTTATTGGTTAACCATTCACATCCCTACTCCACCGCTCACCCTCCACCCTTCTACCTTGGGGTTCTGGTCAAGGGCCCTTGGGTTGTGAAGGAATTAAAGGGAGCTCGCCTGCTCATGCTGGCTAACCTGGTGGTGGGGCACGAGGGGAGACAGAGCACATGCAGGCTGAACGGACGCTGCCAGCAGCGCGGGGACACAAGCAAACTTGGAGTGGAACACCTACAGGGACACTACACAAAGCAGCAGCTGTGGGATTCTTGCAATCCTCATCTCCAACACTGAGCTCCCTACAGACAACAGGCAGAGGAACCAAACTGACTTGCTCTTTCCCGTTAAGGGACTATTATCACAACGCAGCACAGACATTTGCATCATCAGTTTTGCTAAACGCAGCGGAGTGGGTTGTTTTGATCCGATACAGGGCTCTAACGTGGTGACTGCATTACAGGGCAGATCACGGGACTCGATGCTTTGCAGCCTGCGGAGGCTCTCACAAAGAGGAAGCCGCTGCTCAGTGGCAGCAGAATTGGATATGAAGATTAAGAAAGATTTGCAAAGTCAGGTTTGACCACCGAAGAGATGGAAGTGGTCTGTTCAACATGATGAAGAGGCGTGTCTATCCCAGCATTGGTCAGGTCTGAGACTAACAGATGATGCTCAGGGAGGTTCTGCTATCTCCAGCAGGACGTCAACCTCCGGTTTTAGTCTCATACATGAACTACTCATGCATTCCACCGTTGTATGAAACTTAAGCGTCATACAGGTTACAACTTCTAACATCTCAGGGCAGGTGTGTGCTTTGAAACCGAGTACAAACGTCAACCTGACAGGCTGTTATAAACGCAGACAAGCAGAGTGATTGCTTAACCAGCGTATTAACCACACACCGATGAAGAGTTGAAATCACAGCAGGACCAGCGAGACCAGGCTTTCACATGAATGAAACAACAGGATATACATCAGGGGCTTGATTTGATCCAAAGAATAAGCAACATTTTTCTCCTCACTGATAAATTCAAACAGTTTTGCCTTCGGGGAGATGGGAGACCTACGGTTTTCCACGCTGTGTCTTCAGCCTTAGTTCCAGCTTTGTTCTAGCAGCACTAGCTGTTAAACAGTGGGGGTTAACCCCTGCAGGAAGCAGCTACCTTGGCTGCATCAATATCTCAAGCCCTAGATGACAGAGTTTAATATGGTAGCAAAATACAAGAAAGATTGTTACATACAACTGTATATATGGAAACTCTAGCATTACATACACAAATATGTGTCATACAAAATGGCTTAGGCTGCTAACCTGATCATTGGCAGGAAAGACTTCTTGTAGACATCTTCAATGCTCTGGAGATATGCAGGAGACACCTTTTTCTCGTATGGCTAACCACAAAGAAAACAAAATGCTGTGAAATGTGTGTTTGTTTTCTTTTTACACTGGTACAGATTCCGGAGATCCCAAGTAGAAGCCATGGCTACCACGCCATCTGTTGAAACACAGCTACTGCATTAAACAGCCAAGCAGTCATTTACATCCACATGGATTTATGAAGCCTTTACAAATTACAAGAAACATATGGAGTATTTGGGATTACAGAATATTGTATTAACATAGACAACACTACATATGTGGCAAAGGGAGTAAGCTACAGCTGCTGGAGAATCATAGCTTTGCACTGTATTTTTTGGTATGTTCTCCATAAAGTTGAATACATTTGCTTTGCAAATTCTTTAATAAGGGTACAGGTGAATAGGAGACTCTTGGTATGCCAGTCTGGAAAGACACAAAAGGCAAGTACTGCTGAAGAATGCACAGACACACCTACTAGGCTGAGCTGAAAGGCGGAAGAATCCTGATTTTTTGAAGCTCCCAAACAGAATTACCAACCAACAACAGGCCCCCCCCAGATTAATTTTCACATGACTAATCCGATCCACCTGCACATTTTGGGAAGTTATATATAGTCTCAGCTGGGAAAGGAAAACAAAAGGGCACTACCCATACCAAACTCTTTCAGCAAGTTAATCAGAATGGGCCATTGACCATCATTTTGCCTCTTGAGGTTTGACTGAGACATGACAGATTAGAGCATACACCCCAGATATAATCCTCTCTCATGTTTAAGCCGGCAGATGGGCATCAGTGCACTCTATACAAAGCCTAAGAACTTTTTCGTACAAGTCAAGTGGACAGCAAGTCTACTGCCAAGGGGTTACCCATCAACTGCAAGCGCCAGTTACTGCATATAGCTCTTCCATTACATTTCCTGAGTGCACAGTTCATCACGATTCCTTGCTTCCCTTAAGAGCAGATTGGTTCTGCTCTTTCCTACCCATTTTCAGCCAGATTTCTGTCCGGGAGATAAAGAATGCCCTCCCCTGCATGGCAAATATAATATGCAACACCGCGGGGAACCAGGCTCCTCGGTTAGCTGAGCACACTGAGGTACTTTTCTACTGCAGCTTCTAGTTACCATTCAGTCCATGACAACTACAAACCATTAATGTAGACAGGAGAGATCCAGAAACTGCAATCGTACAGTAATAAAGACGGGCACCCTCAAGGCCTCGGCTCCTGAGAAATGCTATTGTTGGAGCCGTTTGTGGCAGAAGAGAGAGAACTGCAGGCCAAGGAGACCAGCACAATTTTCACCAAGATAAGCAGAAGGAGATAAAAATTACAAACCTCTTATGGCACTTTATGAGGTTGGATTCAAAAAAGCAGCTTAATTTAAACTGAGATGCTCTCCTCTGGTTAAGAAACAGCCTCTTATTACTGTTGCATTAGGTGATATCTTGTTCTTTGAACAAAAGAGTAACGTTCGGCCACGGCTGGAGTATCTGGCAGGCGTGTCATTATAGTAAAGAAAGGGCAAGATGGTGATACACAACCTCAGGCCAGAGACAAATCCTATCCTAGCACAATGTCGGCACAGTGAAGTTACAAAAAACTGCCTGTGCTTTCCCCCAACCCCACCAAATACACCTTCCCTTGACAACGGTCACCTTTGCTTTGACACCACCACAGTGATTTCCAAGCCTGTCACCAAAGCTGCTCCCAGACACTCTTACCATATACACACAAAGGCCATGTCTACACTACGTGGAAGATCGACACTGCTGCGGTCAATCTGCCCGAGTTTGATTTAGCGGGTATAGCGAAGACCCACTAATTCGAACTGAGAGGGTGCCCCATCAGCCCTGGTACTCCTGCTCCTCACAAGGAGTAAGGGAAGCCGCTGGGAGCATTTGTTCCCAGCAGCCTTCCACTACGTGGATGGCGATTTAAGATACGTTGACGCCAGCTCCGGAGTTGGAGTTGCGTATCTTAAGTTGACCTCCCCCTTCAGTGTAGGCCAGCCCAAAGGGCTTTGGAAAACAGATGTGATCACATGTTTGTAGACATCTGAACAATAGGGTTTTAAAATGTTCATGGTTCAATTCCTCACTCAGATCCAATGTCCTGTAGCCTTTGAAGAAAGTGCAGGGTAAACATCATTTGGCTCTTTTAGCCCATCTGGCAACAGTTACTGATACATGGCCTGATATCAAGGAGAGCGAGGGGGTTTACTAGTTCAGATTATCTCTTAATGAAATCACTCCACAGCTTTCCTGCTCTCAGGCAGTGTTACTGACCCATTAGCGGAACAATTTTAAAACATACTGCTATAGAACACCAGAAGTCAAACCATTCAAAAAAAAAAAATGTTATTCTTCCAGTGCAATATGTTAACAAAAGGCAGATTCTCCCAGTTCTCACAGAAACTATCCTAGTTTTTAGAAGACTCTGAAAACAAAAGGGAGAAGACCCTTGAGTTGCACAGAACATCCCAGTTTCAGGGGAGTTCGAGCCCCAGAATTGCAGACTAGGAAGTGAAATCATTTCTGTTACAACGAATAATTGAAAGAATAGCCAAACCTCTGTGTACTGTGCACTGAGCAGGACTTAAGAGCCGGCAGCAAGGCCCTCTGGTTTCTGCAGCATGGGGCCTCTACGGCAATTTCATTTAAATATTAAAAGAGTTTTTCACGGAGCCGAAGGTGAAAGTTAATAGCAATCCGTACAGTAGTGCTGTCATCTGACTGACAAGCTCCGTGCAGTTTATACAGACTGCAATGCTGATGATCTATAATGGCATCCAATGGGTTGTCAGAAGGGGAGACTGCAGCTGGGTGAGGAAGCGTATAAGGTTTTTGGGATAAGCCCAGGCAGAGCAGGACATGTGTACTAAAATGATTAGCGGCGAAGGCCACAATTTCCAATACAAGTCAGGCACTTAACGCGCTTGGGCTCCTGATCAGAACATTAACTAAAAAACATGCTAACAATCAGAGTTACCTTTCCTTTCTCTTGAATCCTTTTCTGTACCTCTGAGACTGGTACGTCAATATAGATCACCAAATGAGGTGGCAGGAATTCACAGATAGTGATGCCCTTGATTTCATTATAATGATTAACACCTGAAGAAACAAGAGAAGAGGGAAGCTCCTTAACTGGAGAATACAGAGAGGTACGGATTTCCATGTGTGTTATGAAGCTCAAAAACAAACAGAAAAGAAGCACTTTGATTTTGACCCCCATCATCCCAACCACCAAGTGAATGATCAATACTGTACAACCTCGCAAAAGGAATTCCTCAGCCTTTGTGACGGCATTTCATTTTTACTCACTTCTGCCCTGCAGAAGTGTTTCTGAAGTCTTTTCTCTCTGCAAAGATTTCAGCTAGAAGATACAGTTCAGGCTGGGTTTTTCCCCACAGGCAAGGGGATTTAGTAAATTGAAAGCTGAAACAGCCTTACAAAAATAGAAGACAAGCAACAAATATTAGCCTTTGATATCCCACTATTACATGATAGGGAAGTTTACTTCTGGCTTCCTGCTAACAAGGACTTCAGTGAATCTGGCAAAGATGAAGAGTCTCAGCCTAACATGCCACAAATCCCAGGTCCCTCTAATTATTTTGTGTTGGCCCTTTTGCCCTTCTGCCATCCCCATCTTCCATGAGCTTGCAGAAAGGTGACTCTTCCCGCACCCTGCACAGGCAGGTTCTTAAATAAAGGGCAGAGGCAGCTGTAGAGACTGTCTGAAGGAGGCAGACTGCTACTTCCACTAGTGACAGCCACAGTATGAGGAGAGCTGCACCCACTGAAAATGTGGCAGCAAAGGCTACGTCTACACTGCAGCAAAGTCAACTTAAACTACCCAAGTCCAGCTTGGGGCTCTACACCATGGGGTGGGGGTGTCAACAGGAGCAGCTCTCCTGTTGAGTGGGCTTCTCTTGCTCTTCTCATGCAGGGTAGACTAACAGGATCCACCGGAAAGTGATCTGGAGCCAATTTGGCAGGTCTGTGGTGGCCCCGACTCTCTACTGGGAAAGTGGTTACCCTAGGTAATCACCACCAGCTCTACGTACTTGAGATTAGTCTGGGTGTAAACATTCCCACAGCAAGGCCCTACTCCGTCACTGTGCTCTCACACTTGCTGATGCAGGCCTGAGGGCATAACCCAGCACGGCTGTGGAGAGATTTAAGATTCTTTCCCAGTGAAATGTGGGAGAATCTCTCTCTCTCTCGCATAAAATTGTGGGAGACAGAGGAGACCTATCTCCACTCAAGTGATCTTGCCTGCATCTTCACAGCAAAGCTGGCGAATTCCAGCCAGATTTGAAGTGGAACCTAGGATCCAACACACAATCCCGGTCATGTAAATTAGCCTGAGCTTAAAGCGCCTACAAACCTGGGTCAGAGGTTTTTTTTGTGTGGATGGTGAGTGGAGGGTAATGCCAGATTTAGCTGGCAGTAAAGAAAGACCTTGTGGGTATGTCTACACTAGGGCTGGCCTGGGTCAGCTGACTATAGTGCTGTTTAGCCCTAATCAGCAGTCCTGCATGGTGCCATGAGGCCAGAGACCAGGTAATGACTTGAAGATCGTCTGGTCCTCATAAGAGGCAGCAAGAGTGCCATTAGGGGGAGAGTTGCAAGGAAGAGGAGACCTTCTGCAGATGTTCCTGAATCAGGAGAAAGAACATAATTGGATAGGAGGAACTCGTGTTCAACAATTTTAACCTTAAAAGAAATAAAACAAACACTGAAGATGGCAGCTAGAGTTCTTGTTACACAAGTCAGTAGGATGGCTCACTGGCTTAATGAATCCTTCAAACATTAAGGATTCAGACTTGCTGCCTTTCCAGCTGTTTACACGGCCATCATATTCCTCACAGACAGTGTTACAAATTATGTTTCTTTTCGCAGATAGGGACTTACATCGTTTGTGGATATAGCCTTGTTGAAACATCGCTTCCATGAACACAAAGTCGCTGTAGACGGAGCGTTCCATCACGACACCTTGTCCTATGGTTACAAATATGTTCTAATCACGAAAGGCTCAATAAAATGTTGCAACAACATCTCAGGTCACAAGCCACGGTGAAGCTCTTGTATTTACATTTACGTCATCTTGGAACACGCTCTTCTCTGAGCAAGTTAACGTACCAAACGAGTAAAGATTTCACCCCTCAACATCATACCAGGCACACATTCAAACGAACATACATCTCTAGTACTACTGAACGTACTGACTGACTCTCTTCACATTTCTATTCCACACTTTTTACCATGATAACCAAATGCAATAAGCAATACGTTATGAGGAGACCCCATCTGGCGTCTAATCTTCTTTCAGAAATGTAGACTGTTAAAGCGAAGGCAAGGATATTATTGTTCCTCCTTATAGAAAAGTGCTCTCATATCTAAAAATTCACAAAGGGCACCCAGATACTAGACTGAGAAATACACATAGCAAACACAGCCTGGGCAAGGTGCCTGAGTTAATGCTGTTGTTGGAATCTAAAAGCATACTTAGGATACAAAAGTGGCTAAAAAATAGCAACTCATCTAACCAATCTGTTTCTCTCATTTGCTTACTTTACACTGATTACAGTAAATCTTATTTTTTATCTCTGTTACTGAGGGAGATCTGATGCAACTAAAGATGAGGGAGACAGATTTTTCTTCTGGTTTATACATTATCACAGGATCAGTATTCCTGGTGATGTGTGCCAGAAATACCACACCTTAACTTTCAGATTCCAGGTCAAGTTTGCAGGACTGGATGGTAGAAACCACTCCTCCCTACCCCCTCCATCCTCCAGGATTCCTGGTCAATTCTGTTTAATCACAGCGTGGCCACGGGTATGGCTTCTTACAAGGCAACATGCATTTTTATCCCAGAAGATGACTGTACAATCTGAGATATATATTTTTGGACTTTGATTTTAACTGTGCCCTTTTAATAGTTATAGTCAAAAAAGCCACATTAACATTTCTAAGTTCAGTTTCCACTGGAAAATTCTGCCAAGTTGACATGACAGGTTATCAATGTAGCTCTGCCTCCTCCTCCCCCCCACCCTCCGCCCGCCCGCCCTGACAGACCTAATGAAGCTCACCATCACAGCATAATGCCTTTTTGACAGGCATAGCTTATAGTCTCAGTGATACTTTTCTAACTATACAACTGTTGGGTTTTTTTTAATAATTCAGAAGGTTTCCCATTTTTAAACACTATAAAAAGGACCATTCAAAAACTTGTGGAATAAGGAGATTTTATTTTAAAATGCAGCATGGAGGACAGCCAAACTGATAAAGGCAGCTTAATCACGTTAACTACTCTAGAACCCAAATTCATCACTTAGTTTAGAAACCATACTTAACCTGTAGACAAGAGCAGCTCCAGTGCATTAGAATACTGCAGAACACGGTTAGTGTACAACCAGTTTTGTAGGCGATATGAATGTCCATCAGGACATTTCGGATCATTGTAAAATTTCTCTAGATTACAAAGACCATTAAATTTCTCATCCAGCAGTGTTCCATCTCCTGTGACCCTGTCCAAATAATGGGTATCTGCTTCTGGGAAATACTGCATACCTGAGACAAAGAGGAATCAAAATATTAACACTGGTTAATTTGGTTTAAAGGGGACATTTCCTATTCATTGTGGTCATTTTTAAAATTGTGTAAAGTGAAATTATTGTATTTACAGGCATGCATAACTCATCTCTGCAAGTTCTGAATGTAATATTTACTACACTATGTTCTCCAATGAATTTCACGCCATCATAATTAGAGATGCACCACCAAGTTAAAAGCTTTCAGTTTCTTCTTCCTTCTTCAAAACGACCTCTAAGCTGTTGTCCTGACCAGCCATTTCCCTGTCCACCATTCTTATAACCTCACTCTGGTGCTGTGAGAGCAGTCTTACTGCAACATAATACAAGACAAACTACTCAGAAAATTCCCACTGACCTCCTTGGGATTTCTTCCTCCAACACCCATACAATGGCCCACACGTGTGGAAAATGTGACATCCAGAAATCCCAGTTTGCCATATGTTTGGTATTCTCATTGCTGGTCAAATCACGACGTTAATTGTGGCAGCAAAGAACTATTTGAGCCATCCCAATCTACTGATACGTGATGAATCAGTGCTTTTGCTTGTACAAAGATTGTAATAATGTGTTATGCTCCATAAAATAGTATAAAGGAAAGAAAAAGAGATCAGCTATACCTAGCTTTTCTGCTATTTGTTGTGCAAGCTTGCTCTTCCCAGAAGATAAGTTGCCCTCCACAGTAAAGATTTTGCTGTATTCATTGAACCTTTTGGTAGTTCTCTCTCCCAGTATATAAGACAACCAGCTATACCGCAACTTCTGAGAGCTCACGTGAAGCTTTGCCTGCAAGAAGACAACCACCAAACTAATGAATTCAAGTTGTTAATATACATAATAGTATATTAAAATCAATACAATGATCCAGAGGGCCCAAATCAAGATCATTGCCTACAATTTGTACAGCACAATTAAAGGCATCATTCCCACCTTGGAAAATTTACAGTTTTGGAACCCGATCCTGTAATCAGGTCCATGAAAGTACAGCCGCTCCCCGAATTACGACCACCTCCACTTACGACCATCCACACTTACAACCAAAACGGTCGTAAATGCGGATCCGAGTTATGAACGGTGATCCGAGTTACGAACACTTCGAGTTACGGACCAAGTGTTGGTGTGTAAGTTGTTCGTAACTCGGGGAGCGGCTGTACAACCAAATGCCCCTCAGGCCTGATTATAGAATCAGGATCTATTAAACAAATATTGGCACAACCAAATGCCCCTCAGGCCTGATTATAGAATCAGGATCTATTAAACAAATATCATTTAACTGCATTGTAATCCAAGAAGTGAAGAAAACAGTATCAAAGGTTACGGTTAGACTGGCGGGTTTTTCCAGGATACCAGAGCTATCCCGGAAAAACTCCACTGCGTCCTGGGAACGTGTTTGCTCTTTTGCTTTTTTTTTTTGCGGAAGAGCAAACGTGCTCTTTCAGCGAGTCCTATATACCTCTTTCTAGGTCTAGAAGGGGCCAAATGGTGGAAAAGTCTCTTCCGGAAAAGCAACTGGAAAAAGCTATGCAAATTGCGGAGTGCAATTTGCATAGCTTTTTCCGATAAAAGACTGAGTCTAGACCTAGCCTAAAGAAATCACGAGGGATTTATAGTGATTGAATACATTACTACAAAATAGAACATGGTCAGAAGAAAAGGACTGATATCCCTAGTTGGAAGTACCACAAATCTTTAATGACTTATTTTAAGACTATTTTTTTATTACAAATTTTATACATATTTATGTCCACTACTCAGTTTAAGGCCATAAGAGACCATCCTGGTCATCTTGTTGGACCTTTTGCTTAACAGATTATAGGAACCTCACAGTTATTTCTGAATCAAACCCATTTGTTGAGCCACAGCATATTCTTCAGAAAGACATTCAGATTTGTTTTAAAGCAGCGGCGAAACCACCATATCCTTATATGTATGTTGTTCTAACAGTCTATTGCCTGCACTTTTAAAAAAATTTGTTCCCAATTTCTAATCCAAAACCGTTAAAACTCCATTTTTCAACCAGTGGATCTCCTTATGTACCTTTTC
The DNA here is from genome assembly GCA_019425775.1 of Rafetus swinhoei. NCBI lineage: Eukaryota > Metazoa > Chordata > Testudines > Trionychidae > Rafetus > Rafetus swinhoei. Next base: position 75,994,098 of record CM033439.1, on the reverse strand, counting down.
CTGCTAAATTAAAGGATCATCTATTAACAAAAATTGTTTCTCCACATTCACACCTGAAGACAATGATCAAGTCACCTCTTGACCTTTTTTGGATAAACTAAATAGATTGAATTGTAAGGTAGGCTTCCAGATCGCTCATGATTCTTGGAGTCCATTGCAGTTTTTCCAATTCCCTTCTGAAGTGTAGACATCGAGACTGAATACAGCATTTAATAATGGTGTCACTGATACTAGGTTCAGAGGTACTACCTACCACCTTCATATTCCTGTTTAATATGTCAAAGGATCATATCTACTCTGGGCAACAGCACTTCACTGGGAGCTCTTGTTCAATTGGTTATCTATCATGTTACAAGCAGGAGGGAGAAAAATTATTCTCTTGAACCTGTGACGATAGGACAAGAAGCAATGGGTTTAAATTGCAGCAAGGGAGGTTTAGGTTGGACATCAGGAAAAACTGTCAGGGTGGTTAAACACCGGAATAAATTGCCTAGGAGGTTGTGGAATCTCCATCACTGGAGATATTTAAGAGCAGACACCTGTCAGGGATGATCTAGATGGTGCTTGGCCCTGCTGCGAGGGCAGGGGACTGGACTTGATGACCTCTCGAGGTCCCTTCCAGTTCTAGTGTTCTGTGACCCATAAGTACTTTTCAGAACGAACGCGTTCCAGGGCATAGTACCTCTGATTGTGTGAGTGCCCTATCCTTTGCATATCTAGAGGTCCAACACTTCGTGCGGCTTTTCTAACACACACAGTCTTCAGCTGAGGCCATTTCCCAAGGAGTGTAGATTACTCTGCACGCCCGACACACCGTGCCCATCGCAATTTACTACTCAACCAGACAGCACAGCGAAACAGGGTAGCTGTTCAGCTATTGTGACCCCGCTAAACGTGCTGCCCTGGGATGATGACCCCCCCCCACAGCCCGCCCCCTGGGGCTTGCACACCCCTAGCCCGGGGCCTTGCGAGGGCTGGCTGTGGCACCGCCCGCCCCCCACTGCCGGCGACGAGAGTCACGGGACTGAAGGGCAAGACCGGGCCCCCGATCACCCCGGGGACTCCCCCGCGGGCGGGGCCAGTCAGACCCCGGCCCGCGGGCCGCACCCGGCCCGCCCGCCCCGCGAACGCAGCCCCGCCCCGCCTCACCACGCGCAGGGCGCCGAGCGCCGGGCGGCCCCGAGCGGCCGCAGCCGCCGGGCGAACGAGCGACCCCAGCCGCAAGGACATGGCACAGCCGGCCCGGACGCTCTTCCGCGGCGAGCGACGCCAGCCGGGGAAGGACCCCAGGCAGGGACCTAAGCGACGGCCGGCGCGGCGGTGACGTCAGAAGGGCCGGCGCATAGGTGGCTGCGGCGAGTGCCTGCGCGGAAAGGGGGTTGGCGGGGCGCCTGGTTCCTCTCCCTTATCTGTCTCCTCCCGGCCCTGGTGGGCTGGGCCAGGCGCGGCGCCGGTGGGGGGTTCCCGCTCGACCTTGGCCAGGGCACCTGTCTCTTCGTGCCTCAGTTTCCCCCAGTGCCCAGGGGGGGCCAGTGGCGCTGCTGCCCTGCCTCATGTGGAGGGCGGGGGGGGGGCAGTGATTTGGGGCTGCGGCACTGGGGGGGCCAAGTACCCATGGGGCAGGGTGTGACGCTCGCCCTGCTCTCCCTATGGCACCCCAGGGAGAGGTGCGGGGCCTGCCAGGGACCCACAGCCTGGGGCTAGTGACTCCGCTGCAGGCCCTGAGCACACGCTGGGCCCTGCCCGCCAGGGGCCCTGCCCTGCCTTGCCCAGGCCGCTGTCCCGCCATCGGCCCCCCGTGCCCACCCCCGAGTCTCTTTGAAATTGGAGGTGCTCGGCACGCGCACAGGAGTCTGCCTGCCCTCCCCTCTAGGCAGCTGGCACCCAAGTTAATTCCCACACTGTTTCCACCCTGTAAGGCTGAAAGTGCAGGCTTGCCACCTCCATCAACACGGACATTTTGCATGCAGTGTTATGGTCCCGGACGATTGGAAAAAGGCAAATGTGCCCATCTTTTCAGAAAAGGAAGAAGGACAATCCAAGGGACTACAGACTGGTCAGCCCCACCTCAGTGCCTGGAAAAATCATGGAGGGGATCCTCAAGGAAATTATTCTGAAGCACTTGGAAGGGAGGCAGTTGATCAGGAACAGTCAATATGGATTCATCAAAGGCAAGCCATGCCTGACCAACCTGATTGCCTTCTATGATGAGACAACTGTCTCTGTGGACATAAGGAAGGCAGTGGACATGATTTACCTTGACTTTAGCAACGCTTTTGAGTTGTCTCCTACAGTATTCTTGCTAGTAAGTTAAGGACGTGTGGGTTGGATAAATGGACTGTAAGGTAGATAGAAAGCTGGCTAGATTGTTGGGCTCAACAGGCTCGATGTCAGGTTGGCGGTCGGTTTCAAGGAGGGTTCCCCCAGGGTTAGTTTTAGGGCCAGTTTTGTTCAACGTCCTTATTAATGACCTAGATGAAGGAATGGATTGCACCCTCAGCAAGTTCACAGATTACACTAAAATGGGGGCGGGGGAGGGAGAGAGGTAGATACACTGGAGGGCAGGGATAAGGTCCAGAGTGACCTGGACAGATTAGAGGATTGGGCCAAAAGCAATCTGAGGAGGTTCAACAAGGACAAGTGTAGAGTCCTGCCCTTGGGAAGGAAGAATCCCAAGCATTGTTACAGGCTGGGGACCGACTGGCTAAGCAGCAGTTCGGGAGAAAAGGACCTGGGGATTACATTGGATGAGAAACCGGATATGAGTCAACAGTGTGCCTTTGTAGCCAAGAAGGCTAATGGCATATTATGGCACATTAGAAGGACCATTGCCAACAGATCTAGATAAATGATTATTCCCCTTTATTTGGCATTGGTGAGGCCACATCTGGGCTACGTCTACACTGGCGTGATCTTGCGCAAAAACTCTTTTACGGAAGAGTTCTTCTGCAAAAACTCTTCCAGAAGAGAGCGTCTACACTGGCATGTGCTTTTGCGCAAGAGATGTGCTTTTGCGCAAGAGCATCCATGCCAGTGTAGACGCTCTCTTGCGCAAGAAAGCTCTGATGGCCATTTTAATAATAGGGCTTTCTTGCGCAAGAAATTCATGTTGCCTGTCTACACTGGCCTCTTGCGCAAGAACAGTTGCACAAAAGGGCTTATTCCTAAGCGGGAGTGTCAGAGTTCTGCAAGAAGCCCTGATTTCATACATTAGAACGTCAGTTTACTTGTGCAAGAACACGCAGCCAGTGTAGGCAGGCAGCAAGTTTTTGCGCAAGAGTGGCCGCTTTTGTGCAAGATCGCGCCAGTGTAGACACAGCCCTGGAGTATTGCATCCAATTCTGGGCCCCCCCATTACATAAATGATGTGGACTCATTGGAGAGGGTCCAGCGGAGGGCAACCAAAATGATTAGAGGGCTGGAGCACATGACTTACGAGGAGAGGCTGAGGGATTTGGTCTTATTTAGTCTGCAGAAGAGAAGAGTGAGGGGGGATTTGATAGCAGCCTTCAACTACCTGAAGGGGATTCCAAAGAGTCTGGAGAGAGGCTGTTCTCAGCGGTGGCAGATGGCAGAACAAGGAGCAATGGTCTCACGTTGCAGTGGGGGAGGTCTAGGTTGGATATTAGGGAAAACTATTTCCCTAGGAGGGTGGTGAAGCACTGGAATGGGTTACCTAGGGAGAGGGTGAAATCTCCATCCCTAGAGGTTTTTATGTCCTGGCTTGACCAAGCCCTGGCTGGAATGCTTTAGTTGGGGCTGGTCCTGCGTTGGGCCAGCGGCTGGACTTGATAACTCTTGAGGTCTCTTCCAGTCCTAGGATTCTGTGATTCTATGATTTTAAGGTTTTCTCACCAATTTGTGGACTGGTTGTGTACCCACATGTTTTGATTATAGCGCTTAGAGTTGCAAACAAAGGAAAATACTGTGAGGAGGATACATAGTTCTTATCTTTGTTGGGGGGCATTGCATGTGGGGGTGTTCACTGGGATCACAATTTGGCCACATTTCATGGGGCACTTTCTGTGCCCCCTGCACCTGGAAGAGCTGGCTCTCGCCCCCTACCCCAACCCTCCTGCTCCCAGAGGAGCTGGCTCAAGGCCTGGTTTTCCCCAGGCCTCAGAAATCCCATTTCCCAGACTGGTCCCAGAGGAATTCTGTGCCCCCATTGACTGGTGGGGCCTGTGTCCCTGATTGTCCCTCCTTGCACACGCCCATCTCTGCATTCACACTTGCCAGAGTCCTTTTTTTTTTCCTTTTGAGGCACAAACAGCTCTGAAGACTATTCAGGAAAGGGCTGGACATGACACAGCCTGTTTCACTGGATTTCGACTTCCTCCCCAACTTAGGAATGCCTGTGTTTGCATGCTTGGCTGTAGAATGATGCTTCAGGAAGAGAAATTAGAATTCAGTAATATGAGGTATATGGCCAGTGGTACTCAAGTTTTTTTTCATTCGCGACCCCCAGAGCCGGGAAAATTTTTGTTGAGAAAAAAAAAATTGTGGCCCCTTTAATTTAAAGTGCTGGTCCGCTCCCCCGCCACTCTCCCCACCCCCGCCACGTGTACGTCGGGCACCAAGCTGGGAAAACAAAATGCCGGCCAGCCCGGATCAAAGCGCTGCGACTCCCCCTCCCCAGGAAGATGGCCACACACCCTGTGGGGGTCGCAACCCACGGGTTGCGCACTGCTGGCCTAGACGCTGGGTTTTGCATGAACCAGTCTATCAGAGGTAAAATGTTTGCAGTGTTGGCATAGCTGTGTGGATCCCAGCATATGCGAGATAAGGTAGGTGAAGTAATATCCTTTACTGGGTCCATTTCTGTTGGGCCTCACTTATTTGTCTCTATTGGAATCTTAGTTATGCTGTATTCCGTAAAATCCTTCCATTTCCCATCGCTGTAGTATCCAAGAACTAGCGCTCCTGCCCATTGAAGTCAATGGGAGTTTTTACTTCCAGGGGCTCTGCTGCAGATGCTAAGTGCTTTAGAGTCGTTCGTTTTCTGGAAACGTGGCTCTTTCACTGTAGATTACCCTTTTGTTCCTGTTTATGCTTCTGTGCTGTGATGTACCCCAACGCTGAGCTTGTTGTGTCTGTCGTGTCTCTTTGCATTAGCCTACGTGTGATGAGATGTGAAGGATGCAGCCACGGTGCTCCTGCCGCCTCCCTTCACCATGGATGAGCTGCATGGTCTGGAAAGATCAAAGAAATGTCAGGTTTCCACGGCTGTGAACATCCCGATTATCCATGAGAATTAAGAATACCATGGGACCTGAAAAACAGGTAGGGTCCAGCTCATGCAGTGTACTGCACTCCAAGATCGACAAACCGGGACTGTCCTCAAGTTTTCCCAGGGAAGAAAGGCTGAAATTAAACCCTGCCTGCTTTCCAGCTGTTAAAAGCGTCTCTTGACATCGAGAATTTGCTCCCATTCCCGGGCTACACTTTCCTTACCACACACTCTGGTCTTCATCATTTTGAGTCATGATTACCGTTAAACGGGTGCACCATCCAGTAGGCCAAAGGGCATTTCCAGTTTGGCTTCTATATTTGGGAGAACAGCTCCAGTTCGGCCAACGGGACTGTATGTGTGGGGCAAATTCTATGCCTGCCCAAGGCTGGCAATTTCAGGGGACCCCACCCTCCAATTATGCCCAGGCATTTCAGTAATTGACATGGCAGGTAAAGAGTGGGGAGCTTTATTCTCCCCATTTTACATATGAGAAACTGAGGCACAGAGCAAGTAAGGGGCTGGGTCACACAAGCTGGGACTGGCACATGGAATTTGCCCCTCAGTCTAGTGCATCTGCCCCCCAGTCATCCTTCCTCCTCGACAAGGAGGAGACTGCACAAGAGAAAAGGCCACTGGGGCTGGGTGCATTGGGTGCTTCCACTAAAGCATTTGTTCAGTATCTTCTTCACTCTGTTATTTTCTCCTGCCCCTTTTCAGTCACAGAAGGGAGGATGTTGTCACAGCCTTAGAAACCCCCCTGGCAGGCTCAGTCCTTCTAGACAGATTCAAGAAGAAACAAAGGATTTGTTTTTCCAATAAGCATGCTTTATGATATTTAATATGACACATGATACCCAGCGAGCCCAATTCATTTGTGCAGGAAAAGACTTTAAGCTGATTTATTTGGCAAACCAATCTACTTGTGTTTGCCTCTCCAGCGGTCCTGCCTCTTGAATGGCATTATGGAAACTTCCTTTGGCTGGCACATTACTCTGCTCCTAGGTGGCACAGAAAAGAAGGGACTCAAACATGGCAGAAAGTAAGAGATTCTCTACTCAGCTTGCTTCTCCATGTTGTATTCCATGGGTATTACTGCTGGTGATTTACACACTTCTTTTATTACTGCTGTTCTCCTAGTGTCCTTGCCGTCCAACAGTCTCTTAGGGTACGTCTACACTTGCACCCTAGTTCGAACTAGGGATGCAAATGTAGCTGACCGAAATTGCTAATGAAGCAGGGATTTAAATATCTCGCGCTTCATTAGCATAATCTCGCCCGCACACTATTCCGCTCGCCAGCTGATTCGAACCAGGAAGTGCGCACCGGGACGTGTTAGTTTGAATCAAACCCCTTGGTTCGAACTAACGTTATTCCTCAAAAAATGTGAGTAACGTTAGAATGAGGAGTAATGAGGAGTAACGTTAGTTCGAACTAATGAACTAGTTAGTAACATTAGTTCGAACGTTAGTTCGAAAAATGAGGAGTAACGTTAGTTCGAACCAAGGGGTTTGATTCAAACTAACGCGTCCCGGAGCACACTTTCTGGTTTGAATCAGCTGGCGAGCGGAATAGTGCGCGGGCGAGATTATGCTAATGAAGTGCGGAATATTTAAATCCCCGCTTCATTAGCAATTTCGATCGGCTACATTTGCATCCCTAGTTCGAACTAGGGAGCAAGTGTAGACGTACCCTTAGTCTCCTCTTTTCAGCTTAGAAAAGAAAAGACTAAGGGGGGATATGATAGAGAGCTGTAAAATCATGACTGGTGTGGAAAAAGTGAATAAGGAAAAGTTATTTGCTTATTCCCATAACATAAGAACTAGGGGTCACCAAATGAAATTAGTAGGTAGCAAGTTTAAAACAAACAAAAGGACATTTTTCTTCACACAGTGCACAGTCAACCTGTGGAACTCCTTGCCAGAGGATGTACTGAAGACCAGGACTTTAACAGAGTTCAAAAAAGAACTAGCTATATTCATGGAGGTTAGGTCCATCAGTGGCTATTAGCCAAGATGGGTAGGAATGGTGTCACTAGCTTCTGTTTGTCAGAGGCTGGAACTGGATAACAAGAAGAGGGATCACATGATGGTTACCTGTTCTGTTCACTCCCTCTGGGGCATCTAGCATTGGCCACTGTCGGCAGAGAGAATACTGGGCTAGATGGACCTTTGGTCTGACCCAGTATGGCCGTTCTTATGTTCGTATGTATAGAACCAGATTCACTTGACAGAACCTTCCCAAGCTGATACATGACCCATGCTGTGGGTGTGTATAGATGGGATTGCTTCCTCTGATGCTGAAATATAGCCACCTCTGGAGTGAGGCATGCCATCTATTTAGCAGCATAAAACAACCATACTGATGTAGTTCAAACAACATCAGATGCATGAAGGGGAAGAAAAAGAAACAGGCAGTAGGGGTAGAGAGATGGGAATGTTACATCAGAGCTAATTCAATCAACCCTAAGGTAGTTCTGATGTAACACTTCTATCTCTGTACCTCTGTCTTTCTTTTTCTTCCCCTTCATGCACCTGATGAAGTGCGTTGCAACACACAAAAGATTAATCCATAATAAAAATTTTAGTCTGTTCCAGCAAAAAAACAAGGCGTCTGACACCTTAAAGACTAACATGGCTACCTCTGGAACCCGTCATGAGTGCCCGAGCATTAATTGGTTTAAAAGTAGCCATTCTTCTACAGAGGAATTTCACAAGTCAACTACAGTGAGAGGGTGCCGAATTGACCTTCATGTGCAAATCTGACACTGTCTGTCTCACTTGGTAAGAACAAAGATTTGAACTGGTTAACATATTATAACATCAGCTTTCCTTACATTCAACACCCTATTGACAGCAAAAGCTAAGTATGAGATACTTCCAGCCCACTCAACTAGCCTCATTAACATTGGGACTGTAATTGACAGGTAATTTTTACTCCTCTCGCTTCTTATTCCCCTCTTTTTTGACCCCCCTCAAGATCATCTCATCTGAAGAAGTGGGTTTTGCCCACGAAAGCTCGGGATACTACCTATCTATATTTGTTAGTCTCTAAGGTGCCATCAGGATTGCTTGTTCTTTTTTTTTTTTTTAAAGTTGTTTTTTAAAGTTACAGACTAACACAGCTACTCCTCGGAGTCTATTGTCGTTATTTACACTATTGTTTGTTTACACGTCATATACCATTCCTGGAACAGAGATGGTCTTAAACCTCATGCAGGTAGTCCCCTGTTTCAGGAGTCTCTGACTGAAAACAAGTGCCTGGGGTCCCAGGGAGCAACTCTGTGACTCTAGTTAGAAAGATTAAGGCAGAGAGGAAACTTTGTTGCTCTTTGCAACAGCTTCCCCAGTGAAACTGCATCACAAAAGGAACAGTCAACGTGTTCTTTAAGGATTCCGTGCTGTTCACGTGCAAAGAAAAGAAGAGCATGTAGAAATATGTGTAGCTGGAGCCATCTGGTGGCACTTTCCAGGAAAGAGTGACCAAGTATGGGGCAATGTTTTGTGTTTGCCCAGATCTGCGTGGTACTCTTTCACTGCTGGAAATGAAATGTGGATTACAGTGAAATAGGGGCACATTTCAAGGATGGGAATTTTTGGACTGCAGTTGAATATGATCCTCAAATTCCTTAACTACTTGAATTTGCAAAATGAATAGATTCCACGGCCTGAAGGGACCACTGTGATCTTAGAACTTCTCCCAAATAATTCTTAGGGCAGGTCTTTGAGAGAAACATCCTGTCTTAAAAATTGTCAGTAATGGAGAATCCACCATGACGCTTGGTAAATTGTTTAAATGGCTAATTATTTTCATTGTAAAAAATGTACACCTTAGTTCCTGCCTGAATCTAGCTTCACCTTCCAGATAGTGGATCATATTAGATCCTTCTCTGCTAGACTGAAGAGCCCATTAAACATCTGGTCCCCATGTAGGTTCTTATGGACTGTAGTGAAGTGAGCCCTTAACCACCTCTTTGTTAAGCTATGTTCCTCCCAGGGCGAGGGGAAAGAAGTGAGCGACAGGAGGTGAGGGAAAGAGGAGTGGAGGGTGGGGAGGGGCGCTGAGAGAAGAGGCAGGCTGGGGTGGGACTTGGGAGGAGTACAGCAGAGGTGAGGTTTTGGGGGGAAAGGCAGGGTGGGGGATGTTCTGGCTTCCTGCTGCAGTGTCCAGTTTTTAAATATTACCAGTTGGGCGACAGAGATTCTGCTGCAGAGCTCCATGTCCCCATGCTCCCAAGGCACGTGGACTGAGGAAATGCAAAGCTGGGAAGTTTTACTTCTTTTCCAGCCCAGGGTGGAAACATGCCAACCATCGGCTGGAGTTGGTTTCTGATCAGCAGCCTCATGCCCCTGGATCCAGAGGCCATGAGACTGAATCCTTGGACCAGGGCACTGGCACAGGCATGGAGCCAAGATGGGAAATTGGGGAAGGCAGAGATGAACGCCTGTTTTTTCATTTGGTGACCTCTAGTTCTTATGTGATGGGAACAAGTAAATCATTTTTCCTTATTTACTTTCTCCACACCAGTCCTCAAGACGGGACACTGGTTAACCCTAGCTTGCGGCTGCACTATTTGCCCCATAAGGAACTGAAAAATTCCTTGGAATGGAAGCTCCACCCTCAGCCAGGTTCTCGATTCTTATAATAAGGCCTGGCCCTGCCCTGCCTGATCTGCCCTAGCACCTATTCTCGTTATCTGGTGCCATGATGCACTAGAATCTAAAGGGCATTGCTTTCTTGGTCTTATCTCTGCAATTATTTGAGTCCAAAGGCTTTGCTCCTCAACTGTCCTTAGCAGGTTGCACTGCGAAGGAGAGACAAGTAAGAGGTGGAAAACGAGGTACAGGCAAGATACGGACAATTTAGCACGTCACCCCAAGGTGCAGTGTGTGTCACAATATTTTACAGGTTTGGGTTTTTTATGGCGCAGTTTTCAAAGGTGGTCCCTGGAGAAAGCTGTAAATTGAATCCAAGCACTAGGTAAGGGACACTGAAAGGTTTTTGCTCCAGGTGATCAAAATATTGAGGGAGCTACTGGGAGCAGGGATCTGTTGTGGAGTCAGTTTACACAGCAGCACTGACATAGTTGGTCTGTAGGGGAGTCTCTGCTCTAAGGCCAGGTCTGCATGGGTGGTGGGCATGGTAAGTGGGGGGAACGCAGAGCCAACTGTAGGCGTTCTGGGGGGTTGGAGCCACCCACCCTCCCTGTGCTCTGGGCCCCGGAGGCTGAGACTGTGTGCCCAGTCCCCTTCCCATGGTGGTGGAGGAAGGTGGCTTGGTTCCTAGAGGGGGCAGGGTCCCAGAGGAAGGGGCAGGCAGAGCTGGGGGCTTGCCTCCTCCAGTCCTGCCTTCACCCACCACCCATGCAGGTCTACACTACAGGGGAAGGGCAAATTAAGAGAGCAACTCAGCTAGGTGGAGGGAGGGGAGGGATTGTGCGTGGGGAAGGACTCAGGGCCCTACCGAATGGCTGCAAACATGCCCCCCTAGGCGGGGCCCGGTGAGCTCCGTTTCCTTTTCTCCCTCTCGCGCCTGGCCCGGTTGTGCAGGGCTGGGGCGCAGCTGGCAGCCGCTTTCCCAACGGCCACCCCCAGCCCGGCTCCTCTCCTGCCTCGGGGCACGGGGCTTTGCTCTCACCCCCAGCCCGGCCTGCGGGGGGAGCCAGCGGGGCGGCGTCCCCCGACAGAGCGGGAGCGCCCTCCACCGCGTCCCTCCTCCGCCGCCGCCCCTCCCGCCGGCGGCCAGGGAGGCGCAGCCCGGCTCCCCGGAGATGCCCGGCGTCCGGCTCGCTCCTCGCTCCCATTGGCCTGCCGGGCTAGCCGGGAGCGCGGCCGGGGCGCAGCGCCCTGCCCAGCCATGAGCAGCCGCAGAGCGGCGGCGGCGGGGTCCCGGAGTTAGGGCTGCGCGGCCGGCGGCGGGGCGTGGAGAGGATGCGCCCCCGGCTGGCACGGCCCCCGTGCGCCCTGGGCGCAGCGCGCTGAGCCAGGCGCCGCCCGCCTGGGCTCCCCGCTGCTGGCGCGCGGGGCGGCTCCCGCGGAGACGGGACGATGTACGCGGGGCGCAAGAGGAGGAAGCCGGTGCAGAGGACGTGAGTAGCGGAGCGGGGCGGGGGCGCACGGCGGCACCGCGCTCCCAGGCGGGTGCTTTGCCCTTCCGGCGCCCAGAACTTGGCGGAGCAAGTGTTGGGCGGGGGGGCCTGCCCCAATGCCCGTCCTGGAGCTGGGACTCCGGCTGTGCCGCGCTCTGCCTCCTGCTGGCCTTGCTCCCCTGGAAAGCCCTCGTTCGTTTCCATGCGACCTGCGGCGGGCTGAAAGGAGAGCCCCTCGCGGGGTGTATGTCCTCGCCAAGGAGGAAAAGCCAAAGCTGGAGGCTGATGGGGCGCAGGGATGCAAAGCCAGCAGGGGGAAATTGCCTCCTAAAACGGTGCCACTGAACTCCCTCCCTTCCTTGAAACATCGTCTCTGAACTTATGCAGGATGTTAGACGCACAGTCTATGGGCTGCGGTGCGTTTGCATCAGGACTGTCCGGGCATGGATAAAAAGTCTCCGAGGGGTCCCCAGCTTAGTCTGTAACTTTAAAACCAGCCAGCAATCCTGTGACACCAAAATAGGTAGAATCATGACCTTTCGTGGGTAAACCCCTGCTTCCTCAGCTCACACCCTTCTTCCATGCAAGATAGGCTACAGCTTACCCACAGCCTGTCTGGGACGTTTGAAGGTTTCAAAGACTTCCCGTGGGGTATGTGGGGATAAGCTACTTGATTGAAACCCTCAGGAGCTTCCACTGAAAAAAGATGCTAGTGAGCCATGGTTGTCCTTTCAAGGGCTGACCTGGTTTAGTTGATAACTTTCATAAAGATTAATTATGGAAAGGGTGGCATTTTATGTTGCCCCCTTGCTCGGCTAGACCAGTGCAGACCCTCTGAGCAGGCCCTAAAAGAAATTACCCTGCTAGACTTTTGAAATATTTGGGATTCAAAGAGCTGCCTTCCTTGTTTCGGGGACTTTAAAAGAGGGCAAATAGCCGATTGTTCCTGGAGTGTGTGGGTTTGCCTTTTCCAGTGTTAAGACTCACACTGATGGGGTGCATCTTCAGAAGGACAAAATGAACTTCAGGTGTGGGCTTCCTAGCCAGATGTGCACCACCCGGTACTTCCTTTTTGCTTTTCTTCATGCTTAGCAAATACTGTCAGTACAAGAGACACAATTTCCGAAAAGGTCAGTGCAGTTAAAATAAAGGCCTGCTTAGCATGTCGGATGAGCTAATGGTTAATTTAACCAACACAAATGGTTAACTTGTTGATTGGCATGCATTCATGGGGATGAACGGTCAATTTTAACATTGTTAAAAAGTTTAGTTCAAGTGCTGGCTAGAAATCTTTAAAATCTCTTAAAATATGAAGCCTTTTTGACAGTGGAAACTATGAGGGCTGGAATTCAGAAACCAGGATGGCCTGGGTAAAGTCTGTGACATTTTCTCGACCACAAGAGCAGACTAAAAATGGAAGGGAAGAGGTTCAAAGGGGTAACGGTTCAAGTGTAGATTTAGAAGGCAAGCCAGAGGGGGTGCCCTGCCTTACGCATTCAGCAAGTGTCCTCTGGAACCAGGATTCGTTGGTTTACAATGAAATAAATCCATGTCTTTGGGAAAAGTTGCCTGAGTAAATGGAAGGCAAGAAACCATCGCGCCCGCGGTTAGGGTTGGGAAGTCTGGGAGCACGACGGCAGGATCTATGGGGCTCAGAGGCGGTGTGTGGGGGGGTAGGTGGGTGCATTTGAGGTGACCCTTACAGGACTGGGGTAGGGACCACCACCTTGTTGCGAGACAGACACCTGACAAAATATCTGGGCTTAGTGACGGACATTGCTGGGGGTTACGTCATTCAGTCATCATTCAATCCATAAAAGAGCCCACAATTTTCCACACTGAAAAAACCCAGTAACCTACCTAGCTAGCTAATGATAATAACAAAAATAAATTGAACTCACGTTTTTTGAACATATCTTGCCGCCACAGTCAGTATTTCTGTGTGAGGTGGGTCACTGAAAAAATATTTATCCGAAAACCACGTATCCGCTGCATTGTTGTCACTGCAGGTTGCACCTCTCTGGTCCGGCACTCTGTGGTCCGGCAACCTCCATGGTCCGGCATGATTTGAGTTTGCCAGATGCCCACTTAGCATGGGTGTGGCCAAGTTTCCCACAGTCCCATAAAGTTTTTTCACAGCCACCAGGCCTGGCTCTCAGTGTTCTGTGCTGTTAGTTCACTCTAATTTACCCCTAAATGTCTTCTAAGAACCCAGGAAGCAGTGGAAGTGTTGGTGATGCTGCTAGTCAATATTGACCTCCCATGGTCTGGCAAATTCTCTGGTATGGCACCGGTCAGATCTCGAGGGTGCCAGCCGAGAGAGGTTCAGCCTGTGTTTTTACTGTTTGTGTTTACATAATATAGCATTGTGTGATTTTTCTTTAAATAAGAAACCCGTTGGACATGAATTTCGTGTTTCTATCCAGTGTTATTTTTCAGTCAGACTTAAAACCACACGCACAGAAACTCAGTTCAGATCCATTCTGTGAGAGGCCTGATCCTGCATTTATTGCTGTAAAGGGCAAAACTCACTGAATGCCATGGCTGCCGGATCCGGCCCTAAATACCTGTCCCATGGCTTTGCGTCCGCTCCAGCATTGTCCCATCTCTGCTTTTCAACAAGTGACGGCTGCATTCCAAGGGGGAACCAATCCCCTCCGTGCATTTGCTCCCACGGCTGGAATTTCACAAGCGGAGTTGGGTCCGGGCTCTGGTGTGCGGAGCTAGTGTGGGATACCAGATGGCATGCAACACTAGTGCTGTAGGACAAGTGATCTAATCGGCCTCGTCTGCCGTTCAGCTCGGCTGCGTGGCCCCCTCTCCCTGGGCGCAGGTGGGTTTGTGATGTGTCTCCCTTTGCTCCTACCCCGGCAGCGCGAAGCCGCCGCCCCCGGAAGGGGTGAGGTCGAACCCCTCCAAGCGTCATCGGGACCGGCTGAACTCGGAGCTGGAGCGGCTGGCCAGCTTGTTGCCTTTCCCCGAGGAGGTCGTCTCGACCCTGGATAAACTCTCCATCCTGCGCCTCAGCGTCAGCTACCTCAGGGCCAAGAGCTTCTTCCACAGTAAGAGCAAGGGGGGGGACATGGGAAAATGGAGTGGGCCCTTTCCCATTAGATACCTCGTGCTCCCTGCAGCACCCTCCCCCCCGGCCAGGCATGTGCCGCAGGACCATCCCGCTGTGCCTGTGAACGTGTTGCCAGTGCCTTTCACCCACCCCCGCAGAAATCAAAACGGCCATTAGCCACCAGCACGGTGCACCGGGGCTCTGCCACGTCCCGCTTGGATGTAGGGGAGCCCCTGGGAAGGCCAAAGGCTGCCTGAAACGGAGGCCTTGCTCCATGCCTCTCGGGGCTGCTTTCCCGGCGTTGGAATGCAGATGCCCCATAAGACCGAGCAGAGGTCTCCCATCAGATCTGTGTCCCGCCTTTCTTGGCACCGTGGCCCCTGGAGTCGCGTCGAAAATCGGTTCGCTCCAGGCGGGGGCGTGGCTTAGCTGTCTTGAGTTTTGGCAAGATTAGCCCTCCATGTTTCTGAGGACGGCCCGGGAGTTCCCTTGGAGTATAATGGCATCTCTTAATGCTATCTTAGGGGCAGGAAGTAAGGGTGCTGGGGCTGCTGCACCTAGCTTTCCCGTGCCCGGGGCAAAACCCACTGCCGGCCAGCACTCCCTGTAAGCTGTGCGCTTGGGCGGCCACTCCAAAGAGATTCCAGTGCCGCTCAGCTGATTTGCAAAGCACCCGCAATTAGGTTTGTGTTTCTCCTGGTGGTGCACATTCACACATGCCTCAGTGCACGCACCAAAATTATTCTGCATGTGGATGGAAAAGCTTAGAGGGAACATTGCCTGAGACCCTCGGCCCCACCTTTGAGCTTACACCCCCAGCTGGAGTCCTCGCACTTCTGCACTCAACCTTCTGCCCAAAGCCCTTCCCCCACTCTGAACCCCTCGGCCCCACCCCCGCCACGTGAATTGCGTTATACGCACCGATATGAAGGTACATCACCTTCATATGGGTGCAAGTAACAAAATTAATTCTGCACATGTGTGGGGAAAATTAGGGGGAACACTGTTGTCAACCCACCGCTGGCTTCCTCCACCCCGGGTCCTGACCTGCTCTTTAAATGACCAACTTAATCCTGTCTCAGAAGTGTTGCCATGTTAGTCTGTAATTTAAAAACAAGAAGGAGTCCTGTGGCAGGCTAACAAATATATATATAGTCTCATGAGCTGTCATTGGCAAAACCCACTTCCTCAGATGAGATGATCTTGAGTGATCATCTTAACCCTGGGTACTATACATAATTTGGTTCTCTGCATGGGATTGCTTTAAGTTCGCGCTACGTTTTTGTAGCTTTTAAACTAGACTGCTTCAAGACACGTTTCGCGTCCAACAAACGTGTCGCCTTGATTGTTTTCTTTTTATTTGGCACTTTTGGCCCATGCCATTAAAATAGACCTGAGGACGGATTCCGAGGGGCATGGAACAGAGGTAGCTGTATTAATGCAGACATACAGAGGTGCAGATGTTTTATCTTTTCCTCGCGGTGTATTTCCTAGGTGCTGTTTTTACACAAAGATGTTTCATTGTTCTCTAGTCGGAAAAAGTGAAGTGGCAGCGTTTTGTGGTGGGAGCTGCTCGTCTATCATATTTTGACAAAAGCCTTTTACTACCAGAGCATGTGATTGGTTGGGATTGCAGGGCTTTTTAAAGTTTGTGTTTGTTTTGTTTCAGGGTGTGTGACAGGGTGTAGTGCGGGGTGAATTCACCTCATCCCTCCAGCTGTCCTTTACCTTGAGGGAGTAAGACCCAGGAACTAAAATTGACAGGGTAACCCTGCTTTGCAAGGCAGTGTATTTTACTGCGCAGTGTCAAATCAGTTTGCATTCAGTTGATAATAGTTTCTGTTTTGTTTGTAACTTACAATTTTCACTGTTAAGTAGTCCTTCTATATGTGACCCCTCACTGTATCGTACATCTCCAATGCAACATTTTTAGCAGCAGCATTGTAGAAGAAATTCAGGTTTTTGGAGGTTTTCCACCTGTTCTAATCCTTTGACTCTCTGAAATAATGGCAGCGGATTTTGAGAAATATAACCCCGTTTGAGTTGTGTTTTGAAAGGCTTTCGTACTGCAGAAAAATTGCTTGCTTTGACAGCGAGCTGATGATGCTGTCTGCTGAAAAATCAATGCTGCAGTGCGGGCATTGCTTTCTCTTGAAGCATTAATAATTTAAAAAAATCGCAGCTTAAAGAATTTATAAAATGGAGGCATGGGAACTTTTTTTTTTTTTTTTTAACCTTCAGCCTTAAAATGGCTGGTCTTGTCACAAGGAATCAAAAGCCACGTTTCAAGGCTTCGACAGTCCTTGTCTAAGGATTCAAATGCAGTTCTGCCCGGAGACCGCAGACAGGGAGTTAGAAGACGCCCTTCTATAGCATGCCTTTCCTGGGTTATAGGCACCCAGAAACGTGCACAACTCTCTGCCCCTTTCATATTTCTGGATCCCGGTTTTTACATCCCTGCTGCAGCTGGGCATAGTGATCTCTGTACGTCTGCATGGACGGAAACTGCAAAATGCCTCGTTCAAGGTTCCTACTGGATGGTTGTGTCCCCCTGGACCGGAATGCAAGTGGTGTTTAGCTGCCAGCATTCAAAACGCTAAGCACACGCTCCGTTCTTTTAGGACTCTGTCTCGCGCTGTAAAGACAACAGCTTGGTTCGAGGGCGCATCCTGGTTTTACCCTCTGACTGGGTCACTCATAGGCCTTTCCTGCCAGGGGCCTTAGGTTTTGGCTTCTCACCCATTAGCATCCGGGTCTAGCCTGTGGGACCTTTCTCTTTTCTGGAATCTTCCTGGGCTTTCCTCTTCGCTACAGCCCCCTGCTGCCCTTCGCAGCCTGGTCCGACCCAGGCACGCCCCAGCCCTTAAAGGGTGAGCCAGCCTGTTACAAGCAGGATACAACCTGGGTCTAATAAAAACTCACACACCATGTAATTCCCAGGCGCTTCCTCCCGGATCGGACACTGGCTAACAACTGTGCCCCGTGGCTGGTTACAGGCGGCTGCCGCGTCCAGTGGCCACAAATTCAACTTCATCTCCCGGCAACAAAACCAGAGATTTCCATGTTGCCTTAACCCCGAATCAGGCAGGGCTTTCATTTCCCACGGGGCCTCGCGAGGCTCCAGAGCACTGGGCCTTGCTGCCTGCAGTTTGTGGGAAGCCACTGGCCGCAAATTGTGGAACTGCTCTGTGCCTGCTGCCCATGAAAGAGTATTGAGAAACGAGAGCCAAACAGCGCTTTTGCTTGGCGAGGGCTCAGCCCTCCTGCAGGGCAGCTCCCAACATGCTGGACGTGTGTACAGACAGCCAGGTTCCAAGGTGCTACACGCATCCCCCCCCCCATGCAAAACCCACTGGCCGGGGCAATCAAAGGCAGCTTATTTTAATTGCAGAGCAAGGAGCAACAGCCTAGTGGGGGGCAGGCTAGAAAATCAGGGTAACTTTTAGCTGGTGGAGGGTGATAAACTGCTACAAGGCTCCCTAGGAGATTAAGGATGGAACAGAAAGGGCCAGTGTTGGGGAAGCGGGCAGAAGCCTGTGCCCGCCAGAGCTCACTCCGCCTGGGCTGGAACACAAAGTCCCTGAGTGTCGTCATTCATCTGCTGTTGGGAAATCGCTGTGAAGCCCCGGGAACGATGGCCTGGGGGAGTTGTGCCTGGTGGACTGCAAAGGGAAACGTGTTCAAGCCATCGCCAGTCGCTTTGCAGCGTGCAGGGCCGGGAGCTGAGATCAGAGTCCAGGGCCAGCACCCCACCCTGTGCTGCCCTGCCGTGCGCTGGGAGGGAAACATTTTTTTTTCTGCTGGGAGAATGTTTTGAAACCGACCTGGATTCACGAACGGCTTTGGCTCCACGTTGTGGAAAAATTCCTGGCTGTCTGTGGTTGCGGAGCACCTTGTGGTCTGGCCATTTCCTCGAAACATTTCCCCTGCCCACCACCATTTACACGAGCCAGGCGCTTTTCTTGCCCTCTGGGGACGATGTGGTGGGTGTTGGATGCCAAGGGCCTGCGGGGTTCTGGCGCTTGGGGAGTTCAGGGCGGTTGCTGAGGATCTAGGCGAGCCGGGGAAGGCAAGCAGCTGGAATCGGAGGCCTGGGGAAGGGAGGAGGTCGTGCGGAGTGAGGCTGGCCGGGAAGAGGGGACTAGAAATAGCTGCAGGGCAGGGGAACAGGGCAGGGAGTGACGGGGAGAGAAACGCAAAGGAGGGAGAGAAGGGAAGACAGGAGCCGGAAGGAGGAAGCGGAGAAGTGCCGACAGTCACCGCTGAGGATCAGCTTGTTCCTTCTGCCCTGGCTCACTCTGTATCCAGCCAAACGCCATCTCCAGGTGTTTTCTCTGCGTCTCCTGCTTCGTTCCTCAGCGGGAC
Organism: Rafetus swinhoei; assembly: GCA_019425775.1. Classification (NCBI taxonomy): domain Eukaryota; kingdom Metazoa; phylum Chordata; order Testudines; family Trionychidae; genus Rafetus; species Rafetus swinhoei. Next base: position 75,975,351 of record CM033439.1, on the reverse strand, counting down.
TAAGCATTGCCCGGGGGGTTGTGGCATCTGCGTCCCTGGGGATAGTTTAGAGCAGGTTGGACAGACACCTGTCAGGGATGGTCTGGACGGTGCTTGGTCCTGCCGTGAGGGCAGGGGACTGGACTCGACGATCTGCGAGGTCCCTCCTAGGTCTAGTGCTCTAGGATTCTGTGATTTTCTAGCTTAGCGATTCCTTGTGCCCTGGCTAGTCTCTCATTAGTCGTCTCCTTGAAACATCTGCCAACCTCTGTCTCTCTCTCGAGGAGGCAGCAGCATTGCTGTGGGTTGCTGGACCAGGGCTGCCTGCCACCCAGGATGACTGCAGTGCTCTGCTAGGGTCGGCATCTCCTCGGACAAGCTGGGGCATTTCCAGCTCCAGGCACTGAGCTCCGGGGTGCAGCCCTGGGCTGTTTTTCCGGGGCTCTGCTGTCCCTCGTGTCCCTGGTGTGGCGCTCTCCCCTTGGGGACAGAGGAGGCTGAGTTTCCGTTCATGGACTTTATTGCTTTTCCTAGCGGGGTGGTAGGCATGGAGCTTGGCTTTCCCATCCCCTGGGGGAGCCATGTGGCAGCCTTGTGACCCGCACAGGCTCTGAGCCTCGACACTGCTTCCTGGCTTCCCACTGGTCCTTTCTGCTGGGAAACCCCTTGCTGTCCAGAGCCCACAGCAGCCTCCTGCCCGCTGGAAGATGGGCAGCATCCGGCCGAGGAGACACAGATCTCTTAACATGAACTTCCCCGCCAAAGCCATGCAGGTTTGGGTGGCATCTCCCCGTGCCTTCCCCAGCCAAGGGTCATCAGAAGACATGGGGGTAGCCTGTGCCCTCCCGTTCCCTGTGTCCCTCACTTGGTTCTCCTTCCCGCCACTCAGGGCTGCGGAGGAGAAGAGGGGCCCTGCATGCAAAGTCTATGGGCTCCGTTCCCCCACCTGGGTTAACACTTGGAGGGCCAAAAGCCCCGGGCGTAGGCAGCGTTTAAAAGCAGTGGCCGGCTGCGTGGAGCAGCTAGCCGGGCCCGGCCCCCCGCCCGCAGGAGGGCGTGTGAACAGCTTGCCTTAAAACCACCTCATTAAGGCTGGCCCGGTGCCAAAGGCCTGCTGGTTTGCAGCGTTTGTCCAGCGGCTGAGCCCGCCCCCAGCCCCGGCGCCTGCTTTTCACAGCAGTGACCTGGTTTATTTTGGCTGGATGTTGGGCCCTCCGCTCTCCCTCCCCCCCTTTCTTTTTTTCCGTGTATTGCAAATTAGCGGCGGCATTGGAGGGACGCCCCAAGAGCAGCCGGCCCGTTGTGGAGCGGGATTCCGCCAGCGAAGCTTATGCAACGTCATTGCTTCGCCGGCGTCTCTTCCGGAAACGTTAGACAGAGCAGCTGCGTGAGCCGAAGAAAAGGCTCCAGTGTGACAGGGAGCCCCGGCCGCCCCTGTGCGGGCGGCTCGTCCCGGCGTGGAGCAGCGTGCCCTGGGGGCCTGGGCAGGCCCTCCCCTGGGAGGAAGGCCCCAAAGTAGCAGGGGGAACCGGCCTGACTTCCTGCTGGGGACGGCTGCTTTTTAGATAACCAGCCAAAGGCTCCCCTGGCAGCGGCAGCCCTGCAGCCAGAGCCTGGCCGGCTTGCCGCTTGCCCGCCTCCATCTCCGCCAAACCAGCCGATGCGCGTTCAGTTCTCTCCCAGCCTCGCCGGAGATCAGTGAGCTGGCCCGGAATTGGAGCCGGGCTCGGAGCGGCTGGACCACGGAACTTGTCGTGCTGCTAATGCTGGCCCCCTCCCCAGCCAGGGTCTTGCCCTGGGCAGGCGCCACCCCCCAAAGGGGTCCTGCCTGCTCGGGGAGCTGCTCCCTGCTCACACAGAGGAGGCGCGGGCGGAGGGCTGCCAAGCGACTGGGGGCAAAGGGGTAGGGGCTTTCCACTCAACTTTCCCCTGCAACCCCAGGCCGAGGCTGCTGGGGGAGCTGCTGGAAAATGGCCTGGTGACCGAAGCCCCAGCCTCACCGTCCCGAGGCAGAATTGCGGCTGGAGGGGCACGGCCTCTGCAGGGTCCCTGCTGGCTGAAGTTCAGGTTGTCCCCGGCACAGACGGGCAGGCTGGGGACTTGGCTCCTGTGCTGGCGGAAAGGAGAGTCCTGGAGCCCGTCTGCGTCTGGGCTGGTCGAGTGGCACCTGGTTGGCTGGTCAGACCAGAAGAAAACGCAGGAGAGGTCTGCGTCCTTCTGGCTGAGCCAGCCCCCTTCGGCAGGACTGAGCGCTTCGACCAGCCTTCGTCTTCCTCCGCGTTGGCTTCCCAGCGGCAGTATCCTCAGGTCCCTCTGGCCGAGCCCGATGCGGTAGGCTCTCTTCTACTGTCGGCGCACGATCAGCTCTGCTGCCGCCGGGGCCAGTACTCAGGGCTCCCGCCTTGCTCTCCGGGCCACCAGTGTTTCGCGCCTCTGCCCTTTGCACAGCAACAGGCCGTCAGCTCCATCCGTACTGCCTGCATGCCTTCACGGGCTCTCTGAGGGCCGCTGTCTGAGGGCTTGTCCCTTCACCCTCCCGTGCCCCTGCTCCTTCTCACGGAACAGAGAACAGCAAGGCCTGAAGGCAGGAGATGCACCAAATTCGATGTGTATTGGGGTGAGCGTCCGGCCAGTGTGAATCCAGCTTCCTTCCCTTTTCCCCCAGTTCCCTTGTTTGTTTTCCCACCTGCTTCCGGTTTGGCCAGAAGATAGACAGCAGTGTTCTCAGGTATGCCGTACCCAGTCGTTCCACTGAAATTTAACCAGCCAATCCTCGCGTATTGTGACGTGATCATCCGGCCAATCATAGCCCACCACCTTAATTGGCTTACACCAAGCCAAAACAATTACGCGGGAGACGGAAACAATCAAAGACCCAGACAGTGGTGAAGACATGCAGATTTCACAGCTCCAGCTATTGAGAAGGCCCTGGCCAGACAGAAAGCTATCCACCTGCGTTTCTAGGCTCCTCCCTTTATCGGCAGGCCATCGATGGGGTGGCTTTTCTCAGGGCCCCACACTGTTGGAATGAGCTTCATTTCAATAAAAGCCTTAGCCCGAGAGCAAGGCCTGCGGCAGGCAGACTGTGATTTTGATTCTTGGTCTGATATAGGCCTGAGACAGAACGGAAAGAAGACTGCAGCTTTCATTTGCAACCACCCCCGATCCACTCTGCTCATAACACCTGGCTTGTCCTCGGCCTGCCTAGCACCAGAGCTGAGGTTTGTCCAGCGTCTCCTTCCAAATGAGTCCCGACAGACTAATCTGTTTGTGCATGGCATACAGCTCACCACATAATCCTTCCCGTTCTTTCCCCTGACACCGCGCGGCCTCGGCTCAGCGGGCGGAGGAAATGTTGCTTGTTTGCAGACTCCTCCCCCTGCTTGCAAGATTTACCTCCGGAGACTCGAACCCCGTCTTTCCTTGGTGTGCTTTGTGAAGGGGCTGGGTTCTGGGTTTCCCCGAACTGGCTGGTTAATTCCACGATTCAAAACCAGACTAGGCGGAGAGGGGCCATAGAAAGGTCTGACTATGTCCTTGTTGGCTCTAGAAAACCCTCCACTTCCATGTAAGAAGCTAGGGTTTTCAGAAGGAGCTTTGCATTTGTGTGTTGAGTTCTTTGGAAACTCTGTTGGCCGTTGTAATGGGAGGTACTGGTTGCCTTGTATCTAGCCACTGTGGCTTGACTGAAATCAAAGCCGTTCGAATCATTGATTTTCATTGTGATTTAAATCAGCAGGGTGGGGGAGAGACACACACACACCTTCATTTAAATAACCAATGTTAGTCTTGTGCTGCGTTGGTACTTTTAAGCCATTTTCCCAAAGAAAGGTTGATTCTCATTGGTGCGAAACCATTACAACATGTTGATTTGCAGCTGTCAATAGACTTCGTGCTTGATTTGGGGCTGCTTAGGATTTCAGCTATTCTTCTCGTCGTGCTTCAGCAGGATCTCCACGGTCAGTCCACCACGCAACCTGCTGTGAGTTGCATTGTGATGGCCTGTATGGAATCGGTAGGAGCCGTGCACACAATAATAGTGAATAATGTGCGCTGGGCACGTATGGTGAGCATATGTCCCAGCTATACAAACCACCGCTCCATCTTCTGCAGCCTTGGTTGTCTGTTATACTTGTTTCCCATTCAGGGGACTAGGGTTAGGTACCGGAAATTGGGGTTTGTTTTCCAGCATTGACCCTGCTACAATCCCCCCGTGTAACTAGTTGCAGCCGGGATGCTAATGTGAACACACTGGACACGTCAAGTGAATCTTCATCATTTTGAGTTTCTCTCCTTCCCAGCATCTTCTGTTTTTGTTTATAAAATCAGATCTTGCTGCTCGATTCTTTGGATGCTTTTGTATTTATTATTTTGAATTTGTATTTATTGGTGTGTGTGTGGGTGTATTGTATTTTGTATTTATTATTATTTATTATTATTATTATTATATTGTCATCAGTGACAAGTGGGCCAACAAAAGAAGCTGTTTCCTCTAGCAGATTGTTGCAGGCAAGTGGGGGTTAATGCCAAGGCGGTGTGCAAGAAGAAAAGTTGCTTGGGACACCATCTGCTGCCCATCCTTTTCCCTGGAGCAAAAAATATGGGCTGTGCACCGTGCCCTGAAGGCAAACATTCTCAGGGGCTGGCAGGGGACCGAGCTCTCCAGCTGCGAGTGGTCCACGGATATTCACCCCCTCCCAGCGCCTGCAGTGCTACTTAGTCAAGTCTCACGTCAGTTCCTCTTGCCGGTGTACACGCTTACACCCGTGATGAATAATGCGCAGTGTGTCCCAGCTGGCCAGACAATCTGATGGACTCTAGCCTGGGTACCGGAGGATGCTAATTGACCTGCTGCTCTGACAAGTACTCCACAGCACAGCACCCGCCGTAACTACCAGCAGGAGGCGCTGTGGGGTTCTAACACACACAGGGAACTCCTGCCTCTTAATTTACTTCAGCGTTTCTTCCAGCCACAACATCTGCCAGGCTGTAGCTGGTGCCGGTTCCATTTCTAATCACAGTCAGTCGGTCGGATCCTAACGTCTTTCCATATGAATTGTAGTGCCTTTGGATCCAGCGCTATCTCATGTCTGATTTAAGGAGGAGCGGTTGTATTTTTTTCTTCTAATTGTAAGGCTGCATTGTGGTTTCTTACGACTTATCCCTTATTTTCAAGATCGGGGTAGATATACATGGGTGATCCTTCTTGCTACATCCCAAAAACTGTCCTACTGCTTGTATGGAGTTTACTACAATGGAGTTCTAGGCACTACCCTAAATCATCCAGTAAACGTACAGTGCCTAGCACAGTGTAACCCATCTCCAGTGTGGATGCTACGGAAATAGAAATAACCATCATAAATAACTATGCCTTTCCGCAATAAATGGCTGATATTTCCAGATGTGTTTGTGAAATTTCCTCATTCTGCTTCTGCATGGATTTGATTCACAATCGGTACTTTTCAATGCTCCTTGCTAAATGTTGCATACATATACCCATTTAAAATGTGTAATTAAAGGGGCTTACAAGAGACAAATTATATGCAGCATAAACATCATTATATTTAAATTTATAATTGCATTTTTTCAATGTGATCATTAATTATTAACAAAAAATACATGTTAATAGAAATTGGGCTATATACAGATGCCATTTAGACAAGGGATTAATAATTCATTTAGTGAATGAAAGTCATGTCTCAGTGTGAGCTTTAGATTAGATGTGGAGGCTGTTGGGGAAACAATGAGTAAAAACTAAATTATTTATTACAACTGAACAAGGAGACTGTAATCTGTATTCAGGAAATAGTTGTGAGCTAGTGGAAAATAGAGACAGCATGTTATAATTGTGCAAAACTATGCATTTTCGAAAGCTGGATAAGAGTTAGTTTTGCTGTTTATTTCAGCAAATCTTCATCTATTTCACTTGTGCACTTCCTTAGCATTTTGTGCACTTTCCTTAGCATAGGCGCCAATAAGCCAGATGTAGTTAGTGTTCTGTTATTGAGATTATCAAGTCTACCCCATTATTTAAATAAAATTAATGATCTTCAGAGTCCATTGCATGAGTTGTCTGAGAAGCAGAGTAAATATATGTGACCTGAATATTGTACTATGTTATGTAGATAATACAAGATGTACCCAAGGTGCAAAAATATAGTTTTATGCTGAATAGATGCCTTTTTAAAATACTCTTGCAACTTGCAATATGCAACTTCTGAAATCCGTATATGAGATCATGCAGGTATTTTTGTTAGAAATGAGCACTGGCAAAATACTAAACTCCGTGGGGTCCACCAGAGGATGCATGCAGAATCAAGAAACTGAACTGGACTTTGGGTTCTCTGGCTTTATAGAGAAGGCTTTGTATTTCTCATCACTTCTAGCTGAAGATGGTAAAATCGAAATAGCTGGTGTATGCCAAAGTACAGAAGCTGAATAGCCCTGGCCTAGATTCTGTGTGTGTCTGGTAAGAAGGGATTATATCGTAGGCACCAGAGTCTCGGCTTGTGTAAATCGGCATGTCTGACGTCAGTAGCACCCTTCTGACGTGGCCCTGTTGAGGGTCTGGCCCTGCATGTCCTAGCTAGCAAGCAGGCTTTTGAGGGGGAAAAGGTGGGACAACTTCAGGTATCTCATTGAAAGATTTGGTTTTTGTTCTAATTATTTTTTTAAGAAAGGTTGGTCTTTACTTCTTCCATGAGTCCCCTTCTCTGAGGTCTAAACTAGATGGCCACGTGATATTTGGGGCGTTCTGGCTGTATTAAGTGTGGCTCGATTGAAATTGCTTGTCCATGCTGCAGATTAACCACGATTAACGGCGATTCCCTCCAAATTACTCCTGCAGGGCTGTGTTAGGCAGATAATCTGAGTGGCCGGAGCCCTTGCTGGCCTTTGGTGCTCAGAACATTCATATCCTCTCCTCTTTCATCAGCATTATTCGGACTGCTCTGGGCTGGGGTGACCCATCTATTATTGTGGAGGAAAATACAGTACCAGCCATCCAGACCAGTTCTGATTGTTCTCAGGCCAGTATAAATCCGGGGTGTGTGGAGATTCCCTGGTCTGAAAGGGTCAGGACAGGCTTTTTCTTACTGTCTTAGAAATGTTGCTAAATGCCAGGCCCGTGAGATGCCCTAGTGGCAGTGGGGTGGGAGCTGCACGTGTGTGTGTCTGGGAAGCAAAGGGGCTGGCGGGAGAGGGACAGATCCTCTCAAAAATGTTAATACCAGATTTTTGGTACAGAGCAGTCTCGGGGCTAAAGCTCTGCAGGTTCAGGAGTTCAGCAGCAAATTTGATAGCCGGAAGGTGTCAGTTTGCTGTCATGTGAAGTAGCTTTTCGAGCCTGGAGCCTGCACAGCGCTGGTCTAAAATCAAAACTGTATCCACTAAAGCCCCTCCGCGTCCACACTCTCCCGTCTGGTAGACAGTCTCGTGCACGACCACACCAAGCCCCCGCCAAAGCCAGAGAGCAGAGCTGGGCAGACCAAGCCTCCTGTGGCTTGTTGGATGCGTGAAGACCTCTTGTGTATAGAACGGGTTTCTGGCCGCTCGAAGGAGAAACTAGCAGCACTGGCGTGCGGAAAAGCTGGGGATCGGAGCTCACAAGCAGGTCTGGGCCCCAAATGCCTCTGGCAAGTTTCAGCTGTTTGGGAGTGAGTCGGCTGAAGCGCTGGCTGCCTGATTAAATTTCCACCAGGAAACCCCGGAGCTGAACCCCAATGAAGAGACTGTCGTGGCTGGATGAAGAGGCCTTTCGTAGAAGGCCATTTTCAGAGGGTGCGGAGAAGAGGCAGCTTCCTCCTTTGGGTCAGACCACTCTGGCAGAAGGCCTTGCACTGCCTGTTTCAGATCTTTCCCCTGCCCCCCTCCTTGCCCATCCCAGCGCTGACGCCAGCCTGGGTGAGCACCAAGAGAAGTGGTCTGGTTAGGGAGACGGCTCCTCTTTCCCACTAGCTGTCCCCCCACACCTGGTGTACGGAGAGTCAGGGTTATGGACCCTTCCCACCATCTCTGGCACCTGCTTCCTCCCCAGATCCCCCTTCCCTCAGGTCACCGACCCCTGGAGACCCTAGTTGGATGCCCTCCTCCCGAGGTTCGCCAGCGGAGATGCTCTTCCCTCTCCTCGTTAGGTGGATCCCATCTCTTCCTAGCAGCCCCCTTCCCCTCTGCTCGGCGAGGGGGTGGAACTGGCTGCAGGGGCGTTCGAAAGAGCCCAACAGGGACCGGACCCCAGCCTCCCTCGCCCGCACAGAGAGGAGGGGCCTCGTTTGCCGCTCGCAGCTCTGGACCGTACCAACCTTTGCGTTGCTGGAGGGGGACCCGACCGACGGTCCTGCCCCCATCCTTGTGCTTCTTCTGGGCTCCGTGCAAAGGACCAGGCCTTTTTCCTGGGGAAGGAGAGTGGGTCCGGTGCCCGCCGTTGCTCACCACAGGAACTGACAGTACCGCCCTGGCGTGGCTGCAGTGGCTCCTCCCACAGGGCCTTGAGGGGTCGGATTCGTGCTGCCTTCTCGCCCGACCTGCTGCTGCTGCCCGGAGAGGGGGCGTAACGACCCCCTGGCTCCGCCCCCCGTGGTGCCGTCAGTCCAGCTGGGGCGGGACACTCTCCCCCGCCGGACAAGCCACTGCAGACACGTCCCCTGGGCGCTAGCCCCTCCCCACTGCCACGACAGACTCCGTGGTGCTGGGCCCAGCCACGTCAGTGCCCTGTGGCCCATCCAGGCAGCTGCCCACGGGATGGTCTCGGCCCTGGAGGAAGAGGTGAAGGAATCCAGCTGCAGCAGGTAAGACTCAGCCACGGTCAGACTCCCACAAGCCACGGTCACGCCCGCCTCTTCAATAAACTTGCCTCTTTTCCCCTTGGGGTCTAGCCACGGCCCCAGGGAGCCTCACTCCGCAGGGGGGCCCTGATGATGGTGATGGGCGACCACTCGTCGCCGAGTAGGATCATCTTCCGTGGGAATTGTGGACCCGCAGGTGGCTGATGAGGCCGATCCTTGGACCACAAGTTCGGTTACGGTGAGGCCAGATGTTCCCAGGTACAGCAGGAGGCTGTTGGCCGTGGCTGGAAGCCAGTTTCCCCTCCCTCCTGCGCCTCTTCTCCTCCTCAGCTTGTTGGCTGCAAATTCAAAATGCAGGGGACCGTCGGGTAGGACTTGTCTCCCCTTTGAGCCACTCTGGGCAAGTGTCTCCCAAGCGTCAATGCCAGTGAAGCGATCCTTTGGCAAAGTCCTTATAATGCTGCCGTTGTCCTCCCCCGGTGTCCTTTCAGCGGAGACAATGGGACCTGCCTGGGGAGCCGACAGGCTGGCCTCCGAACCACGTGAGCAGCCCAGCCAAGTCCTCCGCTCCTCAGCCCAGCAGAGCGATCCATCCACTTCACATGGGCATTGGTGGCGCCGCCCCTCTGGCCCGAGGGTCAGCAACATGGTCACAGCCAGCCCTCGCTCCCAATGATGTGACACCGACACGGTTGTTACCCCTGAGCTGTATCCCACTAAGGCCCACCGAGACCCGGCTGCCATTGCATGTTTTGGAGCGGATCTCAGTCTTCCTTCCAGCCTCCGCTCCCCTGGTGCAGCAGCGTGGTGAACGCAGCATCGACCCGCCAGTTGTGAGCGGAGGTGTGAAACCAGAAATGCACAGTGGCTTCACAGGACATCCCGATCAGAGCCCTCTGGCTCTTCTGCTGGGTGGAGAGGGGGTGCTGTTTGCCAGAAGATAGTGCCACCAGTGGTGGGGTGGGTGGCTTTGCAAAATGACCGCAAGTCACTTTTTTTATGGGGGTGGGGGAGAGTAGGAATAAGTGGACACCTGCCCTAAACTATAGCAGGGAACCAACGTCTCCATTAAAATCCAGGCCACAAACTTTTCCCTGCCACCAAAAACATCTTCCCCTGCTGGTAAGCTCATTGCCAGCTCCAGGCCAGCAGGGGCTCCTGACGACATGCTGGATTTAGCTGGCGGGTAGCCAAGCGCCTTGTCTGAAAGGTCACGCTATTTTCCGAGTAATGAACTGGTTCCCTTTTGCAAAGTAACAGCACTTAGCCAGGCTCGGCCACGGGAAAGCTGCGGCGTGGAGGGTGCGATTCTCGGTTCGCCAGCCCGTTGGCACGCTGCCGGCTTGATGCGCTGTGACAGTTCTGCTGAGTTAGTGACCCGGGGGGCGGCAGCGAGCTATTTATAGAGACCGAACAGACAGCAGGGCTGGTCCGAGATCCCGGCCAGGAAGAGCTGCGCTTGGGGGTCAGTCGTTTCAGTAAGAACGTGCTGTTGGGTCAAGGCCAGAGGAAGGCTCTTCAGAGTCGTGTGGTGAGCCACGTCAGCGGTAAATCCCCGCTCCCTTTATTTCCCGTCGCTGATGGAATCTAACCCTCGCGTTTTCAAACGTCTGCACCTGAAGATTTGTAAATCCCGATTCCCAGGGCAGACTCTTAGCGGGACAGGGACGAACCCTTGGAACAGGGAAGCCGTACGTTCTCCGTTACTGGAAATCAAGACACTGTCTAGTTCAGGGTTTCCCCATCTATGGGTCCGGACCCAACTATGGGTCGCCATTACATTTCAAAAGGGTGGCCAGGTGTCTCCCCAGGTGGCTCTTCAGGAGCCATTCACACATTTTTTTGAATTGCCCTGGGTCACCAAGTCTTCCTGAATTGTCAAAATGGGTCCCCATCTGGAAAAGGTTGGGAACCGCTGGTCTAGTTCATCCCCCTGCTTGACCCGGGAGTCGCTGGATGGGGCTCGCTGGCCTATTGTGCTGGAAGTCAGGCTAGGATCAGATAAACAAACTGAGAGTTCTGGTGACGTGGGGCTCACGTTTCCGGCAGCCAATGTGGACACAAGGACAGGCTTTTCAAGTTATCTGGCCCCAAACGCCCATTGATTTCAATTGCCTTTAAAAATCCGGCCCTAAATCCATTCTCTGTTGGTCATCCCTTTACTGTTAGCATGTGGCAGGGATTGAAATAGACGTGGCAGGGAAATGGAGCCCGAGAGACCCAGACTTTGTCTGTCTGGATGTAACACTGTCCGCCTTTCCTCCCTCGTTCTGTTTTGATCTTGCGCCTTTTGCAGGGTTCCATTCTCTTTCAAGAACTTCCAAGGCCCGAAGAAGTCGAATTATTCCTGTTTCTCATCTGGTACTAAGGGTGCCCACAAAAATGAAGCCGTGTGTTACTTGAGGCAGGGATACAGCACATGCTGTTTGTGGTTTGCATTCTGCATGTTGGAACGGTTTGCTCGGGTTATATACGCACAGCGCACTGGTAAGCAACACTCGGGGGTGTTCCAGTGTTTTAATAAACACCGTGGGCCATCACCCACCTCAGTTGTCTTGCAGAATTGCTCCTCGCTCTTCTCAACGGGCAGTTGTGCTTACACATGGATGGCTCAGTTTGCGCCTGTGATGTTTAGCTGCATTAACGCTGTATTGGCCCGAAGTGACAAGTCAGCAACAGTTTTCAAAAACAAATGAGTCGCTTTCCTTAGAGAACCTCTGCTGCGGATTAGCCCTTTCACCAGACCCTAGCTAACGGTTTGCTTTCTGCAGGGGTACAAAATGTTAACCACCTCCGCTGCGGTGGTTTGGGGCCCAAACACATACAGAACTGCCCGCAGCCAGGAAAGAAAGATGGCTTTGTACTTACAGTGCCAGATTGGGAATGAGGAGATCTGAGATCAAATGCCAGCTCTGCCGCCGAGTCCTTTTATGACCTTGGTCAAGTCGCTCTAAAAAGGTTTTTGCTGTGCCTCAGTTTCCCCGTTCTTTCACCATGCTTTGTCTGAATTGTCTGGTTTTAGATTATAAGACCTATGTCAGGCTGGAATGTTTTAAGTGAAAGATATGTGCATCCCTGGCTTTTGGTGGTGATTTAAATGAGCAGGTAGGGAGACTTGCCTTTTAAATCTTCAGTTGCTTTGCATTTGTACTTTCTGAGTGTCATTTTTCCCTAAAGAAAGGCTGTTTCCCACTTAGGGCGGCTGGAACAATTTGTGGAGCGGGTGGGGAGAGCTACCAAACCACTCTGTAAACCTTCTCCGTAATAGAAACTACTGTAAGCCGGGGGGTGCAGTAGTTGGCTGGGTGACAGACTCTGACCTTCCCAGCCTTGAGTTTTGTCAGGCTGGGCTCTGCGCTCACCTCTGTCTGCTTTGCTTCCTTGCAGTTGCTCTGAAGAGTCACTGCGGCAATGGGGGAGCAGAAAGGAGCAGCGACCGTGACAAGGGGAGGACCTTGGGACGGGCTGACGGCATCCTGCCCGAGGGCGAGCTGCTGTTACAGGTTGGTGCTCCAGGCTTTCTCTGTACTAGCAAGTCTGTTTGCCAAGGCTTGTTTGGGCCCTTGGTGTGATTTGGGCAAACTCCTCCAGAGCTGTTCTCCGGGCAGCAGGGGCCAGGAACCGCTCTTCCTTCAGAGCCACGGCTGTCGTGGTGGGTAGCGTCCTGGCTTCCTGCTTCCGGTTTCCCTTGGGAGGTGCGGAAGACCTCCCTCTTGAGGAATCCCATCTCGTCGCCTGGAAGACAGATGGGTCTCTGCATGAGTCTTAAGACCGTTCGTTGGGTGGCTCTGTTCCCGCCCTGAAATACAAATGCCACCGCTTGTTGTCTAGCCCTTGGTACAGGTTTCCTCAGTATCACACACGGGCACCCATATGAGCCATCTACATAAGCAACAAAAGGTCCGGAGGTCTCCATTCCCAGGCCTCCCCTCCACGTTTCAACCTCCCATCCCCAACCGCAGACCAAGAGGTGTTTTTGACATGAGCTTACAAGCTGCCAACCATGGAGCTTACCACTTCATTTGGCGGGGGGTGTCATTCAGCACTCTTCCCGCCCCCAACGTTTGCATTCTGATTGAGTTTGTAACACTACCTCCTCCAAGACCTCTTCCGGCCCCCTCCAGGGACCTCTGTGCTGACCGTATGTCACCCAGGAGATGAAAACTTTATTACAAGGAGCAATAGAACGTGTAGCCAAGGACTACATTGTATCATGATTTTGCTGACGAATTTTCGACTGTATAATGGCCCTGTTCCTCTGCACCGATGTTTGGCAGTTGCGGATGTGAGGCTACGGGTGGGTGTCGCAGCTTTTTTGATGACTAGAGCAGCCAGCTCTGGACAGACAGATTTTACCGCATCAATTGCAATGGAAGGTGTTTTCCTGCTGTCCGTGGCTAGTCGCTCGTTTTTTTTATTCTGTCTTTTTGTTTCAAGTGCAGAGAGCCACTGTGTACCGTGTGCTGCCATGCCTGTCTCCCGACCGGATCGCCACTTCAGCCATCTTTTGCTTGGCTTCCCAAGTCTGTGGCCCGATGCCAATGCATATTGTAGAATGACAGAACCATAAAACCGATCAGTAGTCGGAAAGGATAATTGTGTATTAGTTACTGCTGTGGGAGCTGGGATTGTCCCCCCCAGCTCGTAGTGTAGGTGTGCCTTCCTTCTCCCCTCTCAGACAGCCCTTGAGTAATGCAAAAGGGCTGAATCGTAGTGTGTAACTTAAACCCACTGCAAGACCCCTTCAAACAAAAAGCGAGGGTAGCGCAAACGGGGCTCTGTGTATTAAAGCAGGGGCTGCCGTTGCTTGTTGTGCCTGGGTGCCGCGGTGAGCTGGAGAACGGGAGCGGGGTTAACGTCGCACTCGCCAGAAACGAAACCGCTTTGCAATCCGTCCGGGTTAACAAAAGACAGTGGAAACACCACGGGGGGCGGGGGGGGGGGGATGCTCATTGTTGTCATGGTATAGAAATGTTTGCGCAGGACCCTGCCCGGAGGGTTGAAAGCAGGACATTCATTAGCCTCGGCGGGAGATTCCCACACAGTGCAATCTGCTCTGAAAAGAGACCATTTGTGTCTCCATAAGGGGGGGGGGATACAGATCTGGACAACGAGAAGGGAATTGGCAGCAACAATAGCTGAACTTGGCGAGGAGTGCGCGCCGGACGCTAATTCCTTCCGACACCTATACATTAGTGAGTTGGGAGCGCAGTCCAGGCTGGCTGTCCAGGGTTCGAATTGCCAACGGGGTTAGGTACAGGACCAATGTTATTAATGTATCAAGCAGCAGGCGCTTCTGGGGCAAGTCTGAGAACCTGTTAATACCGTCGGCTTTCTCCACAAGACGGAATCCGGCTGGGCACAATGCTACCGCCTCGTGACCGCTCTGGATTTCCCCTCGCCTTGGGAGCCGGAGAACAGCTAGCTCTAGGGCTGCAGTTGAGCCCTGCGGGTGGGGCCGATTGGGGGGTTGGGGCGCCCATGCTGTCCGAGACAGCATGGCCCCCGGACACACTGGCTGCTGCTTTCCCATCTGACTGAGATGTCTGTGCTTGGCTACCCTCCCCCGGCTCCTTTGCCGGAGACTGCCGGCCCCGGCCATCCTCACCCAAAGCCTCGTGGGATGAAGTGAATGGAGTCTACTGAGCATGCCCAGCAGGGCCTGTTGGCATTTCTGGGAGGACGGCCTGACGTGGCAGGGATTGTGGTCACCAGCGCCACAGTCAGAAAGGGAAACCCGTAAAAAGGCAGCATGGCCCAGTGACCCCAGACAGGGCTTTTCCCGCTAACTCTTCAGAAGGCCACAGCCAGGCTAATGCTGGGTGTGTGCCCTTAGCGCCTGGGCAGAACGCTCATCCCTCGACGCTTTGCAAAGCACAGGAGCGAGCACGTCTCTGAGGGAGAAACTGAGGCACAGGGTGGCCCTGCCCGTGTGGGTGGCCAGAGCCCGCAGAGCAGGACTGCCCAGCGATGGGGTCCGGGTAGGGTAGGTAGCCTAACACGGTAGGAAATGGGCAGTGAAAGGAGACGCCCACCATCCTAATTCAAGTAGGGAGGAGGTACTAGAAAGGGCTGGTGTGGAGGGGTTTCGTGAAGTCCCATTGGGTGCTACCCGGCCACAGCCTGAAAGTGGAATGTGTCTGTGGTGGGAAGAGACCCTTCCTAGTGGCACACATACCCCTGGGGCACAAGAGACATGTTTAAGTGGAAGCAGATGGGGTGGTAGAAACATTGCATTATAAAGACAGACTGAAGCCCCTCCCCTTCACAGGGAAAACAAGGGCCCAAAGTTCTGCATGTGGAGGAGCAAGACCACCAGGGAACGGGACAGAGGAGCTAGCTGTAGGGAAACTGGAGAGGCCTGGACCTAAGAAACAAGCCAGGAGGAAGACAGGATCTCCCTAGACCACTGAGACTCAATAGGCGGCTTGGGGCCAGATGTAGCCCCACCCCACCCAGGCTTCCCGTGTGGCCTGCCAGCTCCCCTTCCAAATCATAGAACACTAGGACTGAAGGGACCTCGAGAGGTCACTGAGTCCAGCCCCCTGCCCCTATGGCAGGACCAAGTACTGTCTAGACCATCCCTGATAGACATTTATCTAACCTACTCTTAAATATCTCCAGAGATGGAGATTCCACAACCTCCCTGGGCAATTTATTCCAGTGTTTAACTACCCTGACAGGCTGGAAGTTTTTCCTGATGTCCAACCTAAACCTCTCTTGCTGCAGTTTAAGCCCATTGCTTCATGTTCTATCCTCAGAGGCCAAGGAGAACAATTTTTCTCCCTCCTCCTTATGACACCCTTTTAGATACCTGAAAACGGCTATCATGTCCCCCCTCAGTCTTCTCTTTTCTAAACTAAACAAGCCCAATTCTTTCAGTCTTCCTTCATAGGTCAAATAAAAGTTTGTGATTCAATTCACTGCAAGGGGGGGCTGAGCTCAGAGTAAAGGCGTCGAAATCCAAGTTTGCCCCAAGTGCCGTTTTCCCGACGGCCGCCCCTCGACACTGCCCATTTCTTCACCCGGGATGGGAGTGGAGCACACACTGGGTGCGAATGGGAGTCAACTTGGCAGAGTTGACAGTGAAAACCGAGCGTTGCCCAATTAGCCCGCAGATTTCCTGGGTGTTATGCCAGAGCCTTTGAAACCCAGAACCTGGGTGTTAATCTGCCAAGTCACTGGTGCAGCGGGACAGTCCTCGGCGAGAGGGGCCAGTCTGAATCCAAGCCCAGTGGCTTCAAAGTGGCCTGTCCTCTTAGCAGTGTTGCGAGACGGGACAAAATTGAATATGTGATGACTTCATACCCCGCCTCACGTGGCCTTCGCCCCACACCAGCAGCTGCCCAGGAAAAAGCCGCGGCTGCTTCTCCCAGGATGCTGTGGGCCTTGCTACAAAGGAAAAGCTCTGCGCCGGGACGCCCGCGGGAAACGCCGGCGGAGCTCTTTGGCGGAGATCAGGACACAGGTGGCGCTACGAAGCAAGTTCCCCTGTGGGATTCGGCGGCAGCGCGACGGCTGGAGGTAATTTACGAGGCTCGTGTGTCAGCGCTGCCTTCCGGTTTCAAAAATGCCAAGTGCGCACGTCTTGCCATGGACGAGCGAAATGATTTATGTGACGCTGCCCGCGGGCAGCTGGAATAGCCAGCAACAAGCCAGGCTTCCCGGCTGGAAGGGATCCCGGGGGGCCGGGGCCGGGGGAGGCCGTGCCTGGGCCTCAAATTTAGACACTCGCTAATTTGGGGCATTTGATAAGTTTCACAAGTGACTTTTATTCGCATCCCTATCAGACCACGGTGGGCCCCACTCGCTCAGCTCAGAGCTGCATGTTTCAGCAAATGAGAGATGGGGCTAGAACAGCATTTGTGAAATATA
This sequence comes from Rafetus swinhoei, assembly GCA_019425775.1. Lineage (NCBI taxonomy): Eukaryota > Metazoa > Chordata > Testudines > Trionychidae > Rafetus > Rafetus swinhoei. Next base: position 75,958,714 of record CM033439.1, on the reverse strand, counting down.
TTTTGGTACCTTATTTTGTTTTCATGTGGCGTTGTGTTATTGTGTCAAAGGGCCTCACAAGCTGGCAGTGGCCCGGGCCTCTGAGAGAACCTGCCCTGGAGAACAGCATAATGCAGCACACATCTCTGGCACCACAGCGCTTCTCTTCCCTGGAGATATCCAGGGCTTGGACAGAGCGTCCCGCCTTGCAGATTTCTTTGAGACGGCCCTGTGGGTTTTAACAGACAAGGGTGTGATATTGCCCTAGGCTAGGACCTAAGTCAGCAGCTCCACTCCCCAAAGCCTCGCTCTGCATAACTCGAGAGCGTCACTCTCCTCGAGGTCGGGTAACTTGTGAGCTCAACAGGCCGTCGTGTCCCAGCGGTGACCTCACCAGAGCGTCGCCACGGCTACATGGAGCCACTCAGGGGTACCCAGATGCTGGTGGAGTCAGCTCTGAGAGGATAGTTGCCGTTGTTACCTGCTTAAGCAGATGCGGGAGTTCCTCATGTAAAACTGAGGGATGCTGGCTGTCCGCAGGAGGAATTGAACTTGCCACCGTAGGAGCTAAAGCCATGTGCCTCTACTGCCTGCGCTACAAGCCAAGTGGGTTTCAGCTAAGGTGGTAGAGCAGACTTCACTGTCCCTTGCCAGTGGTCCCAGTGCCTCTGGGTTACACTAGGGCAGCGGGCTCAAAGCCACCCTGCTCACTGCAGACCTTTCTGCAGACCACCAGCCAGCCACCCACGATGACAAAATCCCCGCTGCGAGGAGGGCGAGCCTGTGGTCCCAGCTGCAAGTCAGCCGTGGACCACTCGTGGTCCCTGGAGCCCCCTTTGAGAACCACTGCACTGAGACGACAACGCCTCTGTCAGCTCCGACACGTGGCTGCATTCACAGACCTGAAGGGACCATTGCGATGGTCTTGTGTGGCGTTGATTCGCCACCTCCTCTCTGCTTGGATTCGGAGATGTTCACTCGGAGCCAGCCCTCTCTGAACGGCCAGGCAGTCCCCGTTCACGCTCCTCTGCACGACACACAGCACCTGACTCGGGACGCTGGGAGGCAGCAGGGCTTGTGCCGAAGGAAGCGTCGTTTCTGGCAGAGGATTGTTAACGACATTGCCTCGTTTCTCACCTGCCTGCTGTCTTTCCTTGAGCACCCCACTGGGCCCCCGGAGGCAACACGGGGCCCTTCAGACTCACCAAGCAAAGATGACGGAGAAGTTGAACTCTCGCCTGAAGAAAAGGAGGAGGGAGGGGAGCTGGCTAAACATATACTGGCCAGTGCACATTCCCGCGTGGCAGGACACACATCCCGCTGGTCCCGCTGATTGTGCTGCCACTGAATTCCAGAGAGGTGGGAAGGAGCTGTCCAGTCTGAAAGCTGGGTGCCATTACTCAAGCATCGAAAATGTCTCAGCTGTTCTGTTCTGGAGCCCTTAGTGCTCTGCATTCCTTACAGGCCACAGGGCGTGACACCCCCAGCTAGCTAGCATCGCTGTGTTTGGGCTGGGAACGCGCATGGATGAGCACACACATTTTACTCCACGGCATTTGATATTGTGCACAGCTGTGTACCAAATGAGACGGTTGTGTTCAGAGGGACACCGCGGTGGGAGGGGGTAGGAGGGGGATGTCTGTAGCTTTTGTGTGGGTGCATTGTGAGTGGTTGCTTGCTTAGACGTGCTCCCCAGTGGAATCCTGTGAAATTAGCTCTTCTTTGTTTTTACCTAAAATCCGGCTCAAAAAGGTTATGTTATGGTAGCACGGAGTACCAGGGGGTACCAAAAATAGCACTGTAGTTGAAAACTATTGGTTTTTTCCCCTAATACCTTTTTAAAACATTTTTACACTCTGGTTCTAGTGGTAGCCCTTATGAATATTTTCTCTCAGCCACTGTAAATGGAATCACAGAACACTAGAACTGGAAGGGACCTCGAGAGGTCATCGAGTCCAGTCCCCTGCCCTCACGGCAGGACCAAGCACCGTCTAGATCATCCCTGACAGATGTCTCCAGGGATGGAGATTCCACAACCTCCCTGGGCAACTCATTCCAGTGTTTTACCACCCTGACAGTTAGTAAGATTTTCCTAATGTCCAACTTAAATCTTCCCGGGCTGCAGTTTAAGCCCATTGCTTCTTGTCCTATCCTCAGAGGCCAAGGAGAAGAATTTTTCTCCCTCCTCCTTGTAACACCCTTTTAATATTTGAAAACCGCTCTCATGTCCCCTCTCAGTCTTCTCCTTTCCAAACTAAACAAGCCCAATTCTTTCAGTCTTCCCTCCTAGCTCATGTTCTCTAGACCTTTCATCATTCTTGTTGCTCTTCTCTGGACCTTCTCCAATTTCTCCACATCTTCCTTGAAATGTGGTGCCCAGAGCTGAACATGAGACTCCAACTGAGGCCTAATCAGGGTAGAGTAGAGTGAAAGAATGACTTCTCATGTCTCGCTCACATATATTCACATGTTTATGCAGTTTTGTGACTCCTATTAAGCCCTTAACACCAGTGACACTCAGTTCCGCAGGGTAAGTATGTGTTGTGCATCTTCTTTCTGTGACCTGTATAACTTACTGCTTTTCAGTAGATGAAAGTCCCCTTCTTGTGTGAAAAGCCTTTAGTAAAAGCCAAGGGCTGGTCTCAGGAAGCAACAAACATTCACAGAAGCCAGCAACCTGCCCCTGGTTTTAATTAAAACTATGCCGGGGCGGTAAAGACGAACAGCGCGACGGGGACTTGCAGAAAGCTCTCCTGGGGGACCTGACTTGCAGACAGAACAAGATCTCTCCTCTCTTGCTTCCCATCCACATGCAGCGGTGTCGGGTCGGGAGCTGGATTGGGGTGCTGACTCTGTCCCCCTCTCTCCTAGGCGCTGAATGGCTTCGTGCTGGTGGTGACATCCGAAGGGGAGATATTTTATTCCTCGCACACAATTCAAGACTATCTGGGGTTCCACCAGGTGGGTAGGATGGGCCATAACGTTGTAACCTGGCTTCTCTTTGGCCGCTGACTTTCTGGTTTGGGGCAGCTGGTAAAACGTGTCATCTGACCAGGGGAACAGCTGACGGCCAGTGGAGGAGACCGCTGAGCAGTTGGCCGGGCCCACCGACAGGAGGGGGCAATAGCTCCTGGCACCACTGCTGCTTGTCCAGAGTACCCCCAGCCCTCAAAGCCTCGGGAGCAGGTCTCTTCGAGCTGCCGTGGGAGCGCTGCTCCTTGAGGATTAGAGGGTTAGGGGGCTAGTGCTGCAGTCCAGGCAGCGTTAAGGGCTGACTGCCCTCAGCCCCGCCCCTTCTGCACTCAGCCCCGCCCCTTCCGCCCTCGGCCCCGCCCCTTCAGGGCCTGCAGTGGCTGTTGACCAAATGTTTCTGTTCCTAAAAGCCGCGGGACTCCTCCGGGCTGGTTTCACATCCACAGCCTGGCTCCCCTGGTCCGAGGCCAGCAGAGAGAATTGCTCTTGGCACTGGAAATAAAGAGCGGGGCTGACACGCAGGGCCAAGAGATCGACTTGAGCTCCCGTCTGCAGCGCGTGGGCCAAGGCATGCGGTAGCTCGGCCGAAGCCAATGGAGTTACTGTGGATGTGCACCCCTCCAGACGAAAGCAGAGCTTGACTCTAGGTAGTCTGCCTGTTGTCACTGTGACCATGGCCGGGCAGGGGATCACAGCCCCTTTCCGGAGCAGTTACCATGGCGACTACCAAATTAAAAAGGACAGCTAGCAATGGGTGTGCCCCCTTCCGTCTCTGCATGCCGTCCCTTGTTACTCCCAGGGTGCAGTGGGGCAAGCTGGTTCAGGAAGGAGACAAACGTGACTGGCAGAAAAGACTCAGTGGCAGCCTCTTGCCGCAGGCCTGCCCTGGCACACGGGCTGGAGAGCCGGCCGGCCGGCGCGGGGGGAACGGAGTGCTTCCAAGAAGCGCCGACATCTCCCGGGTTTCGCGCGCTGGACACAAACCCCTTCTCGTCGACAGCCACTGAACACTGAGCTGCGGTGGTGGAAAACCAAAACGGAACATAGTTTAATTCTTCCAGGGTTATCCATGAAACCCTTAAACAGCCTGCAAAACAATTGGATCCAAAAAGGGGCAAAGCAACGAGTCTATGGCTCAGGCCTGAGCTCAGGGCCAGCCAGCAAACACGGTTAAAGAGCACCAGCCCTTAGTCAGGGCCGGGCAACAAAGGTCTACGGCCTGGGGCCTGGGTTCACGGGGGCGCCGCAAGGGGGTCGGGCACCCTGGCTCCTTGGCCCTGAGGGGCGAGACTGCCCTTGGGCCCCATCCGACCTGCCCCTCGGGGTGTACCTGGCTCTTGCTTGTGGCCTGGATGATCCCACTAGGAAAGCAGGCCCTGCCCCAGAGAGGAAGGGTGGTGGAGACAGGCCTGTTGGGAAGCTCCGTGGCCGTCGCAGGCTGTTGGAGGGCTGCAGACGGCAGTCGGTTAAAGAGCCTGTAAAACAGGGAAATCACAACGTGTGCGCACGGCAGGCCACCTGTACCCCCCCTGGCCTGGCCCAGCTCCCACTGCTACCTTGCCCCACAGGGAGCCCCCTTGATCTCAGAGGGGAGCCCCAGTCGATGCTCACCTGTTGCTCTGCCTCCTTCCAGACTGACGTGCTGCACCAGAGCGTGTTTGAGCTGATCCACACCGAGGACCAGCCGGAATTCAGGCGCAACCTTCACTGGGCCCTCAGCCCGCCCCCCACGCCCGAGAGCGCCCCGTCGCCAGAGGGTAGGTGTGGGGCGAAAGAAGGGGACCCGGCATAGAGCCAGGCTGGCTGGCCGGCTGGTTCTGGTGCTCGCCCAAAGGCCACGGGGTCTGTCCTGGGACTCTTCCCGGCGTCCATGGAAGAGTTGCTTTGAAAATGCTGCCGGGTTAGTCCTGGGCAGGGCCCGCCGTGAGGCGCTTGGGCCTGGCCCTCATGGGGGAGACGGGTAGATCCCCAGGCTTACCGCGGCTCTGCTCTATCTCGCGCCACGTAGGTGATGTGGGCGTCGGCTCCTCCCTTCCGGCTTACGAGCCTGGCCAGCTGCCTCCTGAGAACTCCGCTTTCCTAGAGAGGAGCTTCGTGTGCCGGTTCCGCTGCCTCCTGGATAATTCCTCTGGCTTCCTGGTGAGTAAGACACGGCGTCGGCATCCCCTCAGCAGGGACGTGGCTTGAGTGTCCTCCCCCCACCCCGTTGTTGGCAGAAGGGGTCCTCCCCACTGCTCCGCACAGCTCCGCCAGGGCAGCCTCTCCCTGCCAGGACAAGGGGGCTGTCTCTGTGGCAGGCCTGGTTTCCTTGGAGCCTTCACTCAGTCCTTGGAGCCCCACGTCATGCCCCCCCTCTCCCCCCAGCACTGAGTTCCCAGCCCCTCCATCCCCTGCACTGCGCCAGGACTCTGATCCTGGAGCGTCCGTGGTCCTTCCGGAGAGTTCCAGCTTATAGCGGTGCCGTCTGTAGTTGCATTGCATGGGTGGTGCTTTTCCCTGGGGCTCCCCGACCGTTACTTTCTCAGTACCCCAGCCGGCTGCACTCAGGGCGTGTTCCTGTGTGCCGTTCCTGGAATGGATTCCTCCTGGGCCAGCAGCCAGTCCCGAGCCCCCTGGCCTCAGCCAGGTGCCAGGTTGGGGGGCCGGGGGTGAGACGCAATCTCTGTGGCCAAGTCCCCTTTGGGGCCAGTCCTGCGAGGTGTTCATTGCCTGGCCTGGCTTTCCAGCCCCGGGAAGACGCGGCGGAGGCCTGCCTTTTTACAGCGGGGTGTTTTCCAACGTGCTCGGCCCCGGCCGCACCGGCCCCATTTAGCGCCACCAGGGCCGGCTTGCTTTGCTTGGGTTTGTGCATTCGCCAGCCAGAGCCCTGCGGGGACACCGGATCGGGGAAGGGGGCGCAGCCGGGCTCGGCGCGCACAGGCCGGCCAGAGACAGGAAAGACGGGAGCAGCGCAGCGCACGGTTCTAGCCAGTAAGACCTCGCTCCAAGTCCATGGGAGGCGACGGGTGTGTCTGCGTTCAGGCCCTGTGAGGAAGTGACAGGTTTTCCCCCGGGTTTCTGCAGAGGCCTGGCTGCCCATTCGCTGGAAACCGAGTCCCGCAGAGAGATGGAGAAGAGATCAAAGCTCACCCCTCCTGAGGACTTTCCACTGCCGTGTCTCACGTGCCTTCGCCCCTGCGGCGAGACACCCAGCACACGCTGGGCTGAATGCCGTGGCCACGGGCTGCTGACTGCCTGAGCAGCAGCTGTACAGCCGGAGCATTTGTCAGGGCAAATGGAACCTCTCCAGTCCGGCCCTCTCGGGACCTGCCCGGCGCCGAACCGGAGAAGTTGCCGGTCCCCCGGCGCAGCCGCAGCGGAGACCGTCAGGGTCTGAGGTCCTGGAGGGAGGAGGGATCCAGGCCAGTGCCAAGGGATTTTTGTCACTCCCCTCGGGAAATCTTGGCCTAGCACACAACCCGGATGGGGCAGTGGCCATTGGCTTTTCTCTCCTCCCCCGGCCTGGCTCGTCGGCCTGCCGATCCCTCGGAACAAATGCTGCCTTCCTTTAAACAGCCCAGCAGGCTCCAGAAATGACTCCTGATTTCCCCCTTCCAGGCTTTAAACCTTCAGGGCAGGTTGAAGTTTCTCCATGGCCAGAAGCAAAGGTCCGAGGACGGGTCTCTGCTGCCACCCCAGCTGGCTCTCTTTGTCATCTCCACGCCCTTGCAGCCCCCCTCCATCCTGGAGATCAGGACCAAAAACATGATCTTCCGAACCAAGCACACGCTGGACTTCACCCCCTTGGCGTGCGATGCCAAGTGAGTACAGGAGCTGGGACGGCTCAGATTGGCGGGGGGCTCTTAAACAGGATTTACCCCAGGGCTCTTGCAAGCAGTACAGCACAGCTACAGGCTGAACCTCTCTCGTCTGGCACCCTCAGGACCTGGCCGGTGCCGAATCAGAGGATTTGCCGGACCACAGGAGGTCAGTATTGTCTAGCAGCATCACCAGCTGTGAGAGAACATTTACGGGTTAATTAGAGCTAAATCACAGCACAGAACGCTGAGAGCCAGGTCTGGGGGCTGTAAAGAAACTTTATGGGACTGCGGAACTTGGCCACACCCACGCTAAGTGGACATCTGGCGAACTCAAATCACGCCGGACCACGGAGGTTGCCGGACCAGAGTGTGCTGGACTAGAGAGGTTCAAGCTGTAGCTGACATTTTTGTTGACAAGAGTTTGGAGGAAGAAAATGACTTGGGTTTTTTGCCCCCCCAAAAAAAAAAGGCAGGATGTTTTTCTTGGGGCGAGGACAGCAGTTTGTGTTTGGTGGGGATGTGTGTGGTTTTCTGGTTTTGAGTTTTGGTTTGTGTTGGTTTTGAGAGAGAGGGAAATACCCTGGTCTTTTTGTGGCTCATTTTTATTGGCCTCATTGAAATTGTTATGCGGGGAGGGAAGGAGCAATGCTGCACACTGCAGCGTGCCCAGGGTCAGAGTGCTCCCGTAAGGGGGTTCGCTGACTGCCCCGGGGCGGAGGCCACACCCCCGTGCAGGACTGTAGCCATGCTGGCCGGGCAGCGTCGCTAGAAGCCCTGGGCCCGAGCCGCTGGACTCCTGGAAGGCTCCCTCAGTCCCATTGCTCTGTCTTCTCCCACAGAGGGAAGATCGTGCTGGGCTACACGGAGGCAGAGCTGCGGATGCGCGGCACCGGCTACCAGTTCATCCACGCCGCCGACATGCTATACTGTGCCGAGAACCATGTCCGAAGTATGCCTGTGAAACGTCCCCCCTCCCACCTTCCACTCTTCTCCCCCACGGCGGGCTGCAGCCTACTTAGGAATGGCCACACTGTGTCAGACCAAAGGTCCATCTAGCCCAGTGCCCTGTCTGCCCGCAGTGGCCAAGGCCAGATGTCCCAGAGGGAGTGAACAGAACAGGGAATCTGTTCTGAAACAGAAACAGAGGCCAGGGACACCATTCCTACCCATCCTAACAGCCATTGATGGACCTGTCCTCCATGAATTTATTTAGTTCTTTTTTGAACCCTGTTAAAATCCTAGTCTTCAGCACATCCTGAGGCAAGGAGTTCCACAGGTTGACTGGGCGCTGCGCGAAGAAAAACTTCCTTTTGTTTGGTTTAATCCTGCTACCTATTCATTTCATTTGGTGGCCCCTAGTTCTTATGTGATGGGAACAAGTAAATAACGTTTCCTCATTCACTTTCTCTACCCCAGTCATGATTCTGTAGGCCTCTATCCTATCCCCCCTCAGGCTCCTCTTTAAATCAGGCCGCTTCCCCTTTAAATCCCTCCAGCAGGCCAGCTGCCATCGCCCATGCACAGTCACATGGGAGCGGTGGGCAGGAAGTCAAGCCCTGTTACGCCGGGTGGTACGGGTGCCCCGGCACGCCCCCCAGAGGGAGCCGGTGGGAGAGCACAGCATGGGGCGCGCAGGCCAGGTCAGCCTGCCCTGCTTGCAGAAGCTGCCAGCAAACCAGGGGTGAGGGGGATGCAACGGGGCTACTGCAGCTCTGCCTGCCCACGCTCTGGTGCCCCTGTGTGGCTGCTCCAGGGGGTGCCTGGCCCTTCCTTGGCCCCTGGGGGCCCCACCCAGGCCAGGCCCAGTCTGCTCCGGGCACTGCATACGGTGGGTTTGGGGTGCCTCCCGACAGATTTCCCCAGCCCCGCGCTGCTGGGACCCGCGGCGCACAGGCAGGCGGCACGACCGGGCCAGACAACGGCAGGAGCAGGGCCTGTCTGATTCTTGAGTCTGGTGGACCAGTCACGGCGCCTGCCTGTCTGTGGGGCCATCCACCAACTGAGCCGCGGCGATGTCAGACCCGCTGCTGGCGCCAAGGCCAGCTTGGGCCAGGCATTTCGCCCTGCACCGCCCGGCGATGGCGCTTTGCGGGCGCAGCACGGCACACTGCGGGCCCGTCTCTGGTGGATCGGACCCAAAACACGCTGCAGGCCCAAGGGAGCCGAGTCAGACCCACCCCCGCCCCCCACGGGTGAGCCGCAGAGTGGCGGGGTGCTCTGGGAAAGCAGCCGCGTGGAAAGGGTTCCCGGTGTAAACGAGACCCCATTTGTGCGACCCTTCTCTGCCCGTTCTCCTGGGTCCCAGCCGCTCCCACCTGGCCATTCTCATTTGGGTCAGAGGCTAAAAGTGCCCTGGGTCTTATCTGATGACCCCTCGTAAATGGCTGTCGTTTTTCCAGCATGGCTTTCCGAGCAAGCAGGGCCCCGATCTCCAGCGGGTGAGAGTCAGGATGCCTGTTTGCACCGACGGGGGGGATCGAGCCCTGCTTCTTTTTCGGCAAATAAATGCCCCCGTGCAAATATCGCACGCAGGTGTCGTGAGTGAGGCAAATGCGGGATTCTCCGTGGGTCCAGAGGGGTGTGTCCAGCTGGGCCGGCCAGCGCTGACGGGCGTGTGTGCTCCAGGGCCCGTGGGTCTTGCAGAAATGGCCATACCTTGCCCCGCCCAGACACCGCATGGCGGGATCCCCCTCTGCGGGCGGGGGGCGGCTCACCAAGGTGCCTCTCTCTGCAGTGATGAAGACGGGCGAGAGCGGCCTGACCGTGTTCCCGGCTGCTGACCAAAACCAACTGCTGGAAGTGGATGCAGGCCAACGCCCGGCTCGTCTACAAAAACGGCAAACCCGACTACATCATCGCCACGCAGAGGCCGCTCGCGTGAGTGCGGGGGCCGGCCCGGGCGGGCGTGACCTCTGCTGCGCCCCGGGGCCTGTCCCTGAGACCGTAGCGGCACCCCACACGGCGGGTCCATGCGACTGGGGGTTTGCAAGTCTTGGCTGCTCTCCGTCTTCCTTGCACCTGGGGGCTCCGTTCCTTGGCGTCCAGGGAGCAGTGAGAGCTTGGGCACTGTGGGCGTGTGCCGGAACTGAACCCCACGCCCCTTGTGCCCGGCACCCTCTGCTGGTTCCCCGTCAGATTCTGTAGTGAGGTCCAGGGACGCGGGAATGGCCTGTCCAATGGGCCGCCTATACTGCCCACAGGCTTCAGAAGGCACATGGGTGTAGGCAGCTGGGCACTGTGCAGCCTGGGTTTTGTCCCCCGTGGCCGCGTTCCCCTTGCTCACCCCACAGGGAAGGGGCCAGCTGCAAGAAAAGCTCTTGGGCGCCCGTGCTGACTCTGTGAGCACGGGGGGAGGGGTGACGGCGAGGCGAGCCGCTGCGCTGCGTGATTCTGGGTCTCCTGCTGGGGAGGTGCCCGCACCAGTCTTGTCTTTGTCCTGTGCAGAGAGGAAGAAGGAGGCGATCACCTTCGGAAGCGCTCCATGCATCTGCCTTTCACCTTCGCTATGGGAGAGGCGCTGCTGTACCAGTCTGCCTGCCCCTTTCCTGGCTTCCCCGAGCCTTTCCCGAGCAAGGGGAAGCCCCGCAAGCCCAAAAAGCATTCTCCGGGGAAAGGGGCACAGCCCCAGAAGGGCAGCGTGGACCCCAGTTCTCTCCTGGGAGCCATGATGAGGCAAAATGCGGCGGTTTACGTCTCCCACCCGGCGTCTACGCCCAGACACGCCGTCGGCCGCCCGCTCTCCCCACCAGGGCGACTCGGGCTTCTCTGGGTCTGGAGAAGACGGCTGGAGTGGGGTCGCTAATCCCTTGACCTCTGGAGAAACGGGTCCCAAGCCCGCACTGGCTGATGGGAGGCCCTGGGACCCCCTGCTGGGTTCTCTCTCCAGTAGCAGTGATGAAGCCTGTTCCACTCACGAGCTGTTTGCTGCTTTGGAGGGGCTGGGGCTGACCGCGGAGGACCTGGAGCTGCTGCTGTTGGACGAGAGGATGGTGAGGGTCGACCTGGACCGGGATCACGTCCCGTCGCTGAACGACCTGTTAACAAACAATGAAATCCTCTCCTATGTTCATGGTTCGCTCGCCAGCCGATGCGAGGGGGGGCCCACCGGGGAGCAGCAGGCCTGTCCCTTGTCAGGCCCGGCCCCGAATCCAAGCCCAGACCTGGGGGCGTGTCCATCCCAGACGCCGGAGGAAAGATACCCCTGCTCCTCCCAGCCCCCGGCCCCCCTGATCTTGCACCTCCCCCAGCAAATGCAGCAGCGCCTTGCGAGCCAAAGCCCGCAGGGCAGCCAGCCCTGGGAGCCGCCACTGCCCTGCGGTCGCAGTCAGCCCCCGGCCCCGCTAACGAAGCCAGCTGATGAGGAGAAGCAGCCCCCCGGCCTGCAGTGGAGGCCCCCCGCCGGAGCGGCTGAGGTCGGGCCGTCTCCCGTTGGACAGGCACCCCTGGGCAATCGGCCGCAGGGTCCACAGTGGGTCAGACCTCCTGGATCAAGCCATCTCCATCAGCCCCTGGCGCCCCCTTACCGACAGCAGCAACCCGCGCCGGCGCTGGAGAGCAGCCCCTACGCCGTACCAGGGGCAGCGGGGTCGTTCCTGCAGCAAAGCCAGCCCTGCCTCCCGCCACGCCCGGCCCAGGCGCACACGGAGCTGCCGAATCAGCTGATGCTAAAACCCGACCAGCACTTGCTGGTGAACGGGCCGGACGGCCATGCCTCCGCCAGCCGGCCGGCCCTGGGGAGCAACACGTGGCAGGGCTGCTGGCCTGCGAATCAGCCGCCCCATGTCTGCGGTGTCGAACGGGGGCGCCTCTGTCTGTCCCAGCTCTGCCCAGCTCCGGCGCCAAACCCAGGCGGAGCCGCCCTTCCTTTCTACCTGGACGGGCTGCCCAGCACAGGGACGGGCGCTAGAGGAGCCTGCCGAGAGGAGATGACTCCTTGTCCGGGTTTTGTCCCCCCTTCCTCGTATCATCCAAAGCCGCCAACCCCTGTTCCTTCGGCGTCCCAGTACCCAGCCTCGGAGCACTGGGGGGCTGTCCAGGGGCAGCGGGAAGGCTCCATGCACTCTTACGGGCCACACGCGGCGTTCCTAGGCCAGGAGAGTATCTGTACGGTAAGTGGCTCTTTCACCTCTGAGATAAGATTTCCCGAGTCTGGCTGAGTCTGAGGACCCTGCACACACAGGAGGCAGATGGGGGCTCGGGGCCCTTCGGGGCTTTGCACCCACGGGGACTTGGTCTGGGGGGAGGGGCCGAGCAGCGGCTTGGCCCCCAAGGGCGCCATGGACTGGACCCCTGCAGGACCCCATCCCCTGCAGAGCTGGACACCCCGGGGTCACCTACCCGCCCACCCACACCTTGCTGTGCCATGCCCAGCCTCCCCGCCCCCCATCTCCCTGAAGCCCCTCAGCCATTCTGCTCCCTGGCTTTAGCTCCAGGCACTCCCTGCCCCCTTCTCCCTGCCCCTGGCCAGACACCCTACTCCCAGCCTGCTTCTGCACCCTACCTTCCACCTAGACCTGGCACCCTCACCCCTTCTGTACCCCACCTCCCTCCCAGATCCTGCACCCCATCCCTATCCCACTCACTGGCAGCCCTGTCCCACGCACTGAACCCTTCATTTTTGTCCCCACCCCAGAGCCTAAGGGGTCCACAAAATCCACTAACTCCGGATCCATCTGGCCTATGGAAAGCCCTGAACCTCAGTCCTCCCCGTCCCTTCCCTTCCCTTCGCCCCGTGCAGCTGGAGCGCCAAAGCAGTGAGGTGTCTCAGCTGGGGGCCACATCAGTGAGGGCTGGGAGTTTTTGGAGGAGTTTTTTTGCTTCTCACTTGTGTGGTCCCCAACTGATTTTTCTGTGGGTCGGTGGCCCCCAACCCAAAAAAGGTTCCTCGTCCCGCCATAAGTAAAGAAAACATTGAAACCTTTTGTCTTGGACATAAATTCATATTTTATTTTATTTAAAATGAAGTTTGATAAACTAACACGAGAAAGTTAAAGCGCTTAATCTGTTTAATAATTTAAATTAAACCATTCTCCCTAACTGTAGCACTAGCAAAATGGCTTATGTGTAATTATGTAATTAACGGAGCGTGTCCATTAGCAACTGGTGGTCCGCGGAAAGGTTTACATTGAGCCAGGTGGTCCATAGGCCAAAAAGTTTGAGAACCACTCTCCTGACTGACTAATTTGTAGATTCCAAGGCCAGAAGAGACCATCCTCTGACCTCCTAGGTGGCCCAGGGCAGAGAACTGCCCCCAAATGATCCCTAGAGCAGATCCTTTAGAAATTGAACCTACCCATAAAGTTGACGCCTTTACCTTCAGGGAACGTTTATACTTAACAAGAAGATTGACACTCCAGGAGCTGATCTTCTAGCGTTCGATTTAGCGGGTCTAGTGTAGACCCGTAAATCGAATGCTGAGGGCAGACCCCATTGGCATCTGGCACTCCTCCTTCTGTGAGGAGTAAGGGAAGCCAACGGGAGTGTTTCCTGTCGGCCTCCTGCTGTGTGGATACTGCCACCGCTCGGCTTAGGGGAAGCCAAATTGCGTACCTTAAGCTGACCTTCCCGGTCTAGTGTAGCCTAGGCCTCAGTGTTTAAAACATTAAATCCTCCAGCCCCCCAACCATGTCTCCCCTCTCTCTCCTCCCTCAGCCCGAGAGTGATTGTGTTTTGACCAGCGCTAATGTGGGACACCCTGGAGACTGCCTCCTGCCCAACGGAAACCCGGCTCCCACAGACGAGCTACGTTCCTGCATGGCAGCTCTTCCGAATCATTCGGATCCCGCCAGTGGTGGCTTTTACCTTTAAGAGTGGACGCTTCTATTGGCCAAACCAGGATTAATCGCTAGATCACGTGGAGAAAAGGCTGTGCTTACGTTATGGAAAACAAGGAGCCATTTTTGTGTGTCGTCTTTCCTTTTATTGTCTTCATCGACCTCACATGAGTGATTGCGACAGACGGGTGAGCCAGAAGTGAGAAGGAACTTCCCATGGAGTTTGTTTTCCACGAGGATATTACCGATCTGAGTATTTACTCTTCCATCTACAACAGTCTAGTAGGGGAGGCAGCAGCTGTGGGAAGCCACTTTTAATTCTTCACAACCTCTCTGTTACGCATTTGTAAAAAAACAACCCCTTGAGCTATGTACACAGCATCTCATTGGTACAATTATGTCGGAATGGCTGAGTCGTTTGTGTTCTTTACTTCATCGGTGTTTCCAAATGTCAGGGCCTATCTGTGTTGCTATCATGTTTCCCTGGAAAGATTACAGGTGCGAAAAGGTGGAGAAGTCCAGCTACAAAGGCTTGGAAATATCTTCATTCAGCCTCACATCTTTCTTTTGTAGCGGTCTTTTAAATTGAATACAGAACTCGCGTTTTGCTGTAAAAAGCCCTACTTTTTAACCTCAGCAAAGGCTATGCTGTTGAAGATGTGGCATTGATATCACAAATCTTGCACTTTGATTAAAAGAGTTCTCTGTTGCACTAAACTAATTTTTAGTTCTACTGTTGGGTAAGATCGTTGCTGGTTTTTTGTTTTTAAAAACACGTTTTACCAGTCTCTAAAATGTAGGCCATGTTTGTTTCTGTCAGTGAGCTCGGAGGTTGAACAGTGCGGACATTGTTTTGGTGAAGCTTTCTGGTTTGCGACAGTTCGCTGACTTGGTGGAATGTGACTGTAGAGCAATGTGTGGAAAAGTAACTCCTCAGGTATTTGCGGTGGTCACTTTCTGACGTGCGTGACTGGTTTTCTTGTCAGCTGTGTCGTATGGAAACTTTAAGGAAATAACTGACCTGTCACCTCATGTTACCCAGGTCCGTTCACAGCCAGACTTCAACATTCATGAGAGACGTTATCGTGAGCTGATTCCACAGATTAGAGCTTTGGATATTGTAGTAAATATCACTGATTGTCGTTTTGTTGTCTTTTGTGTGATGTGCCCAGGTTAGTTAGTTCTCAGAGTACCTAGCGTTTATTCTGTCTGAAAGTGGCCCTAAACCACTAAGGCTATTCAGAGCCACAGATGCTCGTGTGTAGGTCCTTAACTATCCAAAATTAGGAGCAGACTGGCATATAAGCCATATGTTGCCTCTGTGCCTAAAATTATTGCCAATTATTAAGTAGAAGACTTGACGACTTCAGAGAAAGAGTCCGAGTACTGTACAGAGAAGTTTGCAGTATGATAAAGAAAATAAGTGTAATGATACTTAATTTTAAATACTTGACATAGTGATATTTTCCCACAAAAGAAATACAGCCCATGCATATGTATATAATATGAGCCGACAGATCTATTTTTATGCTACTCCAGCAGAGAAAAACAAAATCTTCCCGAGGTATTCAAGAAACGCCCTTTGGAACAAGAAAAACAGACTATTCAAAGGATCCGAAATTATGGCCCCCTCTTCTCAGAAAACTAACGGAAAAGAACATCCCTCCTGCGTGATCAGCCTTGAGTGTGCATTAACTTTGCATCCTTTTGTTTCAATAAACGGCTTTGGCTCTTAGCACTTCTGTGATTCTCTTCCTTGAGGTCTGCTCTTGTTGTTACTGGTTATAAATAACAACCGTGATGTGCAGCTCGCACTTCTTGTCCTAGTGTGTCATTATGGGCCCGATGCTATAGCCATTCTGCGTGTGAGAGGAGGGGTTGCTTTTTTTGTCCCCCCCCTTTACACCTCTAATGTAATTTTATCATTGACTTCTTTGGGAGCCGGGGAAATACCTGTGTGAGGGCGAAATGAGTCCTTTGGATTTGACTTGAAACATCAATCCCTGTAGTGCTAGATGCTGTTCAGACATGGAATGCGCTCCTGTAATGCCGACAGGTAAAACCGAACCTGGGACCTCAGGAGCGTAGTGCAGGAGCCTCTCCAGCTTGAGCTAAAAGCCAGCTGGCTCGCAGCTAAGTGTGTAGAGGAAACTCATTGTCTCTCTCTGTAAGTGCCACTTCATGGGGCCGTGACCACAGCCAGCAGGTGTGTGGGTTACATTTCCACAGACTAAGTAGACAAGAGGTGAGAGAGGACTGAGAAGGGATTGACCCTAGGTCCTAGAGCAGGTAAATGGACAGTTGGAAATAGAACCCTTATCTCCTGGTCCCCAGGCTCATGCCCTAGCTCAGGGGTGGCCAACCCACAGCTCACAAGCCGCATGCGGCTCTTCACCCCTGAAAGTGCGGCTCGCGAAGCCGCCCCATGCGCCCCTACAAATGGCCCCCGGTTCCCTGTGCTCACTGGGTGCAGGGGAGCCGTCCGGCATGGCAAAATAGCATTGGCAAGATGGTGTCGGCCGGCGGGAGCCTGCTGTGGCCAAAAAGTCTAGCCTGTGGTTTTTAAAGGGGCAGTGTCCTTTTTTTTTTCCCCCCCTCAACAATTCTGGTGCGGCTCTTCGCATTTTTTCCACCGCTGTTTCGGCTCTCTTCGTTTAATGGGTTGGCCGCCCTTGCCCTAGCTGCTAAGGCCATGCTGCTTCTGGAACTGCGGCTCACAAAATTGGTGTTCTGTGTGAGGCTGCCAAGTCATTGTAACTACTTCTGCCCCAGCCTCCACAGTGTTCAAATTATCTTTACCTTATTGCTGATTAAAACCTGAGGCCACATCTCCGCTTTGCCAGAGGATAGACGCTCTGGCGCTCAAACCTCCAGGGTTCGATTTAGCGGGTCTACTAAAATTGAATGCTGAGAACGTACCCATCGGCGCCAGTACTCCTCCCTGTCATGAGGAGTAAGGGAAGTCAACGGGAGCATTTCTCCTGTCAACCTCCCGTTGTGGGACCACCCCAGAAAATCGGTATAGGCTATGTCAACTCCAGCTGCACAATTGTCAAAACTGGAGTTGTGTATCTGGCATCGATTTTCTCCTCCGGTGTAGACCTCACCTGAGTTTCGGCAGCTCAGACTTCACAGGCAACCCTCCAATAATGAACTAGTCTATGTTCCCAGAGGAGGGAAAATAACAACATGTGACTGATTTTTTGTCTTTGAAAGCCAGCCTACAGTTGTGCACAGGGGTAATTAATGGCTGGAGCAAGTGGGTGGTTGCACACATCTAATTTACGAGTATTCGTCAGGAATTTTTTCCCCAAACCATTACTTTTGTTTTGCTCTCAACAACTTGTGTCTGGCTAAAACATCATCTTCTAAAACAGTGTCCAGTCTTGAAGACCGCAAGAGATGACCCCCTCACCCTCACCCCCAGTAGCTTGGGCGAGCGATTAATCATCTGTACTGTTTGGAAAGGCACGCCTTGTGTCTAGCTGACACGTGTGAGGCTTTGACTTCCACCCATTGGTTCTGGTTCTGCTTTTCTCCGTTGGCGTGAAGAGCCCTTTCATCTCCGGTGTTCTCCCCCCTGTGAAGATGCTTATATACCGGAATCAAGTCACTTCTTGGTCTTTTTCGAGGGCTGAATGTCCTAATGGTGTGAGGGGGGGAAAACAATTTTCTTTAATAGGCAGCATTTTTGTACACTAATAGGATTGTACAAAATTGAAAGACGGATTTTTCTCCCTCCATTCCGAGGCAGAAAGCTCTCCTCCTCTGTGTTAAATGCAAGGAATATGTTCCATGTTGTCTTTTGTGGTATGAAATTCTCAGTGTCCAGACAAGGACAGTGTTAAAGCTTTTATCGTCTCTAAACGGGAGTGTCAGAAAGAGTCTGTGTCTCGGGCGGCCTGCATTGCAAACAGGCAGTAATGCTTTCCTCCCAAGGGCAGCTAGAGTCTGGAATGCTATTGGATGGGCTGGTTTTAAGTCCAAAAGTGTTTAGTTGCAGGCTGTAAATGGCTTTTGTACGCTACAGCTGTAAACAATGCACTCTCCATTACCCAAATGCTTTGGAGACCTTGCGGAAGTCTGGCTCAAGATCTGAAGAGTCTGTGGGAACTTTCGGTGTAATTAGATTATGGGAACTTCAGCTAGTTGTGGGTGTCAGGTATGGCTTAGGAAGTTCCCTCCCCCCCCTCCCCAAAACGAAACTCCTGATTCAAGAGGAAACGTAATCACACTCCCTGTCAGTGAATGAATGCATTTTGCGCAGCTGAAAGAGAATGGAAAAGCCTTTTCAGAGAGGATTGGAGTGAGTCTAAAGCAGAGCCCGGTATTAGGGCAAGATCTTCCGTTGGAGCTCACCAGAGCTCCGTTGTCTTCGGTGTGACTGGCTCGTGCCAGAGGGTCTCTTTAGAACGACAGCGTAACTGGGGTTTGAAACTGAGGCTAGCGTCACAGAAATGCAAGTATCCAGCATGAAGGCACAGAATACCCAGCTGCTCTCCAGCTCGCCAAGTGTCTGTTAGCCCAGACCGCACCCTACATGGGTGGTATTAAAAGAGACGAACGCAAGTCCTGTGTTTGCTCGATTGTGGTAATTCTTCC
This sequence comes from Rafetus swinhoei, assembly GCA_019425775.1. Taxonomy (NCBI): domain Eukaryota; kingdom Metazoa; phylum Chordata; order Testudines; family Trionychidae; genus Rafetus; species Rafetus swinhoei. The sequence goes on along the minus strand of CM033439.1, from coordinate 75,940,587 downwards.
TGTTGACTTCAGTAAACATCACAAGTGGAGAGAAGGCTGTTTCCCGAGACCCATGACTGTCAGGTTTGCCTACCCTCAGGTCATCACAGAAAGCTGATGCAGTCTTAGGTCCGTGACTGGAAGAATGGTGGATTTGTTAGTCTCATCGGCAACATCTATGGTGCTATAAAACCCTGCAGCCACCCGGTGTCAGCTGACTTGGACTCGCAAGACTCAGGCTGCAGAGCTACAGAATTGCAGGGTAGACGTTCAGACCTGGGCTGGAGCCAGAACTCAGGAACTTGCCCCCTCACAAGGTCATTTAGCAAAAACAATAACACTTACCACCGGCCTGTTAACTGCAAGGGGGACACCTCAGCTGGTAGGAGCCATGTTAGCTGCAGTGAAGTCAGCTGGCCTGGCTCTCTTTGCCTTGGGTGATCGCTGATGTTAACTGTTGCTCTCCAAGGTGCTGGCCCCATATTGCCACACCCCTTTTCCCTGATGGTTGTCAGGGTTAGGGGTGTCCAGATTTCCCCAGAGAGCCAGGAATAGGCCCAATCGGCATTAAAGAGGATGGACTTTCGCCTCTCTCAATGTGCATATGGAAGTGCAATCCAAGGAGACTAAAGCTCCCAGCATGCACTGGCCTCAGGATGGAGAACTGCATGATGGGACATGTAGTCTTCATGGCCAGTCAAGCTGAGGGGTCCAAGCTTGAAGCGCTCAATAGGCTGTAGGCTGGCCATCTCTCTTACCATTGTTAATGTTGCAGCGTTGTGTCAATTGACCCGAATTTGGCCTACTAATTCTACCCTGCATCTCAGTGAGGCTCACCAGATTTTATGGGACTCCAAGTAACTGCAGGTTTTAGAGCATGTAGAAGCTTCAGTGAGAAAGCTGGTCTTAGCCTTACATGGAACAAAGACCGGGGCCTCGCTACAGTTGTAGCCTCGTAGGTGTGTCCTCTTGAAGTTCCTTCCAGCCTGACATCTACTCCATCCCCCCGCCTGTGATGGGGCCAGATGAACCTAGAGCATCCCTGCCAGGTGTTTGTCCAACCTGCTCTTCAAAACCTCCAGTTGTGGGAATTCCGCAGTCTTCCTTGGAAGCCTGGTCCAGAGCTCAACTGTCCTTACTGCTAGAAAGATATGAAGAAAAACTATCCTTGCTGCAGATTAAGCCCATTATTTCTTGACCTACCTTCGGTGGACTGGGAGAACAACTGATCACCGTTCTTTGTAATGCAGCCCTTAACACATGGGAAGACTGTTACCAAGTTTCCTCTTAAACTTTTTTCTCAAGACTAAGCATGACCGGTTTTGAAATCTTCGAGGTCGGGTTTTCTAACCCGTTCATTGTTGCTCTCCTCTGGGCTCTCTCTAGTTTACCAACATCTTCCCATAAGGGTGGTGCCAGAATTGGACCCAGCATTCCAGGTGAGGCTGAACCAGCACTGGGTAAAGGAGGACAGTTATCTTCTGTGTTGAATGTACAATACTCCTGGTAATACACCCTGGAATGAGATTAGCCATTTTAGCACCTCCGTCACGGTCCCGTGTGAGTCTGTTTCAGCAAAACCAACAAGGAGTCTGGTGGCACCTTAAAGACAAACAATTGTATGTGGGAGTAAGTATTAGTCTAGAAAATTGGTCAGCTAAAAATTCCTGATCTTCTTTCTCCAGACTGATTATTTTGCTCCCTTTTGTCATGTGTCCTTTTATCCATCTCCTTTCTCTCTAAGGTAACAATTTCAGTCTTTCCACTCTTCCAATGAGTTTTTTCTTGATGCTAATTCTAATAGCCCATCACTACGTGGCCCCCAGGTCTCTGATAGAGCTGACCTCTTCAAATTGATACATCACAGAACAGAAGTGGCCGGTATCCCAGTGAACTAAAGCTAAAATCAGCCTTCCCTCCCCCTTTGAGGTCTAATGAATAAAAGCCATCGTCTTTCCATCAGCCTGCAGTTGCCACACCGCTCCCCTCCCCTTCCCAGAAAGGAATCCCCAAGGAGTCTGGTGCGTACATAATTCATTCGCCAGCTGTGTGGGCAGAATGCCTGGCTGCTCGCTGTCCTGGAAGCCCTCCCGTCGCTGGGACGGACGCCCTGGCCTAACCTAGAAATGAGGGTTTGGTGAATTCTTGCCGTGGCGAGCTGTGATAGGAAAGAAATGGCCGTTGATCAGCTGGGTCAGCGAGAGCTTCCACCTAAGGTATTCGGAGAGGACAGCTCCTCTGCTGGGGTCACCGTGTCATCCCACCAGGGCCTGAAGCGGAGCCTGGGGCATGGAGGTGAATTCCCTCTGCCCCCAGAGATGTGGGTCTGTGTGCTGTCTGCATTGCAGGTGGAGTGCATGATCATCAGAGCCCTTCCCAAATGGCTTTTCTCCTGGAGCTGGCAGCACTGCAATGTTCCCCAGTGCCACAGTCCCCCCCGTACTCAGGAAGCACCCGAGAGCAGGATCAGTGCAGGTCTAAAGCGCCGGGTACTGGTGAAAAGATTTCCCCCTGGGAGAATAGTTAGCCTGGCTCAGGCCGCCATGGAAAGATCTTTTTCCATTGTTTCTAGACGTCTTGTCTGGGGTGGGTTTTCCCCAAGAACTCACGGAAACAGCAGTTACAAGGGACAGGGCGGAGAAACACTTATGCCTTATGTTTACTGCTCACCACATTCAAGGGGTCAGAGTGTGTGTGTGCGGGGGGCGGGGCCGGGCGGGGTGGTGGTACTGCCCCCATAATGCGCCTCTGTCACTTTTAGCTACCCCTGGCTCACCAGAGCGTGTGTAGCTTTCTGGGCTCCCTGGGCTGGGCTCTGTCTTGAACGTGGGGAAGGACAAGCTGTGGTTTTGCTCTGGCTCCGCCCACTTGTGGCACCCAAATGGGGCACCCCGCGCAGCAATTGGTGCAGAGCTGTGCCCCTCCCCCTGCTTTCGCACAGGAGCCTTGCACTAGTTCTCCGTGCTGAGGTTTACACGGTCCTCGCTGGCCACAGAGTTAACTCCTCATTGAGGTGAATGAGGGCCACTAGAAACTTTGCTACTGTTATGGGTTCGAAGTGCCAGCTACTCTCAAGCAAAGAGCCAACGAGGAGCTAGCTGAGACAGGTGCGTAAGTAGGAGAGCTCTCGGAGAGCCTGCCAGGGAGTGGTGGAATTGCTGGACCCGTGCTTGCTGGGTGCGGTTCCTCTCGTGCAAAGGGCTCGCACGGGAAGAAAGTTACCTCCTCCATGCACACCCCGGTGGAACTGCCACGTTGGCTGCCATTCACCCCCAGGCCAATGACAATGGGATGGGGTGAGCCTGGTGGTCAGAGCAGTCCTGCCATGCAGCTGACAGGGATGAAGTGCCCAGACACCACAGTGATGGCGCAGCGTAAGACCCTACCCAGGGCAGATGAGGTGAGAGTGGTGGGTGCTCTCGCTCATGAGGTGTAGGCTCTGCCGGAAGAACCCAGCAGGGAAGGGAGCAACTTGGCTATGAAGCAGCAACGCGGACACGGTCCTAGGGTCTGAACTGGAAGCCTAGGTTTGGGCTGAAACGTGGGCGCTTGGAAGGAGGGGGTGGGACCCAGGGGGCTATGGGAAAATGCTAGCAAGTGCATGGGAAATGTTGTGGAGCCAGGGCCCTGTCCTTCAGTCACCCTGGTGCTTGTGGGGGGCCTTTCAGCCCATGGGGGCCCTCAGAGCCTGCCAGGCACAGCCCAGCCCCTGTGGGGACAGGAGGAACAGAGCCCCAGGACTGTGCCTGTGCCTTAGGAATACCTCTAGCTCTAGTTCTGGTTACTCAATGCAGTTAGCACGTCCGGCCTCCGGCGGAGCTGTAGGGGGCACGTCTGTTCGGAGCTGGGCGCAGGGGGAAGGGTCAGGATCCTGCCCTCCCTGTTTCTAACTCTTCCGCCCCAGGCAGCGGCAAAAAGAAAGGCAGGCTGGGTCTCCATCCCCTCCTGCTGCCGCGAGGATGGAGCGAGCCTGGGGGCTGGGCTGGACGGGCTCCAACCCCCCGCCGGGCGAGGCAGGCGCTGCTGCCCAGTGAAGAGGAGGGACGCGCCGCTCCCCAGAGACAGGCAGCAGCTGCCGCCCACGGCAGCGAGCGAGACAGCGGGGGGAGGAGGGAGGTCTGGAAAAGCTCCGCCGGCACTTTGCCTACCCTGCAGCAGCGCCTCGTGCATTATAGATGGGCCTCCGAGGTGCAGGCTGCAGAGCAGGACGGAGCCTAGAATCCTACGAGGGGCAGGGACCCCGGGAGGCCCCCCAGGCCGGCCCCCTCCCCTCATGGCAGGACCCAGCGCCGTCTAGACCATCCCTGGCCGGTGTCTGGCCAACCTGCTCCTAAAAACCGTGCTCCTCCCAGCCGCGGTAGCATGGCAGCCGGGAGGGTGAGGGCAGACCGTGGTGAAATCTGCAGCAATCCTCTTCTGGCCTGAGCACTGAGCTTCCTTCCCCCCACCGCTCCCTGAGCCGGCTTGTCTCCATGATCCTGGGAAAAATGCTGCCGGGGCGCCTGGCCCTAACGCTGGCTCTGCCAGAGGCCCCTCGGCCTTCCTGTTGGCCGAGCAAACAGCCAGCCCGGGGCGGGGGGGAACTACCTTGTCCAGCAGTGCAGCAGAACGGCGGGGAAGAGCAGCCAGGGGAGATGACTGAGGAGGGACACACGGGGGGGGGGGGCAGACTGGCCACAGGACACCCCCCCCCAAGTGATGTGGCCTAGAGGATGAGCGGGGAGGTTTGGGGCCGCATTCATTGGCAGCGATGGAGTCTGCTCTGCTCACCCGGCTACGTCACTTTCCTTCCCGCTGGTGAGTGGGGGTCCTGCCACTTACCCCGAGTGGCCCAACCCCCCTGTAGAGGCCTGGCCCCCCCATTAGTTCCCCAGGCCCCCCAGAGACTCTGACCCCTTGCTCCTCCCATCCACAGCGTTTGTGGGGCATGTGCCCACCACCCATTGCCTGAGAGCACACGGGTAGCTGTTGGCTGGCTGGGGAGGGGAGCCGAGGGGGCCCCGCAAGCAGGCCGGTGGCTCCTCTTTGTGCTCTGCACTGGCTGCTGCAGCCCTTCCAGTCTCTCAGGAGGGCCCAGCCCAGCCCTCGGCTCCAGCCAGCAGCCCGGGGGGGGGTTTGCCAGGGCTGGGCCGCTGGGTCTGTTTGGGCCTGCAGCCCTCTGTGCGGGTGGGGGAGAGGAGGAAGCAAAGCAAAGCCGCCTGCTTTCCTCTCACCCCGGCTAACGAGGGGAGGCAGGAACCAGCCTCCTGGCACAATAGGAAACTTGGGGGGCAAATGGCACCTGCCCCCCCACCCTCTGGACAGCCACCGAGAAACGGAGGCTGAGACCCGCAGCCGGGCTGCTGGACGGAGCGTCAGAGGGTCCGAGATGGTCACTGCAACAGCCGGGCCTGGGGGGAGCGCTGGGAGGGAGCGTTGCCAACAGCTCACAGCTGCGTTTCTCCCCCTGCGACTAGCTGATCTGTGCGGCTGTCTCTTTACCCGGCCCAGGGCCGGCTCCCCGGGCGGCGGGAGAGTCGCAGGCCTGTTGTGCGGCTGGTGCGAGGTGGCTGTCCAGGCTGGCAGCTCTGGGGACTCCCTGCGTGAACGCTGCCCTGGGTAAGTGTGTTTGACAGACCGAAAAGCTCTTGAATAAACACGCGGCCGGGGCCAGCGAAACGCGCACTCCGGAGCTGTCAGAGCCGATCCCGCGGCCAGCTCTGCAAGGCCGCTGGTCTCGGCGGGAGGAGACCCTTCGCAGCCGTGAGGTAAGGAACCGAGCCCCAGGAACCATTGCTGAGAGGCACCTCAGGCTGGGTTAGGGAGGGTGCAGGTCGTCCATGGGGACCGGGGCGCCCAGGAGTGTGCGGGGAGGGACTGGTTGCCTCAGAGCAGGGATCCTCCATGCCTAGGCCATGCAGAAGGGCTGGGCCCCTGTGGCGTAACCCCTGTGACACCATCCCCCCCTTGCTGGGGCTCCAAGGAGGGCTCTCCAGGGTCTGTGTGGAGAGGGGGCTGGGATGTGCCTCCTCCCCCTGCCCCACGGCACAGGGACCCAGTTCCAATAGGAATACAGCCCCCAGCCGTGCCACAATCTGGACTGAGCCTCTCTGAGCTGGGGCTGTGGAGAGGGGCTGGGAGGAGGGTCAGGCCTAGTAGACCTGAAGCCAGGGACCTGCCCTGCTTCGCTTGTTCGGGAGGAAACGCCTCGTGCCCCTAAAGGAAGGCTTTGCAGGACCTTCCTGGACAACCTCATCTCCCCACCCCCGCCAGGGAGACTCGCCCGCAGCAGGGAGGTGATCTGGGCTGCTGGGGTCATCTGGCCGGGCGGGGCAGCTGTAGGAACCCACCTTAGCCCGGGCAACAGGCCGTTTCCGTAACAGACAACACGGGGCTGCCTGCTGGGCCGGCGGTAGCCTGACACGATGGCGTGCCTCCCTCATCGGGGGAGTGTCCAGCGGGGTGTTTGCTGGGCGTCAGAGCCTGGTGCCGCTCGGCCAGCCTGCCCGTGCAGACTCGCGAGGGACCCGGCAAGCTGGAAACTCAGTCCCTGTGGCTCTCGAGGAGAGCTGGGGGCAGCATTTTGGCCGGCCATTGGCAGCCTATTCCCTGAAATAGGAAAACCGTTTCCCTGGCAACTGGGATAGTACCTTCTACGCCCATCCGCTTGTTCCCTTTGAATGCCTGAGTCACCCCCGGGACGGTCAGAGTACGTGGCGCCGTCGAGGTTTCCAACTGCCGTCCGGTGTCCCCTTCAGCAATTTCAACGATCTAACCAACTGCCTTGGTTCGGGCTTGTTTTTGGTGTTGGAGTGGGTTGTTTCTGTTTCAGGAGGGACCGCTTTCCGGTTCCTACGCACGCCTCCTCTCACACACCCCCCGCTCCCGACTTCTGAAACGGTCTGTCTCCAGGGCCAGCCTTGAAAGGATTTCCACACGGCTGCTGTCAGCGGCTCTGTCAGTCGGTAATTCTGCAGGGCTCCCAAAAGACAGTGACATCCCCGGGCGTTTCCCTTTGTTTAGGGTGACGCGCCACATTTCCCAGGGGCATTTGCAAATCTCGCGGGCACCACTGTAACCAGTCAATCGAGAGAGACAGTCACTCAACCGCCTGGTGGCCCGGTGGTAACCGGAAAGCCCTTTGGGACTGGAAAATTGCCAGATGGTGGCTTTGTAACAGCTACAAGAGGGGACGGTTCCCATGGGTGCTGCCGCATGAATTGTATTTGCCTTCCACGTACGCTGGGTGTGCCGGGGAAAGATGGTCCTGTTTGTACATGCGGTCAGAGGCCCTGGGAAATAGCCGTATGTTTCACAGTGCGTACTGACATAGGCAGAACGATGGTTGCCGGGGATTAAACGCTCTCTGGGCAGCCACTCATCGTCACAACAATGTGATTTCTACACTAAAATGGGGGAGAGGCATAAAGTCTGCATGTGGGAATAGCAAACCAGCCATATTGCTCAGGCCTAATCAGGCCGGGAGGTTCACCACGTGCTCCTGGCTGAGACCCAGCCGGACAGACTCTGCAAGTGGGCAGCTGTCCTAGGAGCTGCTCGGAGCCCCTCCATCTCCCAGTCTCCCTGGATTTCTCTCCAGTCTGATGGGCTGTCGGGGCTTTGGGATCCGACCCTGACACCCCATTTGCTGCTAGGCGCTCTGTTATTTGTCTAATGAAAATGTAACCCACAGCCCTTCCTTGGGGGGGGGGGGGGAAGGAGAATCGGTTTAATGCACATTTTGCTTTCCCGACCACGAAAGTGAAGCAGGAGAAATCTTTTGACACACTGAAAGTGACTCCAGGGACCGGGAATGCTCCTCTCATCAGCGTAGTGTTGAGACTCCGCATTGTAAGGGCAGGGTTGTACGCTGTGACAGTTGCAGTACCCCCCGGCGTTCAGTCACAGAGAAATCGTTCTTTATTCAGCGCATGTTATGGGATGCGACTGGCGCACAGCTTGTCTGCCTGCGTTGGAGCGTGGCTCCGTTACCCAATGCACAGGGTGCAGAGTCAACTTACCGTCCCAAAAACACTAGGCAGGGGAACACAACTTTGTTCCCTCCCCCCGGCCCACTCTCTTCTGTTCCTTAAGGCTCAAATAAGCTGTTGGGTTCATTATTCTCTTCAGATTTCCTCATCGATGCAGCTAGCCGCCTGTCTGGAGCAGCGACAGGGCAAGACTTGCGTTATTGTTCTCCAGAGCTTTCTGGAAAGCAGAAGTAGACCGAAAGACTGCGGAGGGGAAGGCACGCACATGGGTGGCCTGCAAAGGGAGAAGAAAAGGTGAGACCATCTCTTGGGGAGGGACGGGGGGCGGTTGGTACACAAATAAGGCCAGATTTTTTTTTTAAAAGTTGAAGGAGAAGTGATTCTACTTTTGTACGTTGCTGCTGGTCTCTGCCAATTCCCTCAACACCCTCGGTGCATTGCATCCGGCTCCATGGTCTTCCACACGTCCAGCTTCTCTGCATAGTCCGTACCCTGCTCTTTCACCACCGAGGGCTGCCCGCCTCCTCCCCACACTGAGCTGCCCAGCGCGGCAGGCTGGGCCACTGCCCTCGTCTGTGAAGACAGAGGCCAAAAAAAGCATGGAGTTCTTCAGCTTTTCCCACCTCATCTGTCCATTCGGGAAGGGTCCCCCACTTTCCCGGACCTTGTAGCTAACCTTCCTCTAGCAACCCTTTTCTCTAGAGCAGCCCTGACCCCAATGTCCATTCTACTGCGTGTTCCACCACCGTACGGCACAGAGACGCTTTTGCTGAAGACCTTACAGTGGAAACAGGCAAAAGGAGCGGGGTGGTTTGCTCCAGGTCACCAGTAAAATCCAGTTGCCCCCAGTCTCAGGCCAGTTCCTCACCCATCAACCTCCATGAAACAGTCAAGACGTGGGTGGGTTTCTGGCTTGTGTTTGTAGGGCCCCGCCCCTCAAGGTCCTCCCAAATCAGCTCGCGCTTGCTTCAGCGTTGATGACTGCCCATGTCACCTTGCGGGCAGTGCTTAGCAACTTGCCGAAGTGATCTCTTAGGGCAGTGGTTCCCAAACTTTTCGGCATCACGCCCCCTTTCTGATTTTTGAGAAACCCTCACGCCACACCCCACACCCCCATAGCGTCAAAACTTGTTGAGCAAAAAAAAAAAGGGGAACCGACCAGGGCCGAAAAACAAAAATAGCAGCAAAACTTAGGGGGAGGAATTGACCGGGGGATGGCTGGGTCGCCTCGCCCCCGGAATTTCTTCATGCCCCCCAGTTTGGGAACCCATGTCTTAGGGCTTAGCGTCAATGGAGAAACTCCCAGTCACTGCAATGGTGCTGGGATTGAAAACCCTCGAGTCCAGAAACCTACTTCTGTGGCACTGACCTCTGGCTTGACGAGGCCACGTGCTTCTGCAAACACTAGCACAGTGCCACGTGTCCCCCAGGAGCAGCCGTGGAGTCTGCATCTGCACACCCCACGAGGAGTCCGGGGGCACCAGAGAGACTGACCGATTTATTAGGGCATCAGCTTTCGTGGGTAAAACCCACTTCATCAGATGCAGCTGACGAAGGGACAAGGGGAAAAACATCACGATTCAGAGAGCACTGAGAAGATGTCTTAAGAGAAGGGGACAGTTCCTGCCCCAAAGAGCAGGGACTGTCTACTTCAGAAACAAACAGTCTATCGAAGCAAATTCACGGTGTCAACTTTAGCAAAGCTTTTGATACGGTCTCCCAAAATATTCTCGTCAGCAGGTTAAGGGAGTATGGATTGGATAAATGGACTGTAAGATGGATAGAAAGCTGGCTAGACTGTCGGACCCAACGTGTAGTGATCAACGGCTCGATGTCAGGTTGGCGGTCAGTTTCTAGCAGAGTGTCCCAAGGATCAGTTCTGGGCCGGTTTTATTCAACATCTTTATTACTGATCTGGATGAGGGGATGGATTGCACCCTCAGCAAGTTTGCGGATGACACTAAGCTAGGGGGAGGAGAGGTAGATACGCTGGAGGGCAGGGACAGGGTCCAGAGTGCCCTAGACAGATTAAAGGATTGGGCCAGAAGAAAGCTGATGAGGTTCAACAAGGACAAGTGCAGAGTCCTGCACCGGGGACAGAAGAATCCCAAGCATTGGTACAGGCTGGGGACCGAATGGCTAAGTAGCAGTTCTGCAGAAAAGGACCTGGGGGTTACAGTGGATGAGAAGCTGGAGATGAGTCAACAGTGTGCTCTTGTAGCCAAGAAGGCTAATGGCATATTAGGGTGCATTAGGAGGAGCATTGCCAGCAGATCCAGAGAAGTGATTATTCCCCTTTATTTGGCTCTGGTGAGGCCACATCTGGAGTATTGTGTCCAGTTCTGGGCCCCCCCACTATAGAAAGGATGTGGATGCATTGGAGAGGGTCCAGCGGAGGGTGACCAAAATGATGAGGGGGCTGGAGCACATGACATAAGAGGAGAGGCAGAGGGAGTTGGGTTTGTTTAGTCTGCAGAAGAGAAGAGTGAGGGGGGATTTGAGAGCAGCCTTCAACTTCCTGAAGGGAGGTTCCAAAGAGGCTGGAGAGAGGCTGTTCTCAGTAGTGATGTATGGCCGAACAAGGAGCAATGGTCTCAAGTTGCAGTGGGGGAGGTCTAGTTGGATATTAAGAAAAACTATTTCCCTAGGAGGGTGGGGAAGCACTGGGATGGGTTCCCTAGGGAGGTGGTGGAATCTCCATCCCTGGAGGTTTTTAAGTCTCTTGACAAAGCCCTGGCTGGGTTGATTTAGTTGGGGTGGGTCCTGCCTTGGGCAGGGGGCTGGACTTGATGACTCCTGAGGTCTCTGCCCGCCCTAGGATTCTATGGTTCTATGGTTCTATGGCTTTCATCTCGGAGGGCCTGACTCTGAGCACCTCCTTAAAGTTGCCATGTGCCTTTAGTTCCCACTCACTTCACAGAGTTGTGGGTGGCCCCTCAGTTGCGGGAAACACTCCCCAGCTCAGGGGCCATGTGATCGTATCAAGCCGTAGCTACAGTGTCCCCAGTGGTCCATCGCTAGCAGGGTGGGAGCGCTTATGCCGGGGGGAAGGTAGCAGCTGTTGGTGTTGGTCACCACATCACATAGCTGGATCGGAGCAGGCTCCTGGGCATGCTTCAGAACCGACTTTCCCAGAGATGTTCCATCGAACTTGTACACTCGCTACTTCGGCTTTCCATCAAAAGCATTCGCCGCGTGACAAAGAAGAGCTGTGGCCTCCAGCAAGAGAGAAATGTCTGTCTCCTGCCGATTTCAAGAGGCTAAAAGTAGCACACTCTGTTGCCAGGCGTTTGCCGTCCACTCTGGGTCTTGGAAATTCTCAGGATGTTGACGAGTCATTTTAAGCATGTAGCTTTGTGATTCCCCTCAGGAATAATATTATGCATTATACATCACCTTCAGCCAGTCAGAAAGCTCCAGAAAGGGATTGTATTTGCCTGGACAAAAATGCAAGGTTCTTTGTACAGCTGACATCTCCCTGGATTGTCATGTTTCTTTACAGTCTGATCCTTGTTTAAACTTGTATTTTTTTAAAATCTGCATCCATCTTACCTCTGCAGAGGGGAACTAGGGACGAGGTGACAAATATCTCCACTCCAAGAGCACATAGGAAGTGTCTGAAGAGAGCTGCACGCAGCTGGTCTATCCAGAAATTATCCCCCTGTGACAGATTCATTATCTGCGTGAGAAAGCAGGAGTGGTAGGGGCCTAACCGTATTCACAGCTGTAAACAATGGCAATCCAAAGAGCTTTCTCCTTGTTTGCATAAGTAAACTGGCTAACATGTCACAATCGGCCCCATTTAGTGAGCGAGAGCCGGGCATGGTCTGTTTATCTAAAATACACATTAGACAAATGGCCGGCGGAGGCAATTACAAACTGGAGGTTTTTCTTTCTGATAAATTCTGGCAGAAGGGTGGTTGGATTTTTTTTAAATGAATTCCTAACACGGGGCGCTGTTGATGAGTGGGGAAAATGCGCCTTTGTTCAAGGGCGAACGGAAAGGAAAGAGTAGCTGATGCTTTAGCACCACGCCCTGTTGTCAGGAATAATCTAGCCTGTGCCCGATTCATGCCGCCTTTCATTCACTTTGTGCACCGGGGTTTTTGGAGAGAATGGAGCAAGAAAAGGGAGATGGACTCTTACTGCAATACGATGCTGCTAGAGCATCGTGTATGTATGAATAGGACCCTACCAAATTCACGGCCATGAAGGCCGCATCACAGACCGTGAAATCTGGTCCCCCTCCCTGAAATCTGGTGGTGTGTGTGCTTTTACCCAATACTATACAGATTTAATGGGGGAGACCAGTATTTTTCAAAATGGGGGTACTTCCCCAAAAGAGAGGTGTGTGTGTGGGGGGCGGTTACAGATTACTTCCAGGAGGTTGTGATATTGCCATCCTTACTTCTGTGCTGCCTTCAGGGCCGGAGAGTGGAGATACATGCTCAGCCTCCTCAGGACAACAGCTGAGCTCCTACCAGAGCCAGGAGGCTGGAGTTCCACCAAAATTTGGGAGCCACAGGGAAGGAGTTGGGGACCAGCCACATCCCACACCCATGGCTCCATGGCTAGCCCGCAATGCGTGTCGCCTGGTCAGCAGGAGCTCAGTCACAAAGGTTAGGGCCTATGCGCCAACCTGGATATTAACACTCAGTGGAGCTGGTAAAATGGCACCTTGCCAAGCAGACGTTGCACAAAAGACATTGTAATTATATCGTGGTGGTAAATACGGGGTGCCAGTGCGTTGCTTTGGGGTGCAGAGAGTCATGCTCACTCTTGCGGGAAATCTCACCAAGGGATTCCCGCAGAGTTCTACCACGGGGCTGTCTCGGTCGCAGGAACTGTGGCCCCGACCCTCGCAAACTGCTATGTCCCATGGGCTCGTGAGGAGGTCACTGGAACAGTCACAGTGGCCTTCTGGCTTCTCTAATTTGGCCTGGGGAAGGGCTGGCCCAGGTAGCAGCCCAAGATGAGGGAGCGACAGGCGTAAAGGCCATTGCTTTCGTGGCTCTGTGTGGCATTCGCTCCCGGAGAAGGAATGCGTGGAGGAGGCCAAGAACGGAGCAGTGAGGGGTGCACAATCCAGCCTTCGGTAGGGTTGCCGTAGCGCTCACCAGGCAAGCAGGTAAGTCCCTCTGGCCCCTTTTTGACCTAAGTGGCTAGCCAGAAATCCAGCCTCCTAGCGTGCTGCAGTGAGGAAGTGAGATGGGCGTCAGGCCTGCTGGGGCTGCATATTCCTTGCAAATAAACGAGACTGCAACGTCCCGTTTCTCTGACCACGGTCGGAATGAACCAGCCATTTGCTGGCTGCTCCAACCTCGGCTGCCAGGCCACTCTGTGCCCCTCTCCTAGCTTCATCTCGGGGCCACGTCGCTGGGCTTCCAGGCACTGTCTGCTTGGCTTTCTCTCTCTGCCTGCCTCCGCCCCGAATCCGGCTGCCTCTCCATCGCCCCGAATTCATCTGGGCAGACAACACCCGGTGGAACCTTCCTCCCAGGCAGGGCTAATTTGGGGCTGGGCTGCCACATGCCGCTGGCTTAGGGGAGGGCTTGTGATTAATTTATCCTAAAGTGGGGGTTAGGCTGGTAACGTTATGTAGGTTGGGCTACAGAGGGAAAGCGAGACAGTCGGGGGGGGGGTGAAGCTGCCAGATGTTAGTACATTGTCTGGGCGAAACAAACAAACTCTGTTGCTGAAGCTGTAGGAGGAGAGATGGGCGGGCAGGCTGCGAATGGAGAGAGATTTGTTTTACAGGGCCCCGGGCTGGAGGGTTCGTTTCACTGGGGTGCGTTGCTATTGATTTTTGGCCCTTTCCCCTTGAAATCCCTGGGAAGGAGCTCAGCAGCCCGGGCTGACTTCTCTCTGGGCTGTACCTACTGCGCTCCGCTGGGCTGGGCTCCAAACGTGAGTGATTCTGCGACACAGGCAGGAGCAGGGAGGGTCGGGGCGTCTCCTCCGCATTCAGCTACATCAGCCGTGAGTCCCCCCTGCGGCTCCTGGAGAGCCAGTGTCCGCTCTGGAGCCGATCGGACCGCACTGAGGGTACAGCGGCTGGCCCAGGCCTTCTGCCTCCGGCTCGCAGGACTGGGGTCTGGTTTGATTGCAGTGTTGACGTTCAGGAGTGGGCTGCAGGCTGAGCTGGAAGCCCCTGCAAGATGGGGGGCTCCCAAAGCCTGGCTGCATTCCCCACCCACATGTTCACGCTGCTGTTAACCAGCTGCTTCGCCGGAGCCCTCTGGTGCAGGCCGGCCGGGGGAGTTTTGCTGCCGTGCAGACACACCCAGAGGGGCAGGAGTTCCCAGATCATTCCCAGGGTGGACACCCCGGAGCCTTTCTTCGCTTCCTCTGCGAGCTGCGACATGCTGAGCGATCCCTGTGCTCGGAGTGTTATTAGTAGGGGCCAGGGCCTGATCCACTCCTGCCGCATCGCATCCGTGGTACTGGGCGTCCTCCTGTGTCTCAGGAGCTAGACGCTCACCACGTGGCTTAGCCATCTCCCGGGGCACTTCCCTCCTGGGGTGGGCTGGATAATTGCTCCCTCGGGGGCTGCAGGGCAGGGGCTCACCCCGCCGAAGACATCTGCCAAGCAGTCATCCACTCCCACCGTGCGTCCGGCCGACTCGGCTCTTCGGGCAGGCCTGTGAATCAAACACGGCGTCCATCAACCAGGGGGGCTGGTCCTCCGCAGCTTTGTTCATGGAAATCAATTAAATGAATTATGGCTGGGTCCCGCCAGGCTAGGACCAATCGTAGTCATTGTCAATAGCAGGTGGACACCCTGAGGCCTGCACAGAGCAATAAAAGAATGGATGGGGTCTCCATTCACTCCAGCCAACTTACCAGGGGCCCCAATAGAGACCCCAAACCTAGACCCCCAGGAAAGCAGCCCCAGAGTCTGTGAGGTGCATGAAATTCTAGGGAGCGAGGGACTGTTGATGGTACCAATATGGGTCCACTCGCAGGGGCTGGGTCTCCTGATGTGCGTGGAGCCAGTGTAACGTTCCGAGGAGGAACAGGAATGGTGTCCCTCGGCTGCTGTAGCTCTCTCTGTGATATAACCTAGAGATCAGCACCTTGCGGGCACTAGCTACTTGGGTCCCCTGTAGCCTCTTCCAGCCCCTGAACAATCCCAGTTTCTAAAGACTCTCCCTCTTCTCCATTGGGGCGACACCCCAGAGGAGAGGCTGTCTCCTCCCCCTTTGCTCTGCTCACCTCCTCCTTTGCATCACTAGCTACCTCCTCTGAGACAGCCCCTAACGTCACCTCCTGCCATGTCACCCTAGGGCTTCCTGTCCCTTCCCACAGATCACTGACAGCTGCTGACCTCTCCCTCCCGCTGTGGCACCTAAGGTATTGCATCAGCCTCAACTAATGCTCTTGCCTTCCTTCTAGTACTCGGACCTGCCTGATGCTCTATTTCTACCAGCTCCACCATAGCAACAGAAACAGAAAGTGATCCTTCTCCCTCCTGTAACTTGTCTCCTGTCTTTCTCACCGTCTGTCTCTCCTTCTCCACTCCTGTGCTTGCTCTTTCTTTCAAGGAGCTTTGTACAACAGGCCCCCTCCATCCCTGTTGCAAATCTTAACTTTCTCCAGCTCCATTGCGAACACTTTCCGACAGCCGACCACGGTCTGATTTACACCCGTCCAGCGATATCAGGTGGGCAGCCGCTTCCTCTTGCCAACAGTGTGTTTCCCCTTCCATTTCCTGTATCCGATACCTGCCCCGTTCTAACTTTTTCTCTAACTCCTTAGGAGAAAGACTGATCGCTCCTCTGACGCCACAGTCAACCGATGTGTTAACTCCCAAATAGTCTGATCTGTCTCCTCCAACGTCTGCTGGGCTTTTCTGAGTCGCTCTAATTTCTTGTTCTGTTTCCTCCCTCGTGCACTGCAAGCCGCAAGCAGACATTCAACGGCTGTTCCTTTCACCAACTTAGCCGTCCGTTTCTTCTGCTCGGTGTCTACCTCAAACCTCTCATTGACAAAGGTTTCGATGCTCAGATACAATCTCGCTGTCTCTTCGTTGTACTAAACCTCCTCCATGTTCCTGAAGGTAAGTTCTGGCTAAGTTTTCTAAAGCCAAGCTGCAGGCAACTCCTACAGATTCTAATCTTGCCCTGGTGCTACTCATCTTAACAGGTCAACTAGAACTCACTTCAAAATGAAAACCTGGCTATTGGCCAGCCTAGATAATAAACTGTCTGAGCGCTACACTTCTCTTGGCCTCTCAGACCTAGGAGTCCCTTCACAGAAACAAACGGGAAATAACACCCAAACGGAGGGGACTAAACAACTTGAACCCTACCCGTTCTGAGATATAGGGCCTTTCTGGCAGCTCAAAGCCTTTCAGCTGGCTTATGTAAACATATTTGTCAGCTTCTCTTGCTGCCATGAGGGCAGGTCACTGAACTCTGTGCTGCTGCGTGTCTTCTTGGTACCATGTAACTTTAGCCCTTTAATAACATACCCCCTGATGTGTGTATCACTTCAAATAATACTATTACTGCTCTTTCTCCATCTTGCAAGATTAAACTACAGACCTCTGGCCAGGAAAGAAAAAAAACCTCTTCAGTCAAACCACAGTTCAAAACAGGAAACTAAAACCACTGCTAAGAAGCAGCCACAGGAAATAAAGATTTCAGTGCTCTGAGACTGTCAGCTAAGAGACCAAGTCAGACATAGCCTTGGCTCTCTAACTCTGATTCTTTCACTTTTGCATCAGGTGAGATTCTGAAGGGTCTAAAATGCTTGGAATCTCCAGCCATTCCTGTCACATGCTCCTGGCATCTCCTGGCTGGCTCGCCAGTCTGTAGCCTGATTTAAAGATGGCAATATTATTAATTTGGATAGTTTGGGTTATAGGCTTGCCAGTTGGACTAATCAGAAGATAACAAGGTTCTTGTCCCAGAATCAGACTGCACAGAATATATCAAGGACCTTCGGGGGCATGACAGGATGTTCACACTGAGACAAAATACATGAAATTGACATTAAATAGCAATTTGAATAGTAAAGCAAAGCAGGGTTACAAATGCGGTATTATTAGTCTAAGATGCACATGAGATTATTTTTGATAAGCAGCGGTTAATATACTCACACCCAATCTTGATAACGAGACGACCATGAGAAGGACCATTTGTCCTGGTACCATGGTTTCTCCTGGAGGAGATGTTCTCAGGATTGTGACGTTGTTGTAGTTGGTTCCACTCTTTGGTTTTGAGTTGGATGGACGTCAGCAGGCTTTTGGAGAGTGGCTTGGGGTTTCTTGCATCTCTCCAGGTGGGATTCCTGATTTTTTCCTTTTCTTTCTCCTGGAGAAGCTGAGATGCAAGAGATGGTTTCTTAGTTTTTCAGAAGCCCATCTGTGGACTGATTGAGCATATTTGGAGTTGTATGCAGTGGTCAAAGGGTATTAGATGGTGAGTCCTTTGACAATGATGTTTTGTAATAATAAACATATAACACAGAGATGGCATTTCCTTGTGGTATTGTTGGATGTAGTCTAATATGCTGATGCTGAGTTCATCCATGAGAACTATGTTTGCATTATTATTAGCATTGCTACTTGTTTTAGAAAGAACAGTCTGATTCTGCTGGTATGAAAAGGAGCTGAAAGGCTCCCCTAGAGCACACAACCCTTCCTGACTTGATTTAAGGATGACTTTGAAGAACTGGGGCAATTAAACAGCTCCGCCCATCTTTCTTATGGCAGTGGCCTCGGGACGCCTTAAGCAGTCTAGCGCTAAGAAGCCAGCACTTTTTCCCTTTTGAAAGAAGGGAATGCCACTAGCTGTTCATGGCATCTGGCTCTGATTCAGTGTGACAGCTGAGTGCTTTAAACATTCTCTCTGGTCGTCAATTACAGGCAAAATGTCTGCTTTCATCTTCCTCCCTCCCCCTCCAGCGATGGCTGAGACAGCGTTGCACTTGGCTGGCGGCATTGTGTTCAGTATCAGTTCTCAGGAGCATCTGATCCGGCTGGAAAGGACTCTTAGCACCAGCTGAAGCAAATGAAGTGTTCTTGAAAGGCTCCGTCCCGGGGCCGTTCTTTCATCAGCCCAGCCTCCACCAGGCCCCCCCTTCCCTCGTAGGATGGAGCAACAGGGAAGATTAAGGGATATTTAGGTTCCACACCCAGCAATGATGGGTGGAATCCTTCAATGTGGACTTCCTTTGTGGGACATGAGGAGTTAGTCTGGGAGCAGCTCGTCATGTGGACAGAAGAGGGCAGAGTTTTGTGAAGGTGCATTGGTCCAACTTAACTTGCCTTCAGCTTCACACGTTGTGAATGAAGAAGTGCAAATGGACCTGCCCAAGGCAGAGCCCTGCACCCGCACGGAATGCTCTCTCTCTAAATAGGGGTACATAGTTCACTAAAGTGCCAGTAGATGGGGCTGAAGAATGTGCAGCATAGTTCTTGAGCAGTGGCCCCTCTCATCTTTTCCATCCATGTGTGGAATAATTTGATGTGCACTGAGGCATGTGCAAATGTGCACCACTGGTAGAAACAAAAAATGTGCAGTAGGCGTTTTGCTAATCAGCTGGACGGCATTGGAATCGGTCTCCTGAGTGGCTGCCCAAGCGCCCAGCATACAGGGAACACTGAGGAGTTTTGCTGAACTGATGCAACTTGCAGTGTGGCACTGTGAATGCCTTCCCGTGGTGTTAGAAGTGACAGAGTCTTTACTACTGCTTTCATTCCTCATTGTGGCTGACCAGAGGTACAGAGTCACCCCAGCAATGGCTGTGAGCAGCACCCCACTCCCTGCTGGGGTGTTACATTCTGTGGGCTAGTGGGGCCTTTTGCCTGTTTGGGGGTTTGTTTAGTCTGCAGAAGAGAAGAGTGAGGGGGGATTTGATAGCAGCCTGCAACTTCCTGAAGGGAGGTTCCAAAGAGGATGGAGAGAGGCTGTTCACAGTAGTAATGGATGGCAGAACAAGGAGCAATGGGCTCAAGTTGCAGCGGGGGAGGTCTAGTTGGATATTAGGAAAAACTATTTCCCTAGGAGGGTGGGGAAGCACTGGGCTGGGTTCCCTAGGGAGGTGGTGGAGTCTCCATCCCTAGAGGTGTTTAAGTCTCAGCTTGACAAAGCCCTGGCTGGGTTGATTTAGTTGGGATTGGTCCTGCCTTGGGCAGGGGCCTGGACTTGATGACTCCTGAGGACTCTTCCAGCTCTATGAGTCTATGATCCCCCAGCCATATCCTTAACCTCTCTGGGTTAGCATGCCCCAAAGCAGAATGCCCACGCTAAGCTCCCCGTTCCCAGTAAGGCTGACGAACTTTTCCTGGTGGCCGGTCAGGATCAGGTCGGTCGGGGACGTCAGCTCCTGCGTGATACAACTGACAAGCTGTTGCGGTCTGGCAGCTCTGATCTGGGGCTGTCTCGGTGTTGGCGCCAGAAAGCCTCCTTCTGGATCCCAGTTTATATAGTGACGCTTGAGTCGTGCTTTGCTACACCGTACCCACTTACTGTACCGACGTAGAACAAAATCATCCTTTGTCCAGCCTTAGCACACGGTGACTCCATTCTTCACCCATCACCTATGCGGAATGAAAGCTAAATTCTGTTGGTGACATTTTGCAATCAGAGAAGCAGACAGAGACCTTCCCGATAAACAACAGAGAAGGAGGGACCATTGAAACAATACAGAAGTACGGGTTTCTTAATCACAGCTGTTGCTATGTGATTCCTTGCCGGAATCCGTTCAGATCGGTTTTTTCGTCTGGCGAAGGGGGGCTCTCTTAGGAAAGGGTTTTGCAGCTTGGCATGGCGTTGTTTTAATGTACTGTAGCTGGAATGTGCGGATGGGTCTTTCTTACGTGGCTGGTGGCTGCAGCTCTCCCAACCTGGCTGCAGAAAAAGGCGTCAGACCTTCCATCTTAGTTAAAATGGAATCAGTGCAGCCCCTTGCAGTATGGGTGCAGCGAACGGGTCAAATGTGGCACGGTGGCACCACCCCTGGTCACCTGGGGTGAGGCGGGTGGCACGGTCTTTTAGAAGCGTGCCACAGCTGTGGCTGAAACCACCAGTGAGATTCTGGCTTATCTTGCACCTCTGTGCTTGTTAACATGAATATTTACCTAGCGGCGTTTCCCCTGCTACCATTTGGGAACTCAGAGGCAAGACATAGATTATTTATTAAAGATGTGTAACAAATTATCTTCCTGCTTCTCTAGCGGCGGTCTCCATTCACAACACTCAAGGCACTTTGTAGAAGTACTATTCTTGTGTAGGCTTCTAGAATTAATTTTTTTATAGCTGACATCTCTATTGATGTTTATTTTCAGCATTTTTTTCTAGAATCAATTTAAATTTTCACAGTTGCATGAAAACATGGGGGGGGGGGGGGAGAACCAGGCAATTGTGTATTAGCAGTAGAAACTGAGATTCAAGAAGTTAACACTTTATAAGCCATGAAATCAACACATTGTCAACATTTCATTTCAGGGAATACAAAGTAAATATCCTTAAATAAACAAATCAGATCTGTTCTTATTATTCATTTTGTGATCTATTTGTAATAAGCCTAATTCAAACATCTAAACAGCTGGATTTATAATAACTTCTCAAGCTACATTTCTTTTGTACTTTGTCTGTAAATTTCAATTAATAGCGATGGAAATATTTCTTTTGTCAGTTTGCATGTGTCCAGTGAAATTGACCTTCACTGGCAAAAATCTAACTCTTTCAAGCTGGCTGTTATGTTAGCGCTTCCCCAAGTTTATTTCTCCCCTTCTGCCTGTGCTGAACAGATTTCCGTTCTGGGGGAAGAAAAGCAAACTTGCGGTTGAAAATTGGAGTTTGATTTGGGAGTAGCGCCAATGCGTGCATTTGTTTTGGTGGAAGGATGGATGACAAGCATTGAAGAGAAGTCAGAAATTCACCTGTTATTGTGTGAACCAATGCACACAGGCAGGTCAGGTTTATTTCATGCCAGAACCTATCCACAGCCATCCCATGAATTAAGACTTGGGACACACATGGAATGTAAATGTAAGGCACTCTGGTGAATACACCATTTCTCCAAACTGGCACTGACACCTTCTGGAAAAAAGAAGCAATTACAATTTGGTCTTATTTGGGGCATTTTATAAGAAAAACAGACTAAAAATAGAATAGTGATAGAAATGTAGCCGTGTTAGACTAAAAATAATTACCCTTTCCGCTTTTCATCACACTCTTCAGATCTTCTCTTGTCCATCCCTAGACCACCGTGTGAAGTACTATAGCATAGCTTGATTTTTATCACAAGTCTAATATTTGCTGAGGTTTTTTAGCATCCCTCTCTTGGAATCATATGACTGTGGGAAAATCTCACCTTTCATTTAAAAAAAAAGCATCTTGCCCTAATGATTGGGGAGAAAAGCTTGAAGATGTGCAAAGTTCAAAAGGCAAATCCAAAGAACCGACCCTTATTATTTTTGTTTAAAAAAAAAAAATCTCATGATTGTTCATAGATTCCAAGGTTGGAAGTGACCACTGTCATCTGATTGTGTGCACAACACAGGTCTGAGAACGTCCCCAAAATAATCCCTAGAGCATGGTATTCTAGAGACACAAAGGTTATAAGCTGTTAGCAATAGAGAATCCACCCTCACTCTTGATGAATTGTTCCAATGGAGAATTACTCTCACTGGCAAACGTTTACATCTTGTTACCTTTCTGAATTTGTCAAGCTTCAATGTCCAGACATTGGATTAGGGTTCCAGACATTGGGCCCTAAAAGGGTGTTACAAGGAGGAGGAAGAAAAAATATTCTCCTTAATGTCTGCTGATAGGACAGAAAGCAACGGGCTTAAATTGCAGCAAGGGATGTTTAGGCTGGACATTAGGAAAAACTTCTTCACTGTTAGGGTGGTTAAAGGCTGGAATAAATTGCCTGGGGAGGTTGTGGAATCTCCATCTCTGGAGCTATTTAAGAGTAGGTTGGATAGACGTCTATCAGGGATGATCTGCATGGTGCTTGGTCCTGCCGTGAGGGCAGGGGACTGGACTTGATGACCTCTCGAGGTCCCTTCCAGTTCTAGTTTGCGTGAAATCTTTCTCTGCCAGACCAAAGAGCATAATATCAAACATTTGTTTCCCAGAGAGTTGCTTATTGTTTGTAATCAAGTCATCCCTCAAGTTTTTCTTCCTTAAACTAAGCAGATTCCAGAAGCTCAATCTACCAATAATGCAGGTTTTTGAATCCTTTAATCACTCTTGTGGCTCTTCTCTGAACCTTCTCCAATTTATCAACATGCTGGGGGGGGAGGAGGTGGAGTCCATGGGTCGATGTAGCCGCAGAAACAAAAGAGATTGTAGTGGCATTTATCTGAGAGATTGAGCACTGCGGGGGCAGGGAATGGGTTTTGGTTTGGGAAATTAGCACCTGCCCCGCTCGATACACTACTGAAATGTTGAGTGCTGGTTGGCCGGCATGTAAAATGCCACTATTACCCATCAGGCAGCAGAATTTAAACACCACCATTTTCAAGACTTGTAATGGTCACTTAATCCGCACAGCAAGAGGATTTCAATTTAATCTGGATTTCAGATTCAGGTTGATAGGAATTACTCTCTGTATTCTAGGGGGGGAACGTTCCTTCCATAGTTCATGGAACCGACTGGCATGGACGTGAATGTCTCCTAACCATGCAAAGAGAAGTAAGTAACATTTTTCTTGCGTAGTGCACATTTATGATAGTTCCAGTGGCTGTCTAGTGCATGTCTAGAATACAGAGCATGCTACAGTCTTGTTGTGAATCTAGTCGTGCATTTCAGCTGCTCCATTTGAGAAATATTCATCCTGGATCTGGTTTTAGAGACTATTCCTTCTTTTGAAAAGGAATGTAATGTTTAAGTCGCTGTGTAGATGTTCTGTGTCAAATGGTATGTTTGAGTGACTGTTTTAAATGTCTGACTAATGTGGAATTGAACCATGTTTGTACTATTTAAAATCCTGTCAAATGTAAGATCTCTTACTATAAATGTTGTATTCCATCATTATGCATGTTAAAAATACATTGGCTAGGTTCTATGTAAATAGGTTCTGTGCTATAATCCTTGTGTATGTCTATACACGCATACAAGATGCACTGAGGTGGGCAATAATTTTTGATGTGGGGTCCACTCCAAGATTTTGGGAAGTGGCTGAGGGCTGCACTTTTCTATGGAGGGGGTGCGGGATGTGGAAGAGAGGTTGGATACAGGAGGGAGTTCGGGGTAGGGTCCTGGGGTGCAGGA
The DNA here is from genome assembly GCA_019425775.1 of Rafetus swinhoei. Classification (NCBI taxonomy): domain Eukaryota; kingdom Metazoa; phylum Chordata; order Testudines; family Trionychidae; genus Rafetus; species Rafetus swinhoei. The sequence continues at coordinate 75,917,405 of CM033439.1, read as the reverse complement.
GAGGGGGTGGGGTCTGAGAGGGAGTTTGGAGGAAGGAGGGGGCTGTGATCTGGGGCACGGGCTTGGTGTGCAGGGTCCGGGAGGGGGTGTGGGTGCAGGAAAGGATTCTGGCCTGGGGGAAGGCGTGGGAGAGGGTGCAGGGTCTGGGAGGGGGTGTGGGTGCAGCAGAGGATTCTGGCCTGGGGGAAGGTGTGGGAGAGGGTGCAGGGTCTGGGAGGCGGTGTGGGTGCAGCAGAGGATTCTGGCCTAGGGGAAGGTGTGGGAGAGGGTGCAGGGTCTGGGAGGGAGCCGTGACCTGGGGCAGAGGGGAGGTACAGAGGTTTTGTTTGGGTGGTTCCTCATGGAGTTTTCCTCCTTTCCTGAGGGTCTGACTTGAGAGGCTAGTTTCCAGAAGGGCAGGGCGCTCACAGCTGCAGCTGGCGTCCAGGGGAGCTGGGGCTGCAATGTGTGAAGTGCTAGATAATGCGAAATACTCTGACAAACCAGACTGTAGATCTCAGCTCGGCCACCCCAAATCAGTAGAAACGTTTGACCTTTGTCTCTGCCTCAGTCCCCCATCTGTAAAATGGGGCTAACACACACTCCTCTCACTGGGGGAAGCAGTGGATGTGTTGGTGAGGCTGCTGGACAATATTGACCTCCTGTGGTCTGGCAAATTCTCTGGTTCGGCACCGGTCAGGTCCCAGGGGTGCCGGACTAGGGAGGTGCAGCCTGTACTGCTGTCTTAAGCAGGGGGCATGGCCCCGTGCAGCACTCTGACCTTCCACCGGCTGTGTCCTGAGGTGGAACGACCCATCCGAGCTGGGTTTCAAGGAGTCCTGGTTGGAGATGATGCCAGCTAGCCATCGGTCCGTTGGCTGGAGGGTGCGGGCCTTCCTGCAGGAACCCTGGGGAGCCAGCTTTGAGACCATGTGGAAAGGCGCGCTATCTGCACCCGGTAACTGCGCCTGGCCCAGCGTTCGGCACTGAAGCATGCTGGGAGCGCCCAACCTGTGAGCTGCGGTGTGTAGCTGAGTGAGCTGGGCGTCAGAGGGAGCAGCCGGTGCGTGAGCAGACACAGGGTAGCGCACTGAGACTAACTCACCCCCACTAACCTCCAGGGGGGCCGGCGGCGGCCCATTGTGTCTGATGTGCAGAGTGTAACTGAAGGAAGGCACGGGAGCTAAGCCTTGATATCAGATAGGAGGCTTTCTAATTAGCCTCTTTGGGTCAAGTGAGTGTTGAAAGTCTTGGATTGCAGTCAGGGCAAGGGCTGTGCGCCGGGCAGCCCCTGGAGCCAGATGGCAGACGGAAGGAAAACGTGTTGGGTGACATTCGGCGTCACCTGTACACGCCGTGCCAGGCCCCCGCAGGCGGCACCTGTCCCTGTCCGGTGTGCGCAGAACCGTCACACACCGGCTTTGTTCAGCGGCCCGTAGACGCCACCCCAATGCACCATGCTCCAGACCCATTGGCAGAGGCCAGCCGCTAATATTGACCCGGGAGAGAGCCTGGTCCAGGCTGGGCCGTATGGGTAACGTGCGCTCCAAACACCGCCCTAGTGCAATCTCCTCGCCTTCATGCTGGCTGCAACCAGATTGTGGGCCATTGGCACGCCGCTGTGGATACCGGTGGTTCCCACCTCGCAGGCATCAGGGCAGAGCGTGGGAGCCGTCTGCAAGGCCGCTTCTCCCCCCGCACCCGCCGGCACAGCGGGGCCCTGCAGGAACGTGCTCTCTGTGGGACGCAGGCCTGCCCGCTGCGTACGGGTTCAAAGAGAGCGCTGGCAGCCGCACTGCTGAGTTGGGGGACGTTGCCTCCCGTAGGCGCCAGGCTCTCCCACGTCATGTGCACGGATTGTGCAAAGCCGCTCGGAGAACAGCTTCCTGCCTCTCCTGGCACCCAAGACCAGGCTGCCCCCCCCAGAAGTAGCCGGCAGCAGGTTCCCAGCCAGTGGGAGTACAGAGCTAGTGCTGGGGGCCGGGGCAGTGCCTGGAGCCCTGTGTTCTCCCCCACAGCTAGGAGCCAGGCCTGCTGCCACCGCTTCTGGGGCGCAGCGCAGTCTGTGGTGCAGGACAGGCCAGTAGCTGCCTTAGCCCCCCCGCTGCTCACCTGATCCCCCTACAGCCACGAGCCCCAGCGCCCGACATCCCATCCCCCAATACTGGGCCATGACCCATCGTTTGAAAACCACCCATCTAACTAATGCCCTAATCAACTCCTGCATTGGTGAGCTGATCCAGAGGTCATTGAAATCAATGGAAAAGCCCTCCTTGACGTCAATGAGCCGGGGCCGGGGCCGGGGCCGGGGCCGGGGCCTTCATACGACACAGAGGCGTGAGCAGTACACTTCAGAGGCACAGGAAGTGTGCGTGTGCGCGCCTGGTGTTCAGACCTGTAACCCTCTTGCGGAAGGTGCGCACCGAGCAGGGAAGGTACCAACGTAGCTGTTTGAATTCAGTCGAAGTCTCGGAGCTGTTTGCAGGACACACGCTAGGAGAAAGCCTAACCTGGCAGAGCCAGAGACGATGGCTGGACAGTTCTGCAAGCTCTGGGTATGTCTGTGCAGGTCTCACCTGCTTTGGTGAGGAGATGAAAGCTGTTTGCAGGGAGAGGCAGGTGGTAAGCGCCACTGGGTGAGTTCCCTGCCTCCAGCTGTCTGAATTATTAACACTTTCCTTCCTGCCCCACCCCTTCTCGCACACACCTGCCCTTCAAGAGTTCTCTGTGAGCACAGCGGCTCTCAACACTTCCCCCGCCGTTTTTTCCATCTGCTCTCGCTTGTGGATGAAAGACACCGGGCAGTGGCACAGCAGTCAGAGCATCGGGCCGGCGGAACGGTAAGGGCACCGTGCATTTCCAGCAGCACGTCGCATCTTGCAAAGATTGCAGCCCCCGCAGGAGGAGATGTAAGCACTCTGAGTATTCTCTTTGGGGGGAGGTTATTTTTATGAGGTTATTATTATTATTATTTTTATGACCCATCAGGAGCAAATTATTTAATTGCGGTTCTCAAGTGCCATAATCCTCAGAAAGTGTTGGAAAGGCAACAGGAGTGTTTGTGCTTTTATTGATGGCAAAGTTATTTGTAATGTCTAGCCACGCATGTTGGCAGGGGGTGGGGTGGGGGAACAATGTACAAACACAGATTGATTTAGTACGTCTACACCGGTGAGTTATTCTCTGTGAGGAATGGGAGTCATTTGGCTTCATGAGAAAATACAATGCTTTCCTGGAAAGCCAGGGTCCAATGAGGGCAGGACTTGCAGGACCTTTATTGTGCTGATGCTCGTTTGCATTACAGAACGTGCCAATTTACATAGGTTCCTGCTGTGCTAGGAGCTGTACAGACCGGAGCGGGAGACTGCCCTTTCAGAGTTAGAGGTTCCAATGTGACCCCTCCTCATTCTTCCTGCTTCTGTTTGAAAAACTGCAATCCAGAGCCCAAACAATTATTGTTTTTTTGGGGGGAGCGTAATTTTAAAATACAGCTCAAACTAACGAGGGCATTCCAGGTTTTAGCTCTGTGCTGAGCAGGCTTTTCTCATGGAAGAGAGTGAAGGCTGTAGAAGGGCTACTATAAAAATGTCTTTCATCCACGAGCGAGAGCGGATGGAAAAAACGGTGGGGAAGTGTTGAGAGCCGCTGCGCTCACAGAGACCTGTTAAAGGACAGGTGTGTGCGAGAAGGGGTGGGCCAGGAAGGAAACCATTTCAACTTATTCCAACAGCTAAAAAACAAAGCATGAAAGTCAGTGGAAACCAGCCTGTGGAATTGTTTTAAGGAGTTGGGGACGCCATTTGAGGAAGACAGAGCCTGCTGGCATTGCTCTTATTTTCAGCCGCATTGTTAGGGGACTAGACATGAAGTCTCCATAACCTGTCTGCTTTCCCCGAGATCATAACCAAATGAGACGTGTTCATTTCTAATTTCTCTGAGGTTACCATACCCGTTCCTGTGTCCCTGGGTTCCAGAACATGTTTAGTGCCTTATTCTTGGAAGTCTTAAATAGCTGAAGTAATGAGCTTTGTGCTGTTTCTTCGGGGGACTATTCCACAGTGTAACAACGCCCAAAGAAATAGCACAAAGCTCATTAGTTTTGTGATACTGGGAGCTTTTCTGGGCAAGTGACTGTCTTATTCCAACCGCCTGTCTGGAAAGCACTTTCCACATTGTGAACACTCCCATAAACACATAGTTAAACGCGAACAACAGCTGTCAGAAAAGTACAAATGGAGATGAGCTGTTACTGAAAACAATGCATCTCCCCAGCTAAGGAGAAAGACCTCCTATATCCTTCCTTTGACACTATTCCCTGCAACTGATCTCGGCTACATTTAACTCTGCCAGGAAAGCTGGCTGAGAGACAGAAGATAAAGAGACTAATAGCTTTGCCTCCCATCCGCTCTCAGTGCTAAACGCAACAGACACTTCTCCGTGCGAAATGCTGGTGCTGCAGCAGTGGGAATGAAAGTGACTTAATTGTACTAATCCTTCATTAACATCTGTCTCTTTCTTTCCAAATATGCCTTCTCTGCTACTGGGTTAGAAAATTCTATCTGGAGACTCAAGCCCTTCATCAGATTGCTAGTGGTCTGGACTCTTTGCAAATCCACCGTCGCATTTGTGAAATGCTGAGCACTGGATTTGATCTCAGTTGCACTAAGACTCCTTTACATCGGTGTTAAGGGCCCTTCAACTGGGTGGGTGTGACATACTCCCCGGGATGCATCCTGGAACTTGGTACCACTGATCCCTCTATCATACCACGCTGGGTCCCCTCTCCCACTCTGAGGCCATGACAAGCTGCAGTTCTCCTCAGGTGTTGCATGTACACAGCCACACACAAGCAGGGACACAAGCAGGGACACACACAGGCAGGTACACAAATGGTTTAACCAGACGCTCATGAACCAACGATAGAGAGGTTTCACCCAGTTCCCCACAGCTTTCTCTCCTAGGACTCCAGAGCTGTCCTGCCCTGGTCAAAAGCCTGGCCAATGTAAATGTGTCGTCCCTCCTTCGATGTGGAAAGGACATGCACCCGTCCCTCTTCTGGAGAAGAGTTCCCTTAGCATGACAACCCTCACACTGGTTTGGGTAAAAAAATATATAAAGTACATTTTTATTCACTACCAACTGATGGATTTTAAGTGATTAATAAGAAATGAGTGTGCAGAACAAAGTAACTTTCCTAAGAAAGGAAACATAAATCACAATTTAAGCTCTGCAAACTAAAGAGGATGTGGAACAAGCAGTGTCTCAACCCGACGGTACAAACAGTTCACTGACTTTCCATGGGATTCCTTTTTTCCCATCTGGACCATCTCCCTAGTCCTAGCGCTTTGTTTTCCAGACATCATTCCATGTGTTGAGCTGTGAAGGGAGTGAGCGGTGATATCACTCCCCCTTTTATAGCTTCTTCCATGTAAAGGGAACTTCCTGGCTCCAAACAAAACCCTCCGCAGAATTATCTGCAAGGCTTGTTATCTTACCAAAGGAAGGATCGGCTTGGTTTGACATGATCTGTACTTAACAAACCCATGCTGACTGTTACTTATCGCCTTATTAGCTTCCAGATGTTTGAAAATGGATTCCTTAATTATTTGCTCCATTATCTTTCCCGGCATACAAGACTGGTCTGTAGTTTCCTGGCTGCCTTATTGCCCATCTTTCGCTGGCCCAGCAATTAACCGTGGCTGTGGAGATAGCCGGACAGTCTGATAACCCCAGCATGGCCATGGCAGAACAGAGTCTATACATCGTGTGGCAGAGGTGTCATAGTTTTATCTTAGGAAAGGCAAGAGAAGCCGGGTGGAAGCCGTAACGTTGAAATATGTGCTTTTCTTCCTATATTATGCCCAGTGACATAAGAATGGCCATACTGGGTCAGACCAAAGGTCCATCTAGCCCAGTAGCCTGTCTGCCGACAGTGGCCAACGCCAGGTGCCCCAGAGAGGGTGGACCGAAGACAATGATCAAGCGATTTGTCTCATGCCATCCATCTCCAGCCTCTGACAAACAGAGGCCAGGGACACCATTCCTACCCCCTGGCTAATAGCCTTTTATGGACCTAACCACCATGAAATTATCTAGCTTCTCTTTAAACTCTGTTATAGTCCTAGCCTTCACAGCCTCCTCTGGCAAGGAGTTCCACAGGTTGACTATGCGCTGTGTGAAGAAGAACTTTCTTTTATTAGTTTTAAACCTGCTACCCATTAATTTCATTTGGTGTCCTCTAGTTCTTCTATTATGGGAACTAATAAATAACTTTTCTTTATTCTTTATGGTAGATATAGGTGTAAGACACTCTGACATCTTTTATTCCTCTTGTACAGATACACCAAAGTGCATGCAAGGCAGTGGAAGATGCATGCCCACTACTTACTTTGGATTTGGATTCACTTCTCCTTTGGCAACACCGACTTTCAGAACCCATGTCAGAAAATCTGCCTTTGCAAAGAAGGGGCCAAATTTGTGAACTGCTCAGGAGTCAATGTGACTGACGGCATCACCTTCCCTGCCGAGACGGAGCACTTGGATTTGTCCCTCAGTTACCTGGATTCTGTCCCAAGAAAAGCTCTGAGGTCCCTGTGGAAGCTGCAGGTGCTGCTGCTGAGTGGGAACCGCATCACCAAAGCTGGAGAGACAGCATTCAGCGCTCTGGAGAGCCTCCAGAAGCTTGATCTGCACCGAAACGAGATCACGGTGCTTGGAAGCAGTTTTTCCACAGGACTCACTTCTCTCCGGGAGCTCAACTTGTCCTACAATCGGCTCCAGGAACTCCATTACAAGAGCTTGCAGCATTTTGAGAACCTCCAGAAGCTCAGCGTCCAAAACAACAACATCTCCTCCATAGAAATGGGAGCCTTCCGGAGTCTCACCCGCTTGAGGCAGCTTCACCTTCAAAATAATCACCTCTTGAACCTCCACAATGGCGTCTTCTCCATGCTGCAGCGTTTGGAGGTCCTGAACTTGGAAGGCAACAGGATAAAGACGATTGCTTCTGAGGTCTTCACCTCCTTGAACAGCCTAACCGTGCTTGACTTGGTGCACAACGAAATCGAGCATGTCCGATTCAAAACCTTCCTTTCCCTCCAGACCCCTGGGACGCATATCTTGCTCTCCTCCAACCCATGGTTCTGCGACTGTGACCTGCAGAGGGTCTTTGCAAAGCTGCACAGCGTCAGGCGGCTGATCTTGGATGACTACGACAACCTGACCTGCATGGAGCCGCAAGTCCTGAGAAACCTGTCCCTGGTGGCGGTAGACACCCAGCTCTGCATCGCGGAGACTGTGACGGTTCTCGTCATTACCTTCACCGTGTTCATCACCGTGGTGGCCGCCATTGTGATGGCGGAGAGGAACAGGAAGAAAAGGACAGGCAAGCACTGGAGCGAGGACAATGACCTGTCTTATGAATCACAAGACTGAGCTTGCCCTGGGAGAGGGGGGCTTTACTTTGCATCTCTCACCTCTGTTCTGAAGAAGCAGAAATCGCTCCCCTCTGAGATAAAGGCTGTGGGAGCCGGACACCCTCTGTAAGAAGTTAGGACTTTTCTAAGCCAAGTGGGTGTGGTTGTGGCTCGGCAGAATCACAGCTCTGAGGTCAAAGACATCAGGGAGATTGTGCAAGGTTGGCAGGGACTGAGCATGTGCAGTTAGGGGTCACAGAGAGGTCAGTCAGCTCAGCCTGTAGCTGGTCAAAACCTGCTCATACCGGCCAGGGCAGGTTTAAAGGCCAGACCTGTCAATCAGAATTCTGGGGTAACGGACAAGCCCGAGTTAAGTGTAGCAAACAATAGGACGCTACATGAACAAAGAGCTACAGTGTAGCATAAAAGGCCGACTGCTAGCAGCATTCCCCGAATCCAGAAGCTGCATCTCAGAAGCAGAGAGCCACGCAGGAAGAGCCAGGAGGCCAGCAAGAGAAGCCAAAGAAAAACTGCTGAGGGGACGGGGAGGGAAACTGGAGTGGCGCAAAAGTGACTGACCAGTAGCTGGACAGCAGCAGCATTGACGTGACATTTTTCTTTTTAAAGAAAACAGCAACCCATTGATCGAGTAACCTTAGCGTTCTTGGGGTTATAGTTTTAATGGAAGTCTAGTTTACTTCTTATCGTATTGCATTTATGTGTTTACTTGTATTTTATCTGTGTAAACTTTAAAGCAATTATAAGAGCTGCAGTCAGCAATTTGTTCCCAACTGGCTGCTTGCAAGCAACAAATTGTTTCACTTCGTAGCATTTGAATGACATGCCACTGCAGTGTAAACGCTCTGTAAGTCGCAATAGGGGATTTGTGACTCAGGGATTTTGTGCTTTATTTAGGGTTTTTAGGCTACACTGTCATGGGGATTATTAGTTACTTTAATGAAAAGATACCTTGTTTTGGAAAGATTACTGCCTGTTTCCATTACTTTAAAGGACACAGGCCCTTCTGTAATGTTTCCCGGGAACTTTGACCTCGGGAAGAACCAATTAAGGGAGCAATAGGCAGGTCAGTGTAGCAGTGCTCCCAAACTCATTTTCAGGGTAAGAGGTTTGCAATTCCTTGCCATGTGAGAATCAGAGACAAGGAAATCACTACAATGGTGAGCAATTTACGTAGAGAACCATTCTGCACTTACTTAGCTCAAATCTCTCCACTTAGCATTTACAGAGTGAGCTTCTTTACCTGGCCCAGGACACTGGTTTCTGAGGACTTTGTTGAATGGGGTGAAAGCTCTGATCACACACCAACCAGGAACATCAATCAAGTGGTAATGCTCAAAGGAATTGGACTGTTGTGCTGCCTTCTTTTGCACATCGGTGTATCACCCTCCACACACAACCTTCCTAATAAGTAATGGTTGTATATGACTGGGATGGATTATCCAGACCACACCCTGGGAAAGAAGGGGTTAAAGAGCTGCTCTGACCCAGGTGACTCTGCCCCACTGCAGTTCTTCAGCACGGAGACTGGAGGATAAGTATGGATGTGGTCATAACAGAACACCCAGCACCTGGAAATAAGACCCCCTCTCTGCTTTTCAGTAGAGAGAGCTTTATGTAATACCTCAAGGCCTTGTAATTTAGATGTTGATTTGACTCAGGCTTAGCTTTGAGCCATGGAATTTTTAATCAGTGCAACCTAAGCTGGATCTCATTTCCCGTCCTTTAAACGAGTCACAGCTGTGTGGCTGAGACTCCACGATGATTCCTATCGACTGCCTTCCCTCGGCATTTGAACTATTTAAATGCAAGTGCAACAACCAGATGTGATCATCTATTTAGGAGTAGAGCCTGAACTCTATTTAGGAGTAGATCTTACTGCACATTTTAGAAATGTGCGTGTGTCGGTCTATCCATCTGTGAGTCTGTTTGTTCCAGAAGTGGCGAGGAGTCCTGTGGTACCTTATAGACTAACTGAAGTGTTGGAGCATAAGCTTTCGTGGGCAAAGACCCACTTCATCAGATGCATCTGACGAAGTGGGTCTTTGTCCCCAAAAGCTTATGCTCCAACACTTCAGTTAGTCTATCAGGTGCCACAGGACTCCTCGCCACTTTTGCAGATTCAGACTAACACGGCTACCCCTCTGATGTTTGTTTCAGGACTCCTGCTAAACAGTAAGCGCTAGGACCACCAATTTGGTAGGCAGCTTCTTAAAGCAAGGTCAGAGATTGGTTGTGCCGGGACAATGGGATGGGTCTGGAATTTGATTGTTTCTCATGAAATAGAAAGGGAGGGGATCTGGTGGGGGGGGCAGTTATACTGCAGAATGACCACAGGGGGGCAGCAAGGGGCCAGAGATGGGGATCAGGACAGCCATAACCCCAATGGGCCAGCAGGGAGCAGGGGTGGAGAAAGGGACAGCTCTCTACTATGTATTTGAGAGTTTGTCTGTTTGTATGCCTGTTTGTTGTGTTTCTGTCTATCCCCCAGCTGGGGGCCATGCTCCCCTCCCCGGCTGTGCCCAGTGCAGCAGCCATGGAGAGGAGCTTCCAACCTGGCCTCAAGCTGCTGTGGTGAGAGAGGGCTGGGGTTGTCCTCTCCCAGGGGCAGCCTGGATATTGCACCTCTCCTCCCCAGCCCCACCTCCCTGGGAACAAAGCAATGACTGGAATGAGGTTGCTTCTCATAAAGCCACACAGGAAAGAGAGAATCACCAGGCAGGGGCTTTGGTTTGGTTTGTTTCATTGCTGCTTTCAATGGTATCCAGTAGAGGGGGGTGGTGTATAACAAGTGTCTTCAATCCTTTTCTTTTCGGAGACTCTGAAACTTTGCCTCATTTCAAGGACTGTACCCCATTACTGGCCTCTCCTCATGATTGGGGCCCTCCTTTTTAAGCCATGTCTCTATATATCTCAAAGCTATCCCCAAACACAGATCTTTTTACATTTCTTCTTCCTCCTGCCAGACCATGCCTTCTAGAATGCACCAATTATTCACAATACATCTCAACAAAACCTTTTCCTAACTTGGGAGAATATACACCATACATTCTGTGCTAGCACAGTAGCATTTCACACGATGTAGGGCTTACCAGTGACACCAGTTGCATATGGCGAAGGACGTGGGTCTGGCCCAAGGTAAAGACATACAAAGCTGTTGATTGGGGGTGAAAGATGATCAATGGTGTATTTGTTTTACAAGGAAAACAATGAATAGTTGGGGTGATAAGATGGTTTGGATTTCCTTGGAAAACTGGCAGTTAGCCCGGTTTGACCTTAAATCCGATAACCAAGGGAGGCAGGGGCACTCTGCCAGAGCATTGTATGAGCGCAGCAGCTGCATCCTGGATCTAGGGCAAGAGTCTGCTACCTCCCCCTGCTCACGGAGTTCCTCCTTCAGGCCCCGGTGCTGAGCAGCCAGGGACGGGGTTTCCCTAGTGGCTGAGGGGTGGGCAGCTGCTCGGGCACAGAGGTATGTGCTGCGGGGGGCAGGGGAGCAGCTGGAGCGGGGAAGGGCAGCCCGGAGCGGTGGGCACAGGCAGCGCCCCCTCGCCCCCGAGGCAGAACCGGCGGGGCGCCGGGACGTCTCCTGGCTTCCTGCCAAGGGGGGATGTGGGGCAGGTGCTCGGGGGCCCAGCTCAGTGCCCCGCGGGGCTGTGCAGCGCAGCTGGCTCCCCCCGTGCGGGGGCCGGGCGCCCAGGGCTCCAGCTGCGTTTCGCCACGTGCGCGCAGGGGCGTGGGCGGGGCCAGGGGGCGGGGCGGGGAATCCGGCAGCCCGGCGTGGCACTCGGCGCTGTCCGCGGTGCTGATCTGCCGCGCAGGCGCAGGGGCACTTGCAGCCCCGCCCTGCGGCAGCCCCGACGCACGCGCCACCCTGGGACCTTTCTTCCTGGGAGGCCACGCCCCAGAGGAGGCACCGGGAGGGGTGGGGGCATGTGTGTCGGGACGGCGCATGCCCGGTGGAAACGGAAGCCGCGTGTTTCCGCGCGGCTGTTTCCGGCGGCCGGCGCATGCCCAGTGTGAGGCGAGCTCGAGCGCGTCTGTAGCGCGCGCCGGGAGCCGGGATGTCCGAGCCGGGCCTTGGCCGGCGGTGGGGCCGAGCCGGGGCTGGATGCGGCCCTGGGCAAGGTGGGGGCCACGGTGCGGTCCCGGCGGAAGCTGCCGACGGCGGAGGAGGCGGAGCTGTTCGAGCTGGCGCAGGCGGCGGGGATCGGCCTGGACCCGGAAGTGTTCCGGTGAGGGGTGGGGCTGGACCCGGAAGTGTTCCGGTGAGGGGTGGACCCGGAAGTGTTCGGGGGGGGGGGGTCGCGCGCTGGGCCGGCCGCTGACCCCGCCGTGTGCCCGCAGGACGCTGCTGGACCTGCTGCGCATGAACGTGGCGCCGCTGGCCGTGTTCCAGATGCTGAAGGGCCTGTGCGCCGGCCAGCGCCTCGCCCCCGCCGACAGCGCCCCCGCCGCGCCGGGCCCCGACACGCGAGGTAGGCGCCGCCGCGGGGGTCGGGCCCCTTCCCGGCTCGAAAGCCGCCGCACGCCCCGGGCCTCGTGTCACCGCGTCCCTGCGGCGGCTCGCCCGGGCCGGTGACACGTGCAAGCGTAGAGCGGGGGGAGGCGTTTTGAAACGTGCCCGCGCCACTGCCAGCTCCCCGAGGCGGCAGCCCCTGCCCTGCACGGGAGCACCGGCCTGTCCCCTGCAGCCTGGGGCTGGGCAGCCCCGCCACGGACACAGGCTGCTCTGCCCGGAGCAGCCCCTGCCTGCTGTGCGTCGTGCGGGGCTGGAGCAGCCCCTTGCCCGGGCCTGGCAGGCAGCCCCAGCCCCTGCGGGTTAACTGCAACCAGTAAACTTCACCCATTAACGGCGAAACTTACCAGTTAACTGGTTAACCATTTACATTCCTACTAGACCAAGTCTTACTCCAAGTCTCCAGTTCTCGTAATCTACGTTCTGCACAAAGTCTAGTTTCTAAAACTGTAATAGGAAGGAAGAGACTTTTTTTGGATAAAACATCAGGCTCTAGTTTTTCACAATAAAGAAACAAAAGGCACAAGACCTATTTTTTAAAATATTTACATTCTATTGCCATTCTTGGGTACATTTATTATTGTAAGATTAATGTAATAACTAGTCAAGTCTAAGCTCTTCATCTGGGAACTTGAAAATTTTAGAGGGGGAATAGAAAAGTAGACTGATAAGATGACAAAGTTATGATATTGATGCAGTTAACAAAGCAAGTGAGCTATGTTACCACTGTTCAAGAGACAACTTTTCTTTTTCTTTAAGGGTATTGAGCATTCATTTACATTCATGTCTCTGTTTTTTTTTTTTTTAATAGGCATATGGTGTTTTTAATGTGTTTCTATGTCTCTCTTTCAATTAGAGGTCTCATTTCTCTCTGCCAAGAACAGTAAAATCCCTGCACCACTCTCCTTTTCCTCTGCCCTTGAATCTCCAAGACTAACAGCCCCTAAGATTGTGGTCTACAGTCCTGCTGATGCTTGCTCGCCTCTCTCTCAAGGTCCCCCTGGTTCCTTCCAGTTTTCTTGCTGCCTGTTCTCTCCTTTTGCAGGTTGTGTTTATTAGTTTATCTACGGGGGTTGGTGCAGTCTCTTAGGACATTAGGAATCACACTTGCATTGTGAGTCCTTTAAGTTTAGACTGAGAGAAGTAAAGGTTTAGCAGTTTAATCAGTAAGTAGTGCCTTACCAGCATGCCTGCTGGGGTATCTGGTTAACCGGCGCCTGGCTGGAGCAGCCCGCCTGCAGCACAGGCCTAGCCTTAGGAATGGGACACTCTAGCTGGGCAGGAACAGCCCACCCGCCCATGGCACAGGCCTACCCATGGGCAAGGGATGCTATGGCTGGGCAGGAACAGCCCCCCGCAGCTAACAACTTATATGGGATTTTACATCCCTAGAAGGAACAAGTGTTATCTTTTAAACAAAATGTTCTAAGGGTAACAGACTGTCAGGAAAGGGTAATTGAAGATATTAAAATTTACAGGTTAAATATAAATCTTCTTTCAAAAACTAAAATTGATTCACTTTGCTGCTAAGAGACTGAAATCTTATTTTGATTTTTTTTCTCTCTTAGACTAGAAAGTGCCCTTAAGTATAAACAACCCAGAAGTTTAGGCATTACATACTGTGGCCCAGAACCTGCAGACCATTGCCTGTGAGGGTGGACTGCTTTGTCCACTCAGATCCTCACTGACAGCTGCCCATTCTTAAAGAATTGCCGCATTGGCACCTAAGAATTTACTGTGCATGCTTGATATTTTTGTCAAGATGTTTATAAATGCAAACTGGTGCATGTGCTCTACAGAAGAGCTTGTGACTCACTATAAAGACAAATATTGCTTGAATTTGTATCTGTCATATACATTGGTCATTAGGATTATGTCCTGCAAACTTGTTTCCGTTTAAGGAACTGTGTTTCAGATTTCCTTGTATTTCAGAGAGTTATCTTTTTCGGTTGAAGTCTTCCGTACTTCTGTCTCTGGTAAATTGTCTTTGGAAGCTTGAGTAAAATCCCATTAGCTGATTTTGAATGGGAACAGGTGACTTCCTACACTCTGCCTTAAAAACTAAGCTTTAAAGATTGTGGCTGAAGTAGGGAAGCCAACACATGTAAATGTGGCATGTGAACACGCCTCTTTGACCATTATTTTGTTTCCAAATATGGTGCAGTGTAGCCATTTCAGTATATGCTGCTGTCTATACATGGGGGAGATATGCCTGCTTGCTTTGGAGCTGTGATATCTTGGAGGAAGACCATGACAACTCTAAACCGAATCTACAGCAAGGGTTGGGAACCTTTTTTGAGTCAGGGGCCACTGACCCATATAAAAAGTTCCTGCAGCTCAGGAACAAAGGGGGCAGCAACATCAGTCTGGACAGAGAGCAAGCAAAGAGAACAGCGCTGTAGGGGGCTACTCATAAAAACGCCCAGGGAATACAGGTACGTTTCCCTGGGGCCTGACTTACGTTTTTCACCCTGCTTCTCTGCTACTAGTGCAGAGTCCTGTCTGCTGCCAGTGCGGACTCCGTAGTGCTGCCCCTGCCTCCAGAACACATCTATTGAACTCCTGGGTTTAAAGCCTATCTCAGTATTGTGTGGCTAGAGGAATGAACATTGCAAGTTGGTGTACGTTTGCCTCCTTGCATGTTGTTTCATGCACCTGGCCTTATGAACCCACTTCATCCTATTTGTAGGCTGTATGCTTGACTGCTCCCATTGGAGTCATCTCTGGGCTTTTGAGGTACTCAAATGGTCTCTCAACACGAGTATCACTTGCATTTGTATCATGTTGCTTCTTTACAGAACACTGGGTGTCTCTGGAAAACAGCCGAACATGCACATCAAAGTAACAGGACATCATGTGTCAGTTCAAATAAGTGGGATAGCCATTAGTTTCTTTACTGGAGGAGGAAATTTCTTGAAATCCTTTCCTTTTACGGGTTGCACTAGTGTGCAGTGATTTCCCTGATGTTCAGTCTACAGCCCTCCTGTTTTGATTACTGGGTCACATGCTCTGACCCTGCCCTCTTGAAAGCAGTGGGAGCTTTGCCATTGATTGAAATGGGGTGATTGACATCATAAATGTGCACAAAACGATCTTTAGAGTGATCATTCTTTTTTTCTAAGGAGTTTGATATAATTTAGAGTGTAAAAGGTCAGCGTTCCAATAGCCGTTAGTTGGGCATTGGTATGCCGATCTTATGGGCCTAGATCCCCTTGTTGTGTGCACACATGGCTAGAGAGAGACAGAGGTTTTGCATGCACACAGATGAAGGATTTGCACTGTAACTGAACATGTGCATTGAAGGGAGGAGGGGTATTTACATTCACAAATATGCACCTGCTTGCTAAATAAATAAATTTTGGGGGAGGATTTTGTTTCTTGCTCTTAAATGAAGGAAAGATAAATATCTCTCTGCAATTTGTGCTTCGTTATTATGCCAGTGCTGTCAGTTACTTGAGTGCATCTCATCTTCAGCAAAGGAGAATTGCAAAACTGGCTGGCTGGCTTTGGGCTGGTGGATAAGGAATCTACAGTAGTAGATTTTTCTTAGAGCAACTAACATGTCTGAGGCAAACGAATGCAGTTGCTGTTTATTCTTTTAGTTTGTCAAACTGTTGACAGATGCCACTTACATTTTCATTCAAGTGTTTCTCTAGTGCTCTAAGTGGTCAAATTGTGCCATGGTTGGCTTTCATGGGGCAGAAATGGTGCTACTTAAATGCTAAGTAATGCAGCAGTGGAATAAAGTTTCTACAGTTCACTGTTCTGCTGGCCACACAAATTGCAGAGGTGATGGATTCTAAACAGAATCGGTAATGAATGTAACTAATTTGTGCAGAAAAATTACTTAAATTAACTTACCAAGTGCCCTGCTTTTTGCTCTGATTTCTTTACTGGGATGTTTTTCTAAAACTCTTTGAATCATTGGAGCCTGCTGTTTGTTTTTCGCTAGCTCCGTCCTTCTCATCCCTTCCTAGGGTCGATTGTTCTCCCAGGTCTCTCTTTAACCTTTCACTTGTGTAATTTTTTCTTTACCCTACATAATGTCTCCCCTAAGACAGCCTTCTCCTAGTGCAGCGAGGTGTCAGGCCCTGCTTTCCCTACACCCCACTCAGTCTTTCTCTCCCTCACCTGCCCTCCCTGCAGCAAGTTAGTTTGTCCCCTTTCTCCTCCTGCTGAACATGGAAGGGGTCCCTCCCGGACCCTTGCTAGCTGTGTGCACCACACTTCCTGCCCTCTCCCCCTCCAGCATGCACAGTGCTACCCAGGGCTTGGCCCTGCAGCTGTGTTGCATTCTAGACACAGTTAGCAGTGGCAGGCCTCCCCTCCGAACCCAGCAAGACAAACTGCGAATGCTGCCAGAAAACCCCAGGGCGACCAGAATACCCAGGGGAATTGTTGGTCTTGTCATTGTGGCTGCCAGGGTCATAGATTCTGGACCATTGGGTCACTTGTCGTAGCCCTGACACGTTAGATGCTCTTGGAAATCTGCCCTAGTTGCAGTGTGCAGTGCTGGTGTTGTGTGCTAACCGCAGATCATCACACAGTGCATGCGCACACGGAAACCACAGTGATATTTGTGCTATTTGATTACTCTGAACAGATTGTGATGACTGTGATTAGTCCTCCTTTGGCAGTTTGTTGGGATGTGGGCTACCTGACAGCTGTTAAATTACAGCTCATGAGTTTTGTATTTATATTGGAAGCTGGTAAAATGTGACTGTCTAATAAAACCTGGCCTGTAACATGACCTCTCAAGGAACATTAACAGCTGGGGTGCAGTCTTGTCAGATTAGACCTTTAAAATTAACATATTTATTTGTCCATCCAGGGAGAAATAAAACCAGTTCTTCAGTCAGCGGGACCCAGGGCCTGGCAGAACGGTGCAGCCGCGAGGGATCTGGCCAGAGAATGCCCCGGCAGCCAAGCACTAGCCGGCTCCAGAAGACTGGGCCTTCTGGAAAGAGCAGTGGAGGCAGCAGTACATAGAAGGTCAAAATAGAGCACCCGGGACCTTTGTGAATTCTCCATTGAAATGAGTGCACTGCAGCACACAGGCAAGCGATCCAAGACTGCAAGCCTGCTCCAGTAGTTTGTATTTATGAATGCTACAGAGTAGCCCAGGTGATGTATGCAAAGGGTCAGTTACTGTTTTCCTTTCCTGTGTTTCTTATGGACGCATCTGTTAGATAAAGAACCTGGATTCTTGGGGAATTGCTTTTAATTAGAATCAGGGTGGATACAAATTTGATTTTTTTTAATTAAAAAAATTAGATTTTTTTTATTTGGATTTTTATTTAAAGTGGAATTTTTATTATTCAATAAAATACTAATTTTCTCATTGAAAGATTAGTTACAATTACATCTCATCACAATTATGCTACACCTACACTTACAATCTCATAGAAAGGAATGAATGGCTCTAGTCTGTCCAGCCTATGTACTGACTCTTCCTTCTTGAACGTTCTGGACTTTGTAGTCTGCTGAGAAACAGAAATTGAAAGTAACATGTGCAAAGAAAGACATGCTGGGTAGGATTATTTTGTTCTGTGCTTATGTGGTGATGGACCTTGGCCTACCATGGCAGAATTAGTTGACACATTATCTTAAGGACAGACAGACAATATATAGGAAAGGACGGAGGCAGCATAGAAAGGAACCATCGAGAGGACTGGAAAGAAAAAGGGAAGAGATTATTACACACCCACACCCATACCCACACTCCCCTTCCTATATTCCCCCACAGTTTTGCCTCAGAAAACTTGTCCTGGCTTCTGGGCCTAAGAGACCCTATGTGGGAATATTTTGAAGAAATTCCTTTCCTGGGTAAAAAAGGAAAATGTGTCAAGTGTCAGCAGTGCAAGAAGAAGATGCAGGGCTTAGCTGCAAGAATGAAACATCATAAGGAAAACTGCTTATTGGGAGAAAAGGATGTGGATGAAGAGGTAGATATGGCTGAGTGGGTCAACTGGTTAGTAACGTAAATCACTCACTTTGCAGTGCATCATTCTGTAAGACTGTGCCTTTGAGTATAAGTGTGATTTGACAAGTAAATTCCCAAGCTGTTTGCTGAGTTGGATGTTGCTAGAAGAAAAGGGAGTTAGCTTAGCTAATTCTTAAGGCTTGTTACTTATTAGTTACCTAGGTTTCGAATCAATCACTCTAGTAGGCAATAGAGAAAGCTGCTGTAAGAGAAATCTAGAGTTGCCTGTTGTCACTGGGTGTCATTTTCTTATTTTATATTACCTAACACATGCCTCTTATTTTGGAACATCATGGCACAGACCATAAATGGTGATGGCGTAAGTCTGTTCCCTATTTTACTTCAGCATAACTCCGCTTTCCCAAGGGAATCCCATCCTAAACTTGTTTCCACAAAAAACAAGTGCCAGTGAGTTCAATGGGGCTTACTCCGAAATTAAGTGCACTCTAAGCTCAGTCAGTCTTAGTTTTTCTGGTCACTGATTATTGGGGGGTGATTAAATCAATGATTTAAATTGCCTTGAGTTAAATCTAGCCAGTGTGATTAGAATTCTGTTTAGAACATTGCACTAAATTAGTGAGAAATGTTGTTCCTTGTTCATTCTT
This sequence comes from Rafetus swinhoei, assembly GCA_019425775.1. Taxonomy (NCBI): domain Eukaryota; kingdom Metazoa; phylum Chordata; order Testudines; family Trionychidae; genus Rafetus; species Rafetus swinhoei. The sequence goes on along the minus strand of CM033439.1, from coordinate 75,898,886 downwards.
ACTCACAATGACTGGTCTGCTCCGCATCTCTTGACTAGCTCTAGCCCATTCAAGAGTGCAGTCTCTCAGAACGCTCCAGCGCTCTGTCAGGGTGTCCTTCAGTGGCTCCAGAGCATAAGTACCAGCTGCAGAACACACTGGTATGAGCCAGGGCACAAACCATACAGTGGAGTTTTAGATGGACATTGGATGGTAAATTATCACGTGTCAATGCCTCGGGCCTTAACTTGGACTCATTACAGCAGGGGTTGGGAACCTACTGCCCACCAGCTAGATGTGGCCTCTGCGGCAAGTCTCCCTGCCACGGGCCAGAAGCCCTCCGCCTTGGTTTTCAGTTCTTCACCCTGGACTCAGCACTGTGTTCTTGGTGTGCACTCTAAGCTCCCTGACCAGAGGGCTCGGATGCTCTCGGCAAGGCCCCTTCCGGAATCTGGCTCACACAAGGAGGGGCATGGAAGGGGGATCACACCACTGTAGGTGGGCTGGGGGCCCCCCAAATTTCAGCACACACCAGAGAGGGGAGTGTGGGGATGACTGTCTGACCAAGGAAAAAATCCCTGCTGACCTCAAATATGATGATCAAGGATACCCCGAGCACACTCCAGCCAGCCACATGGGACAGAGTTCTCTGTAGTGACTCCGAACCCTCCCCCTCTAGAGTCCCAGTGAGACGATTGGTGCTAGCAGTCACAGATTGGCTACATGCCATTTTTGCTCCTCTGCATCTGCCCAAGGGCAAGGGCAGCCCCATGCAACACAGGATGTAAGAGAGGAGAGCTGAGCACATGGGGAGTGCCTGCAGCCAAGGGACCGCAGCCAGACGGGACAAGGTGGGAAACGCAGCTCGCCGGGGGCAGTGCTGAGCCAAAGAGATCTGGCAGCGAGGTCATTAGAAATAAAGATGGAGTGAGTCCGGAGACTGTCCAGCGTGGTGTTTATAAAGCCTGTTGCTTGGCTGACAAGCTAAACTTGAAAATACCCTGCTCTTAATTTCAGGGTGGGTCTGGAAAGAGAATCACTTGCTGTAGGGATGGAAGTCTCAGGTTCTGCCCCCAAAGACATGCTTCTCCGTTTGAGCTCAACCGGTTTCTTTCCATGGCACAGTTGTAGACAGCACGGTTCAGGGCAGCTGCCCCTGGATTTCCTCTTAGCAGTCTTACAAGGGCATTTCTAGCTCCACAGTCATTGCCTTTCTTGGGGGGAGACCCTTCTCTTTCTCTCCCCCGACCAGGGTCCTTTCAGGCTGACCACGTCCCTTCCTTGGCTGTGGTGTTCCTGGCAAAATACAGGCCACCTAGCCTGGCTGGCTTGCTTTCTCTTCAGAGGCGGTGTAACCGCTCACAGCTCTTTTACCGTGCAGCTCTTCTTGAGCAAGCCTCCTTTCTCCTGAATGTGAAACTGCTAGAGGATGATACGCATAATAAAAGCCCCGAGGTGTGGTAATAAGCTTCCCTCACCACACAAACTCTGGGCAATGTCATTTCTTCCCAGGGCCTTTGGGCCCTGCGTGGACTGGAGATGCTCAGAAGCACGGCTTAAGCTCAGGCTACTGATACCAAAGTCCTTGGTCTGGTGATTCCAGTTTGGATCTTTGAACTGCCCTCTTGTAACGGAGGCTCTGCAGCCAAGACAAAGCTTGAGAGGCTGAGTCCCTAGGTGGGTGGTGGCAAGCCCGCCCTCCCCAGAACTTCGACTTCCCACATGTCCTGAAAGACCGGGCGTGCCCACTGCTTTGTGCCACGGCGGTTTTCAGAGTCACCCTGTTTACCTGACATCACTTCCTGCTACACAAGCAGAATACAGTCCCCTAGTAGTACTTAAGTGTTTCCATTTCTAATGCACTGGGCTCCGAAATACTGACACAATGCAATTAGGCTTCAATTAATGAGAGTTGTCCAGAATGCTGCAGGAAATTGCCCTCTGTCCCAACCCTCCGTGAGATGGGACAGGAGGGGGTTAAGGAGGCCCCACCCTTCTGCCCATGGTGGGGTTGGTGATGGGTTTTAAAAGGCAGGCGGAGGTGGGAAGGCCCGGGAGAGGGATGTGCAGAGCCCACAGCAAGCCCAAGAACAAGGAGGGCCACAGGCCCTGCAGCCCGGAAGCTGGATGTGATGCTGCCTTGGCCCCTCTCGGCTGGGGGAGACACGGCATCTGCTGTCCACACCCCCGAAGAAGTGGGTGTATCTCAAGTGCTGAGTGGCGTCCTAGGGAAACACTTTGGCCTACGGCCTGGGCAGGTTTATTCTGTAAGTGGTGGCTCCGGCGTTACCTTTTATGTGTTCACCTGCTGAGCTAACAGACTTTCCGCACAGCCAGCAGCCGTCCTACAATGCTCCACGCAAGGTTGGGGCTCATCCCTCCTGGGTCATGTTTCTCATTCGACCTGCTGCAGCTGAGCGTTCACGTCCCTCTTGCCCCAAAGCCTGTAGCTTGAGACCCGGTCCGCTGCTTCCCACCTGCATGTCACAGCGCAGGGCGACAGCACCTGGGCTTCCTCTCAGAGGGACCTGCCACTGGTGATGTGAGGGGGGCTGAGGGGCTGTGACCCACCCCCCAAACACTGGTGGGAATCATGCAGCAGCCCGAGCGGTTAGTGGGGGGGCCTGGTGCTGGTCGTATTGAGGGAGAGTGGAGCAGCACAGCTTCAAACCCCAGGTTTTCCACCACGGTGTGGGAAGTCATGTGGGGGGTGGTCACATGGCCATTGTCACATGGTCACATGGCCATTGTCTCCCCCCCGGGCCCCCGGTGTCTCTCTCCACCAGTCACCCCAGTCCCTGCTCTCCACAGTCACTTGCCATCCCCCTTGGGGTTCAGCCAAATGTTCCTTCCAAGGAGGTCCCTCTCCTCCCACCAAGGGCCGTAGGAGATCTCCTCTGTCCTCTCCCTTGGGTGTCCTCTCCATCCCAGCCTAAGGGTCTGCATATTGTTTGGCCCATTTCCCAACTGGTCACCTCACGTGGGCTTTTGTAGAGAAACCAGGATTTGGGGAGGGGGGAGGAACCGTTTATAGACTTGCTCCTGCATCTGTTGACCTGGAGGTTTGTTCCACCATGGGAGCCACCAAACCAGACATGGAGAGGAGCAGGCGCCGGGAGGGGGGTGGGACGGACGCTCAGAAGGGGATTGCTGCAGGCTTCAGCGTAACCCGCCCTCAGCCTGTGGCTGTGCTAGTGGCTGGGAGGCATCAGCCCCTTGGACACCAGGAGACACACAGCAGCTCAGGCAGAGCAGGGGAGGGGGATGCTGCTCCAGGCTCATTCCAGTGAGCTGAGCTTTGGCTGTGTCACGGCTTCACTGCCAGAGCAGCAGAGCGAAAGAAGGACCCTCCCCAAACATGGCTTCCATTGCGCTGCAAACTCTCCCACTGCGGGGCCTGGCAGCGCCCCAAGGTGGCCACCTCTCCTTCCCTCGGTCCCACTTGTCCATGAGAGACTCTCCTTGGACTGCCCTGGGCGGTGGGGCGGGTTCCCAGCAGGGCCCCCCCGGACTGTTCCACACAGACGCTGATTCCTCAGCAGGGCGGCGGTTGCACTTGTTCATTCTAGGGCTTTTCCCCACAACAGCGTGGAAGGAGCTGCCCGTCTTTCACACGAAGCAACGCTGCTCTGAGCAGCCAGCCCTTTTACAGCTGTGCGGCCGCCTCTTCCAGCTGGGGAGCCATCTTAGCCCCGCTTCCCTTACTCTGTGATGTTTCTGAGGCTGGCCGAGGCTCCCAAACTTTAGTACCTTCAGTCAATGTCACGGGGGTGATGTTTATACTCTCAGATCCTTTTAGCTACACGCAAGGGATCGCCTGCCAATCTGGAATGTGGTTTGTCTTTCAGTAACTTATTTACTTTTAAACAGTGCTGGAAGAAATTAACTCTCACATTCTCCTCTTCACAATGTGGACCATGAGACATTCAAAAATAACAATCATTGCCAATTTTAAGCGGATTTTAAACAGATTGTATTGATCTCTACTAAAAATACTGTACGGAGTACAGAAGGAGAGCCTGGCCACAGAGGAGAGGAACCATAAAAGAGAAGGATGACTTGACCATGGAGGAGGACCTGGCCAAGGAAGGAGGACCTGGCTGAGGAGGCCGATGTAGATAACTTGGACAGAGGATGTGGAGGACCAGGCCACAAAAGAGGAGGAGTATGAAGCCCTGCCCACAGAGGAGACAATGGGGAACCTGACCATCAACGGACCTAAAAAGGATGTTAACTAGCAGGCCGGAGAGGGGCTCTACTGGCTGCACCCAAGAGACCAGAGAGCCTTGGAGCCAGGATGGGCCCCAGCCAGCCAGCTCCTGGCCTACGAGAACAGGGTGGGGCAGGTAGGGGCACCCTGCCAGGACATTACCTAAGCTCAGCACATGGGCTACTTATTCCCCGCCCATGGAGTTCTTCATTCCTCGCCTCAGAGCCCCAGCCCCTCACTCATTCCTCCAATAGTGGCCTCCTTTCTATGGTAGTAATTTCCTTTCTATGGTCTATCTAGGGTCCGCCATCGAGAATAGACACACACACTTGATGGGAGCAGAGTCTCCGTTTCGTGTCCTCATATCTGGTACTGTTCCTACCACCCAGTAGTCACCTCGGCTCCTTGAGCATTAAAAGCTTTTAGGCTTTTGTCTCCCGGGGCTGTGAAACCCAGAGCTACTCTTTTGCGTGTGGTAATTATTTTCCAATGTCACTTTGAGGCTGCAGTCAGAGGTCTAAATAACTGAGCCGCGCAGCTAGCCAGCATTAGTCTTAGAATTAGGGGAAATAGCAGCTCGTGTGTGTTGTGCTGGGACCAAATATAATCTCCCCCGGAACTGGAAGTGCGAAAGAAACACTTGACACTGCTCGTGGTCTGTTCTCAGACGTGCTTGGCACTCCTGAATTACATACACACATTCGTACATACTGTGCTGTAACCGGTGTGTGTCAGACGCCACCTCCCATTGCCAACCCTTGCTACTTGGGTACGAGGGTAACCCCGCTTTCCCTGAGGAATGTCTCCTTCCCAGAGCCCGCCACCATCTAGCTCTGTGAGGAGCAGCCGGGGCCCGGGCCACCAAGCTGAGCTCTCTTCAGGTTGCCTCCTCGGAGCGCTGCCATCCCGTCCGACGTTAGCTCCCCTTTCCAGGCAAGGCCGGCGAAGCCTTTTTGTCTGACCCTCTGGCTGCCCTTTGACGCCCTGCCCTGTTCCCGGGGCTCCCCCCCTTGAGGGAGGGGCCCTCCCCTCCGTGAGGATTTTGAAATTCGCCTTGGGCGGTGTCTGTAGAAGATCTGCCCTCGGCGCCGTGTTTGGGGGAACGCTCCGTGGCCTGCGCCATGGCCCCTGCTGGATCACGACAGCCCTTCTGGTCTGGTGGCTCTGGACTCGCTCAAGGATACGACGTGCTCTTTGCACTCCCTCCGCTGCAGGAGCCAGCGGGAAGCACCTTTCCCCTCCCCATTGGAGAGGGGGCAGGTCTCTTCCACAAACAGCACCCCCCATGCCTGCTGTCATGACACTGTACTAAACTCCTGCTATGGAACTTCGTTGGCCTGATTTACATCAGGGCGCCTTGCGCTACGAATCCATTGCAGCCCGTGCACATCCTGAGCCCCGTGTGTCTCCGGCCCCAGACAGCCAGTGCTCGCGGCCATCTTGCACCTGGGTTGCTATGGCAACGCAAGGACTCAGCACTGCCACGCAGAGCTTTTGTAGCACCCAGGAGATCGTACGCAGCGGCGCGGGAGTGTGTGGAATAGATAATCTGCCAATGTAAAATTGTCCCCACACATAGAAAAGAAAAAACATGAAGGAGGCTGGAAAGGTGTAAAATCATCAGGCCTAAGGCCAGGAGGGACCAGCCTTAGTCTTGCCTCTGGTATAGCACAAGCCAGCGACCTTCCCTAACATAATTCCTGCAGCAAATCTTTTTTTGGTGGGGAAGCGTCCAATCTTGATTTTAAAATCATCAGAGCAGGAGAATCCATCAGCCTTGGTAGATTGTGCCAATGGCTAATTACTCTCACCATTCAAAATGTATACCCGATCACCAGTCTGAATGTGTCTAGCGTCAATTGCCAGCCAATGGTATTGTACCTTTTTTGCAAGATAGAAGAGCCCATGATTAATTATTTGTGCCCCAGGTAGGAACTTATATGGGTCACTGTTGGGTCATCTATTTTAGACTGTACTCCAAAAAGCTGGGCTGGGTACAGACAGCCTTTACTGTATTATGCATCACATCCTTCTCTCCCAAATCCATATTCCATGCACCTCCCTGCCTTTCAAGCTGCGGGTGTGTGACAGCAGCCATCGGAATGTGCGGCACCATCACAGGCCGATTATTAAAAAATCGAAGCCGTGTTTGAGAGGGCGTTAAAAAAATTCAAACACAGGTTTATTGAATTCACACTGAGAAAAAAAAATCCCATCGCATGCAACATGCACCGGTCATCAGCGCCGAAGTCTGGCACTTCAAATCTGTGGGGGGTGAGGGGCCGGAGGGCAGATTTTGGCTCTGTGCACGAGTGCATTTATAAATCGGGTCGAAAAGTCTTGTGCTCAGAGCTGTGCTGTAGCTTCCCATTCTCTGTTGCCTACAGACTTTCTATGGTGTGTTCCCTTCTGTTTTTACAGTGCTGCCCGGGCGTCACCAGAGCGAGGGAGTCGCGGAGCATGGCTCCCTTCGGGTGTGTACGTCTCCCTCAGGTGCCCTGCCCAGCTCAGGGCACCTCACTGCAGGAGCTTTATGGTGTGAAGCAGGGGTGCTGAAAGCTCCCAGGTTGGGTCCCAAGAGACAGTATCCCAGTGACAGGAGGACCCTAAGGGGTCTTCCCAACAGCTGAGAGTCCCGGGCCTGTGGGTCTATGACACCTGATCTGGCTCAGCAAAGACCTAGACAAGCAATGCTTGCTTCTAACCCCAACTCTGACTCTCACTTGATACCTGGCCTTGAGCTAGTCACGTCACTGCCCTGTTTCAGCTTCCTCCTCTGTAAACTAGGCCTAGGCCACTGTCCTGCAGCTAAAACGCTGGCTGAGGCCCCTGGGGGGGCTGTGTTCAGTTCCTCGCTCGGCTGCAGCCTTCCTGTGTGGCGGCAGTCACAGCTGCCCGGGCCTGGTCCGCGGCCATGCGGAGAGGATGACCTGGGTTCTGAGGGACACTTCGAATGCCTGTCTGCATGGCATGGGAAGGGGATTGTGGTGTCACTTCTGGTTAGGATCCGTCTGTGCACCATCCGCCTGCTTGGTGGGCTCTGGGTGTCCCGTGCGCTCGGTAGGCGTGAAATACAGTTAGTCACCATGCTCTACAAGGGGGTGCTAGTCTGATGTCTGAGGCCCCCGGCTTGGGCTTTTGCTCCCTTATCTGCAGGTTTCAGATAGCACTTCCTTTGAGACGTAAAACAGGGTCAGTTCCACTCTTGCGTGCCCCATTTTGCACTACAGCAATGGGGCTCGGTGCACCAATACTAGTGCAGTGCTGTGGTCACGCCAGTGCAAATACCCCTACTTTAGACAACCCCTCTTTGCGGACAGGTCACTCCGTGCTGTAAAAAGGCTTTCGGAGACCAGAGACACCTCAGCGTTCCTCCGGGTTATGCCACGACTCATTGGCTTTGAACAGCAAAAGGCGAGCGGGGGGGAAGTCAGTATTAAACAGGGCGGCAGCAGCGCCTGCTGCTCAGAGCAGACCCAGCACATGGCACATTGCAAAGCAATTCTCCTGCAGGCTGGGAGCAGTGAGCCAATTAGAATGGGGCTCTTGTTAGGGCCCGTCGTACCCTGCGCATTCCTCGGCCACGAATTCCAGGGCAGTGGGCATCAACAGCCTTTCTAAGATGGGCTTGTTTCTCCCCCCTTCCCGGCGCTAGGGGTTTTACCGCTGTCTCACCTGGGCCTCAATCCTTTTTGGCAGAAGGGACTTTGCCCGGCACCCCAGGAAGCAGAGCGCCTGGCATGGGCGCATGGCCAAGGGCACAGGAAGGCTTGGCATCGTACGGGGCTGCCCTGGGTCAAGGGTATGTGCAATAATGGAGGTGGGTAAGGATTACCGAGAGCCAGGAGTCCAGGGGCGGTGGGTATCATAGGCGGGGGAAGGCGTTGCCTTCCCAAACCACCAGCCTGGCCCCGCCCACACTCCGCCCCAGAATGCCTGTTGTAGGGTATTGGGGGAGAAGTGTTGCTGCCCCCCCCGAGCACCCGCCCTCCCATTTTCTGGGGCTGGGGAGGCTGGGGCCACCCTCCCCATGGTGTGGAGGGGGGTTGGCTCCTGTAGGGGGTGTGGCCTGGGAAGAAGGGGTGGGGCGGGGGGCAGTAGTGGGGGCTTGCCTCCCCAACTACCATCATCCATGATCATCATCACCGTGAAGCATCTGTAATGGAATCTGTGGTTGTAAAGACATGAAGTAAAAGGTCCCCAGCAGTGGGGGGAGGATGGATACACGTTGTCTGCTCGGTGTGCATTGTGTGCCTCACAAGGTTTGCGTATGCAGCAACCAACCAACCAACAGGAGCCCAGGCCCTCCACGGGAAGGCGCACGCTGCAGGAGGGTGGCTGGGTTCTGAGTCCAGAAGAAAGGCCAGTTCTGGTGTATGTGGCATTGCAAATAGTCTCACCTACGAGCACACCGACAGCGTGTGGGCCCCAGGACAGGAAGGTCGCAGCCAACCCGGAAGCCCTTTGGGCGAGCAATATTCAGTGAGACATGAAAGGGTCCTGTCAATGAAGTCCAGGCTGTAGAATGCATGGGAGGCTTTTCTTTGACGGAGGCGCTTTAGTGTCCAGTGCCTTCGGCTTGCTGTGATGGGACTCTCTGTGCTGTGTTAACTAAGCGCGTGCTGCTCGCCCGAACGAGAGCGTCGAGTGGGTCGGCGAGCGGCGGTCAAACAGGGACGGGAGGATGGTTCCATTGGGAGTAGCTGATCTGTGAATTCCGGGGGGGTGCTGTGGAATAGGGACTGGCCAGGCTGGCGGGTGCTCAAGCAAGGTGCCTCGTGTTCACCTGCTGAGAGGCGGGGTTGCTCGCAGGGCCGGCCCCGTCTGGCCCCAGCTGGCTGGGACTGAGACGCCGTCCACTGGCACAGTCCCCTGTTGTGCGACATGAGCTGTGCTCCGTGCACTGCGCTGCATTGGTTCGCTCCCAGGGCGACAGGCGTCAGAGTGCACTGCAGGCCTCGTTTCCTCGGGGCACGGTGCCTCTGGTGAACCAGCTGATCAGCATCCCTCAGGCGGCAATTCGACCCTGGCACCATGGACAGACAGATCCAGCCCTGCTCCTGCACTTCGCTGCCTGCATCACAGCCACAGCTGCCCCCGGTTTGTCCGGTAGGTAACACGCCGTGGATGTATCCGTGGCCACTGGAACGTGGCAGGCCGTGTATTGCCACGCATGTGCGACGTGACAGAGCGCGCTAACTCCCCACGCAACAGAGGAGTTGCTCTTCCCACGGAGTTTCATGAGTTGAGGGGCGGGGGGGCGAAAGGACTCCGACCCAACTGGAGCAGTGATGCAAATATAATGCCCCAGACAAAGCTTTTGTGAACAACCCAGCCTCGCAAATCAAGAATCTCAGCTCTTCCTGGCTTTCAGCTTTATGGGAGATGAGCTTCGCCTCCATGTCTTGGCAATGCCAAATTATTTCACAATGTTTTCCTTCCGCAGAATCTTGCCTTTGGCCACAGCAGCGCTGTGTTTTTGGAGAACGTTTTCATTTCCACACAGCCGTGACTCAACCGTGGCCGGACCAACGGAAGGCCTTGATCCGGTCTCCCGGCACCTGAGATTATTACACAGGGCTGAGCTGGGAGATGAACAAAGAATCTATCTGGCATCTGGAAAGCCATCGCTTAGCTATCTGCTTCTCATTACACAGGCAGGGTTTGGAGCAGCCTGATGTTCCAGATGGATCGATAGTATTTATAGCATGGTAGAAAGGCCCCGACTGAGATAAGGGCTCCACTGTGCTAGGTGTTATACACACATCTTCCCCAAAGATGTGGAGAAACCACAATGTCATTATTCTTCTGACAGACGGGGTACAGAGGCGCAGAGGGTGAAAGGCAGGGGTGGGCAATAGTTTCACGAATGAATTTTGGTACATGGCCACGGGCTGGCTCCGCCCCCATCAGGGGCGGGGCCAGGGACTAGCTTTCGCACAGAATGGTCTGGGACTGGAGGCTTTGAATTGAAGACACAACACTCCTGGCCCTGCCGCGATTGCATTGCCTGGCACCTGCCTGGGGTTGCTGCGGCTATTTAAAGGGCTTGCGGCGTGCAGCTCTGGGCCCTGCTGGGGTAGCGCCCGGAGCCATTTAAATAGGAACCGTCCTGCCTGAGCCACCGCCTGGAAATTGGTGGCACAAGCAGCAGGGTATAAATAGAAGGCAGCCAGATGCAGGCCGTGGGCCGGATCAAAGTGTTAGGTGGCCACATCCGGCCCAGCTGTGGTGAAAGGGATACAGGTTACGTCGCACGGCCTAAGCAACGTAATGAAGTCAACCTTCGTTAGGTCGCCATCCAGTCACCACAGTAGTGAAGGAGGTTTTTCACGTCCATCCTCCGCCCCTTCTGCCGGCAGCGCGGGCTCGCCCCAGGAGCAGGATAACGGCATCTCAAAGCTCTGGTGCACGGCAAACGCTGTGCCGGGCCAAAGCCACGGGGAGACCCTACGAGCCGCTGCCTCGTCGCTTTCATCTGTGTCACAGACACAAATCTGTTCCCATCCCTTGGGCCCTGGACCATCCACCGGCCTTTGCTCAGGCTGGCTTCAGACGAGGGCAGCGTAGCCAAGACCAAGCTGTCCACCTAACACAGGGCACTGGTTGTGTATCACGGAGAAGGGCAAGGAAGTTCTGGTGGGTCTGTCGGCCGCACAGGACACTGCCTGGCATGGGGGGCTCAGCATCGAGTTGTTGCTGAGGAGTCTTTGCGGTGCTGTTCGTTATGGAAATGATAACGAATCAGATCTTCCCCTGTCCAACTGGCTTAGGTGTCTCTATCCACCTGGAGAGAGGCTAGGTCTACGCCACATCCGGGGAATGCCTGTGCACTTCCGCTTTTTTTGGCGGAAGAGCAGATGCGCTCTTTCGGAAGCCCTGTCTTCCTCCTCCCACGAGGAAGAAGGGCTCTTCCAAAAGAGGAGGCTTTTCTGAAATGTGGCCCTGTGTAAACCGGCCAAATTTCGGAAAAACCTCTTCCGACAAAACTATCGGGAAAAGGTACACCAATTGCGGAGCGCGATTTGTGTACCTGTTTCCGATAGATCGTTGTAATGTAGATGTAGCCTCCATCTAGCTTCTCTTCAACATGTATACTGAATGACATAAATACGAAGGCCTAGAGGTACGTATTGTGACAAATGGGACATGCTAGAAATGTTTTGTCTGACGAATGTGCCTCAGTTTCCCCTCTGTGTGGCACACGTGTCCAGGTGGTGGGACCGGGAGGTGTGATCACTGCAGGGACCCCACCAGGCAAGTGTGAATGCTGCCTGGGCTCAGAAAATGGCCGCAGAATCTGTATCCTAGCAACTGATGGTCAGGGCCCATCCTCTGCAAGAGCCAGACCACAGACAACCCTACGCTGGCTGAGTCTCTGCTCTCCTTTGTCTGGCCAGGATATGATCTGCTGGATTCAGAGCGGCAAGCCACGCGATCCCAAGTCCTGCCCTTTCCCGGGATCGGTGTGATGGGGCTCTTATTAATTTGGAAACAAAAGCAAGCAGAAGAGTGATGAGGGTAAGAACCCGAGGAAAATGGGGTGGGTGTGAAAGATATCACATCGCAGCTTGCAAGCCTGTGTATCCCACCGGCACACACCTTGCCCCGTACTGAGGCAGGGTCTGAAAGCGGCTTCTCCAACACTTATTCCTTGCATTGTAAAATGCTAAGCGAATGCAGATGAAGTGTCACCATTAAGGATAATTTGTGACCACAAGGAAATGCAGGAGGGAAAAAAAAACCCCATTGCATTGGCTCCAGCCACTGCTATTGTGTGTGTGTTTTCTGTTCATCTAGGAAAATGAAAAATACTTTTAAGCACAAGATTAGTCGGGGAAGGGGAGGGAATAATTACCATGTCTGAAAACAGTTTCTATGGCAGCAGTGTCTTTTTGCTTCTCCAGCGAAGAGTTGGGGGACGAGCGTCCCTTTTGTCAGATGCACACAGGTGCACATTGAAATGCTAATGTTTCCTTTAACCATGTCTGCCTAGCCTTGAAGCATCGGTGGCGAGGAGGAGAGAAGAAATAGCCAGTGTTTTGGGGATGCTTTCTCCCTAAATTTCCATCTGGGCGGGTTTGGTGAACTCTGTACCTCAGCCGAGATGCAAAGGTTATTGATGCGCTTGTCAGAGACATGCACAAATGGTCTGATTGTCAATTACACAGCCTCGATGTCAGCTCTCCATTAACAGGCCATCAAGCCCACGCTGCCTGTTTCCTTCCAGCTCCTCGGATGTAGTGCTGAGTCTTGGACCGTCCCCGGGGATCCGTCTATCAGATCAATGTCAATAATGGGAAAGATTCTACCCGCAGTTGGTTAGCTGTTAAAAATATTTCCCTTGCCTACTTACCAAATGAAGTCTTTGTAGTGGCGTTTCATAGCAGAGCAGGGCGGTTTGGGCATTTTAGTGGTGAAGGAAGAGGGTATGGACAAGATGAGGGCAGTATGACGAGCCATATTTCAATAGTGGTTTAGTGAGCTACGCCTCAGGAGATGTCTATTCCCAGTAGCCTGCTGGTTAATCCCCATCACTGGAAGCATTTAAGCACCAGTTAGACAAACTTCTGTCAGGGATGGCCTTGGTTTACTTGGTCCTTCCTCAGCGAGGTCTGCTGGACGTGATGACTTGTGGAGATCCTGTCCAGCCCTACACGTCTATGATTCATGCCAAAATCCACTGGCAAATGTTGACTAAAGGATACACGTGAGGGAATCGCTTTCTTCATGAATCTGCCACAAGCCGGAAATGAGGCTAAGTTCATAGAAAAGCGGTTCACAGACCTGAGGAAGAGCTCTGTGTAAGCTTGACGGCTTGTGTCTCGCACCAACACAACCTGGGCTAGTAAGAGATATTGCCTCGCTCGCTAATACCCCGGCACCAACACGACTATGCCAGTGAGCAAATACACAAACGCTTAGGTCATTCCACTGGCTCTGAGCCCCAGCAGTTTTGAGATGTAGGAAGACACAAGCCGTGTGAAACCAAGGAATGTTTTCACGACGGGTCACATTTCGTTTACTTATGAAATGACGTGCTTGGGTGAACCGTGTGGAGGGAATGAACTGAGATCTCTGGATCTGGGTACATGGATCTGTCTGCGGAGCTGAAGTTGAAGAATAGCTGCAAACCTCTCGAATTGCGCTGACCACTAGAGGGAGACCCTGAGTAACGTGAACGACGCTTGTTTGGGTGTCTTTAGGCAGCAGCTACATCTAAGAATAATGTTGGTCAGCGCGTAAGAGAAAATAGATTTTACTGATGATACTCCGGTGCCAGCACATCCATTGGGTGTGTTTGTCAAAGCACCAGCTCCTGGGGTCCAGGGATGAAACATGAAATTCTCCACTTGCATTTCGACAAGGAAACGCGTTTCTAACCCTCAGTGTTGCAGAAAAGAGCTGGAAACATGACACCAGCACACTCTAACGGCCCAAATCCTAGAAGGCAAATCCAAACCACTTCCACACGTGTATTCTCCTGTTAGAGCTAATGATTTCCAAGCCAATCTTGTGTTATGCTGAACAGATAGCATGCCTTTTGAATGCTGGGGCTTGGCTGTAGCACTGTGCCTCGCTACCAAAGGGCACTGCTTCACATTGGCCCATCAGCATTTCTTCAAGATCTTGCACCTCTACAGCCAGCTCACTCACAGCACGCTTTGGAAAAGCACCACTAGGTGAATGCCGTCCATGATACACCCGTGGCACTTCCAACAGCCTCAATTCCAACTTTTCTGATCTGAGGCTGCGTTTGCTTTTGCATAGGGCTGTGGTTCTCAACTGGTGGTCCATAGACCACTGGTGGTCCATGGTGACTTTTTCAGTGGTTCACAGGAACATTGTCCAAAGTCACATGGCGTGAGCAGGCACCAAAAATCTGTTAGTAAGAAATAAATTTCAAACCAAAATGTTCATTGTCTGCTCTTTTTTATCACGTCTCAAAAGGAGGTGGTCCACGAAAATTTTTTGATTGGCCTGGTGGTCCATGGACTGAAACGAGTTGAGAACCACTGGCGTTGGGGCATGTGTCAGCAAGCGCTCTTGCTTCCAAGCAGAGCAGCAGCCCACACACTCGGTATGAAACATGAACATGAGACATGCTAAAAGTCTACGCTTAACAACCCTCCGCGCAGCTGTTACTAACAGGTCTCCATTTAAAGACAGTAGCTGTCTTCTGCGGCAAAAGTGTGTCTCCAGGGCTTTATATGCTGGCTGTCATGCAGAGCTGATGTGCATTTTGCAAATGCAGGGAAGAGATAGAAGATCAGATGACTCACTCTCGCACAGTTTTCTGCTCGGGAACGACACTGGAAACCAATACAGGGTCAAACAACAGACCGAGGCTTTGCCCACTGCATACAGTGCAACTCACTTCATCCTGTCCCCACTGGGGCCCTGTGGCAGGCGGTGCGTGGAGGGCCCAGTGTCCTTTGTGGCTGCGAGAGCCCCACAAGGGTAAATCTTCATCCACCTCTGCTCAGAGCGGCCTCGTTAGCCCGGCCTGCTGCCCCCGAGGTGACTATTGGGGACTCCCGGCCGTCAGTGACACTGGCTCCGGCAGAATCAGGGGTGCAGTGGCTAAACAGGTGTGTTTTTTGCCAGCGTCCGGGTCTCAAGCACTGCATACCGGCCACGCCTGGCTCCTGTCGGGAGGGCTTTGAATTCAGAGGCTCACTTTGCTGCGTCACCAGCGAGCAGGGCTGCAGGCGTCCGTCGCCGTCACGAACGCTTGCAAGTGGCAGGGTGGGCCTCCACACCGTCTCCTGCCAGCGGAGCTACCGCCTCTCGCAGAGGGGAATTTATGATGCTGACAGGAGAGCTCTCTCCCATCACCCCAGCGTTTTCCCCAGATGCTGCGCCACTGTATTAATACAGCGGTGCCACTGTAGTGTGTCCAGCAGAGACAAGCCCTACCGTCCGACCAGCTAGTGCAGGGACGCCAGGGGAAGGGGGTGCTTATACCTAGCCTTGGCTCATCGATCCTCTTTTCCTGAGGAGTGGGAGTGACCTGACGCCCTCCACTTGCTGATCTAGCTGAAGGGATCCGCCGTCTTTTCCTTTCCCCCCTCGCTTGTGGGAAAGGGAATAGCCTCATCAGACAAATGCCCAGAGCTGAAGCAAGAGAAATCGCCCTTTGATTCAGGATCTCCCGGTTCCCAGCCAGGATTTCTCTGTGCACCGTAATGGTTTGACGCCCACGTTGGGACACACCCTTGTGCTGGGGGGAAAAAAACGTGTTGAATTCTTATTTAACTTTCTTGTGCAGATCAGATGCTCCTGAAACAAGCCTTCCTTTCTCAATGCGCCCTACTTTGTGGGACTGTTTGCCTCCCTACTAGATCGGGGGGGAGGAGAAGGGCAATTACTTTTCCACATGAAATTTTGAAAAAAAAAATTCCATTAATTTTTGTGTCGTTTATTTCAACAGAAAAATACCTACCAACTTTTAGGAATCTGAGCCTCATTTTCTTAAGTGATTTAGGGCCGGATTTTCAAAGGTCGTCAGGGCTGAGAAGAGACGGGCATCAACTGGGATTTTCACACGTACCTAAGCATTGATCGCAAGTTGCCTGTGAGCGCCTAAGTCCCACTAACTTTTAATAAGACTTAGGCAAGTTAGTCATTTATGTGCCCTGGAAAATCTTGCCCCACGAGGCACTGAAATTCTGTTGAGGCTCTGGGCCCTTGCGTCGGAAATGGTGCGCAACGGAATGCTCTCCCCTCGCACGCTGCACTATCGCTTTAAAATAGATTCCCCCCCCTCGAGTGTCCTTTCACCTGCGTGCACCGCAGCAGCTTTGAGACACACCCGTGAACAGAGGGGACAGGAAGCGGGGGCCCGGCGGGCATCTCCGGCAAGAGCGGGCTGAGCTGCGGCAAACGCCAGCAGGGAGCTGTTTAAAGAGCTGGCCGGGTTGCAGCAGGACAGAGCCTGTAAGAAATGTTCAGTTCCTTTCACCACTGCTTGTGCAAAACCAGCCCTTCTCGGATCCTCCGCTTGCTGCAAAGGACACAGCAAGAGGCCGCTGGGGGCCACGTGGCAGCTCCGGTTTCTCCCCCCCAGCCACAGCAGAGGGCGCTGTGGTGTAATGAGGATGCCGGGGTGAGCGGAAGGGAAGGGAGTAGTCTGCAAGAATGAATGAATGAACCGACCCCCCTTTGTGTCTTCTAGGCCTGCTCCTCCATAAGCCCCACAGTTCCGCTGGCCGCCCCCCAACCCAGGGCGCTGGGCTCCTCCGGCCCCACCGGTCAGCCCTCATGGCAAGCGGGGGTGCGGCCCCTTTTGTGCTGCTCTCCAGGGGGCTGAAAGAAGTGGGCTGCCTTCCCGGAGCGGGGATCCCCCCGTGGCCCAGCGCAGAGCCGGCGGCACGGGAGAGCTAGCTAGAGGCGGAGGAGCAGGGTTTTAATCAGCACGCCACGGTCCGACGGCAGCCACACTGCTCCTGCTTGCACGGGAAGGGGCCACGCAGACTCTCCCCCTCCCGTTAGCTTGGCCTCTCTCCTGAAAAGAGCCACACTAGATGGCACATTGGAAGCGGGTTTCCGCTCGCCAGGAGGGTCCCTCGCTCTGGGAAAGCAGCCTTTGCAGGACTGTTGGGGGTGCCCCCTTCTGCACACCGCAAGAACCTCTTCTCCTGGGACTTGGTCCTCTGGCCCGGCCCAGGGTCAGTCCGCCGGCCCTTGCAGGGGTGTGGCGGGACTATATCGCTTCTCCCGCGCGTGCTCAGGCCCACCAGACAGGTGCCTGGCAGGGGACCCACCTGCCCCACTGGGTTCCCTCCCAAGGACCCTATAGCTTCAGTCCAGGCCTGCTCAGTCTCCATTTGGTGTGCCTGGGCTGGGCGCCTTCCCCCCAACCTCTCTCTCTTTCCAGGCCTGGTTCCTGGCTTCCCACCGGAGCAAATTCTGCTCCCTGGGCTACTTTCCCCCCGAATAGCCTCTCACCAGGCTCCTTACACCAGGGCAGGGTCCCAGGGTGGATTCACTCCTTGGACTCCCTCCTGGTTCCTGAAAAGCTTCTAGGGAGCGGTTTCCTCTCCCCCCCACCCCGGCTTTATTTACAGTGCTGTCCCAGCCCTTCCCCACCTGGGCTTCACTGAGTTAACCCTGTGCCAGGGAACCTAACTGGCCTCAGATCGCTGTGGGGTGCTCACCCCCTCACATATGCAAAGGGTGGTGTCCTGGAGAGCTTGCAAAGAAAGCAGGAAAAGCACCGTAGTTCTTTTATTTCCCAGCTAAAAATGGTAGCACTTTCCAAACGCCCGTTAGCTACTGTCGCTGGTTCTAAGCAGCTGCTGCCTTTAGGCTATCTATTACAGCCCGGAGAATGACCTGGGCTGAACTGAAAAATCAGGGTCTAGTCCCCAGTCTGGATCACAGGGGATCAAACCTGTGTGAAGAAGAGACGCCGTAGTTGGAGGGGCTGTACATGTCAGGGCAGGATTGCAAATGCAACCATGTGCTCGCTGGCCTCTGGCAGCTGGGCATTTCTCCTCGCCCACGGCCTGGTGAGGCGGGGCTAGCCAAAAGCAGGAATGCCTCCTCCGTAGGTCTGAGAAGCATGCCCCCTACGCTCAGTGGATGCGTGTCTATTGACTTTCAAAAGCAGACTTGAGGAAGAGTTGTGTGGAGCAGCTGGACATACCCCAGCGGCTAATTGTTGTCATGATTCCTGGGCGTTTATTTCGCAGTATTACCAGAGGCTAGAAAACAATCCCCACAATGGCTCACCGGGCACACACCTTTCCAGAGTCAGTGGTGGCATTTGCAGATGGCCACGGAAAGAAGGAATTTGTGTACGTCCGCTCAGCTCCACGGGTTTCAGCCACGCTACATCCATTTCCATCCACTGAGGGATGGCCCTGGGTTTCTAATGAACTCAGGTCTCACCTAAGTGCTGGAGAAGAATAGTTAGCTGCGACCCTCTTGGGACACCATGACCGCAAAAGCCATGGGGTCTATGCGCTGAGAACACAGCGGCTTCCGTCCACGTGTTTCCCACCCGCTCTAAGCCTGCTGTGGCGTGTGGCACAGGCCAAGCTCTGGGTTCAGTGGGACGGGCCCGGGCAGGAGCTGACATGCTAGATCCTGGCCTCAGTCGCACGAGCTGCCTCTGGGTTCTGAGGGCAGAGCGGGCTGAGGGGCCCCACCGACTCCTTGCCATGTGGGAGGAGCTGCTGGACTCTGGCCAGAGAGGGATGGGGGAGGAGAACAGGGCATTATGCCTTAGCCAGGGGCAAACAGGGAAGCATGATTCTTAAGGCACTCAGAGCTCCTAGCCAGCTCCAGATTGCTTGGGCTCCCCACCACACAGACATAGAGACAAATGGTAATGCCCGCTTTGGCTGCAGCATTGGCTTTCCACCAGTGTTCCCGCTAATGTTTCCATCCATGTGCGGAATCAATGTTATTGTATGCACCAAGGCAAGTGCAGATGTGCACCACCAACAGAAACCCCTGCTGCCAGCTACGGCAGCTAATCAGCTGGGCGGCACCTGAATCCCTTCTGAGCGGCTGCCCAAGCGCTCAGCTTCCAGGGAACACTGCACTCCTGACCGAGGGCTGGCATGGGAGTCAGATTCCCCACCACGGCTTGCCGGATCTGCGGTCAGGCTAGTCCTGGAGCCAGTTATGGGCACTGATTCAGCAGGGTTCTTGAAGCATGTGACTAGCCCAGCGGTCCCCAAACGGTTGAAAGTCACACCCCCCTCCCTGACCCCGTCTGGGACCACAGCCCTCCCGGAGCTGAGATTGGACTGGAAGTAGACAAGCAGCCAGCGTGTGGTGGGCCCACAACTAGGGGTGGCTCTCAGAGCCATGCCCAGCTGCCTAGGTTGGGGGCTGCTGTGGGGCTTGGAAAGGAGCCACACCAAGGCTGGGGCTGGAGACCTGGCACAGGGCCGGAGGAGCCAGGGATGCGGCTGGAGGTGGGACCAGAGCAGAACTAGGGGGCATGGAGGGGCTGGGTGGCGCTCCCACCCAACCCATGAGAGCGGGCCCAGGCCCCACCTCCATGCAGCATTTCACTGGGCTTTACAGAGCCCTGCACAGATATGAACTAATTAGTGTTGTGCCCCTTGCCAGCCAGGGAAACTGAGGCAGGGCAGTGAGGCAACGCAGCCAGCGCCCCACGTCAGTTGCAGAGGCGAGATTCGAATTCGGGACTTCCACAGCTGCCCCGATTCCGCCGGACCAGCCTGCCTTCCGGTGAATGGTGAGGGGAGCGGGTGTCACCCAGGGGAAGAAAAGCCACCCCTAACCAATTCAGAAGTAGGAAATTCTTCAGGGGGGGCTCCGATTGCAGCGGCACGCCCCGCAGGACCCAGCGGAAAGAAAGCATCATGGGCTGCACAGGGGGGCGGTTTTTTAGTAAAGAGCAGAGGGGCTGAAAATAGATTTTGGGAAGACCAGTGTCCTTTTCGTGTCGGACTTTTGTGCCTTCTGCAAAGGATCTGCCAGCTCCGACTGCTACCACAAAGCAGCAGGCCACGCCGGGTCTGTCTACACTCCCCGCTTATTTCGCATTCATAACTCCCGAAATAACTATTTCGAAATAGCACGTCCACACTACAGGGAAGCCCCGAAATGACTCCGAGGCTGGCTCCCCTAACGTGGACGCTACCTCGACGGAGTGCCCCTGGTAGCCCTGGGGAGAAGTGACTTTGAATGGCCCCGGGGAGGAGCTCTTTCGAAAAAGCCGCAGTGGCGTGTCCAAAGCGGCGTTACTCCTTGCGAAACGAGGGCTCGTTATTCCGGCGCCAGAGGCCCGACGTTTCGAATCGACGGCGCGGCCGCTCGCCTTGCTCTTTCGAAATAACGCCGTGCCCGGGGAAGCCGCCTCCCACTACCACAGATGCAAGGAAGGAGGCAGCCGCAGAGCTGGGGGCTGGAGCTGGACTGGGGCTCTCTGCTCCCCTAGGAGCTGGGCCCTGGGGCAGGTTTGCTCATGGCAGGGCCCGGGGACTACTGGGGAGAGTTTGGGGCCTGCGCTACAGCGGCTCAGCAGCCTTCCTGGAAAGGGCCCCTTGGGGGCTGGCGCGCAGGGCCGGGGGGGGCAGCTCAGCCTTCTCCCCCCCCCCCTGTGAATGTGGGGGGGCACCACGCGCCTGAGTCATTGCCCTTTTAAAGCGCCGCCCTCCCCGCCCAGGCCGGGTGTGCCGGCGGGGCGGGGTTTGGCGGCCCGGACTGCGGCTGCCTGGCTCCCCCCAGCCCGCGCCTCAGAGCCGAGGGGGGCGCCGGAGCGAGCGGAGCCTGGCGGCGGAGCAGGCGGGCTCGAGCCGGGGGGCGCTGCGCCCTGCGCGGCCCGCGGGCGGCTGCCGAGCGCTGCATGGCCCCGCGGGCCGCCCGGCCGGCGCTGAGCCCGGGGGGCGGCCGCCCCGACGCCACGGGGATGGGCGCGCCGTGAGCGCCCCAGCGTCCCAGCTCGCTCGGCGAGCCGCGCCCGGCGGGGCCATGGGGAACATCTCCTCCAACATCGCCGCCTTCCAGTCGCTGCACATCGTCATGCTGGGCTTGGACTCGGCCGGCAAGACCACGGTGCTCTACCGCCTCAAGTTCAACGAGTTCGTCAACACCGTGCCCACCATCGGCTTCAACACCGAGCGCATCCGCCTGGGCCACGGCGCGGCCAAAGGCATCAGCTGCCACTTCTGGGACGTGGGCGGCCAGGAGAAGCTGCGCCCGCTCTGGAAGTCCTACAGCCGCTGCACCGACGGCATCATCTACGTGGTGGACTCGGTGGACGTGGACCGGCTGGAGGAGGCCAAGACCGAGCTGCACAAGGTGACCAAGTTCGCCGAGAACCAGGGCACCCCGCTGCTGGTCATCGCCAACAAGCAGGACCTGCCGCGCTCCCTGCCCGTGGCCGAGCTGGAGAAGCAGCTGGCCCTGCAGGAGCTGGCCCCCTCCACCGCCTACCACGTCCAGCCCGCCTGCGCCATCATCGGCGAGGGGCTCACGGAGGGCATGGACAAGCTCTACGAGATGATCCTCAAGCGCAGGAAGGCCCTCAAGCAGCGCAAGAAGCGGTAACGCCCGCGGGCCAGGCGGGGGTGCCCGGGGGCCGGACAGGGGCGCCCGCGGGCCAGGCGGGGGTGCCCGCGGGCCGGACAGGGGCGCCCGCGGGCCAGGCGGGGCGCCCGGGACGCTGCGCCAGAGGAACCGGCGGGCAGGCGCCGCTCCCAGCCTGCTGGCAGGACTAGGCGGTGGCTGCTGCCAGCCCCATGGCCGGGGAAGGACTGGCCGGACCCCTGAACGCCCGAGGCGCTGCCCTGGGGCTGGATGCGACGGGCTGGGCCCTATGCCACGGAGCTCCAATTTCCTCCTGCCTGTGGACCTTTCTTTTTCAAGTGTGTGTGTGTGTGTGTGTGTGGTTGGGGAGGGGAGGGACCTGCGGGAGGAGGCCCCCCCCCCATCTTGCAGGTGGGAGAACTGTTTTTCAGGCTTGCACCCCCACACACACTTTGGATTCAGGGAGTCGTTACCACCGAAACAATCGCTCGGGAGCCCCCCCGTGAGTGAACGACCCCCCTGCTTGCTGGGTGGCTGAGCGCTGCAAGGGAACGCCCGCCCTCTGTCAAACAAAGCCTGTCCCAGGGCAGACATGGCTTGCTGCAGAGGGGGTGAGGCTGGCTGCCTTGCGACAGCTGCTGGCTGGTGCTCAGTCCTCCGGCTCGGGGTGATTTCTGCCACCGAGGGGTCTCCCGCGGTGTCGTTTCCAAAGGCCGGCTCGTTTGACCAGGCTGCGCCTGGCGCCGTGGTAAGCAATAGCTCTCGCTGCAATCTGTAGTCTACAGGTGGAGACAGGCTTGGATTAGCTGATTTGGTTCAAGCCGGTTGACTCCGTCCCTGTATGCACCCCCTGCACAAAAGAGTGGCTTGTGACACTGCTGGAGGGTAAGGCCCAAGGGCTCGCCTCCGCTGCACCAAACGGAAAAGAACAAGGGTTGCTCATGAAACGGGCTTCAGCCGAGACTTGAGCCAAGCCCTTGACGGACAGGATTCAAACAGCGGGCAGCTAAGGTAAAGGGGTACCACCCTGACCGGCAGGTGTGCAGATCTCTGCCCAAGGGATAATGGAGAACACTTCACTAGGGCAGGATCAAGCCCACTGTTTTAGCAAGATTCTGGCTGGCCCTTCCCCACCGGGGTCTTGGCTGGCCCTTCCCCACCGGGGTCTTGGCATTGACTTCAGAGAGCCCAGGGTTGGACCCTCAATATCCACAAACTGGCTGCTGCTTGGTGCTCTCTCTTGGAAACCCACCTCTTAGTGGGGAAATTCTGACTCCCAGAATTTCCTAACAAGACAGAAGTTTGGAAATCTGCAGCGGTCAGTTTTTGGCATTCCAGTGGCCTGCACCTGTGATTCACTGGTGTTAACACGGTCACGTGAGAATTTCTGGTGCCTGAAGTAATTGGCTTTCTGCTTGAGTGCATGTCCCAAACAAAGGAGAAAACCTGGGTGGATTTCAGGCAGCTGAGTCTCCCTTTCAGCAATGAATTCAGTACTTCCCCCTCCTCCCTCTAGCATTTTGTAGTAATCCAATATTGAAACCAACTGGTATTTGTATGCCTGCAAGATTCCCGTTTCCAGGAGTAGCGACTGCTCGACTCCTCGAACAAGTGGGCTGGTCCCATCATTTCAGGAGGGTCTGTGTAGTTTCATGGGATTTTTTTTTTCTTTTCCTTCACATGAAACACTTTCTGAAGCACTTTGACATTTGGGAGCGCCACACAATTGAGAGAGAATATATTTATTTTGTGACACTGCAGAAGCCAAATGTTCCAACCTTCCTTTTGAATGTTAAAAGTGTTTGGGGCGAAATAAAAACGGGCGGCTCAAAACCTGTCATGCTTTAGAAATAATGAACCCGGGAATTGCCGGGTGACTCAAGGCCTTTTGATTCTTGTTCCTGCAGCCAGCCATCCTCTGGCAAATGGTTCCTTTGGCTGAAATGGGACTGTTTGTGGAAGTAAGACAGGATTGGGCCCCTACTGGATTGTTAGTTAAGCTGGCCCTAATTAAGCAATTGACTTAAACACTGCCTGATTTGATCCCTATCCAGCAACAGCACTGAAGTATGTGCTTAACTGTAGGCATGCGCTTAGGTACAGTACTGGCTAGGGGCCAAATGGCTGATTCAGGATCATTGCCATTAGTTGTACTTTTTGGTTTTAGTAAGTTAAAATACGTCTCCAATTAGTAGTTAACAAGGTCATTGGTATTTCTGTAGTGTTTCAGGGCTGTAATGTCTGTCCCTCCCTATCATGAGGGAGTTGAGCTGTGTTATCAGCTGCAACTGACCAGATAAGGAGTCCTTTGAAACAAAGGTGATCACAGAAAGTCTGCTGATGATTATACAGTCTGCTGTTCTAAAGCCAGGTTGGATTTTCTCCAGGCTGTGGGTTTTCACAAAGATGTTTCTCAGCAGATGTCATGCGCAATGCCAGTCCCATTTCAGACTTTGTCTTCACAATGTACCTGGAACTCGAGAAAAGTATCATGTTACCTAGTATAATTTTTCATTTTATCTTGTCATCCATCCTCTGTTCCTTCCATCTTCCCTCTTTTTTTAAAAAAAATGATGCAAACATGATGCTGTGAACGGAAATAAATTATTTATACGACGAAGAATTTGACAGACGTCTTTTTGTTCTTTCTTTTAATAATTCAGAGTGTTTTCCTCCTGAGCTTTCACACCATGGAACAAAGGCGGTGTATCCTTATCCCTATTTTACAGATAGGGAAACTGAGGTACAAAACAGGGAAGTGACTTGCCCAAGGTCACCCAGTGAAGCAGTAGCAGAGCCGGGATAGAATTCAGGTCTTGAGTCCTAGTGCAGTACTGTAGCCACTAGGTTTCACTGCCTTAGACAGAAAGATAAACTTGTGGCTAAGGCATCGGACGGGGATTCAGGGGAGATTCCCAAATCTGCACCGTCCTTTGTGGGTAATGAATCTGAGGAACTGTCCCGGATTGAAGTGTCATTAGAGGAGGTTTTGGAACAAATAGAAAAACTTAATGTTAACAAATCTCCGGGACCGGATGGCATTCATCCAAGGGTTCTAAAAGAACTCAAATGGGAAATTGCTGAACTATTATCTGTGGTTTGTAACCTATCCCTTAAATCGGCTTCTGTACCAAATGACTGGAAGGTAGCCAACGTGACACCAATATTTAAAAAGGGCTCTAGAGGCGATCCGGGCAATTACAGACCGGTAAGTCTAACTTCAGTACCGGGCAAATTAGTCGAAACAATAGTAAAGAATAAAATTGTGAAGCATGTAGAAGAACATAATTTGTTGGACAAAAGTCAACATGGGTTCTGTAAAGGAAATCCTGTCTTACTAATCTATTAGAGTTCTTTGAAGGGTTAACAAACATGCGGACAAGGGGGATCCAGTAGATATAGTATACTTAGATTTCCAGAAAGCCTTTGACAAGGTCCCTCACCAAAGGCTCTTATGTAAATTACATGGCCATGGGATAAGAGGGAAGGTCCTTTCTTGGATTGAGAACTGGTTAAAAGACAGGAAACAAAGGGTAGGAATAAATGGTAAATTTTCAGAATGGAGAGGGGTAACTAGTGGTGTCCCCAAGGGTCAGTCCTAGGACCAATCCTGTTCAACTTATTCATAAATGATCTGGAGAAAGGGGTAAGCAGTGAGGTGGTAAAGTTTGCGGATGATACCAAACTGTTTAGGATAGTCAAGACAGAAGCAGACTGTAAGGGACTCCAAGAAGATCTCACCAAACTGAGTGATTGGGCAACAAAATGGCAAATGAAATTTAATGTGGATAAGTGTAAAGTAATGCACATTGGGAAAAATAACCCCAACTATACGTACAGTATGATGGGGCTAATTTGGCTACGACAAATCAGGAAAGAGATCTTGGAGTTATCGTGGACAGTTCTCTGAAAACTTCCACACAGTGTGCAGCGGCGGTCAAAAGGCAAATAGGATGCTAGGTATTATTAAGAAAGGGATAGAAAATAAGACCCGGAATATCTTACTGCCCCTGTATAAAACTATGGTACGCCCACATCTTGAATACTGTGTACAGATGTGGTCTCCTCACCTCAAAAAGATATTTTGGCCTTGGAAAGGGTTCAGAAAAGGGCAACTAAAATGATTAGGGGTTTGGAACGGGTCCCGTATGAGGAGAGGTTAAAGCGCCTGGGACTTTTCAGTTTAGAAAAGAGGAGACTGAGGGGATATGATAGAGGTGTATAAAATCATGAGTGGTGTGGAGGCGGATAAAGAAAAGTTATTTATTAGTTCCTAAATAGAAGAACTAGAGGACACCAAATGAAATTAATGGGTAGCAGGTTTAAAACTAATAAAAGAAAGTTCTTCTTCACACAGCGTGTAGTCAGCATGTGGAACTCCTTGCCAGAGGAGGCTGTGAAGGCTAGGACTATAACAGAGTTTAAAGAGAAGCTAGATAATTTCATGGAGGTTAGGTCCATAAAAGGCTATTAGCCAGGATAAAATGGTGTCCTTGGCCTCTGTTTGACAGAGGCTGGAGAGGGATGGCAGGAGACAAAGCGCTTGATCATTGTCTTCGGTCCACCCCCTCTGGGGCACCTGGTGCTGGCCACTGTCGGCAGACAGGATACTGGGCTAGATGGACCTTTGGTCTGACCCGGTACGGCCGTTCTTATGTTCTTATGTTCTTATGTCTGATTTAAATTCCCAGTTCTGCTAAAGTCTCCCTGGGTGAGTTGGGAAAATAGTTTAATCTCTCTGCACCTCGTGTCCCTGTGTGTAAATAACACCGTGGGCTGGCTTGGCCCTGGAGGTGGTAAACTCCTCAGATTCAGGGTCTGTTTTCAGGATGCATTTGTACAGCGCCTGGCGCAGTGGGGCCCTGATCTCCATGACTAATATAAATAATAGTTCTCGCAGAAGCCTTTTGGTTCCTGGTTCTCATTGATTACAAGACCTAGGAGTGCTTGGGCTTTCCGTGGTAAACGGACAAAGAGGGGGAGAGGCGAGAGGTGCCCGGCAGTGATCCCTACCCCTGCGGTCACATGGCCCATCCTCTCCTTACGCCCAGGCTGGTGCCCTACCATTAAACCAGGCTTCCCCTAGCTGTGAGCCCCGCCCCCTGCTGACCAACAGACTCCCATGCCCACAGCTGCGCCGTAAAACGCATGTGACCTTGGCAGGCTGCCTCGCGTCGCCGGGCCGGCGTTCCGCTCCCCCGCACCGGCTGCAGCAGCGTTGTGAGTTGCACCGGGAGAAGGGGGGCGCCGGCCGCAGGCCAGTGAGTGCACGCAGAGGCAAGAGGGACCGGCGAGTAAGCGGCTTTGCCGCCCGTTGGAACAAAGGAGGCTCGGCGCCGTTCCCGGGCCCGACATACGCGCTGACTGAAATGTGCGCAATCCTACAGCTAAACACAGGGGCTGCGTCTAGACTGGCATGATTTTCCGCAAATGCTTTTAACGGAAAAGTTTTTCCGTTAAAAGCATTTGCGGAAAAGAGCGTCTAGATTGGCACGGATGCTTTTGCGCAAAAGCATCCGTGGCCAATCTAGACGCGGTTTTGCGCATAAAAAGCCCCGATCGCCATTTTAGCCAGCGGGGCTTTTTTGCACAAAACAGTTCTTCGCTGTCTACACTGGCCCTCTTGCGCAAGTATTCTTGCGCAAGAGGGCTTTTTCCCGAGCGGGAGCATGAAAGTATTTGCGCAAGAAGCACTGATTGTGTACATTACAAAGTCAGTGCTCTTGCGCAAATTCAAGCGGCCAGTGTAGACAGCTGGCAAGTTTTTGCGCAAAAGCGACTGCTTTTGCACAAAAACTTGCCAGTCTAGATGCAGCCATGGCGTGGAAATGCCACACACGGGGACAGGGCCTCAGTGGGGCGTTGTCGTCTGGGGAGCTCTGCCCAGGGCCGGCCTGTGAAGGGTTGGCGGGCTGAGGGTCCTACAAAGACTTCCATTGCACCTTAGGAGCAGAGTTGCTGACCGCGGTCCTCCTCTCCACACGTTAGGGGACGTTTTAAGCTCCCCTGGGCCCACACGGTGAGGCCGAGACCTTGAACGGGGCCTGGGAAGCCAGTGTGGAGAACAGCGGCCAGGGTGCCTGTGGGTAGGACGCTTTCATTCCCTTCCCTGCACTTTTCTCTGTCTTGCGGCTTTAGGTTAGGAGCTCTTCAGGGCAGCTCCGTTTGTCCAGCTGCTTTTGAGAGCTGGTTAAGCAAACCCCTCTCAGGGATGGTCTAGATCAGGGCTACTCAACTTTGGAAGCCTCCGGGGCCGCAGTGATACTCACGCTGCCAAGGGCCGCAACCTAAGTGTGGTTGCATAGACATGCAAATATATATGCAAATAGCATCTTTCACACGGACAGGCATGAATCCAAAGCACTTCCCACAATGCCCTGCCTCCTGGGGGGCTAGAAACGCCGACACTCTGTACCTGTCTGTTCCAGCTAGCCCGCCCGCTTGTGTCTTTCAATGCTTGCCCCACCTGGGAGATGCCTCGCCGTTGTGGAGCGTGTTGCCAGTGGAGGCCACATTCAAAGGATCCCACCCGTGGGCTGCGTGTTGAGCCCCCACGTAAACCCAAACCGCACTGCGGGCCACAAACAAACGGGCCACGGGCCGTGTGTTGAGTAGCCCTGATCTAGACGGTGCTTGGTCCTGCCGTGTGTGCAGGGGACTGGACTCGATGACCTTTCAAGGTCCCTGCCAGTTCTACTGTTCTGTGATTCTAGTACGATGGGCCCTGGTCTGGCTTGGGCCCACCGGGTGCCACAGTCATTCAAACACAGCATGTTTGCTGCTTTCCGCGCTGCACGGTGTAAGGGAAAAAAAATCCCCATGCAGGGTCAAAACCCCCAGCAGCGTTGCGCTGTTGCAGAGGGTGTGAACAGAGCACCAGCAAAGAGCTGCCGGCTCTGGGAGCCGGCTGGCTGGTGGAGGCTTTGATGGGCAAGCCAGCGTGTTTCCTGTCTTTGATGTTGCACATTCCACTGCAGCATCAAAGGGGTTTCTTGCCCGGCCCTACTGACGACTCCATTGATGTGAGCACCCGGCCTGGAGCGCAGCTGATGTAGCAGTGCCCCCCACACACGGGGAGGCGGGAGGCACAAGTCGATGAGGCGCTGCACTTTGGCACCACGCCGAGGTTTGGGTTGGGGGCGTTATGTAACACTCTGGGTCACATCAGGGCTGAGCGCAACTTTCCAGTCAGCCCCGGCGTCTCAAAAGGTGAGGCGGTGCCGACATCTCCTGCGGAGCTAGGCCTGTCTGCCTGCAAAGCTACGTTCTCCTAACGCATCCCTGATCTCAGCCTGGGGCTCAGGGCACAGGTATTTTATTCTGCACAGCTCCCGTGATCTGCTAGGTGCTTGCCAAAGACCGAAGACGGGGTGCTACGTGCCCTGAAAAGCTAAAAAAAATACAGGTGCACCTTTAAATCTTGTCTGGCCCCCCACTCCCCCACCCACAGTGGTTGATGGGCAGAAATTCGGGTGCAGAGACATGAAGTGAGAAAGGAGGCTGACGCTGGCCAGCGGTGAGGGAGCAGCTGGGTCGTGCCATGCCCTGCAAGGGTGTGTTCCCGTTATGTGCAAAGTCTGACAGAGGTGGAGAGGGAGTTCCTAAGGTGCCCGTTGCTGGCTGGGTTGCCAGTGACAGCTGACAGCAATGGACGCGAAGGCCGGCCCAAAGTAACTTGCATCTGTAGTTCACACACAGCATTTGGCAAAGGAAGGGGGTCTCGTTGTTCCCATTTTACAGATGGGGCAACTGAGGCCCAGGGAAGAGAAGTTACTTGCCCAGGGTCACCCAGCAGTGGCAGAGGAGGGAATAGAGCCCAGCTGTCCCAAATCCCTGTCCAGCCCGTGGGTTTGCCAAGCCAATCTCCAATTTGTTCTGTTTTCATGCACAAAATTGCAGCAGCTGAGTTGTTCTCCTTGTGCCCGGAGGCCTCCCTGCAGCTCTGGAAACGACAGAGCCGGAGCTTCTTCTGTGGCCGCACCTGCCTGCTACTTTCCACGGGGCGTGTCTACAGGCAGCCGCGTGCCCTCACACCTCCCGCTGCCCTTGCTAAGGGAAATCTCTCTGCGGTATTGTCCCCCTTCGGCGGCTCATCCCAACGACTACCGTCCCCAGGCAGCCAAACCCGCCATGTGCCGCGTGTGGCTGCAGAGCGGGATTTTTCTTCACGCGGCCCGGCGTCCAGCGCTGTGTGGGTTGTAGACTCGCGCCAGGAGGCCCATCAGCCCCTAAAAGATGGTCCTGAAAGGGCAAAATGTCCCGGTAACTTGACTGTGGACTCTGGTTTTTTTCCCCTGTTTATATTGCCAGCCGGATGGGTGCAGTCCTGGCCTGTATTCACTGTGGATTACGTCATAATGCCGACGACATTAGGTATGTATTTATTTATTTCCGTCACTCCCCGAAATCCCGGAACGAAGCGCCATGGGGGGAAGCACTTGTATACACAGCCTTTGCCCCATCACAGCCAAGTCAAACAATTCCCATGCGTGTGCAGGCCGGCTCTTGCGTGTGTTGTCACGAGAGAGCACCGCAGACATCAGAACCGCAGCCCTAAACCGTTCTTTGTGGGTGACAGGTCTGAGGAAGGGACCGTCCCGCACCCACCCTGGTCCGCGTCACCAGCAACGGGTCTACGCTGGGAGAAGAGGAGCGGCCCCGTTCTCCCTCCAGCCAGGGCCTATGGACTCCGTGGAGTTCCCCTTGTGGGACTGCCGGGTAACGCTCCCCGCAGGGGGAAGGGCTGCGTTCTGAGGTGGGAGGGCCGTGGCCGCCAAACCCCACGGCTCTTGGGCAGCCGAGGGAGGAGAGGGGCCCAGCTGTGTGTCGGCTGCGGTGTCTGCTGCTCTGCACTGCTCCATGGTTTCCATACGCGCGAGTCCTCTTGGAGCCATCCTGCCACACAAGCCCCCACCAGCCTGCCCTGCTCCTCCAGTCGATGCACGGTACTGCCAGGCTGCCCTGCCACACCATCCCGCCCCAGCGACTGCCAAATCGGGCCCCATTCCTCCCTTCCTGGCCGGCCAGGCCGCATTCCCCCAGTTTGGGGAGCGGCATGGGCCATGTAGACTGGCACCATCCTGACCCCAGCGCTGATGGCCAACTCTGCGTGCCCTCCCCTCAGGCAGAGGGGGGTCTTCCGGGGGTCAGAGGGGCAGCCGGGTTCAAAACAACGAGGCCTGTGGCCCTTTACAGATCAACACAATACAGATCGTGTCATGAGCTTTCGTGGGCAAAACCCACTTCCTCAGAGGAGCTGGAGTGGAAAAAACAGAGACGGGGAATTTATAACAGAAAAAGGAGGGAGAGAGGGGAAAAAAAGGACCTGCCAGTTGTAGTGTCCGTGCTAGGGAGGCTAATTGAGTGGGCTGGCAGTGTCCTATGGATGGGGGGACCGTGTGGCCATCCCTCTGCTCACGGCTCATATTTGCTGCCTTCTCCCACATGGCAGGGAGCCAAGGACTCTCAATGTGGGGAAGCAATGAACTCCTAACCTCAGCTTGGGTTTGCTAAAAGCCCCCGAATCTGGCTGGTTATCTGAGTCACCTCTTGGGCCAGCCCCCAGCTGGGAATCCCCACAAACACTCCTTCCCTTCCCACAAGACTTCCTTCCCAACAGGCCGCACATACACCCGTCGGTCACCCCCACCCTGAAACACCGCCAGCCACCAACTAGCGAACCTGTGGCGGAGGCCTGGCCTGACCTGACTCAGTAACACCTCGTTTCCTGGAAGCTAGGAGGCAGCTAAACAGATCTCCAGGTTGAAAAGAGAACGCTTGTCTCAATCCGGTAAGCAAATAGGTCTGTAGGCGCCGACAGAATGTTTGAGCGAGCTGAGGTAAGAGGGCGAACACCCAGCGAGCCATTTACTCTGAACTAGAGTAATAAGGGACCAGATACGTGGGAGGGTAGCGATGGGCGAAGGAGTAGGCGGAGCGTGGACAGAGCAGGCTGCACAGGGATTGGTTCCTGCAACCCAACCGACCCAATTCCAGATGTGGGACGTGACGTATCAGCCGTGCAACACGGGATGTGAATGCACCTAGAGGGAGGGGCTTCCTGTGTCATTCTGGAGCAACGATGCTCCCTGTGTATGCCCGTAAAAGAAGCGGCGTGCCAATCCGGAGAACCCTGTCGTGCCCAGCAAGGAGCAGGTGCCCACATTTTCCCTCCAGCGAGGGCCCCGTGGAGTCCCCTTGTGGGACTACCTGGTAATGGTCCCCTC
Organism: Rafetus swinhoei; assembly: GCA_019425775.1. Lineage (NCBI taxonomy): Eukaryota > Metazoa > Chordata > Testudines > Trionychidae > Rafetus > Rafetus swinhoei. The sequence goes on along the minus strand of CM033439.1, from coordinate 75,867,455 downwards.
AGGGGGGTTCTGAGCCAGGAGGGGGCGGGCCAGGGGCTTTGGCGTCCAGAGAACGGGATGAAATGCCCTCCAGCCCCGGACAAGGGCTCCCAGCTGAGCGGAGCGGAATCCCCACGCCGGGAACCGTCTCCAGCTCTCCCCAGGGTTCGGTTCCGTTTCCATCTCCGCCCTGGGCAAAGATGCAAACTGGTTTCACTAGCTCAGACCGAAATCCGCCAGCTGCGGTTTCAGTAGACACCACCGACGAAGGGCAGCGCGGCTAATTCGAAATCCCACGGGGACCCCCAGCGATCCACGTGTGCCGGAGGAGCGGCGTCTTGTTAACCGGCAGAAGGGTGTCGGGGCCTGAGTGAGGACTCTGCTGGGGGCCAAGGCAAAACCCAGCACCAGGAACCCACAGGGAAGTCCTGTCTCAGAGGAGATTCCGGTGTCGCTCCCCATCTCCAAGAGGAAACAACTGCCCGCCTAGCTCAACCCCCCGGGCTCGTAAACACGCCGCTCCCACGCTGCTCGTGTGTCCCGGCGCAGTCCCCAAGACAGCCGCTCAACGCCAGCTGCGCGCCTCGCGGCAGGCAGCTAGTACAATAATAGCCGCGTGGGCTGTGCCGTTACCGGCTTCCACGGTGCCTCTTATCGTCAGCGGTGAAACGGGGCCAGGGAGAATCCCATAATGGCTCAGCCAGTGCAGGCCAAGAACCACCTTCGCAGCCCACGGCGAGAGGAGGGTGGCTGGGGAAAGCTGCATGAAGGGACCATCTCCGAGACACCCCCAAGCTCCCGGCAGAAGAACAGAGTCCAGAACCGTGGAGCGGGGCATCAGACGCCCCAGTGCAGGGGAGGTTCCCCCCTACACTGTGAACCACATTCAAAGGAGCAGAGAAAACCGGATGGTCTTCCACGAACAGCTTCCCACGGGAAACCCACGTCTCCCTTACGGATGCAAAACCGTCTTTGCCCTGCTGGGACCACGCTGCGGATCCATCAGCCCTGTTTGCTGCCAGTATTGCGCTCGGGGTCAGAAACCTGGCCCCTCTTGTGGGAAGCCTGGGGGCAGCAGGAGGCATCTCGGGGGCACTTACCACCCCAAATCCTGGGCACACAGTGGCTTGTGCAACATGTCACAATCTCCCAGAGATCTGGCCTGCTCCCATTGCACTGCGTGCTCTTCAGCTGTGCTTACGGTTGCCAGATGGTTGAAACAAAAATACCGAACACCCCCCCACCCCAAAAAAAAACAACGGGAAAAAATTCTGTTGAAGGGGAAAAAAAGGGGGGGGGGGAGACCAAAGTTGTTGAGAGAAAAAAAGGACTCCAAGGACTTATTAAGCCAAAAAAAAAAATTTTTTTTTAAATAAAACAGCATTAAAATAGCATGTCCCCTTTAAGAGTGAGTGCAGGGATAGGAACAGGGGAGCGGTTGAGCACTAAGACCCAGGGGAAGCATTGCTGCCCCTAGGTCTTTTGTCCGGCAGCCTTGGGGAACCAGGTAAGCATGGGGGCTGGGGGTGTTGGGGGCCAGGAGGGGGCTCGGGGCGCTGAGTGTTTGTAGGGTTGCCAGGTGCCCGGCATTTTCACCTCCTGGCTGGGGAAAAATTCAGAGAATACCGGACATCTCAGGACATCTCAGGTGTCCGGTATTCGCTGAATTTTTTTACCGGACAGGAGGCAAAAATACCGGACTGTCCGGGTGAATACCGGACACCTGGCAACCCTAGCTGTGCTTCCGGGATGGACGAAAAGAAGCCCTACAGCCCATGCTCTTAAATGCTCCATAGACGTGCGAAGGACTCCATGCCCTGACCCTGCCTGGCTTCGTCTGCAGGGCTTCCCAGAGAGTGGGACTGAATCCACTCTGGGAACTTCCCGGCACATGCCTGGGCAGGGCGCAGCAATCGGCAGGAGAGTATCCACCCTTTCTTCTGGCATTTTCTCACTCTTCAGTGTCTGACTTTACAACCTTAACGTGCCTTTCATGCTGTGGGGGAGGGCGGGGAGGAGATGTAGCACACTTGCATGTTGTATGTGGTCCCACACACGAAGAAACCCCACACTCCCTGCACATGGTACACGCCGAACCTCCAAGGCCTGGGAAAAGTGAATGATCAAAATATCAATGGAAATCATGAATGCCCAGGGACTGTTGCACTAGTTAATGTTTAAATGACCTCAGTGAGTTCGCTCCTTTGCAGGCTCTGCTACTTTACAACCAGGGACCTCTTTCCATTGTTTGTAGAGCCGGCCCCCTCCCTGGCTGTCTAGTGTTGTTAACAAGCTGGCTAATATGTACCAAAGGCGGGGGCACGGCAAGGTGCAATCGCTGGAATTCAGTGGCGTGTTCTGAGCATGGAACTGGCTCCAGGAAATCAAAATCTCATTGAGCCCTGGGACGGCCCATTCTCGTCCCCAGCAAAGCGCTGAGGCAGGGCGGCCTCCGTGGAAGCACGGCGCAGTCACTCTGTCGGGGGTGGGGGGGGTCCTGCGTTGTGGAGGAGCAGAGAACTAACTTTGCTCTCCTCGCTTGGCCCCGAGCGGGCAGGGCGCTGCCATGGGGGGTGGCAGAAACAGCTCCCCAGTGTTCAGCCTGGCACCTGCACAACCCCCCGTCCCCTCTTTGGGAGCCTGCTCCGAGGGGCTGCGGGGGGAGGGGGGGTAAAACTGGCTCAGCTTTTGGGGGTGTCTCTTGTGCATAGCAAGGGGGGGACGTGCCTGGCCTCCTGCCCCACTTCGGAGCTGGCCCGCGCTGTGGCGAACGGAACCGCACGTCCTGCTGTTTCGCCCGGTTCCGCTGCGGACTCGCGGCTCACCACGGTGCCAGCCCCAGGCAGACTGTCCAGGAGCAGAGGCCCCATACTGGGTGTGCGCTCTGCAGTGAGACGTCAGCCACCCAGTAACAGGTGGGAACTCCTAGGGCAGGATCCCAGTCACAGACCTTCCCACGCAGGCCAGGCAGACTTAGCACAGAGCCACTGAGCACTAGAACTGGAAGGGACCTCGGGAGGCATCAAGTCCAGCCCCCTGCCCTCACGGCAGGACCCAGCACCATCTAGACCATCCCTCACAGGTGTCTGTCCAACCTGCTCTGAAATATCCCCAGGGATGGGGATTCCACAGCCTCCCTAGGGCTCGTGTGCAGCTAACCCATCCGGGGCTGGTCATTGCGCCCCGAGTCCAGGCTCCAGGCTCCGAGTCCATTACAGCTCAGAGCCGCAGGACGCACTCAGCTGGCAGGGGACTCGCACTGTTAGCTGGGGGGGGCTTGTTCAGCTCCTGGTGACGGGCAAGCAGACTGTCTTCTCTCTGGCCCTGGCCCGTTTGCCACGGTGTCTTTGGCTACCGGCGCCAGCGGACTCAGCAGCCGGAAGCAGCCAGAGCCCGGAGCAGGGTCGTCCGTGGTTTGAAGCTGCACGTCTCCCTCTGGCTGCCTCCTGCAGAGACAAGGCAGGGTCTCCGGTTCGTCTCCTGGCCAGATTCCCAGCGGAGTAAATGAACCTCGTGCCACTGGGGTCAGCTGCCAATCCGACCCCCTCTCTCCCTTGGGTAGCCCACCCTCCAGGGGTAGGGTTACCAGGTAGGTTTAGAAAAAATACCAGACACACTTAATGGGGGTGGGGAGACCGACCGGGACGGGGGGCCGGGCTGGCCGGAGAGGGTGAGGGGGGGCGGGACTGACATAAGAACATAAGAACATAAGAACGGCCGTACCGGGTCAGACCAAAGGTCCATCTAGCCCAGTATCCTGTCTGCCGACAGTGGCCAGCACCAGGTGCCCCAGAGGTGGACCGAAGACAATGATCAAGCGCTTTGTCTCCTGCCATCCTCTCCAGCCTCTGTCAAACAGAGGCCAAGGACACCATTTTATCCCCTGGCTAATAGCCTTTTATGGACCTAACCTCCATGAAATTATCTAGCTTCTCTTTAAACTCTGTTATAGTCCTAGCCTTCACAGCCTCCTCTGGCAAGGAGTTCCACATGCTGACTACACGTGTGAAGAAGAACTTTCTTTTATTAGTTTTAAACCTGCTACCCATTAATTTCATTTGGTGTCCTCTAGTTCTTCTATTTAGGAACTAATAAATTTTTCTTTATCGGCCCTCTCCACACCACTCATGATTTTATACACCTCTATCATATCCCCTCAGTCTCCTCTTTTCTAAACTGAAAAGTCCCAGTCGCTTTAACCTCTCCTCATATGGGACCCGTTCCAAACCCCTAATCATTTTAGTTGCCCTTTCTGAACCCTTTCCAAGGCCAAAATATCTTTTTGAGGTGAGGAGACCACATCTGTACACAGTATTCAAGATGTGGGCGTACCATAGTTTTATACAGGGGCAGTAAGATATTCCGGGTCTTATTTTCTATCCCTTTCTTAATAATACCTAGCATCCTATTTGCCTTTTGACCGCACACACTGTGTGGAAGTTTTCAGAGAACTGTCCACGATAACTCCAAGATCTCTTTCCTGATTTGTCGTAGCCAAATTAGCCCCCATCATACTGTACGTATAGTTGGGGTTATTTTTCCCAATGTGCATTACTTTACACTTATCCACATTAAATTTCATTTGCCATTTTGTTGCCCAATCACTCAGTTTGGTGAGATCTTCTTGGAGTCCCTTACAGTCTGCTTCTGTCTTGACTATCCTAAACAGTTTGGTATCATCCGCAAACTTTACCACCTCACTGCTTACCCCTTTCTCCAGATCATTTATGAATAAGTTGAACAGGATTGGTCCTAGGACTGACCCTTGGGGACACCACTAGTTACCCCTCTCCACTCTGAAAATTTACCATTTATTCCTACCCTTTGTTTCCTGTCTTTTAACCAGTTCTCAATCCAAGAAAGGACCTTCCTCTTATCCCATGGCCATGTAATTTACACAAGAGCCTTTGGTGAGGGACCTTGTCAAAGGCTTTCTGGAAATCTAAGTATACTATATCTACTGGATCCCCCTTGTCCGCATGTTTGTTAACCCCTTCAAAGAACTCTAATAGATTAGTAAGACAGGATTTCCCTTTACAAAACCCATGTTGACTTTTGTCCAACAAATTATGTTCTTCTACATGCTTCACAATTTTATTCTTTACTATTGTTTCGACTAATTTGCCCGGTACTGAAGTTAGACTTACCGGTCTGTAATTGCCCGGATCGCTTCTAGAGCCCTTTTTAAATATTGGTGTCACGTTGGCTACCTTCCAGTCATTAGGTACGGAAGCCGATTTAAGGGATAGGTTACAAACCACAGATAATAGTTCAGCAATTTCCCATTTGAGTTCTTTTTAGAACCCTTGGATGAATGCCATCCGGTCCCGGAGATTTGTTAACATTAAGTTTTTCTATTTGTTCCAAAACCTCCTCTAATGACACTTCAATCCGGGACAGTTCCTCAGATTCATTACCCACAAAGGACGGTGCAGATTTGGGAATCTCCCAACGTCCTCAGCCGTGAAGACTGAAGCAAAGAAATCATTTAGTTTCTCCGCAATGGCTTTATCGTCCTTGATTGCGCCTTTTATAGTTCGATCGTCTAGGGGACCCACAGGTTTTTAGCAGGCTTCCTGCTTCTAATGTACTTAAAAACATTTTGTTATTTCTTTTGAGTTTTTGGCTAGCTGTTCCTCAAAATCTTTTTTGCTTTTCTTATTACATTTTTACACTTGATTTGACAGTGTTTATGTTCCTTTCTATTTATCTCACTAGGATTGGACTTCCACTTCTTAAAAGATGCCTTTTGTCCTCACTGCTTCTTTTACATGGTGGTTAAGCCACGTGACTCTTTTAGGTCTCTTGCTATGTTTTTTAATTTGGGGTATACATTTAAGTTGGGCCTCTATTATGGTGTCTTTAAGAAGTTTCCATGCAGCTTGCAGGATTTGGCTCTAGTCACTGTGCCTTTTAATTTCTGTTTAACTAACCTCCTCATTTTTGTGTAATTCTTTTGAAATTAAATGCCAGGGTGCTGGTCTGCTGAGGTGTTCTTCCCACCACAGGAATGTTGAATGTTATTATATTATGGTCACTATTCCCAAGCGGTCCTGTAACAGTTATTTCCTGACCTGATCCTGCGCTCCACTCAGGACTAAATCGAGAATTGCCTCTCCTTGTGGGTTCCTGCACTAGCTGCTCCAAGAAGCAGTCATTTAAGCCATTGAGAAATTTTATCTCCGCTTCTCTTCCTGAGGTGACATGTATCCAGTCAATATGGGGTAATTAAAATCCCCATTATTATAGAGTTCTTTGTTTTGGTAGCCTCTCTAATCTCCTCAGCATTTCAATGTCAGTATCCCTGTCCTGGTCAGGTGGTCGGTAATATATCCCTACTGCTAATTTCTTATTTTTGGAGCATGGAATTACTATCCATAGCGATTCTATTGAACATGTTGATTCATTTAATATTTTTATTTCATTTGATTCTACATTATCTTTCACATACAGTGCCACTCCGCCACCCACCCGGCCTGCTCTATCCTTTCGATATATTTTATATCCCGGTATGATTGTGTCCCACAGATTTTCCTCATTCCACCAGGTTTCAGTGATGCCTATTATGTCAACCTCCTCATTTAATACTAGGTACTCTAGTTCACCCATCTTATTAGTCAGACTCCTAGCATTTGTGTAGAAATGACCCGGGCACATGCAGATCCCGGGGCGCTGTCAGTCCCGCGCATGGTCCGGAGAAGCGCGAGTGAGTCCGGCTGTGGCTCCACCCCGTGCTCAGGAGCAGGGACAGGGCTTCTCCTCCTCCCCAAGGCGTCAGACGCAGCCCGGGCTCCCAGCACCGATCGCGCCCTGCCTCCCAGCCACTCCCCAACCCCCACTAGGCTTCCGGCCGGCGCCCAGCCGGAAATACCGGACATTGCACATGTGACCGTCAGCGTTTTGCCTGCCTGGTTTGTGTCTGTGGCAACCACCAATCCACGAGATCCTAACACCAGCTCTCCTGCACCCAGTTGGCTTCCCGCTCCATGTTGGGGCCAGCCATCCCCCACGTCTCCACAAACCAGCTCCACCCACGCACACGGCAACTGGTGGCCTGGCTCCTCAGCCTGTCTACACTAACCCCCGCCGCCGATCTACTTCCGCTATGCAAATCGTGTAGCTGGATTCGACGCGCTTACTGCGGCGTCTTCCACGCGGCCAGGTCGGTGGGGCTGCTCTCCTGTCGACGCCGGCTCCTCTTCTCGTCTTGGCGGAGTACCGACGTTGGCGGGAGAGCGCTCAGAGATCGATTTATCATGTCTAAGCAGACGCGATAAGTCGGCGGCCGGTGGATGGATCGGTGCAGGGTGGTTCCCTGGCGCAGTGGAGACAAGCCCTTAATTTAGCTGTCTTCCCTGTGATTTAGCCCACAATCCCTTCTGCTCCCCAGGGAAGCATGGGAGGAGTCTATCCGGAGCTCTCCTTGCTGCAGGACGCCCGTTGGGGGCCCGCTGAGAGGGTGCGGTGGGCGCAGGAGGCGGGGTGCAGCTCTGCTCCTCTGGCACCAGGGCACTCAGCCTAAAGACCATCACAAGCCTCGCCAGCTCCCTCTCCGCAAAGCGCTGTCACTGCTGCAAATAACCGGCCAGACATGTCAAGTTTTGACGAAAGCAAGGACACGGCACAGACAGGACCCTCAGCGGGTGGTTTGGGGCCAGCGGGATGTGGCCAAAGCCAGATAAACCCTAGAGGCCTGCTCAGAGTTATTGCTTGAGAGGCCCTGGGGCACGCGTTATCACAGCCCTGGGCCGTGTCTCCCCTTGGCCTCCTGCCCAGGCTCCGTTCATTTCCCTTCTTCCTTCCAGCAGGACGCACCTGCTGGCGGCCAGCACAAGCCGTCCCCGCCTTGGCGCGTCACCGGCACAACGGTAAACGGCTCCATTCCTCGCTGTCTGTCCAATTCTGGGGGCACGTGAGCAGGGAGAGGAGAATCAAGCCCAGCCGCTTACACACATCCTCAAACCAGCCCGAAGCGAGCAACGAACAGGTGACAGTCCTCCAAAGCTCTTTTCATACAGGCGGCCCTATTGGACCCCCTCCCGGGCCCTTCTTCGTTTGACCACTGGCCTCAAGGTCCCCAAGGGCCTAGTGGGCCAAATCTTCACATGGATTTCAACTCCCGACTCCCGTTGCAAGGAACGTGTTCGGCCACAGGGCCATTGCTCACTGCTTCCTCTGTCCTTACTCGGGCAGATCTCCCCCCCCGGCCCGAAGTTCTGTGGCTGCCAAACAGGTGCCCTGTGTTTATAGATTTGTGGGAACGCCTGTCTGAACACCGGGCCGCGCTCCTTCTCGGCTGGCTCACAAAGGTACAGACGGGCAGCTGGAGATCACAGTATGACCTACCCACCCCACGCACTAAGGAGAACAAAAATCGCCCACCTCCAACTCCCCAACCCCCTGACTAAGACAGAACTTCCCAGGCATGCTGACCAGCGTGGTGGGCTTGGCAGTAGCGCCGCCTCTTTCTCTGACCCAGCGGCTAGAGCTAGCAGGAGAGTGCGTTGAACGGGCCATTGGGGGACTTCAGGGCTGTAGCTGTGAGTTTGGGACGTTCTCGTGAGGAGATCGTAGCCACGGTTGGTGTGGCACGGATTCCTGAGGGGGGACTTTAAGGGCGTCTGAAGATCGGGTCAGAGTCTCGTAACTGCGCGGGAGCCGAGTTTTCGCCTTCTTCTGATTCCGCTTGGGAAAACATGAGCCCTGCGGCCAGCCGGGGCTTGCTGGCTTCTTGGCGTGTCTGTGCAGGAAGATCACATCCGCCGACACCAGGGAGAATGCCATCGGGACCGAATCCGGCCCAGATAAACCAAGGCCTCCGTGTCGGCCTGGGGAGAGAATTAGAATCGTCTCTGTCACAGCTGTGCTGCCTGCAGAAACAGAGCGGTACGCGGCCCAGCCCTGACCCTGTGAGTTCTGACAGAGGGGCGTTCTCCTGCACCGCCGGACACGCGGCAGAGACACCGAAATCTCTCAGTCTTTGGGTCTAGGAATTAGCGCCGCCGCGCACGTCACTAACCCTAGTTCTTAATCAGCCCGTTACACGATCCTTTTCGCCCAGGCTGGGAGCAGAACGGGACGAGGCTAGTAAAGATACCGCCCGCCGTATCGCCACACCCAAGTTTTCAGAAATCATGAAACTGGCTAAAAATCAGGAGAGGTTTTTTTGGGGGGTTGTTTTAATCCATTTGGGGTTTGTTTTTGAGGCTTTCGGACACACTCAGGTCACGTTTTCGATCACAAGTCGTGACGGTGCTTAAAAAAAAGACAACGACGCTCTTCTCACTCCCGTGCCTCCGGGAGCCGGGCCGTTAAGAAAAGTACCAAGTGTGCCATAAAACGGTCAGCTGGCAACACCGCAGAGAACCTGACGGCTGATCAAATCGGAGAGCTGGGCTGTGGTGCAGAGGTGCCCACATGTACTATCCCATTGGTTTGGCACTGCCCCTTTAATTAAACCCGAGCAACTTTGTGTGTAGGCCAGGCCGTGCTGAAAATGAAGCATGTGCTTAAGCCATTGGCTTCCATGAAAAGCTGCCAGCCTCAGGCCAGCTCATTAGCCTTTGGAATTCACTCCTCTCCACCGTGGTTCATATCAGCCCCGCTTTGAGTGCACTGTACAGCCCCCGATTCACCCTCGCACGTCAAGAGACAAGGGAAGGCTGAGTGTGGATAGAAGTCAGTCGGGTTTTCAGAACATGGTGCCGTTCCCATCTGTGGCGTCGCTGGGCTATCTGATCTTAGGGGAATTGAGGTATTTTTACAAGCGCGTCCCGAGTGCACGGAGCTCTTTGAGTGGAGACCAGTAAAGCTCAGCATAAATAAATAACCAGGCCACTTGTTAAAACCAGCATTATTCTTGTGAAAGTGTTTATAGCCGGAGCACTAAACGGAACTGGGATCGCAAGCTGAGAGGGCAGGAATCAAACCAGATGAATTCTCGTTGTAGTTATTTTAAACATCAGCCTTTGCTATGACTGGCAGCCAGTTTATTATATGCCCCAGACTCATTACAAGGGACTGCTATAGAGAGATGATTGATAGCAAATTGTATTGTCAGGCCTTTCACCGAACATGATTATTTATCAGCTGATATCCTGAAGTGATTAACTACAGCCGAGCCTGGCTTGAATGGGAGGCACGCTGAGGAAAAATAATCATTTACTATTTTCGGTGTCTATTAAAACCTTTCCCCCTCTGTTTACAGCTGGTGTATTTTTAGCCAGTACTGCCGGAGCGCGGGCTTCCCACAGGCCAGGGGTGACTAGCCAGCTGCTCTGATCTGGGTGTTCACACACGCCCTCTTCTGAAGGATCAGACTCCGCTGCAGGATCTGTACAATCATAGAACCACAGAATCCTAGAACACTGGAATGGGAAGGGACCTCAAGAGGACATCAAGGCCCGTCCCCTGCCCTCACGGCAGGACCAAGCACTGTCTAGACCAGGGCTACTCAGCACACGGCCCATGGGCCGCATACGGCCTGCGGCCCGTTTGTTTGCAGCCCGTGGTGCGGTTTGGGTTTACGCGGGGCTCAACATGCAGCCCGCGGGCGGGATCCTTTGAACGTGGCCTCCACGGGGAACACGCCCCACAACGGCAGGTGTCTCCCCGGCGGGGTGAGCACTGAAAGACAGGCTGGCTGGAACAGACGGGCTCAGAGTGTCAGCATTTCTAGCCCCCAGGGAGGAGTGCCGGAAGCCCTGGGGCATTGTGGGAAATGCTGGCTGCTTTGCCTTGTGGGCAGAGCCTGAGAGATGCCGACTGGCTCCCACTGGCCACGTTTGAGTCCGGCGCCATGGCTTAAGACTTAATATTTGTATTGTGCCCGTCAGTGTGAAAGAAGCTATTTGCATATATTTGCATATATATGTGCATGAGTATGCACTCACACTTAAGTTGCAGCCTTCAGCATGTGCTGTGAGTATCCTTTTGGCCCCCAGGGCTTCCACAGTTGAGTAGCCCTGGCCTAGACCATCCTGACAGGTGTCTGTCCAACCTGCTCTTACATATCCCCAGTGATGGAGATTCCACAACCTCCCTAGGCAATTTATTCCAGTGTTTAACCACCCTGACAGGTAGGAAGTTTTTCCTAATGTCCAACCTGAACCTCCCTTGCTAGGGTTGCCAGGGGTCCGGTTTTGAACCAGACAGTCCAGTAGTTGAGCTTTCTGTTCAGGAAACAAATTGAGAAAATAGAACTGTCCGGTATTTTCTAAATCAGATGGAATGTAGATTGTCATGTCAAGTGTGTCCGGTATTTTGGTTGAAACCATCTGGCAACCCTACCCTTGCTGCAACTGAAGCCCATTGCTTCTTGTCCTGTAGTCAGAGGCCAAGGGGAACAATTTTTCTCCCTCCTCTTTGTGACACCCTTTTAGATACTTGAAAACTGCTATCCTGTCCCCTCAGTCTTCTCGTTTCTAAACTAAACAAGCCCAATTCTTTCAGTCTTCCCTCATAGCTCATGTTCTCTAGACCTTTAATCATTTTTGTCGCTCGTCTCTGGACCTTCTCCAGTTTCTCCACATCTTTCTTGAAATGTGGTGCCCAGAACTGGACACAATACTCCAGCCGAGGCCTAATCAGCACAGAGCAGAGCGGAAGAATGACTTCGCCTGCCTTGCTCACAGCTCTCCCGTTAATGCAATGGGCTCTCCTCTGTGCGTGGCGTCTTAGGAAACGGCGAGGGCAAAGGCAAAGGCTTTCTGAGGGGAAAACACGTTTCACAGATCCCGGTGCACTTGCTCGAGTTTATTTCCAATGTCTTGGCCAAACGATCCATCCAGTCGATCCCAGCCCCACGTAGCTGGTTCCGTGGCCTTCGTCGCCTTGGTGATGTAATCTCTCTGGCCGCACAATGTCCCAGCCTGGCAGGGAAGGGTTATCATTCCCAGCTTCCAGACGGAGCCGGGGCACAGGCAGAACGTGACCTTGTCCCCCTCCCTCTCCGAGTTTTGCCACGTTAACTGTAGCCGGCGTTAAAACAGCCACGCAGGCGCCGTGCCGGGACAAATGGTTTGTGTCAGCTAGTCCCTGCCGCACTGGCAGCATGAAACACGCTGTCCTGGGATAAAGGACTCGGTCCTGGCACAGCTGCGCCCGCGCTCCAGCTCCGACCAGTGTCGCGGTGTTGGTAACAGCTCCTCTGCCCAAGCTCTCTGAGGGGCAGGGAACACGCGCAAGGCTCAGGCGCTGGGACCAGTGGCAGTGAACCAAACAGCTCCTGGAGCTGCGGTGAGCCAGGCTCCCGCAGAACCCCCCTTCCTGGCCGGCGGCCGGGGTCCCGTAGAGCAGGGCAGCTGCTGGCACTGCCAAGCCCCAGAGTCCACATTCCAGCCCTCCGGAGCGGTGAGGTTTATTTATTTAGGAGATTGTCACTTGGCGGGGGCTGGTTTGGACCTTTGCACTCCGGGCCTGTGACAGGCATGTAGCCCCATTCGCGCTCATTTCGCCCCCGCAGGATTTACACGTGCAAACAGCGTGCGCTAGCCCCCTCCCCCCCCACACACACTAGGGGCTCCTTAATTTGCACGAGGTTGCACGACTGACGTGAGGTTACACCCGGGTACAAAGTGCAGCCCGATGCCACAGCCCTGCAGCTGCTCCGAGACCCCAAAATGTCGATCCATTCTGTGCCCCCTCTAGCCAGGCCCACAGCCGCTAGTGCTGTGACACTGGTCCCCACAACTACCCTTCACCTCCCAGCGCACATCGGCTCCTCCTGCATCTGTATCCTCCACCCCACACCGGGGGGACAGCCCCTGCTTGAGTCCTCTGCTCTAGCAGAGGTGGGGAGGAGAATGGGATCGACTGACCCATTTGTTGGGGGGGGGGGAGCAGATGGACCCATTGTTCACAAACAGCATTATTAAGCACCTTAAAAAACCCCACCGCCCTCTAAGTTTATCCCAGTTATGTGTATGATCGTTGTGCTCAGAGCCAATATACAAACTTAGGACCCCATTGTAAACACAGTCCGGCAGTTTCTGCCCTAAAAGGATTAGAATTAGGGGTTTGGAACGGGTCCCATATGAAGAGCGGTTAAAGCGACTGGGACTTTTCAGTTTAGAAAAGAGGAGACTGAGGGGGGATATGATAGAGGTGTATAAAATCATGAGTGGTATGGAGAGGGTGAATAAAGAAAAGTTATTTATTAGTTCCCATAATAGAAGAACTAGAGGACACCAAATGAAATTAATGGGTAGCAGGTTTAAAACTAATAAAAGAAAGTTCTTCTTCACACAGCGTGTAGTCAGCCTGTGGAACTCCTTGCCAGAGGAGGCTGTGAAGGCTAGGACTATAACAGAGTTTAAAGAGAAGCTAGATAATTTCATGGAAGTTAGGTCCATAAAAAGCTATTAGCCAGGGGATAGAAATGGTGTCCCTGGCCTCTGTGTGTCAGAGCCTGGAGAAGGATGGCAGGAGACAAATCGCTTGATCATTGTCTTCGGTCCACCCCCTCTGGGGCACCTGGTGCTGGCCACTGTCGGCAGACAGGCTACTGGGCTAGATGGACCTTTGGTCTGACCCAGTACGGCCGTTCTTATGTTCTTAATCTAGTTAGACGAGGATGGAGAGGAAGTGACCCACCCAAGGTGATAAAGTAGATCGGTGTCAGAGACAGGGATAAAAACCTACCTTTCATCACTGCCTGGGGTCTGCTTTACCCGCTGCCCCACACTGCCCCATTAGCAAGGACGGTGTTATAAATGTGTCCATGACATATATAGCACACATTAGCAAAGATGCACGTGAAAGCCAAAAGTGTGGGGCGAAACCTAAGCAGAGTACATTAGGAATGCTGCTCTCGGGTATTTAACTGGAGAACCACTGGTCCCCTGCTTTGTGACAGCCGGGTGATAACCAGTATTAGAACTACACAAGGCGCGGGGGATGAAGGAGACAAGGCCATGTTTTAAATCACTCGCCGCTTCCTGTTTGATATTCCTTGTGCATCGCGAGGCAGCAAACAGCACAGATGGTTCCGGCTCCGGAGAACCCCTTCAAACCCGTGCCGGGCCGCGTCACAGGGAAGGTGCATCAGGGAACGCGCTGGCTCTTCGTGCTGCAAGCGGGGGTTCTGCTTTGCAAAGCCTCCCGAAATGCAGCCTGGGCGGGGGGGAGGGGGGGTCCCACCTTCATTCTGGGGCTCTCATGCCAGCTTGTCACCGGGTTGTAACACGGGGGCTGCCTGCATCTGGGCTAGAGCCGTCGGGACGGATACAAGTGAAGTCCACTAGCAACAGGCCAAGCCTAAGGCGGATCCTGGTACATTGAGGGCTCAGTCAGACTCAGTCTAAAGACAAAGTGCACCCCCAGCTGTCTGGACGAGTAACGAGCCACCCAGATCCATGAGCCACCGCGGGGCTCTGGAAGGAAAACTTCCGTCTGGTGCTCAGCCCCTTGAGCCTGGCCCCGCACTCGAACTCCTGCCCCCAGGCTAAGGCCGGGTGGAACTCCATGCCCCGGAGACGGGTGCGAGCGACTGCCTCACGGGCAGATCGCAGGCACTGACTCGCCGCAGCTGTTCAGGGGGCTGGGCGGAGCCTCGGGCCAGCCCTTCAGCTTTGGATCCCTGGCTAAGAGCGAACGCTGGCTTGGCCCCTGGATGAAAATAAAGCAGGTGGCCCCATCTGACGCCCCACGGATGGGGTCGTCCCATCCCGTTTGCATAAGACCGGCCAGGCTGGCTCAGACCAAAGGTCCATCCGGCCCAGTGTCCTGTCTGGCAACGGTGGCCCAGAGGGAGTGAACAGAGCAGCAAATCAAGTGATCCCTCCCCCGTGGCCCATTCCGGGTCTCTAGCCACGGCCCGCTCTCTAGCTGCATAGCAGGGGGAGTTGCCAGGCCGGGTAAAGGGGCACAGGCCAGCAATGCAGGGATGCCCACACTCGTTGGCTTGAGTTGCGTTCTTAATCTAGCCCAGCACTAAATTCGCCCACAAACAGGGGAGCTGACAGCCATGCCAGGCCCCTAGGCAAGGGGGGCTGGTCCCACACTCCCAGAAAGGGCAGGGCCTCAGGAAAAAGGGGCGGGGCCTCAAGTAGAAGGGGCGGGACCTCCGGCAAAGGAGGTGGGGCCTCGGCAGAAGGGACGGGGCCTCAGACAGAAGGGGCGGAGCATCCCTTAGAGTGGCCTGGAGCCGCACCAGGCGGTGCTCTGGGGGCGATTTAAAGGGCCCGGGGCTCCAGCTACTGCCGTTGAGGCCGGGAGCCCTGGGCCTTTAGAATCGCAGGGCCCTGGAGGAGTTATCCCCTCCCCCCCGCCCACCAACGAACACATGCCAGATGACTGCCCCATCCATTCAAAGTCCCCCCCCCCCGCCACCTTTGCCAGTGTCGCTAATTGAGGGCCCCCCTCATGCTGCACTGAGGGCCCACGACTGCAATTCTAGCTCCTTGGCCCCCGCCCGCCGTGGGGCGTTCCCCTCCTGCGTGCCGGCGGGGCCGCGGCGGGCCTGTGGACACCCGGGGTGGGTGCTGCACAGCGTGGGGCCGGGCCGGGGACGAACGTTTTCTCAGACAGGCCGGGGCGTGAGGAGGCACCTGGCGAGCTCGTTCCTGCGCGCCTGGCGCCTGCGGGAAGAATGCGAGCCATGTGGCCACGCAGGGGCGGGGGGAATTTATAGCACTGCTCGCCAGAGGTCACGGGGGCAGCCGCGGCCAGGGGCTGCCACAGGAGAGGAAGATAAGCCCCGTAAACAAGGGCTTAGGACAGGGAAAACAGCCAGAAATTAGGCAGCCTCTTGGAGTCCCAGCACCGCCCTGAATGTGCCCAGAGCTGAGGGCAAACAGCTGTCCCCTACGCACCCTTCGCACCCGCCTTACACCAAGGGGTCAGAAGACGGCAGCTTTATGGCTGTTTGCCTAATGCCTCCTCTGGCCCGAGGGAGGAATTTGCGGGCCTCTCTGTGCTGCCCTGACTGTTTTACACGGCCCAAAGGGGCAAACAGAGAAAGTCCCAACCCGTTGAGTGCCACTGTCTCTGCCGGGGCCAAATCCAAACCCTGGTGCTGAGCTAGCGAAAGCCCCTTTTCTTTTTAAACCTGAGATCTGGTGTCAGTTTCCCGGAAGGTTTCTGTTGCCGTCTTCTCCCTGAGAAAGAGAGGAAGAGATTGGCCCCGGTGACGAAGGTGAGGCGGTCAACGTTTTCCTGCAGCGTTTCCCCCCTGTGAAAAGGGGCTGCTATTTTTTTCTTCCAAGGAACATTTGTTATTAGTACTGAACTCTTTCTGCAAACAAATAAACAACACCCTTGCCCCCCCACCCTCCCACGCAACTGACTTCTTTTGTTTCTTGTTTTCTGAGTTATCAGCTTTCTTGCCTCATCTTTTTGTCAGTGGCAAAATGGAGACAGGGATAAAAAGGGGGAAGGGGGACTAAAAACCCTCCAAAATGTTCAGATTTTGGTTGCAAAGAATGAAAGTGCTCACTTTTTTGGGATCCACTCTTTTTCAATCACAGAAAACGCCCGTGGTTTTCTGTTACGTATCAGACCTGTTTCTCCCTCTGTTTATAGCTCTTTCCTGCTGCTCCAGAAGTGCTAAAGGGCCATCTGTGTTTGTATACTACCTAGCAGAATGGGGCTCCCCTCTTGGCTGGCTTTTAGGCACTTCCTTTTAATTTTTCCACCCATGTGCAGAATGCATTTTGTTATGTGCACTGAGGCAGGTGCGGGTGTGCACCACCTGTAGAAAGACATGCTGCCGGCTGTGGGCGTTGTGCTAATCAGCTGGGTGGCACCTGACTGTCTCCTGAGTGGGCGCCCAAGCGCCTCAGCTTCCAGGGAACACTGGGCACTACCCTAACAAACATGATCAATAACAATCATTAAAGGCCCTTCGCAGATGGCGGCTCTGGGAACTGTTGCAGGACCCTGATGTGGCCGGATAGGTTTTCTGCGTGAGCCAAGGCGCTGTAATGGCCCTTCGCAGCCTCTCCTGCAATCTGCCACTTTGCAGGCATGTGTCGGGGCGCAGGGAAGCATTCCTGGCACACCTGCCTTCCAGCTATGCTCGGAAGCCGGAAAGCCCTTTGGAACGCACGCTACAGCAGCCCGGGGGCTGCTCTTGTTTATCCGGGGGAAAGGTAGGCCCCGGCTTACAGCGCTCCCGATATTTTACCGTTTCTTCGCAAGCCCCAGGGCGGGATAAAGGGCTCCCTGAATGTGGGGCGGGTTCCGGCCAGTCCTAGGGGATAAGGCGCTCGCCTGGGGAGGCAGGGTGGTAGGTGTGCGTGATTAGCTGAGAACCGCAGCGTTCCTGGAGGCTAAACAGCAAGCTCCTGGCCTGCGCGAGGGCTGAGGAAAGCCTGGACGGTGGAGGTCCTGGAAGGGAGATAAAAGGAACCCGCCAGGCTTTCGATCTCCTGGTTTGCGTGGCCAGACTCGTGATGGGGGCCACAGCTCGCGCCAGGGCTGAACGAAGACCGAGGGGCCTTGTCTAAGGCACGCCACGCTGGGCCTGTCTGCTGTGCAGTGTGGCGTGTGCACCCCCTGAGCTGCGGGCCTGGCTTGTGGCTCGCCCTGGCGGCGGGACATTTTCCAGCAGGACTGGCCACCGGGCAATGCCTTTGATCCTCCAGCTCCCCTCCTCCCCCGGCCCAGCGTGTTGTGTTAACCCCTGGCCCTGCCTCTTATCCAGAGGTTTGACACAGCAGTGCTTACATCTCCCGAGGTGGCTGGCTTGTGGTTTCACTCCCCAGACACATCTGCTGCTGGCAGCTGGGCCGAGCTCTGCAGTCGGGGAGGTCATGTGAGGAGGCGTCTGGCTCGCCAGATAGCCAGCGAAGCCGTTTGCTGGCTGATTGGGCCGGGTAGCCAGGCCCTGCCTTTGTTTCCCTAAGAAGCGATCCTTTGGAAGACAACTGATGGATTAACCCGCTGGCTCCCGGCGGGGAAGATAAGATCTCCCTTTGCGTAGAGGAGAAAATAAACATGCCTGGGAGGGGAGAGGGTGGCCCCAAAAATCACAGCCATCCCGAGAGGCACTTTCTATCACATCTGTGTCTTTAGGGCTGTTTCTGCTCCAGGGAGCAGCAGTTATGTGGAGTCCCCTTCCTGCTCTTGGCCCGGCCTTTCTGCTGCTTGCTTCTCACAGCGACCCGCTGAGAACCTAATTACCTCAGGAGCGCCTCAGGCTCCCTGCAGGTGCAAGGGAGGCCTTCGACCCTTCCAAACCCAAGGCACCTCAGGCACAAAGCACAGGGCCCTGCCACAATGTACCCTTCCTTTTACCTGTGTTGCCCGAGCCCTTATCCAGCTGAATACAGTCTGCCTGGGCGTGCAAGAAAACCCTTCAGCTCCGACACAGAACCCGTCCAGAACCAGTGATAGAGATGCAGCCGGGTTAGTCTGGTCTAGCTGAAACAAAGATAGCTTCCCCAATTATCACCCCTAATATCATTCCCTCACAGACCCTCACCTTCCCCCCTCACCCCCCTCTGTTCTAAAGTCTGATTTGTCAATTTTATATGTGTTCACTTTTTTTTGATTGTCTCCCTTTGGTATATATGGTTGTGCCAATTTTCGTCCACAATTTGATCTGAGGAAGCTGGTCTGGCCCACGAAAGCTCATCACCTAATAAACCATCTTGTTAGTCTTTAAAGTGCTGCATAGTTTGTCCAGAGCCAGGCTACAGTGCTTGTATAATGTCATTCCCCCTCCATTTTGAACTAAAACTGTCCAGGTGTTGGTAACAGTGTGTCCTGTTCCCCATTAAACCCCGCTGGAAAAAATCAGCTTCTTCTGAGAGCGTCTTTTCCAGGAGAAAGGACGGTGTCGTGGGCCGCCAAGGGCTGGCTCGCCTCAGGCCCAGCTGAGGTAGCTGGCAGGCCCTCGTAGCTCTGTACGGGCTGGAGGAATGGTTTGTGCTGACGTGCAATCGCAGACACCCGCAGATATTTCTGACCCCGCTCCAAAGGGCTGCACAACGTTCCCCATTGTTCCCGCGGCAACCAACGCTGCCGTCCCTGTGCGCCTTGCTAATGAGACGTTACCGCTGCCAGATTAGCCATTCTTCTCCAATTTCCTCCTTTTGTGTGGGGATTCCTCCCATTTCCCGCTTCCGGCTCCATGTTCTTCACCAGCACATCGGGCAATATGAACGCGGGAGTAGGACGCCTCCTTTCTCCTGCTGCGTTCACCGCTCCGACTCTCCAGAGCCGTGTTTCACACTTGACACCGGAAGCCCAGGAAGATCTCTCGTCCTACAGTCGCTTGCAGATCCAGCTGGACCCCCATGAAAACAGCTTCCCCGCCTCCCAGTCGTCTGTGTGACGACTAACGGCGAGGCCCGTGACTCAAGAAGCACGTTCAACGTTGAGATGGCTGCCTCGGAGAGATCGTCAGGCCTTAGGGGCAAGCCTTTAACAGCGACAGTGATTAGCGACTGGAACAACATACCCCGGGCTGGTGGATTCTCCATCAAGTGAAGACCAGATATATATATATATATATATATATATATTTATTGTCAGATATTGATGTAGGGGGGGGACGGGGTAGCTGTAACCATGATTCCATTCCAGGGGTTACTTAGGCACCTGAAAACTCCTGTTTGTCGGGTTTTTTTGGGGGGGAGTTTGTTGTTGTTTTGGCGGGGTATTTTGTAGGCAATAACTTAGAAATCAGCAAAAACAGACTTGCCAGATTTCTACAGAATCAATACTCCACAGTCGCTTAACAAAAACCAGTAGCCCCAAAGCAGCCCAATCTATTTGTGGAACCCCTTTTTGTTATTACCACATTGGTCTTCTAGACCTTTGTAGCTATGAAGGGTTGGAAGGAGGTTCCAGGATCTGAGAGAGTGAACATCACCTCCGTGAGATTCACTGATGAATTCACCGACGCGTTTGGGAGCCTCGGCCAGCCTCAGAAACATCACAGAGTAAGGGAAGCGGCGCTAAGATGGCTCCCCAGCTGGAAGAGGCGGCCGCACAGCTGTAAAAGGGCTGGCTGCTCAGGGCAGCGTTGCTTCGTGTGAAGACGGGCAGCTCCTTCCACGCTGTTGTGGGGAAAAGCCCTAGAATGAACAAGTGCAACCGCCGCCCTGCTGAGGAATCAGCGTCTGTGTGGAACAGGCCGGGGGGGCCCTGCTGGGAACCCGCCCCACTGCCCAGGGCAGTCCAAGGAGAGTCTCTCATGGACAAGTGGGACCGAGGGAAGGAGAGGTGGCCACCCTGGGGCGCTGCCAGGCCCCCAATGGGAGAGTTTGCAGCGCAATGGAAGCCATGTTTGGGGGTGACGACTCAGGTTTGCTTCGTGCCAGCAGGGAGCGATCCCGGGTCCGTCTTTCGCTCTGCTGCTCTGGCAGTGAAGCCGGGACACAGCCAAAGCTCGGCTCACTGGGATGAGCCTGGAGCAGCAGCCCCCTCGCCTGCCCTGCCTGAGCTGCTGTGTGTCTCCTGGTGTCCAAGAGGCTGATTCCCCCCAGCCACTAGCACAGCCACCGCGAGGCTGAGGGTGGGTCACGCTGAAGCCTGCAGCAATCCCCTTCTGAGCGTCCGTCCCCACCCCCCTCCCGGCGCCTGCTCGGCTCCATGACCTGGAGAAAGGGGCTGCCAGAGCTCCCCGCGCCTGGCTGGGGAGGGGAGCCGAGGGGGCCCCGCAAGCAGCCCGGCAGCTCCCCTTTGTGCTCTGCACTGGCTGCTGCAGCGCTGGCCTTGCCCGTCCAGACTCTCGGGAGGGCCCAGCCCAGCCCTCGGCTCCAGCCGGGAGGCCGGGGGGTGGGTGGCCAGGGCTGGGCCGCTGAGTCTCCTGGCTGTGTGGAGGATGGTGGGGAGGGGATCCGGGGTGACGGCTGGCGGCTGCCGCCTCCGCTCCCTGCTGCCTCTCCCTCCCCATCCGCGGTGGGCCCAGTACATACAGTCCCTCGCCCGTCTGGTCCCTTTCCATCCACGCCACTGGCGCTGGCTGTTGGCCTTAGCGCTGCCCTTAGCGAGGGCCGGCCGGGCCCTTTCCAGCTCCAGTTGATTGGACGGTCAGGACTTCCCATTTAGTTTGCCGGCACCAAAACTGTTTGAACCAGGAGCTCCCTAAAAGTTGGGGGGCCGCCAGCACCAAAACCCTGACCCCTGGGCACCCCTTTCCCCAAGGCCCCCTCCCCTGCTTGCTCCTCTTTGCCCCCTGCCCCCATCATCCGCCCCTACAGAGAGCCAGGGCTGCCCCCGCCCTGCGCTGAGGCCCCGGACTGGACACTGGCCCCCGATGGCCGGGAAGGGGAGGAGAAATGTTCTGTATTGAAGGGCTCTGCGGCCACTGGCCAGTCCCACCAGGCACTAGCTCCCTTTGCCCGTGCGGAGGCAAACGGCGGCTGCTTTCGGAAGGCCACACCATAGGGGTGACCCAGCTTTCTGGATGTCCTGAACACGGGTGGCGGGTGAAAGCCAGCCCCAGCCCCCCCGCTTCTGCCTGAGGCCCCGCCCCTGGAGCCAAGCCCCGCCCACCTGATCCTTCCTGGCCCCCTGGAGGGCCGGGGCTGGTGTCCTACAGCCGCAGCCCCAGCTTTCCCTGGCGACTGGAGCGTGTGGGCAATTGTGGGAAGGCCGTGCCTTCCCTTGCCTGCATCACCTGCCGCGCATGGTGCTGAACACAGGGTGACTGCGGACCGCTGTGTCCGGGGCTGCTCATCTGTCTCTTCATGGGGGCCCTTATCCCCATCGCTCCAAACCCTGGGGGCACTGCTCCTCATATGGGAACCCCCCAGAGCACCCCTCACCAGGCAAGGGGCCGATGCCCCCCCCCAGCTCCAAGGGGGCATGGTCTGTCTCCTTGCCTTTCCCCAGGATGGCTCTTATATTAAAACTCCCCCATTACTCCACGATGCTTCCCATGTACAACCAGCCGGCCAACAGCCGCCCAGTGCCTGGCCTTGCTCGATAGGGGCGCACACCTGTATGCAGTGATCTCCTGGGAACCTGGTGCCCCCGGGACGCTCTTTCAGGGGGGGTTTCAAACTCCGGGTGAACCCTGATCGGAAGCCGCTGGCTAATCTCAGAGGGGGGCCGTGTAGTCTGCATCAGGCACTCGCTGTTAGCGGCAGCCTCCTGCTTCCTGACAATTAGTCCTCAACCTATTAAGTGAGCCAATTCAAGCATGGGAGAAACTCGCAGCAGCGCCTAATAACTCCGGCGCTCCTGCCAGGATTAGGTGCAATTAGGAGCACACAGCCATGGAGACACAAGCAAGTCTTTGTGCATCGCCCGGCCGCCGCAGCCCCCCTTGGGCGAGGCAAGAGCCTGCGATGAAAGGCAGGCCCAGAGCGGAGATGTCGAAACGGAGAAGGCGGAGAGCAAGAGGAAGGAAAGAAGAAAGGGCGAAGATTCCTGGGCAATGAACCCGAAGCCGGGGTCAGAAAGAGACCAGGCAGGTCTGGACAGAGGAACAGAATCATCCAGAGAGCGCATCAGGCCTGCAGGGCAAAGCTTGCCACTTTGGCGCTGCGGAAATGTTTCCCGGGAGGCCAGACGTCGGCTTGTTTGAAAATCATGCAACGGCCCATGCTGCCTGCACGTGGGTGAGTGACGCCTACTGGGCCGTGGGACGTCGGGCGCTGGAGCTCCTTGCTGCAGGGGGATCAGGTGAGCCGTGGGGGGCTAAGGCAGCTCCCTGCCTGTCCTGGCCCTGCAGACTGCGCTGCGCCCCAGAAATGGCCGGCAGCAGGCCCGGCTCCTAGGGGAGGAGGGGCACGCACAGGGCTCCATGCACTGCCCCTACCCCCAGCACTAGGTCTGCACTCCCATTGGCTGGGAACCTGCTGCCAGCTGCTTCTGGGGCGCAGCATGGTCTTGGGTGCCAGGAGAGGCAGGAAGCTGCCTCCCCCCGCCCCAGCTGCATCGCTGACCAGGAGCTGCTGGAGGTCGGCCCCTCCTGCCTCAGCCCTGACCCCCCGAAAGCTGTGGCCCCCTCCGCAGCCCAAAGCTCATCCCCAGCCCCGCCCTGGAGCCCAGACTCCAGGCAACTTACTCTGGGTGGCGGCAGCAATAATTTCCTTCAACGGGGTGATGAGAAAGTGAGTTTGAAAACAGCTGGGCTAGAGGGTGCCCTGCTCGCGGGTGAAATTCTGCCCTCAGCTACTCGGGCACGCGTCTTGTGCAAGCCCAGGGAAGGAAGCGGCGCTGCAGCTGTGGAACAGGGAGAATGCCGCGGCCTGTGAGTTCAGCCCCAGCTCCCTACGGAGCAGACCCCGGCGCTTGGCTCGGGCCCCCCTCTCCGGAGTGTCACGCCCACTCCGACATGCCGGGCATGGCGTGTGACAGCCGGGGCTGGGGGCGGACGCTTTCCAAAAGAAGAGACAATCACAGCAACGGAATTGCACCCCGGGCACGTCTTATCGGCTTCGCAGGGACGGAAAAGTAGCGTCAAAAACCCAGTGACTGAAATCCGTGAAAACCTCCCCCTAAAGAAAGAGCCACCGAGTGTCACACACGGGCGTGGGGAGGTGCAGGGCAGCCGGGGAAGCAGGCGTCCCCTCCACTCCATGCTGCTAGATGCTTTGACCCCTTGGGGTGTTCGTATTGCGTGCGATGTCACACGGGTCATGCAGGATCATGGGATTGCGCAGGCAATGGCCTGTTATGGCCACGTATGAAGGGGGGGGGTGACACTTCTCACTACAGCCTGGATCTGAGCCATAAAAAGCCATAAGGTGTCGCTGGCTTGGTCAGGCAGCGGATCGCAGACCCAGGCGAGAGAGCTTTTCCTACAGCCCCTGCCCTTCCAGCCTTCGGAGAACCCCTTGGCCACGCAGGTGGAGGCGGAGCCACTAGAAAGCGGTGAGGCGCACACCCAGGCTGCTCCGGCAAGGGCGCCCGGCAAGGCCGTGCTGAATGGGGGGGGAAGAGCGCCCGGCTAAAACGGAAACTCCCCTCGAGCGAGGGGGACAGATCTGTCGCTTCCTCCCGCCTGCGCCTGGGGTCACTGGCTCCGCAGCGTGGGAAAGAAACGATGCCACGTCAGAGCGCCGCAGCAGCAAGAAAAGGGGGGTCCGTGGCGCGGAGACCGGCTGATCAGCGGCGGAGCGCAACGGTCGGGTCGGCCTCGCAAATGGAACAGTGGCATTCGCCAGCGAGGCCTGGGCGATTCTGCCTCGATCTCACAGCCCTGCCGACATTTCAGACTCGCCGGGCGCTGGACCGAGGCCGTGGACTCTGTGAGTGACAGGGGACGGCGACACCCCCAGGGACATTCGCTGGCCGGGGAGGGGATCCGTGTGGGAGGCGAGCCAGCCAGCCAGCCAGGGTGGCTGCTTCCGGGCCGGAATGGCACACGCCGCCCGGCAGCTGATTTCAGCGGGGCGGCCGTTTGGTGCTGGCACGCTGGACAGGTCTCTTCGTTCCCGATTCGTGGATGTGTCACTGATCTGCATACGGTCACACCCGGGGGGAGCGGCTGCGCCACTTCGGAGGTCGTTAACGCTCGTTAGAGGCTTTCCAGAGCCAAGAAAGGATTTTCTGGAGCATTTTCCACACCCATGTGCCGAGGGTGGCTTGGTGGCTGTCTGGAAAACCCTCTTCCAAGGAGAAACCTGGCCTGGGGCCTGATTTCCCACAGCCACAGCCAGGGGCGAATAGCAGGTGAAAGGGGGTCCGGAGGAGGGCAGCTGCGGAGGTGCCTGGCTGGTGGGGGAGGAAGGCAGCGGCTTGCACTGCGCACGGTCTCATTCCGGCGTGGGGCCTGGGCTTGCTGCTCTTGGCACAGGGCCTGCTGATTGTGTGGCCTGGCGCCCGTCTCCCAGCAGAAAAGCCTTTGTAGACGGATCCTGCTCGCTCATGTGACGGGGAATGAGGTTCCCAGCCAGGAGGGGGAAGAGCGACGGCAAAAGCCAAGCCCCACAAACCACGCACTGCCAGGACGTGCAGGCCTCGGCAAGCGCGCTCCCGGCTTTGCGTTGGTTTTTACGTGTGTCCACGTCACGCGGCCGCCCGCCCCTGTACTGGCAGGAGCAGCAACGGCGTCAGCATGTCTGGGCAGGTGCGGCCGCCCAGCCGGGACGCTGGGATCTCGCTCGCCGTTCTCATGCTGTTGGCAGGCTGACGGCTCCTGGTGTTACAGAGCCAGCAGGAGCACAAGGCAGTGGGGCAAATCTGTCTCCCGAGGTCCCTTCCAGTTCTAGTGTTCTACAACTAGGAGCCTAGACCGGGTGGAACTGCATTGCCTACACACACGGTCTACAGGCCTGGACTGCCCCAAAAGAAGGGACTTGGTCCTTCCCTCCTGTCTAGGGTGGCTTCATAGAACCCTAGAACACTAGAACTGGCAGGGACCTCGAGAGGTCATCGAGTCCAGTCCCCTGCCCTCGCAGCAGGACCAAGCACCATCTAGACCATCCCTGATAGATGTGTATCTAATCTGCTCTTAGACTATCTCCAGAGATGGAGATTCCACAACCTCCCTGGGCAATTTATTCCAGTGTTTCACCCCCCTGACAGGTAGGAACTTTTCCCTAATGTCCAACCTAAACATCCCTTGCTGCAGTTTCAGCCCATTGCTTCTTGTCCTGTCCTCAGAGGCCAAGGAGAACAATTCTCCTCCCTCCTCCTGGTGACACCACCTCTTACCAGTGTGGTATGTGAGCACGTGACCTGCACGTCTGTATTTATCCTCCCCACCATGCTGAGTAGTGAACAGCTGTTGCCTCATTGCCTTCAGTGGAGCTATGCCCATTTACTCCGCCCGGCGAGCCGAGCCCAAACCAGAAGGTTACACGCTAGAGGGTTGGACCCCAAAGTATCTGGCACCCGATTCGCATCCTCAGTTTCAATCCCATTGTAGGCGCCGATGGTGTTGGGGCAGACGTGGGTGGCTGCTAAAATCCAGTCCTCTCCGGAGGACAGGAGTGCCAGCAGGGGGAAATGTATTCTGCAAGGGCTCTCGGGGAATAGCTCTGCTCCCAGGTGGACGCTATTCCAGAACTGAAGTTGCTCTATTATGGATGAATGTGTGTGCTTCCAAGGAGGAGTAATGAGTCTGGAATAATCTGCCCTCCCTCCCCCCACACTTATTCCTCAACCCTTTATTTGGCAATAAGTATTCTGGTCGATTTCCCCACAAAGACAAGCCCTTCCACATACAAACTCTGACGGTGCCCTCCTTTTCACCACCCCCTAGTTCTCTGCTAACATTTGTTTATTTCCTCCTTTATTATCCAGAAACGGCTGTCTCCCTGGCTCCTCATTCCCCCACATCTGGCTTACTACAGCGCCCGGTTCATAAAACGTATGGATAAACAGTCTCTTCCATGCAGGTAATTCAATACGCAGCTGCTCGGCCTGTTTTGAAAGCCTGAATCTCTCATCACTCGGCTTCTGGCTGAGCAGCGGGACTGGCCTTTGACGTGCAGAGGGCAGGGTAAATATTTGGTTACCTGCCGAGCTGCCCTCGTGCGCCCTGGGCGCAGTGGTCGGTTTGTGGGGCGTTTGTCGGAACAGGCGGCCTGGCTCAGGGGATCGTCTCTGGGGATCCGACTCCGGGATGCACAGTGGGGCTGTGGGTTGATGCAGTGCAATAAGATTTGACGCCTCACAAGCCACAGAAAGAAACAGCCCCCGTGCAATGCTCCACGGACCCGGGTGATTCAGATGCATACCGGGGCGGGATTAGAGTCCAGGCTCTGTGTTACGTGAGGCCGGAAGCTGCTTCTAGCAGTCTCTTGCTCCCGACCCTTCGCTGTAATGCCACAGAAGGAGGATCTGGAGTTTTAAAGCTAGGAGTCACCCAGATCTCTGTCGCTCAGCAGCCTGCGGCCGGAGCCTCTTCCTCGACAGCTGCTCTCGGGGGCTGCCAGGAAAGGGGAAGGGAAGCTGCTGAGAAGAGCGACACCAAATGAAAGGAAGGGGCAGTGAGCTCCGCTTTGTTTCGCTGCGCTCGGCTGCCAGCGCCGATTGATGTGGATCCCAGCGGCGGGCTTCCCCTGCCTCCGCGCCAGCTGCCCGGGGAACGTGCTGCAATATCCCCCTCTGAAGTTTGATCCAGCTCCCCACCACGGAGTCAGGCCCTTCTCTAGGGACGCTCGCCTTTCTTCCTTCCCTCCCTAGTGGCTTGGATCCCAGGATTTGTATTTCGCCCCCAGGGGCTGCTGATAGCACCTCCCGGAGGCCCCGATCCATTGTGCAGCACAAGGGCAGCTATCATATGACACACGTGGGCGGTGCTATGCAAATAAGATGACAGGCTGGTCTGGCTGATAGGGCACTTGACTGGGAGCCAGGAGACTGGAGGTTTATTTCCAGCTCCGCCTCTGGCCGTCGGCAAATCGTTTTCCCGCTCCGTGCCTCAGTTTCCCCTACCGTATTTTCTCTATCTAGAGTGTAAACTCTTTAGGGCACGTGCTGTCTTTGTGCGTTTACAGGGCAAAGAAGAGCCCCCGGGGTTCTGATCCTGGCTGAGGGGTCCCAGCATAGCAGGAGTTCACAACACACCCTCCAGTAACGTTGCAACGATCTCGTTTGAGCCTCGGAGCCTGGCAGTGAGAGCTGGATACTTCCAAAGTCCTGGGCTGACTGCTGCTGAGCGCAACGACGGTGCCGCTAATAAAGGACTAGCTCTCGGCAAGCCAGCCTCCCCAGGGCTTGCTAAAGGCAGGGGGCCGCCGGGGACTGCTGAATGTAGATTCAAGGTCCAGATTCCAGAGGAAAAAAATGAACCCCCCTCCCAACTATAATAAGTAAATAAACAATTTTTTGTAAAGCATCTGACCATCTAGATTTACGCCCCCTTCCCCAGTCCACTACGGATCCCCCTTGGCCCAGAGCCTAGGGGAGTAAGGGGCGTGCCTGGGTTTTACCCCGCCACAGTCATTTAATGTGCAAGCAGAGCCCCAATAAGCCACCGCCCACCCTTTCCCTGCCTGGCTGCCAGGCCAGGTGAAATATGCCGCGGGATGAGGCAGCTGCCGAGGAATCCGAGACGCTTGCCAGACGTCCCCCCACGCCCCAGACCCTGTGGCGAGGGCCGGCTTGAGAGCTTCAGCCGCGCGCTCGCCCCTGGCACGGCCGGGGGGAGGCTTACGAGTTACAGCGCAGCCCCCCGGCATCCCAGCTCCCTCCCCTCCCGCTCCCCTTCCCCAAGAGTTAGAGCAGAGCTGGGGCCTGGAGCCGGGTGCGTAGGACGATCCCCAGGGGCTAGCTGCCCCCCGTAGAGGAAGGCCACTGAGCTCTACCAATGTAAGGGCCCGTTACACCAGCACAGCTGGGTCCAGGCTAGACTCCGGGGCTGTGCTGGGGAAAAGAAATCGCCCCCCCCCAGGTGAAATGGTTCTGCAAGCCCAAACGCTGCCCATGGCCCGGCTTTCTGTTGCGTTACGACCAGCTTCCCCCGGCTGGGGCTGTTGTCCTGGCCAGGCGCTAGGAACGCCCTGCGGACAGCTGCGGACACAGCCCAGCGAGCCCGAGTGGAAAACACGCCTGTAGGCTAGGACGGGGGGGGCTGAAAAGCCCCCCAGCCGAGTCTCCCCACTCGTTGCTGCCTGGCCTTCGCCGAGGAGGCAGATGCTGGAGAAAAGCAACAGCGGCTCGGTTCTCTTCAGAGGGGGCTGTATTGCTGGGGCGTCGTCTGCTTGGCACTGACCGTCTGCCCGCCGGACTGTCCTACCTGGGACCTGCCGGCTTATGCTGCCCACACACCTATGCCTGGGAAGCAGGCCGGCTGCCAAACGGTGCTCAGGGACCCAGCTCGCATGGGGATACAGGCAGCAGGGGCTCCCTGGCGTTCCCTGAGGAGGCTCAGCCCGCCAGAGGCGAGGCAGAGGTAAATACGGGCCCTTCCTTCCCCCGCAGAGCTCACTCCAGCTCTGGCTGGTGGCTGAGGGGGCAGATGTTGATCCACGCCCATGAGCCCCCCCCCACACACTGAACCCCTCATTTTTGCCCCATCCCAGAGCCAGGGGGTGGGCCACAAAACCTAGGAGCCCGGCCTCCCCAGGCTCTGGTGTGTGAGGGGAAAGTGGGGAGGGGTTTTCTGCTTCTCCGTCGGAGGCCACCTCGGCGGGGGACTTGGGGTTTTTTTTTGCTTCTCCCTTTTGTGCAGCCCCCGAGTGACTTGGCTGTGGGCCAGCAGCCCCCGGCCCAACAAAGGTCCCCCCACAGCCCAGGGGTTCCCACAGCCGCCGGGTGTGCGGCTCTCTGTTCTCCCCCGTCTCTGACTCCTCGGGGCAGGCCGGCGGGAAATCCGACTGGCTTTCCGCCAGCTCCCCTCTGACCCCGCGTTCGCTTCTGCTGCCAACGGCGTTGCCCCCGCTTGCCGGCCCTCGGCTGCCGGCCGTGTCAGCCGCTCAGAGCACGTCTAAAAATACCCCTCCCCGTTCGGCGCCGTCTCCTCCACACGCCGCTTCGCCCGGGGCTCGCCGCTCTGCTCCGGCCGCTGCGGGCACTGTCTCTCCGGGGCTTTCCTCCGCCCCAAGCGATTAGGGCTGGGAGGGCCGGAGCCGAGCTGAAGCCGCAGAGCGAGGTTTGCTTTGGAGGGGCTGGCCCACGCTCCCTTGGGATGCTGGGCGGGGGGACTTTGAGCCACAATAGTGCAACCGCCTCTTCAGAGAGCTAGGTTGGATCGTAAGGGCCGGACAGGAAGAATAGCCACAGCATCCCAGCTGGGCCTCTTGTGTACTGCCCCTTCCTGCCCCCACGGTGTGTGGGGGCCGCGGGGAGTCCTTGCAGCCTCTCCACCCCAGAGGGATCCCAGTCACACCAGTGGCTTCCCGCCAACGACGTTAAGAGAGACATGACGCTGACTCTCTAGAAGCGCCCGCCATGGCTAGGACGCGAGAGGCCCTGCTGGGAGGTGAGGCGGGTGCTCAGGGACATCACTTAGACTCCGTGCCTCAGTTCTCCATCTGTATAATGGGGTTAAGAGCAATGGCCTAATCCCCACATGTGCTGGCAGGATACGTGCGCTCCAGCCCCTGAGACACGCAGCGAGGGTGGCAACGGCAGCCCATACACATCTCCTAGCGTGATCATTTCGCTGCCAGGACGCGCCCCACGGTCCCGGGGGAGAGGACCGGAACCAGGGTCCACGGTGCTGTCTGAGGCTTGGTGTCCCCTGTCATTCCTGGGAACAGCAGAGAAATTCTCCGTAAAACAAAGACGTTTCTGGAGCACACGCAGGCAGAATTTCAAAGGGATGCTAACCAGGCACCTCAATTCGGTCGGCCCCTTCGGTTCCTGTTGCTGTGTTTGAAAGTGGGGTCAGACGGCTCTGGATTGCCCCTTTCCGTTAGCCGCGTGAATGCTGTCAGTATGTCTACACGGGGAACAAAGATCCATCATGGCCGCCACTGGCCCCGATCAGCGACTAAGGCTCAGGGCTCAGAGAGTGGGGCTCAAAATCCTGGTGCGTATCTTCTGGCTTGGGCTAGAGTCCAGGGTCTCCTGCTTGTAGGTCCCGGAGAGACTGAGCCAGATTTCTAGCCCCTCAGCCAAGCCTGAACCAGCCGACCTGGTCCAGACACCAACTTTTCTATCCCAGGTTAGATGTAGCCTTGGCGGATAAACAGCCCCTTTTTCGGGCCCTGCACCACCACGCCCAGCGGCAGCGGCTCTGTCTTCCCAGACCCCACTGGCCAGAGGGGCTGCGTCACGGGCTTTATCACGAGGAGTTTTCGGCTCAGTGGGGCCTGCCTGCCCCGGGAAGACAAGTTTTGACACCTTGTCACCTGTGGCTGGGGGACACCCTCCCAGGAGGAAGCCGCATCCAGGGGGCCCGGGCAGGAGCGGGTTTTGGATCCCTGTGCATAACACAGGCAGGGCTCAGGAGAGTACCTGCCTCTCTCAGAAACCGGCGCGGCTGCCCTCTCCTCAGAAACCGGCGCTGCTCTGCTGGCCCAGCCAGCCGGGCGGCCAGGCAGGGGCTGGCTGTGGGGGCCAGAAGAGCCTGTGGCCGGCGGAGGCCTCGTGGGCGCCTGGGGCCGGGCTGGCCCCTGCGCTGCAGCAGAGCCTGCGCAGGCTGTGGGCAGCCTGGGGCGGGCCTAGAAGCAGCGCCGGGAGGCTCGGAGGGAGGCACAGGTATGGCGGCAGGGCAGGAGCAGCTGGGGGCTCCATCCTGGAAGGGCGGGGCCTCCTCCAGAAGGGGCAGGGGCCTCAGGCAGAAAGGGCGGGGCCTTGGGGCCAGCCTGCGACTGGCCCAGTGGGCCACACCTCCCAGCCCCACAGAATGCACCATGTGGGCTCCTCAGGCAGCAAATTAAAGGCGGGCCTTGCACCATGGCCTCCCAGTGCAGTGGCCCCATGAAGGGTCAGGCTACCAGCGGGTCTCCCATGGGCCACGGTCATGGTCCACAGGACCCCATCCACGGCCTGCTAGGTGAGGACCACGGCCATCTGCCTCACCCACTGCCTTTCGGTGGCAGGATTTCCGACCGAGGACTGACCACACCCAGCCAGCACTTTGGTGGCAGGATTTCCCCGTCTCCCCAAGGGTGCTACACGTGAGGCTGGTGTCCAGCCTTGATCATGGGATCACGTTCCCTGCACCGCCCTGGCCCCTGGGAGTGGAGTTTCCACCCTGGTCAGTGACTGCTGTGGTGAGCTCACAGGAATGTGGTGTCGTTTACCACCCCGCGGTGTCGTTTACCACCCTGCTGGCGGGGAACCTTTCTCAGAAAGCAGGTGCTGGAGGAAGTTCTCTTCGCTGAGGGGAACCACCGGCGCTGACAGTGCTTCCATTTACGGCTTGCTAGGAAATCCAAGGTGCGCTGGAGACCCCATCTGAGCGACAGGCACTGAAGTAGTTTACAGAAAGGGTCAAATTCCAGGCAGCCTGAGGGAAGGGGCAGGGGGGACTCAAACTGCCTCTGATTGACATAGATGTAAAAGCCAGAGAGATGCTCCTGAGCACCAAAGGCAGCACTGCAGGCTGGAGAATCTGCCTTGCTAACCTGCAGCGGGGCTGACACAGGGCAAGGTGTGGGAGAAGGGGCAGGCCAAGGGCAAAAGGGGCGGGGCTAAGGTCAGAAAGGGGCGGGGCTAAGGTCAGAAAGGGGCCGGGACGAGGGCGGAAGGGGCGGGCTGAGGGCAGTCAGCCCTTACTGCCGCTTAGACCGGAGCGCGACCCCCTCCAGCCCTCAGAGCTGTGCAGAGCGGCACTCTGGCAGCAATTCAAAGGACCCCAGAGCAATTTCCTTCCGTTGGCACCTCCTGCCCCAATGGCCAAGGCTGTAGCAGCTCAGTGAGTCTCTCTCCAGCCCACCCACCGCGAGAGGGGACCACGCAGAGCAGGCCCGGCTAGGAAGGCAGATCCATCACGCAGAGCGTTTGGCGATGCTGAGAAGACTTGGCTGCGGGGCCTGGCAGTCGGCTCTTCACCCTTCTAGCAGCGATAAGACACTTGTCTCCTCCCCCAAGCAGAGCCACTAGGTGGGCCTTCACCACCGTGTCCTGCCTCCATCCTCCAGAGAACTTCTTGCCCCAACTTTGGGGTCCTCGCTCCCTGTGGAGCTGTCCTTCCCTCTGCTCGGTGCTCTGTCCCACAGCAGCAGCGTGCAATGGGCGGGAACAGCAGCACAGACCATGCTGTGCAGCTGCCGGGAAACTGACGGAATCTGATTCATTTCGGGGGGGAAAGGCCCTACACAGTGGCCGAGGCAAGGGAGCTGCCTGCTGGCTCAGGAAGGCGGCTCCCACTGTTGTTTTAACTTACAGTGGGAGCCAAACCAGCCGCTAGCAGCCCCAGACGGCAGGGGAACATAAAGGTGACACAGAGTCATTTTTCCCTCTTACTCCACCGCTGGGTCTTGTGCTGAGCAGCCAAACTGAGGATTAAGTCCTGGGGGTCCTGTTACTAAGCCTGCCAATAAAGATCGCCCGAGCTGGTCAAACAACCAGCAGGATAAAGGTCACAGGAGCATCTATCGGGGGTCCTCCTGTGGCCGTGAGAACACTGTTAGGAACTCCTGCCCCATCTGTGCTCACAGTGGGAAGACACAAAAGGCCAACAGCCCATTACCAGTCCCCAAGGCTGCTCCTGCCCATGTTTTGACGGCACGGGGAGGATTGTGACTTGCAGGCAGAAACAGATCCCGGGCCTCAGGAATTCATTAGTCACCCTGCTGAGGAGGAAGCACGGTCCAGGAGCTAATTCTCATGCCTGGGTGTCACATTTCTGGGTCCTAATCCTGACTCTGTCTGGCCTCAGGCAAGAAGTTTTTTTCCTCCATGCCTCAGATTTCTCCCTGGGCATAACAACTTCCTTAGGGCATGGGGAGACGGTGGCCAGGTCTATACCACACCAGAAGGTCGGCTTAAGCCAATGTAAATAACGTAGCTGGAGTCGACATACCTTAAGCTGAGTTTTGACACTGTCCTCAGAGCGGGAGGTCAATGGGAGACATGCTCCTATCCACTTCCCTTCCTCCTTGTGACAGCGAAGAGTACCAGTGCCAACAGGGTGCCCGCAGCATTTGATTTAGCAGGTCTTTACTAGACCCGGTAAATCAAACTTCGGAAGATCGATCGCCAGAGTATTGATCCTCTGGTAAGTGGAGACCTGGCCTAAGGTGTGTTGGCACAGGTGCACGGAGAGCCCTGAACAGCTGAGAGAAGGGCAACATGAACCTGCACCATAAAAAAGAAAAGGAGCAATGATCTTGAAATGAAATCAGCTCTGTCGTTATGTAACCTCATGGCTGTCATTTGGGTGGGCTGGCACAGCCTGGCCCTGGTACCCAGATAATCACACTGCCATGAGCTCCGAAAGCAGCAGAAACTCAGAAAGGCAATTGCCTTTCCCCTCCTGGGGCTGCTGTACACAGGGCTTCTCTTGTCTCCCCAGCCGTGTGAGCTGGGTGCTCGTGCAGCCGCTTGGGAGAAATCCCAGTGCTGCCCAGCTGATTAGCAGAGTGCCCACAGCTACATTTTGTTTCTGCTGGTGGTGCACTCTGGCACATGTCTCGTGCATGTATAATTTTATTCCGCACGTGGATGGAAAAGATTAGTGGGAACATTGCTCCCTGGCCAAGAAATACCCTCTCACCGGGACTTGCTTCCCGACACAGGGCCTATGGGAATCACGCTGCCATTTAGGGACCGAGCCAAGAAACACCAGCTCCCCCACACAGCCCAGGAAGGCGGCGACACTAGTTTGCAGACAGACACGCCGTCTCAATCGGTTCCCTTCGTAAGGAGCAACTGTCGCCGAAATCTCGTAAGAGGCTACGTTTCCTGGGCCGGATCCTCAGAGCGGGTAAGCAGCCCAACTGTTGGAGCTCTGCCGATGCACAGCCGCTCCGAATCCAGCCTCCTACGGCCCCCACTTTACAAATTGCCCTCGTAAAGCAAGAGCCGCTACCGGTGTCCGTGTGGAAAGCTGCATGGGAACTCCATTTGGAGGCAGCGTGGGGCTTGCTTCATGGAACAGCGCTGTCGAAGGGAGCTCTTTGGGGTGGAAGTACTTGATGTCAGGTCTTTTGTGTGCAGAAGCGTGCTGTAAATGAATATTTGATTGTGCTAACAACTCCGCTGGGAGCAGAGATTTATGCTACAGCGTTTGCACTGAATATACAGGATCAGATGCCGGCTTGTCGGGGAGTCACCGTGGGACAGAAAAGACAACTCCATCCTCTCCTCTCTGGGCTGGCTGGGGTATGGCAGGAACTAGCATTCCTTTTAGCGCCTCCTGGTTAGTTGGATGGGGGGAGATCGTGTCCCAGGGAGAGGAAGGATCGTCATTTCGGGGGTGTAAGTCACAAGCGGCACATAGGCGGGACAAAGAGAAGCGCTGCTTTTCTTCACCCCTCCCTGAGAACAGAGAGGCTGGGGTCGCATGACGTTTACCCTCTCAGGTCGAATTCGTGTGTCCTCACTAGACCCGCTATTTCGAACCCTGGAAGATCGACAGCGGCAGCTTCCATCTTCCTCGGTAGTGTAGACGCCTCCCCCAGAGTGGAGTGATCACACCACTAGAGACACTTTTGTTCCTGAATAAGGCGTCCACACTGGCCAAGCTACTTGGGTATAATTACTCTGCTCTAGCCAGGCTGGTCAATTTCCTCATGTAGACAAGGCCCTTGGGGTGACCTCCGGGCAAATTTGGGTGCCACTGAATATAAATACCGAGGGGCCTCTCTATCTGGGATGAGCTGGTGCCCGCGGATATTTTTTAATGTTTTTTTTCTCTCCACCGAACAATGGCTTTTTTGCAAAATCACAAATGGTCACCAAAAAGTTGTTCTCGCAAAACTGTTTTTTTTCCCCCCAGTGAAACCAGAAAAGAAAAAGTTTCGCCTTTTCCTGTCTCTGTTTGTCGTTTCTCCTCTGTCCTCTTCTTTGCTAAGGGCAGAAAGGGAAAAAAAAGGGCGGGGGGGAAGGGAAGAAAACCCAAGAATCTTTGGGCCTGTCCCGCAAGCAGCGGGAACTGCCCGGACGACAAACCCATTCAAGACTCTAGGTACGTTTTCAGAATGGCTCGTCCACCCCACCTCCCACGTCTCCATGGCTACACTGCTATTTTTAGCTGACTAGCTCTCGTGGAGGTCTGCGGAGCTGAAGATCACACCTTCCGCGCCAAGACAGACGTACCCTCTGTTAGCCAGGAGCATGGCTGGTTTTTATTAATGGATCGTGATACTGTTATAATTCCTAGTGTGGCCACAATTACACGGGTACAAAGGAGCCTTCTAGCAATCTACCTTATTCTCCTTTGCACTTTTAGCGGGGTGGAGAGGTTTTTTTTAAATAACAGCCAACAAAACCAGAATACGTCAGGTGAAGGGGTGATTTTTATTAGTCTAGAAGTACCTGCGCAAGGCACAGATATCACAGCCTACAGGGATATTGAATTCAGCTGGCAAATTAGAAAGAGTTGCTGGCTGCGAATTCAAGTCGAAATCATTTGCATTTGTTTCCCGTCAGAATTTTGCAACCAGTGACCGTAATTCAATGTTACAGCAGCTTACTCAGGGACGTGATGAATTCTTCATCCCTTGAGCGTCTTTAAATCAGGGCCGGAAGCCTCTCTAAAAGATATATGATCTAGTTCAGCCACAGCTTGTGTGTAAGATATTGGAGGCCCCGGGTGAAATCCCCTGGCTTCCAAGATGCATGAGGTCAGACTGGATCATCGTCCAGAGAGCCGATGGGCTGGAGCAGCGGTGTGCGTACAAGCCATCAATGCAGGGCGGATTTGCGTTAATATCAACGACCCGTTTGTTTAAAATGTACAGACCTACATTTTGTTTTTAAACGGAAAGGGGCATCATTATGCATGGGGGGGCAAGTATTGATCAGCAATACGCATGGCTGAACTTGTGTGGATGAAATAAGAAGTGTCCCAAACCATTGCCTAAAATTCATAGTAACTGGATCTGGCCCGTCTAATTCGGATAACTAGAAGAGCTGGTCTAAACACCTCAGGGCTGCTTTTGAAAGAGGTTGGGTGCTTAGCTTGCCTCCCACGAGTTAAGCACCTAAGGGCCATTCCAATCTGTCCCTCCATGACATTTTCACACACACAGAAGTGTGGGGTTGTTTTTTTCGTAAAAACAAATTGTATTTTGATCCGTCAAAATACGGAGGAGCCCAGACAGCTGTGTGGCCGATTAAACAGTGAAGAATGAAATTGACACCAAAATCGGGTCATTTTTGCCGCTGGCATTTCAGCGGGAAGAAATATCATTGAAATGTCACTACAAATAATTGTTGATTCCTCCTGTTTATGTTTACATGCCTTGACCATGGAAAAGGCACAGTGGCAGG
Organism: Rafetus swinhoei; assembly: GCA_019425775.1. NCBI lineage: Eukaryota > Metazoa > Chordata > Testudines > Trionychidae > Rafetus > Rafetus swinhoei. The sequence goes on along the minus strand of CM033439.1, from coordinate 75,830,792 downwards.
TTAACCTACTCTGTGACTGAAGGTAACACACACACACACACCTTTGATGCGGTGCTTTTTGACTCTCAGCCTGTGGAATTTAAATGGCTGGGGGCGGAGGGAGGGCAGGTCAGAAGGGTGAAGTATTTCAGGAATGGAAGCGTCTTCTCCTGCCCTTCTGCATTCCTGCTAATGGGGCTCTGGGGAAGGCTGGTACAAAGCTCTCTCATCTCCACCAGGCAGACATAAACCATAAGGGGTCCCCGGAGGTCGGCTGTGGGGACTCGCTCCCCGCGTTCCTGCTGATCTCGCCTGGCTTTCCGGTGCAGACTGTGGCAGATGGAAAGGTGCTAAGTCAACATAGGAGAGGCAGATGGAGGCAGCCCCGTGCAAGTAACAGGCAGTCTCCTCTAGACTGTTTTGCACCAGCTGGGCTAGTGTTTCAGGGACGACTCCCGGGCCCAGCTCAGGGCTGGTCTTCCGGCGATGGTGATGCGCCACATGGGACGTGCCAGGAAATGATGGGACAATTTCATTTTGACCCATTAAGGAAAATCACGAGATCTGATGGAAACCTCCAGGGAGACTGTGACTCTCCGTGTCATCCATCCCCGCACGGACGTTCCCTGGTGCTCACGAGGGGGGCGGATGGAAAGCAATGGAAGGCCCAGTCCTCTCGCACCCCAAACCCACAGCCTGAGCTGTCTCCCGGAGGAGTTCCCTGGCGCTAGTCTGTATTGCAGGGCCCTGCTGTGCTCAGCGCTGTACCTAGACTGCGAACCCATTGGGAAGGAACTCACCAGGCAGCCAGGAAAGGGGGAGAGATGCGGTGTCACGTACACGCAGAAAATGGGACACAGTGTAAATGGCTTCACCTCAGGGGCCCGCCAGTCGGTAGCCAAGGCCTGCCCTGCCCCCCACTCCTGCTTTCCTGACTCCCCCGCCGCTGGGCTCACCAGCCTCCCAGCTTCCCTCTCGCAGGGAGCAATTGCAGCCTCCTTCTGTAGCCCCAACCTGACTTTGGGGCCCTCCCTGCCAGGGCGCTGGAACTATGGTGTGGGTGGGGGTGCTGAGCTGCACCCCTTGCGACCTGTTGAGAGTGGCCCATGCAGTCCTGGAGGGCTGGCAACCTTCCCTGCCCCAGGCTGGGGCCACGGCTGGGGGCAGCTGCAGGACCCTGGGAGCTGGGGAGCCAGCAGGACTGTGGGGAACCAGCAAAGTCTACAGGGGCAGGACTCTTTGGGGCCAGCAAAGCCCATGAGGCCTGCAGACCCCGCAAGGATCGTCCAGGGGCTGGGAACCAGGGTGGGGGGAGCCGGCAGCAGGAGGGTCCCAGGCGTGGGGAAGCTGGGTGCAAAAGATGGGGGTCTGGCAGCCCCCCTCACCCCTACTTCCCACACCTGTGCTGCCTGTTTCTCCCAGTTATCCCCAGAGTTCTGCGGAAGCCCCTCCATGTTACAGCCTTTCCTGCACTCAGATTCCCCCTGAAGAGCCCCACCCCTCGCCAACAGTCATGTCTCGCACCGCAGTGGCCCCAAAGAACCGGGTGTGTGCCGGGATTCCGTTACGCCAGGCGCTGTACAAACACAACCTCAACCGCCCCTTCCTCAGCCTGCCTGCCTACGCACGCTCAGCTGAAAGGCAAGTGCTTGGAAGCCGAGCCCTGCCTACGCGCGAGAACGGGGCGCTGGCTGCTGGGGTGGTGCCGGAGACGTTTATGTGGCTGTGTGTCCCGCCCAAGGGGGGCTCCCCTTCAAAAGACACCCGCCTGGACGGCCGCTGGGAGGGCAAATCGCAGCGGCTGCATGGCTATTCCTGGCAAATCGCAGCGGGCGATGGAGAGCTCTTTGCTGGAGGCGGGGAGGGCTAATTATAGGCCTGCACATCACGGGGCACTGGCTCTCTCTCATTATGAGATGGAGGAAAATCGCCGCGTGCAGCCCACGGGCTCCCACCAGCTAGTTCTGCCCAGGACGGATATTGCATGGCAGATCCCTAATGACAGGGCTGTGCTGCGGGTGAGATACTCCCCGGGCTTTCTCCTTTGAACACCCCGGTCCCGTTGGGAAGCCGCAGGGCACTTTTGGGTAGGGTTGCCAGGTGTCCGGTTTTGAACCGGACTGTCCAGTATTTGAGCTTTCTGTTTGGGAAACAAATTGAGAAAATAGAACTGTCCGGTGTTTTCTAAATCAGATGGAATATAGATGGTGATGTCATGTCAAGTGTGTCCGGTATTTTTGTTTAAACCATCTGGCAGCCCTACTTTTGGGCAGGGGCCTTCCCAAACTGCATGATCCCAGCTTGGTCTGGGAAGCTCCCAGGTCCCTGTGCGGGGTGGATGACACATTTTGGTTGTGAGGCAATAAACTCCTTCGGCCTTTGGACACCCGCCCAGGCAATACAGCCTGTCATGCCGGTGGGAAAATACAACGAGACGAACGGCGCAGCCGGATCTGGCCTGTGAAATGCCTCACGACAGAGCTGATGGCAGATCTGTCCAACATGCCTGGAGAATGCATCCGGGTGAGTCCCTGGTCCCTTCCTTACCTGCCGTCGCTGGAGCTATAAATGTCTCCCCGCCTGCTCCCCCATCACAGATATTGTGATGGCTGGGCCCGCCCTGTGAGCTCAGCGGTGAGATGCAAGCGACCGTCCGTACAAAGGTCCCGATGATCTAGAACGAGCCATGGAGGTAGGAAAAAGGTGAACAAGAGGGACTGAAGGGCTGAGTCCAAACCACAAGGCTTCCTGCCACGACTCAAGTACCATGTTAAAATCACGGCCGAGGAACCAGCTAACTCGGGCAACTAGTGTCTGATGTGAGGAGAAAATAACGGGGGGCGGCCAGGGGTTTCCACCATCACTCTCCCTTGGAGTCCTCAAAGAACAGCGGAAGAGAAAATGGGCCACCGGAGGGAGCTTGGTCATCACAGCTGCTGCCCTCCCCGCATCTCCTGGGACTCCAGATCCTCCTCACCCCAGTCCCGAGAGGTGTCCTGGCCAGAGTGGGCCAGAGAGAGGGACCCCACTGATCTCACCATCTGCCCCACTATAACTGGTCCCCACCCCTGTGAGACTTTCCCAGCTGCCCTCCGCCTAGGCCCAGGGCGTCCGTTCCCTTCCCTAGCCTGTGTCCTATTTCCAGTGCCTCTCGTTCGCCCTCTGCCGGGTCGGAGTCTGGCTTCGCCGGACAAGACGGCGTATTGTGCTGCCCCTCTGGGCGAAAGAGCAATGCCCCAAACAGCCTGACGCTGGTTCAGGTTCGTGTCCGAGCGGCGGATCAGACCATGCCTGTGTGTTCCCAGCAGAGAGGTGTGCACGTCCCGGGCACGTCTACACGACCCGCTGGACTGACGGGCAGCCGAGCGCCCTCCCGTTGGCGCCGCCGTAGGTGGAGTCGAGGGAAGAGCATCTGCCACGACCTCCCCGCAGTGGACACGGTGGTAAGTAGATCTAAGTGTGCTGATGTCAGCTGGAGGCCCCATGAACTCTCTCTCTCTCTCGGCCCCACGGCTGACCCACCTCCCTAAGGGGCAGGGATTTCTGCTTTCCCGCACTGAGCTTTGATGGGTTCTCTAACTTCCCCAGTGTGGCTCCTGGATGCTTGATGCAAGAGTCAGACCCCTGCCCTGATCTGTAGGGTTACAGAGGCGCTGCACGGTGAGAGCTTACCCCCGCCCCCCGGAGACTCCGAGTCCGGGGGAAACTCTGACGGGCCTGCTCTAATTTCAGGCTCAGCCCTGCTTTCCCCCCAACACCCTTTTGGCCCAGAATGCCCGGCCCCTGCCTTCAGTTTGCATGGCTGACCCTCGCCATGAACCTCCTCCGACGTGGGCCGCATCGCCATGGCAACACCAGAAGTGGGCATGTAAGGAGCCGAAGCAGAACAGCGTTGGGCCTGGTGCCCGCCACGCCTCGGTGGGGGCAGAAATGGCTGGCCGGGGGCGCACGTGCGTGTCCTACACAGCGGTGTGGGAACGACTTTGCTGGGGCCGCCAGCGCTAGGTGGTGTGACAAGCCCAGCAGAAATGCCCAGGACACTAAGGTTACAAGAAAGAAAGAAAGAAAGAAAGGGGGAGTAGAGGCAGCCTAACAGACGATGCATCCCCCCCACCCCGAAAATCCCAGCCTTCGTGTCCCAGCCGCATTCGCTGGGGAGAACAGGGTGGCCTCATGCTGCAAGAACTCTGCTCAGACCGCCGGCGCCCTGCCAAACCCGACCACTGCCGCCCGGCTCCTCATTGCACTGGACTCTGGAGAAGGCCGCTGGGCTCCAAACCAAGCACTTTGGACTGGCAGGGCGTACGGCCCCGCAGGGCCTGGCTCTCACAGCCTTCGCCACTGACTCTGCCTCTTCAGGGAGCCCCGCGTAGCTTTGCATTGTCTGTACAGCGCTCCCCCCGTTCGCCCCCTACAAGCACGGAGAGCTGTAGGCGGGGGAGGGCTTATACAATTATGCTACCCGTGGCTTAAATTCACATAGAGTATTTCCCTCAGCCCTCCCCCCCCCGTCGAGGGTTGGAAATATTCCCCGCAGCATCGCTCTGCACAACCCTGGCTGAATTGAAACCCTCGTTAGGGTGAGCGACGTTCTAATAGCTTTAAAGCAGACGCCCGTGCCCCCAGCTGTAACCCGAGGCCCCGCCCTCGCCCCCAGGAAGCTGGTGCAATAGAGCAAGATGGCGCTCAACCACGAGGCTCAGAGCAGCCGGCGAGGTTTCAAAGCCGTATTTGTTCTTTGGCGTTTGGATTGTCTCAGACATGGCTCCTTTCCACCACAACACTCCCCATGGCCCTGTCACGGTGAAAAGGCCTCTCGCCTGAGGCGTGCTCGTTCAATGCGGCCCCTGTTCCCAAGGTCGGCTTTCCACGCACAGCTTTCCGACGAAGCCAGCCCCGTGAGCAGACCCCGTGGGGGGCTTTCCAAACGCAGGCTGACATTTGCAATTGCGGCCGTATGCTCCGGGCTCATCCATAGGGGAAAAGTGGGGCAGTGTTAACTAAACTTGGGAAGCACTGTTCATCAGTAGATCTCAAAGCACGTCACGCTCTTTGATGCATTTATTCTCTCTCCACCTTTGTGAGAGAGATGTTATTCACATTCTACAGACGGGAAAACTGAGGCACGGACAAACAACGTAACCTCCTCAACGCCACCCAGGAGCGGATCGCCTGAGTGACTTGCTTGTTCTTTTTCAAGCTTGGGGGTTAGCAATCCAGAACTGGATCCAAATGGGAACAGATGGCAGAATCGAATGGATTACTGTGAAAAACCAGAAAGTGTTACCAACTTTTAGCCAGGCACCTCCAGGAAAGGTGAGTAAAGACAACGCTTCCTGGATAAGCAATACGCTAGTTTTTCCTATGCCAGAGTCATCCTATATGACGGTACTTAACTGTCCTTACGGGGCACTGGATCCATTTGGTTTTCCACCCAGCGAGTGACCAAGGCGTGACACTATCATAATGCGGCCACCTGTCTGCTTGGCAGCTCGTACATTGCAACATTGAGTACAGCTCATTTTTAAGGCTACCGTATCTCACATTTTGCCCCAAAGCTTCCCCCAGCTTCTGACTCAATTTACCAATGTTCAGGCTGATCTGATGCTTCTTGTGGACTGCAGAGAGGACGCCAGCGTGAGACTGGAAATAAACGTGGCTGCCACCTTCCCTACGGAACATCTCGTCATCACTGTAACACGTACCCCATAGCCCCCAGGTTGTTGTGAGGGTTTGTGTTAGCACAGCCCCAGCATAAATGCAAACCACGGCCGTACGTGTGCTTGTTAAATTGGTCAGAAAATGCAAAGTGGAAGCCCCGAGCGAGCTGGCCTGTGTTGCACGTTTTGCAGACAGTGGCCTTTGTATCAAGACGTACCCTGGGTAAGCAAAGCGGGAGCAGAAAACGTGCACTGCAGGAATGCAGGGCAGCTGCCGGCACCTTACGCAGCATACGGAATATGCAGCCGCCAACTGGCCGTAGTGGGAGTCCAAATAACTACACACAATATGCAAGGCCATGTGTTCCATATGCTCACTGCTGGTCTAGAGATTTCTGAAGCAGCCAGCAGTAACTCACAAGCTATGAAAGGCCAGCTCTGCACTAGGGGACAAGTTTGACTTACGCTACGCAAGGGTTTTGCCCAGGAAAGCTCATGATCCCATATATATTTCTGTTAGTCTCCAAGGTGCCACAGGACCACTCGCTGTTTTTAAACGCCAGCGACGTGAATTGCGTAATTGGAGTCGACATAACTTGATTTGAACTTTGGCACCATCCTCACAGCAGGAGAACAACAGGAGACACGTGCCCATCGGCTTTCCTTACTCCTTGCAAGGAATAGGAGTACCGGCATCAATGGGGGCACCCTCAGTGTTCGATTGAGTGGGTCCTTACTAGACTTGCTAAATCGAATGCCAGAAGATCGACCTCTGGAGTGTCGATCCGCAGGTCAGGATAGACGAGGCCTAAGGGATACTACCCAGTTCCCATGTCACACCCCCACTGTAGACTTCCATGGCCGGGGTCCATCTTTAAATGAGCAGTCTTAGGGCTAGACAGTGACACAAGGACGATGAAGTTCAATAGCTAACGACCCACGAGCCTCCCCACTTCAGATAGTAATTAGGCGCTGAGTCAGACTAGCCAGTAGGTACCTGCCTTGCTCCAGCCTTAAGGCTGAACCATACCTACAGGAAATTACTGCCTTCCCTTAAGCTGCCTTGGCTATGCTGGCTGATGCTTTCATTGAGGGTGGAGTCGAGACCTCCTCTGCACCCCCTGTAGCACCTAGAACCCACTTACCAGTGTGGGTCCAATTTACCAGTGTGGGTCCAATTTCTCCTGCCTTTAACATCTGCATTTCCACGTCAAAAGCTATGGATGGGACATGTCCAGCCCACTTAATTAGCCTCATTAACATGGGTCCTACAATTGACAGGTTCTTCTTCTGCTGTTATATATCTCTTGGATTCTGTTATTTCCACTCCAACCCCTCTGAGGAAGTGGGTTTTGCCCACAAAAGCTCACGACACTATATATTGATTTTGGGTAGTCTCTGAGGTGCCACGGGACCACTTGTTGTTTTTAAAGGTACAGACTTACCCGGCGACCCCTCTGAGATTTTGCTCCCCCGTAGGCTCTTGCTGCCCCATGTGGGTGTGCAGCGCAAAGCACAATCGCCCTGGCATTCCCACCCATTTCATGGCTTGTTTCTGGAAAGGAGGCAGAAGAGAGAAGTGGGGCTTGGGTTCCAAAGGACTGGCCTACAGAACGTGTTTTACAACATGAAATTCAGCTCCGTGCTGGTTCTACACCCGCCCTCCCGCCCCGGGCCAGTGGGTGGGCTTGCAACGGCTTTGGCCAATCTTTCCAACTGGTTTTCTCCTGCCTAAAGCTTCGACAAAGAGCCACACGACAAAGGGACTGGACTAGTGGGCCACGTGCTGCCAGCACTTACACCTGCCTGTGGATCGGTCATGCCCCAGTGCAGCAGTCCTTACCTACTCCGCATCGTCCCTAAGCCTGCGCCTAACTTTCGGCGCATGAGTAAGTCCTGTTGACTTCAGCTTGGGAGCAAGGTGGACTCTGGTGAATCAGGCTGGACTTAAGCCCATGCTTAAATGCTAGGCTGAGGTTCACCCCTCAGTTGCTCAAGCAGGATTTGCCAGATCGAAGGACACGGGGAACCTTCGTGCACGAAAGGGCTGTCGCAGACACGCCAGAACCCGAAAAAGGGGAAAGAGGAGGCCCCATTTCTGTCGGCTGTAGCAATCGTGGGCAGCCCTTGGAAAGATGGTCCTTTTAAAACACGAAGGCCCGGGTGGTCTCAGTGAGAAAGACGTGGCGATTTCCGACAATATCCTCGGAAAGTTTTACTGAAACAAGTCAAAGTCCCTTTGGAATCTGTTGTATTGAAAACACAACTCTCAGGTATTGTTGTGGGATTGTCCGGAACTTCTCAGGGAGGCGGGGGACATATAGCCAGTGTAAACCTTGGGCCAGAGACAAATGAAACGTCTGGGACAAAGCGTAAAGTGGGAATCTCTCAGGGGCGGTAAATGAAAATTTACCCCCTGTCGTTATGCACAAACCTTTGCCTTTTGAAGCTATCCCCCACAGAGAGAACCATTGTCTGCTGATTATCTGCTCCGGAAGGCTGGAGATCAAAGGCCCAAGCTGTACCAAGGAACTGGCTGTCAGGGGTGTGCTCAGAGCGGAGGCTGTTATGAATTTATAACCACTGAAAACCCCTTGCAGAGGAGTTTGAAGGGCAGTTGGCGTTGGGGAGTGATTGCTGGACAGCTTGTTAGCATGCCTGTAGGTTCTCTGAATGGGTTTAATACGTCTTCTCCAATGCCTAGGGATTAATATGCTTGTTTCGAAAGTGTTGTGTGGTAACTTAGAACCATGGGCAATTACATTTTTCATAGAGTAAGAGTAAGCCAAGCTCAGAGGACGGCTTGCCTAAGTAATCTGATATGCTGCTAATAACACAGGGTCAACAGGGAACTGTCAGCCTGGAAAAACCCTTGAATGAATGAAGGAATGAATGATAATACTATCACCAGGATACTTAGCCTAGATGACGGAGTTTTGCCTGCTGATCTTGGAGCACTTTACCCAACTTGATAAGGGCAAGGAAACCGTTTGGCTCTACTGGGCTTGCTCCCAAATCTGCACTCATTTGGATAAGTCTTGTTCATGAGCGTAGCCCCATTGACTTCGAGGTTAACTCCTAGGCACTCTTGCATTTGTTCACTGTTTGCTGGGACACGTTCTCCTGTGTGACGAAGGCCCCGATCCGGCATTGAGAAGCTCCGGCCCATGCAGTCCCAGAGTTGCAACAGCTTTCACATCACATCAGAGAAGAGGAAGACGCTGCAATGACAACTGATCGTTTACAAGGGGCAGCTCCAAAGGTTTCAGAATGTTGCTTGAGCAAAATGAAGGGGGTTAGGAAAGCAGCATGTTTTCAGATTTGGAGCGGAGAGACCAGCGGTCTATTCCTAGCGCTGCCATTAGCCTGATGGGTGAGCTTTAGGCAAAGCGTGTCCCCCTGTACCTCAGTTTCCCCATCTGTAAAATGGGGACAGGGACACCGACCTCCTTGACAAAGTGCTGTGAAGAGCTGCAGATGAACAGCGCCAGGTATTACTACCCCCACTGAACCCGCCGGGGCGGTGAGATGCTGCTGTAATACAACTAAAGAACAGGTTGGCTCTGGTGCTGCCAGTTGCCCCGTGTGGGGTAACCTGTCGCCGTGAGGGCTTAGTCCTCCTCACACTCGGGTATGCGGTGCTAGAGATGCATTTCCCCCCCTTCCCTGATGCGTAAGGAAATAGTACAGCTGTGCCATGCAGAGGCCCCTCTGGGCTAGCTGCCGGACACAAGCACACACGTTCCATGAAGGAAGTCGTTTCCTGTGCTCTTGGACGCCTGCAGAAGTGGGGATGGCAGCTGGTGTAGCTTCTGGAGGCAGAAGAGGCAGCGTGAGTTCACAAAGGGTGGGAAGATACCGGCTGGAGAGCTGGCAGACTAAGTTGGTGTCACTTTCCTCACCTCTGTATTTGGCTCCTAGTGGTTCTCTCCTCTTTGGAACCAAAGAGACGGTGGCCAACAGGGCTGGCAACGCATTGGCTAGCCGGTAACTTGAGCTTCCTTCCTATGATACGACAAGAGCTTCCCAACAAGGAAGCCTTTAGGAATAATTTCTGGAAGTACTAACTCATTACTGCAGCGGATGGGGCTCCTGGCTGGAGTAAGCGCAGCGGGATCCGGCCCAGAGTCGGGAAGGAGGAACATTACAAGAGTAGGCTGATTGAACCAGGCAATCTGGTTCCTGGTGACTGACATAAAAGTCCTTTGCAAGATGAATTGAAGAAGTGCTGCCAAGGACCGGCGGTAAGTAGCAAGCCGTGGGATTAGCAGCTGGCTCAGAGACATGCAGCGAAAGTGCCGTTAATTTCACTTTTTAAAAAGAATAAAGTGCATCGTTAGTGCTGGAGAACGGTGCCAGATTATAAACGGCAGCCTTCTAGTCAACTGGCATCCAGAGCCTGCTGGGCTTTGCTACCTCAATAAATCCAGCCTGGGGGGGTCACAGGGATGCGTCGCCATAGTGATAACGTTTCCTCTTCTCCTTCCGAGGCACAGCTCGGGGCCGGATTACGGCAGCCTGATCCGGTGTGGAGCGCTGCAGCATGGCACTGAAATAAGACGGCTGCTCTCCACGGCAGAGCGCCAAGTGTCAGTTCTCAGGGTACCGCCCGCCTGGCATGGCTGTCTCGGACAGCCTATCGCAACATTCACCCCGGGAGGAAAGGCTCAGTCCCGGGTCCGTGACAAAGCAGGGGCAGGATTTTGGGTGAGGACGGCTGTGCCTTCCATGCAAAAACAATCAGCAGGCCTGTGGCACCCAAGGGCATGTCTGCTTCCCTTACTCCTTGTACCATGAGGGTTACAGGAGTCGGAGTAAGAAGTCCTCCAGCTCGACATTATATAGAAATAACTGTGTGTGTGTAGACGCGGCCTTTGTTATTTCGGAATAATGCCAGTTACTCCGGAATAACGCTGCTGTGTAGATGTAGCCTGATTTATTAGGGCATAAGCTTTTGTGGGTAAAGTCCACTTCATCAGATGTGTGGGAGTGGAAATAGCAGAGCAACGGGACGCCACGCCTAGCACGCATGGTCTGGTCTCTCGGCCTCTCCCCAAAGGAAGAAATCTGTGCAGCGGCATGCCTTCTATTGGCAGGGTGTTTTGAAAAAAGAAGCCTATGGGCAGCTCTGTGTTTATACTGAACTAAGGTCAGAGACATGGGCCTTACCTTTGGAAAGGAAGGAGGAGCTCATGATGGGCCTTGAGACCGGGGTTAGTTCATTCCAGTCTTGAACCACCCCCGAGAAGGCTCTGTCTCCCTCCTCCTCTCGTTGAGTTGACAGACCCATTTCCAGAAGGGCGGATTCTCCGCTCTCTGTGCCCCGCTGCACCCATCATGCCCGGTCACGGGACCATCCCGAGATGGGTCCGATGCTTTGGGGGGCTTCTCTTTCCAAGCTAGAGGTCCCATAAATGGCGGGACTAGTCCTCACGCTATCAAAGAGCAAAACAGTAGCCTTCTAGCAGCCACAGGGATGCCAGAACAGGTTCTCAGCTGGGATAAACAGCTTGACTTCCGTGGGGACTGACTGAGGCCTGTGCCGTACCGTGGGTCAGACTAGACTTTTCACAGTGGCCCTTTCTGGCCTTAGAAATCCATGACTGGAGCACTAGTCAAGAAGGAGATCCCCTGGCTCTGGAGAATTAGCATGTGCATGAACTGGCGGACATGGATTCTACCGATCCGTGTTGACATGTGAGAAACCCTGAAACATCTGTCTGAAGCTAGTGGGTAGGGGAATGTCTGAAGGCCAGCAGGTCCTCCATGGCTTGAAGGCTTCCTCTCCCCAGCTGCAGAAAGCCCATCTAGAGGAAGGCAGGGTGAGAAAAAGCAGGCGGCTCGGCTCTAAGAACTAAAGCAGTAGTGCATTGCAACTGAAAACTGCAAATGTTTTCATCTAAGTTACCTGTTGGTAGGCTGTGAACATCACAAGAATCCCTAGACAGTCCAAGAAATCCGAGAGAGGCAAGTGTGGTGTCTTTCAGCCACAGGCCCTTAACGAGTTAAGGAACCTCCAAACTGCCATTGGAGGAATGCTTCCTCTGCAATGCGCTCCTCATTCATGTCATTTGGCCTTTCTAAGCACTTTTTGCAGTAATTCCACCCCGTGCTTGCTGCATCTTTCATCCAGCCACACAACTGTGCTATTTTGGCCCCGGGGAGAGGGAGAGACTCGCTTGCTTGGGAGCGCTGCACACAGGGATAATTGTAAGGGGAGGGGCAGGAAAACATACTCCAGGGCAATTAGCAGGCGTGTCTGCATTAGTTCCCCGCCTGGCTTGGAAAGAGGTCATTTTTAATGGGTAAATGTCAGTTGCACCCCCCACCCCACTAAATGTCAGTTGCACCACACACACAAACACCCCCACACCCGTAAATGTCAGTTGCACTACACACACACACACACACACACACACGCATGCACAGACACACTCAGTTGCAACACACACACACACACACACACAGACACACCCCTAAATGTCAGTTGCACCACACACACAAACACCCCCACACCCGTAAATGTCAGTTGCACTACACACACACACACACGCAGACACACCCCTAAATGTCAGTTGCAACACACACACACACACGCACAGACACACCCCTATATGTCAGTTGCACCACACACACAAACACCCCCACCCCGTAAATGTCAGTTGCACTACACACACACACACACACACACACACGCAGACACACCCCTAAATGTCAGTTGCAACACACACACACACACACATGCACAGACACACCCCTAAATGTCAGATGCACCACACACACAAACAACCCCACCCCCGTAAATGTCAGTTGCACTACACACACACACACACACACACACACACACACAGACACACCTCTAAATGTCAGTTGCAACACACACACACACACACACACACGCACAGACACACCCCTAAATGTCAGTTGCAACACACACACACACACACACACGCACACGCACTGAAAAGAGATTTTTCCATCACTACTCATAAATGACATTGGCAAACAAGTAACTCAGAAAAATGCTGCTTGGGAACTTACTATTTACTTTGTTTTGCCTCTTGACGTGATGCTGACAACTGGTATTCTAAGAGCTGTAAAGCCTTAAGTTATTGAATCTTAACATCTATACCTCTGAGCTTGGTCTCCTTGCCGAACGCAGGCAGTAAATGCAGCTGTAAGCCCAGCCAACTGGATGATTATATATATATATATATTTTAAAAGACAATTTAAGAAGGATCTACAGGCGAGCCATGTAGGATCCCATCCGCAGAGGGTGCAAAATGGCATAACCCCACTGAAGGCAACAGAGCTAGATGGCTGGAGAGCTTGCCTGTAAATCTGTGTTCTGCCTGAGAAGTCACCTGCTTTTCCAAGGATGAATGAGGTGTCTTGGGCTTTAGATCTAGCTTGTAAGAGTGTCCAGACGAGGCTCTAAGCCGGTCAATCACCTCTCTCCCTTTTAAATGGGAGTTGGGCACCTGACTCTGTTAGGCACTTTAGACAAATCTCATTTTCAGGGCATGTTTCCGCCAGGAGAAAAGGCGCTCGAGGCGAAGGCTGCTGGTAGCCTTAGCAGCCGAAATGTGTCAGAACTGCAGTTTGCCTGGGGCTCCAATGTGTGCTAGCGACACCCCCTCGGGACGGGGGATTCCAGAGGGGAGGACGTGGAAAGGGGCGTTCTGCGAAGGAACGAACCGACCCACTGGCCCAGCAGGACTTGCTTTGGTGGGGGACGGCCAGTTATCTGCTGGTCTCACTGATTGGTTTCATGCTTGTGGAGGTAGAGTACAAACCCAACGTGGAATCTGGCAGAGCCCAGAGCAAAGTTTCACCCCCGATCACGCTGACTCCAGCCAGAGGAAGCAGGTTAGCATCCTGCAGTGTCAGCAGAGCAAGAGAAAGGGCTGCTGGACTGAACTAGGCACCAGCCAACACAACGAGGAGTCGGCGGACTCCTCGTTGGCTTTGTGGATACAGACTCCCACGGCGACCCCTCTGGGACTTGCCAACAGTTCGAACCCCCGGCCTCTGAAAGAAAGCCAGGAAAATGACATCAGCGCCTCCAAATAAAGCCACTTGGCAGGGGAAGTAGAGTCACTTTGTGGCTTCCTACCTCCCCCCATCTGGCGTGTAATTATTGGATCCCTTTTCCAGCCCATCCCATGGCCGCCAAGGACACTACAGTTCTACTAAGCAACAGCTTGTGCATGGAACAACAACAGTAGCTTTCTGCACCCCCCAGACACCTGACTGTGTTCCTTAGTGAATTTAAGGGACCCTGGTGGGTCTTTGTTTTGGCCTCTCTGTTTCTTGGCCTCTCTGTGCAGGGAGAAGTTACTTTCCCATCTCCGCCCGCTGTCCCTCCCGGAGACGGGGAAAGCGGGACTCTGGGGTGTTTGAAGAGAGTCTTTTTTGGAACAAGCAGCAATTGGTTCCACATTGCTCTGCCGGAAAGCAGGGGAAACCGGGATCAGCCCCAACAGCGCCAGGTGTGGGGGGCTGGTCCCAGTGGTGGCTGACCCGGCTGTTGCTGCTTTCGCCTTTCAACAGGCGCTCGGGGGGGAGACTCGCCAAGAAGCCGCAGGAAGCTCCAAAAGGAAAAGACGAGCAGGCAGGCTGGCAGCTTGTGAGCGGCAGGGCGGGGGTTGGCGGACTCCGTTTGGAGCTCTCTCTGTAAATGCCAGCTGAGCTAGACAGAAGGCTGCTCTGCTAGCCGCTCCATAGTGGAGACAGCCAACGCCGCCTCCGGGGGTTTTGCTTTAAAAAAGCTGGGAGCTGGCTAGGACATTCAGCTCTGGTTTCCTCTGGGTGTTGAATGCAGCGCTCACGCCTGCAGTGTCGGAGCACAGGCAGCGGAGCCACACTTTGCATCGGTTCCCCACTGCATTGAGTCCGGCTCAACCTCTCTGCCCCTTCCCGACCCTCCACGGAACTGGCCCCAGCTGCCTGCCAGACAACCTGCCCTCGCACCCCAACCACTGGTCAGGGCCCTCGAGGAGCCGAACTGCTGACCACGGAGGGAAACTTGTAATTGCCGAAGAGTAAACTTCACAACAGCTGCCTAGCCTCGAGCACGCCCTGCCACAAGACAGCTCCGTCCCTGCTTGTGATTTGATCACACGTCTCACCATGTGTTTTCCTTACCCCTCCGGGTCCCACAGTCCTCTCATGAAAAAGATTGCTCACTCTCCTGGCGGCTGGCAAAGCTTGAATATGGCACCCATGTTCCCCTGTGGGGCCCAGGAACCAGACCAGAATCCAACTTCTAAAAGTCTCCGCATTTTTTTGAGGCCTGGCTTATGATTTTTAAACATGTAGGGACAGCAGTCCCGGGTGTGGTACTGGTAAGAGCTGCACTCAGAGAGAGGCTTGCAAGCCATTTGCAGTGAAGAAGAAGTTGAGGTTGTGGTTGAGGTTGTGGTTGTGGTTGTTTGTTGTTTATTAACCCCACAAAATCCAGCAATCATTTTCTGGCACCTTTCTTAGTTACTATTTACGTATATACAGATGTCTCTTTTACAGATCACTCCTGTACCAAAATGACCCCAGAACTTTTTGTTTCTTTATTTGGCGTATCCAATCCGGTCAAGCGAAGCCACCGCATCTTATTAACAATGCTCCAGGCATGAAGACCTCCAGGAAACGGAGTCATTCGGCAGGCCCCAACGATATGTGTCATGGTTTGTACCTGCCCGCACAGACATAAATGGACCGTCTGTAGAACACCACTGAAATTCTGCACTCTGGAATGACGGACAGAAGAAATTCTTTCTGCTTGGACTTCATCAGTTCTTTACACTCGCCAAACACACGTGCACACAACAAACCCTATGAACTCATCAGGTTACTTCTACCATTGAGCGGGAAGGGGAAAAGATTGTTATAGTTGGTTCCGGGTTAGAACCTTAGCTGGTGTAGATAATCATAGTTCCTTTGAGGTCAATGAATTCTTCCTGGTTTTGCCTGTGTAAACTAGTTCAGGATCTGGGGCTCTGTACATGGGAGGTCATCGAGTCCAGCCCCCTGCCCAAAACAGGGACCCTTACATTAGTGCCCAGCATCGTCAACCTCAACGGATCAAAGATTACGAGACAGCCAGCCCCGACTCCACAAATCAAGCAATTCAATTTAAAAAGCCAAGTTTATTTCTGAAAATAATGAATGTTAGTGTTTTTTTTAATTTGCCGTCTAGTGAGTCAGGTCACATTTCCAGTCTTTTCTCTGCAAACACAGAGCAACGTTGTTTTTATGAACGATGGCGTGTGCTTTTGATGTTCTCAGCCAGTCTCTCGCCTCGGTTTCCCCTCACCTGCGCTGGCGCGTTCTCCGACAGCGTGCTGGTAGCGGGCAGGGGAAAATTGCTGAGTGTCGCGAAGGAGTAAGGTTAGTCCCCGGAGGTGGCCAAGAAGAGGCAGGGAGTAACCAGAGCTGCAGTGAAATGAACTTGGTGGGAACGAGGCCATGGGTTGCTCCCGAAATTCCAGTCCTGCTTTCCGTGCCTAGAGCCAGGCATGACGCCACGGAGATGCCGTTACAACGACCGTATCAGCAGCAGATTTTTTTTTAAGTCATGGGCATGATTTTACATCACCCACTTCACCCACCACACCCCACGTCTCCTGTGTACAATAGATAGGGAGGTGACTGCCACCTCTGACGGAAGACAGCAGCACAACCCCCGTTTTGGCCAGGCAGCCGTGACTCCCATGCCTGCGCGGGGTCGATCTCGTCACGCTACCACACGGCTGCGTACGCAGGCAGAGGACATCAGTGCGTCGGCATAGCCCTAAAGGCGTGCACAAATGCCACGCTCCAATTCAGGCTTCTCTTCCTGCTGCTAGCAGGGGACTCCACTTCCTTATGCAGCTCCAAGCCGTTTGCAGGGCAGGGGAAACCCAAGGCCTGCTGGGAATCCAGAGGCGGGGCAGGTCACCTGCCACTTACTCACTCCCAGGAGCTCAGGGCAGGAAGATCTGAGCCAGCAGAGACAAGGGAGTCTGTTGGGCCTCCTAGGAGAGGGGAGGTTGTGGTGGGGATTGGTGGTTGAGGGACCCACACGTGACTTTCTACTGCAAAGTGGAGGACTCGGGGGGCTAAGCTTGCAACTAACTGGCTACAAACCATTTCATCCGACCGCATGTTTGGCAGGGCTCCACCCAGAGCAACGGCAGTTTGGTGTGACTAACGTTGAAGGACCCGGGGGGTTGGCCGTGGATATGTTTCTAGACCATTCAAGTGTCTCCTAAGCTGCAGCGTTGGAAATGCTCAGGGTCCCCTTCCCCAGCCTTTGGCTCTTGAAGATGAAAAAAGCAAGCTTTGTAAACTTCATTTGGAAGAGGGAACGGTCACTTTAGCTTTAAGGGACAAGCCCGAAGAGAGACAAATTCTTTTCGCATAGAAAAAAAAATCCGTTTATGAAAGGCTTAGAAACAAAGGCTGTTCTCAGCACACAATTGCAGGGAAACCTAACCCTGTGAAAGCCGAGGGCATGACATTGGAACACATACAAGAAGTAGAGATGAAAGCCGCCATTGTCACAGAGTTGAATGAGTAAAAAACTTCCAGTGGGTTCATTTGCCTAAACTAAACTAGACTGTGCACTCTTTGGAGAAGGCACTGGGTCGTTCCATGTGTTTGGACAATGCCTGCCACAATGGGGCCTTGATCCCGACTGAAGCCTTCGGGTGTTACTACAATAACATGGAAAAAGGGCTGGCTGGAAAACATTGACCAACGAAAAGCAGTTGTAACTCTTGTTTTCTGGGAGATCCATTTCCATGGACTTTTCCGTTTGGCAAATCACAGGGTGGAATTCTGTAAGCTTCTGCCTTTAGGAATTAATCCTTCGGTAGGCACAGTACACATATCATACACACAGAAATGCCTTTTGCTGACAACCATTCCGGCTCAGGCAAGTTATTAGCTGTTGACAAATTGCTATTGCTAGCAGAGTATGGCTCAGCCCAGGTTTGCGGCTAGTAGCAACACACAGGTGCCATTCCGGCAACTCACTCCAGCTTGTTATATGGCACTACCCCAGGCGAGACACGGCAAAAACCAGTGGAGGAGACAGCTAGTGACAAAGCTGGATGGTGGCTGGGTGGAGAGAAACCACGGACAACTAGGTCAGCTAAGACCAGGAGTGCAAGTCTCACTTCTTAACATTAATTTACATTAATTAATTAACACGAATTACACGCCTAATTCCTAAGCAAGGCCTCCTAGCCCACTGAGGTTACACAATGTGGAGAAGAGAAAGTAGACCTTTAATACAGCAAGGTAACCGCCAGTGAGTGTGACCGACCCATTAGAAATCGACCTCATCTAAATACTCAGCTTGTCAAGGGAACAGGGTCTAAAGTGTCTCCAACTAGCCCTCACTGTACCTTCTCCTTTCCTGGAGGGCTCCTGGCTCTGAACCTGGAGGTGAGACTCTCTGTTCATTCCATCCTTGGCCGGCCAGCTTTGTGACAGCCATTGGCGGTGTGATAATTAGCCCTGGGTGTCTCAGCTTTTTCGCTGAGGTAGACCATGGTCCATTAGTGAAAACTCACTGCACATCAGCTGTCAGCTGATCATGACTCTCTCTCACCATGGACTTGGTGCATGAGAAAACATTGGTTTTAAAGATGTGAGACTAAAAATACTTCATGACCTCAAAGGGCTTCAGTTTCTTCTTTTTTCTCTGTTTTCTTTGTGTTGTCTCGGTCACCAAGGAGACTGAATTCCTCCTCTCACCTTTTAGATCTTTGCCGGAACATAAATTCAAGCTTTTCTGTGCCAAGAGCTATCATAGCATAATTACTTGGACTATTAATATATACTGTTCCTGCCATATAGAATTAACTGTTATGCCCCCTCCTTCGTTATAGGCTTCTTGTGGGTGGTATTAAAGCCCAGGAAAGGAAAACCAGTCTCACTCGTGTGGCAATTAGTTTGTACACCAGTGTTTTCTGGGCGTTGCCATGTATCAGAAGTGTTGCCTAGAATTTGGGTTTCCCCCAACCCCGTCACTTGTGATTTCCATCGGAATTGTCAAATGGGTAGAACTGGTATAATCTACAGTGGGGCTAATTTGATTGGGAGGTGTATTTTGTTACATTGACATGCAGAACTGGAAGGAACCATAATAGGTTATGTAGTCCAGCCTTCTGAACTGAGACAGCATTAAGTATAATCCATTCTAGACCAGACCTGAGAGATGTTGCCTACCTTTTTCTTAGCAGTCCTTAAGGACGTAGATTCCACAACCTCCCTAGATAATTTGTTCCAGTGCTTAACTACCTGTACAGCTAGGAAGTTTTCCCTAATGTCTAACCTAAATCTCCACTGAAGCAATTTAAGCCTATTATTTCTTGTTCTAGAAGTTGCTAGGTAACATGGTCCCTCCGTCAGTGACAATGAGTGTTTGTCTTTATTACATCATGTTTATAAGTCAGTACCCCCTGGTGGATGGAGTTCTGGATAAAAGCTGTTTTTAGGCTTTGTCCATATTACCAAGTGGTGTTTCCAAAAACTGCCTTTTGGCTGCAAAACAGTGAGAGCATTTTCACTGCAATGCAACTTTTGTCGGGAAAAACACCCAATTTTGGTGACTAAACTTCCTCTTCTATCAGAGACTTTTTTCTCTCCCCACCCCCCCTCCTTTTATGGTTGACGGTGAGCCAGTGTGGACTTTACTGTTTGTTTTGTAGACAAAACTGGCTTCCGCCAGTATCCCACCAGGCCTGCCCTGCTGGCTTTGCTCAGTGTTTTGTGATCTCTGCTGCCCTGCAGGCATGCGCCCCTTCCCTTTCAAAGCTCTGGGAAGTGTCTGACAGCTGAGTGAGCTGCTCCATTTGGGAACAAAGAACAAATCGTTGGAGTGCTCCTGTTCTGCCCTGCTAGGAACCCAGCGGCAGGCAGGCTGCTGCTGCAGGGGGAGGGCTGGAGAGACGGCCACGCTGCTTGGACATTCCTCAGCATGGAGTGCTCCCAGAGCTACTCGTTGTGCTGATCCCAGCAGCTGGGAATGCTGGGGGAGACCTCGGAGGGAATCCCAAGAAGCGCAGGGATGAGCTCTGCCTTCCCACCACACTGCCCTGCAGAATACGTACCCACAATGCATTGCTCACACTGTCGATGATGGTGTCCCCAGTGTGGACATGATCTGCCGACAGAGGGAGCAAGTGTGAACCCCCTCTGGCGACTTTTGTGTGGTCGACTTTTGGGTCTCAGCATAAGTTTTGTCAACACACTTGGTCATGTAGCCATACCCGTAGGACCTGGTTCTACAAATACAACTGCAGAAAGGTGCCGTTGACTAAACTAAGCACTACGTCCAGCGGTCAGTTTCAGCATGACTAGGTCATTTGAGAAGACTCCAGTTTCCCTGCTTGATTAGCTAGAATTAACCTCCCAGTCCTTGTAATCATTCTGCTTTGGTCCTGGACTTTTAACACCGCTCCAAACACAGCACCCTCATCAGTGAGTATTACATGGCAGTGATGCTAATGGGAGTCAAGAAACCACTGGACACTCCTTTGAAAATGTATGTGTTCAGACACTGAGCTTTTCAAGGCCTTTAAGAGGGGAACTGTCTCACTGAATTTGTACAGTGCCTTGCACACCGGCCCCCTGCACCACTATGAATCCACACAGAGGCAAACCCATTGAAATCAACCCCCAAATTCCCCATTCATGTCGCTGGGGAAAGGATTCAAGCCATGCAAGCCAGTGTGCACGGCTGGGTGCATGAATGGACTTGGGGCAGTTCTATAGATATCTGGGCCATGGACCTTGATTAAAGATGCCCTTGGGGATTTCACAGTGTAGAAAACAAAAAGGAAGGTGAATCCACACCAGGTCAATTATTTAAATTGTTCCTGAATGATGCGTCTTTCCAGCTTTGCATCCCAGCGCCCTGATGTGCAGAAAAGTCAACTCCATGAGCAAGCGGAGCAGGAAATGTCTGAATGAATTCTGAACTGTCGCGGGGCGCTTTATTTTAAGCCGAGCTTAGGAAAAAAAATGACTGGCTCTCCATGCCCACACAAATGGCTGCAGCAACCTCCCGGAGCACGAGAAGAAGTGCGCAATGTGTGTTTGCATTATTTAACCATCAAGACAAATTTCCCGTTCTCAGCCTTTCCAGTTCTTGATCTATGAACCTTTAAAAATCCAGCCTGCATACAGCTGGTCTCCAGGTCTGATTTCACAGGTAGCTCAAATATTGTAATGCTTTGGAGAAAGCAAGTCAGCTGATTTTCTGATCAAATTTTCATTAGCCAACTGATTTGAACTTTTAATGAGACAAAGTGGGTGAGGTAATATCTTTTACTGTTCGTTGAAGAGATTAACTATAACATTAATCTCTTGTGTTATAGATTAAACGCCTGGAAAACATGAGCTAGGAGGGAAGACTGAAAGAATTGGGCTTGTTTAGTTAGGAAAAGAGAAGACTGAGAGGGGACATGATAGCAGCTTTCAAGTACCTAAAAGGGTGTCACAAAGAGGAGGATAGTAATAGAGATGTAGTCTCCTTGGCCTCTGACGATAGGACAAGAAGCAAGGGGCTTAAAGTGCAGCAAGGGAGGTTTAGGTTGGACATGAGGAAAAACTTCCTAACTGTCCGGGTGGTTAAACACTGGAATAAATTGCTCAGGGAGGTTGTGGAATCTCCATCTCTGGAGATATTTAAGAGCAGGTTGGATAGACATCTATCAAGGATGGTCTAGATGGTGCTTGGTCCTGCCGTGAGGGCAGGGGACTGGACTTGATGACCTCTGAAGGTCCCTTCCAGTTCTAGTGGTCTAGGATTCTACGAAACTGTCCTGTCTCTGGCATTTATCCAGGGGGCTGGGGCGACCTCCCCCATACTCCGGTCCTGCTTGGGGTCCGGTGGGTGCCGCTATTTTGGGTGCTGGCCTTGCGGGGAGACCAAGCCTGGGAGGGTAGGTGGGACACTCTGAGCAAAGGGGAATGAGGGCAGGCGCTGAACGCCGAGCATCTGCCACTGCCAAGCCGACTCCCCGCCAGCCTCCGGGCCTCGTTCCGTCTCGCATGCCGGACCCTGCGCTCCCGCCCTCCGCTGAAGCAATTGAACAATAAATCTATTGAAATATTAATGCAGAAGACTGCAGCCCGCCGCTAAAACGCACGGCCCAGAGAGAGGTCATTGTCGGCAGATAGTTAAATCAATATGCTGCTGGATCACGCTGCAAATTGAATCGGTTGCCGTGGAGAGAGGAAGCCCAGGACGGCATTTACTGTTATTATCTTTCAAGCCTCACTGACATTAATGGCTTAAAGCAGAGCCCGGCTGATCTATTGCTGGCTAGCCGCGCTGGGTGGCGTGATGGGAAAAGGAAGGAGGCGGCTGGGAGGGGGCCAGCGGTGGGTCTGAGGCCTAGCAGCAGACCTCGGCGGGACACCTGCTCACGTGGATTGGCCGCAGGCGCCTCCTTCCATCAGGAGAGGGATGCTGTCTCGTCCCGCGCTAGAGCTTAGAGACGGAAAAGACCTGTGAGAACATCCGGCCCACTTGGATTTGTCCTCGTTATCACGTGCCCGGCTTCCATTTCAAAGCACAGCCAAGGGGCTCCCGGGTACATCTCCCTGGGATTCCGGCTACAGCTTCTTTTGGCCCGTGTTTCCCTTTGTCCGTTCCCCCTCCACATTCACACCCGGAGGGCTAAGATCCGACTGTGCAGCACTGTTCAGCAAGCAGCTTGCATCCTGCTCAGGGCCCAAGCCACAGCTGATCCGGCTCTCCTCCAGCTCCCCTTCACAGCAATTGCTCCATTCACGCAGTCTGTGGTGGCTCGGGTGGTCAGGTCTGGAGAACCGTGGGTCAGTCTATGGCCACGGCCGCTTTGCGGGGGTCATCCCATTTGCAGACTGGTCGCATACCCTCCGTTACTCAGAACTTGGCCCTGCTAGCCCGTGTTGGGTCTTCTCGGATCCTGCCACACAAATCCATCCCGCCAGACCCCGGATCGTCACGATTAATCCTCTGAACACCTCCTGGCACGCAGCTGTGATGGGGAAGGAGCTGTCTCTCTCTGCACAGCCCAGAACTGCAACAGCCTTTGGTTGGCTGCCCAATTGCGCTCCACTGTGGTAGATCCGCCGGGGTCTGTGGGTGACTCGTACTTGATGCAGAAGAGAAGTCGTGTGAAGAGACAGAGCTCACCTGATTCTAAGCTCGGGCGGCTCATTGCACTCAGGTTTAACATTTCGGGCCACGAAGAGGCCCCGTCTACCAGACGCTGGCCAACGGGCAGAGGTCGTGTGGCTGGGGCGGACAGCGGGGCCGTGTATTTGCAGATCTCTTTGGGAGAAGGGCGCAGTGCATGCATATATGATGTCATGCCTCTGGCCGGCTTGTCAGCAGCAGGAATTGAACCCTGCACCTCAAAGCGTGAGCCGAGCGGAGCTAAAGAATCTCACTTCTCTCAGTCGGGGGATGGCAGAAGACTAATAAACCGGTTGACACAGGTCGGCCCCTAGAGGGAGACAAGGAGCACCCGAATGGCAGGGGCGGCGAGTAATATAGGCCTGGGGGGGGGCCCATGCTCCAGCAATACTCAGGTCCTGGGGGCCTGCTCTCTCCTGGCCCTGCCTACTATCCCCACGTGCCTCCCCCCATGTTTCCCCTGGCCTCCCCTGCCACCTCCCATCCACGCCAGGTCCGCTGCTCTCCCTCCCTCGCCGGTGGCTGCTGCTGGCTATGGCAAAGGGAGTGGAGCCAGCAGCAGGCCGAGGTGGCTGTGGCACCTGTGGAGGGAAGGAGACGCACGAGGGATGGCAGCCCTCTTCCCCCCGGCCCCGGCACCCACTGGGAGGTGACTTTGACTCTGAGGGGGCTTCATGTTGCCCCATGCCCGCAGGCAGCGCTCCTGCCCCATGGTGGGCAAGGAACAGCTCCACCCCCTTCCCCAAGCTCTGCCCCTGTGCACCAGGGCTAGCGCCTGTCGATGCGTCTACTGAGCCCGGATGCTACCTCAGGTTTGAGCCCAACCCCCACTCCTCCTGTCCACACACAAACCAGAATCTGGAGCCTAAGATGCTGCTAAGGGCAGGGGGGGGCAGATCCCGACTCCTCCTGTGATTCAGGCCCAAACCCTGTCACACTGGGTGACTCAGTCCACAGACTTGAGGCAGAAGGCCTGCGCCGTGCAGCGTGGACACGTGAGTGAGGCTGTGGGACTCACACCTGGAAACCCAGCGTGGTGGTCGCTGGTGTGGCCACACCGGTTCACCAGCCCCCGTCCCACACGGAGTGCGCAGGGCAGGCCGCCCCACCAACTGGCCCCCCTGGCACACGGCGCTCACATTGACACAGGGCGTCCCTCAGCAGAGGTGTGGTAGCAGGGGTGGGGGAGAGGCCAGCTGCGCCCGTGATCCATCACACGCTTTCATCCCCGCCAGGCCGCTCCCAGGGGAACAACTGAGGGTGTCGCAGCGAGGTCTCTCTGTGTCATTGCGAGGCACAAAACAGCTCCAGCTAAACCAGAAGTGACCTGAACATTCATTCACAACCTGCACCGATCCCAAGCAGGGGACGGGGGCTCCCTGGTGCTCAGACTAGACGTGCTCACAGCCGTTAAACTGCACAATGGGACAAAAGTCCGTTCAGTGGAAACAAACTCCCTGGCCGAGGGGCTGTAAACTGCGCTGTAACCCAGGAGGCCTGGTGTGGTGCATCCCCCCCCTCCCATATTCCGCAGGGAAAAGCACTCGCGTCCACGGAGCAGGCGGAAAAGCTGATAACCAGGCCGGAGCCCTGCGCTTTGCTCACTTATCGTGTCATAGCTGAAGAGAAGTGGCAGGCGGATTATGAAGAAATATCACGAGGCTCCCGCTGGGGTCACTGTTAGTCAAATTGGGTTTGACAGGGTTTAGTGCCATTTTTGTTTCCTTGCTAGAAACCGAGACAGCACAGAGGCTGTTTCTTAGTATGTAACCCTTGGCAACGGACCCCAAAGAATACACTGGCTGGAGTAGCCGCGCTAAACTCACCCTGCATTCCTTCACTTCGCCGGCCACCACAGCTTTCTGGTGAGACAGCCGGGGTGACTTTTTTTCTAATAGCTTAATTACAAGGATCTTGACACCCAGAGGAATACTGTACAGAGAGGGGAGGGGAAGTATGCCACGCAGGGAGCCTTTTGCTTTGAAACCATCTTCCTGACCGTCCTAGTAAAACTAAGAGACAGGTTCCGCCCGGCAGATATTTCTTATATTGGGTCCTCCATGGCCGTTCCATTCACTTTCCCTCTTGAGGAAGATTCCTCTGTGACACACGCCAATTAAATAGAGCCTCGCCGGAGAAGGAGCACCGTTAGCACCAGTTTAGGCGGGGGAACTGACCGCAGCAGGATGGCAGACAATGTTTCCAGAAGTGGCTGCTGATTTTTGAAGACGCATGCCAAATTATCCAGATCCAGGCCCAGATCATCAAAAGGAACCAAGGAGGTTGGGAAGGCCCGGATTTGAACAAGGTGCAGAAAAGAGCTAGTTAAATTCATGGAGGTTGGGTCCATCAATGGCTCTGAGCCAGGATGGGCAGGGATGGTGTCCCTAGGCTCTGTCTGTCAGGGGCTGGGAATGGGCAACAGGGGATGGATCACGTGATGATTCCGTTCTGTTCCCTTCCTCTGGGGCACCTGCCATTGGCCGCTGTGGGCAGACAGGGCACTGGGCTAGATGGGCCTTTGGTCTGACTCAGGCTGGCCGTTCTGATGTTCTTATGTCAACTGGCCGCATTGAAATCAGTGGAAATTAGGAACAACTTTTGTGGATTAGGGATGTAGGGACTGATTTTCAGAGACACTGAGCACCCAGCTCCAACCCCTGTGGACTATAAGAGATGTTAATTGTAACACTCTTGCTAGTCAGACCCTTGCTGGGCACTGAAAAAAGGATCCAGACTTAAACACCCATCTGACAATGTATCACATGCAGTCCCGTCTCATGGATATCAATGTTTTATAAGGCAGTGGAAGCTAATGGCTCCCAACCCTGGAACACAGTCAACACTTCATGGGAATTAGTCCAGCAGCAGAATCCAGAAACCTTAATTACCCCAATCAGTAGATCATTTGCCCATGTCCTGTCCACAATCCCTCGGGTTAATGAGGGTATGTCTAGACTACATGGCTCCGTCGACGGGAGCCATGTAGATGAGTTTACTAGACATAGGAAAATGAAGCGGCGATTTAAATAATCGTTGCTTCATTTACATCAAAATGGCCACCGCGCTGTGCCGATCAGCTGTTTGGCGGCACAGCGGGGCAGTCTGGACGCACCGCAGTTGACAAGGGAAGCCTTTGTCGACCGCTCCGGTATCCCTCGTGAAATGTTATTTAAATCGCCGCTTCATTTTCCTATGTCTAGTAAACTCATCTACATGGCTCCGTCGACGGAGCCATGTAGTCTAGATATACCCTCAGGGTCCTTTCCAGACGCTATTGGTACTGCTGTGAGCACTCAGGAGCTAGATGGGGCTATAGAATCATAGAATCACGGAACACTAGAACTGGAAGGGACCTTAGAGGTCATGAAATCCAGTCCCCTGCCCTCACGGTAGGACCAAGCACCAGTCTAGAGCATCCCTGACCATCCCTGTCCAACCTGCTCTTTAATATCTCCAGGGATGGAGATTCCACAACCCCCCTAGGCAATTTATTCCAGTGTTTAACCACCCTGACAGGTGGGAAGTTTTTCCTAATGTCCAACCTAAACCTCCCTTGCTGCAATTTAAGCCCATTGCGTCTTGTCCTATCATCAGAAACCAAGGAGAACAATTTTTCTCCCTCCTCCTTGTGACACCCTTTTAGGTACTTGAAAACCGCTATCATGTCCCCTCTCAGTCTGCTCTTTTCCAAACTAAACAAGCCCAGCTCTTTCAATCTTCCCACATAGCTCATGTTCTCTAGACCTTTAATCTGTTTCCTAGGCCTGCTTACTGCCGTCAAAGTGCTCTCTCTCCTGGAGTCAGGTGCTTATTTTGACAACCCATTTCTCCGCTGTCCGGCTGGGTTTGCTGAGGGAGGTTGGGTGGATCTTCTTGGGCATTGAAACCAGTTGAACCGAGCATGGAAAGAACACCCCAAATTTGTGCCAAGGATCCCAGTGGGACTGTAGGTGGGGCAGCTAGCCCTTCCTGCCAACCCGCCACTGGCGTTACACAGCTAGCTCAGTCAAAGCCAGCACAGGTAGAAACGCTGCCAGCAGCTTCCGAGGAGACACACCATCAGTCTCAAAAGGAAACTGTCCCAGGAGTGCGCCATCCGCAGATCGGTGAATAGTGACTAGACATGGTGCCGGGAAGCATAACGCATAGTTCCTGGGCTGGTAGGACTGATGAAACTCATCCAGAGTAGCACGGAGGAAGCCCTCCGCTGTACCCAGCAGCAGCTGCTCTTCAGCTTAAGATTTCTGATGTCTTTGGCGCAAACGACTCCTGTGAACACCTCGGTCGGAAAGGGATTGCCTGCAGAGAGCTGGAGGAGGAAGGATTCAAGCGGAGGCAAAAAGAACAAATGTTCCCAAGTTTCCCTAGAAGCAAGGTGCATTGCAAAGAAACGGGGGGAAGAGTTTCTCCCTCACACTGCTGCCCAGGGGGATGCCCACCTGATGGGTCTAAAATAGGGTAGAAACTCGATTTTGTTCCTGAAAAGTATCTAGGGAGCCTTGATCTTTTCCCTTTAACATCCACACTGTTCGGTGAAGGCTTTGAGCCTCCGTGTCACACCGTCACTGCACAGTAATGCATTCGACACTGCAGAAATGTACACTCTTTCCAGAGCACTAGAAGGAGAATTCTCTGTGCTCGGATCCCTGTCCGGGAAGTGCTGCTTTCCCAACGAGACGGCTAATTCAGGAGTCATGCTGGCACTGCCCAGCAGAGAGGCCCCTGTGTGTGCGCCACATTACAACAGCCCTTTGTTCTGGATCAAGAGTGGTGTGAGACGAAGCTGCTAACAGCGAGGTAGCACCCCCGTCGGACACGCCATGGACTGTTCTGTTCATTGCGCGTGATTACTTCCACCGCGGAATGACATTTGTAAAGCCCTTGCATTTCCAGCAGGGTTAATGGCACAATTAGTAGGTGCCGCCAGTGTGTGTCTAATTCTGGATTCTTTCCTCCAGCTGTGCACAGCAGACTGCTAATGAGAAGTGGGTTTTCCTCCCCCACCGTCTCGGTTCGGCTTTTGTCTTTTGATTCACCCGCAGCTTTATGGTGGAAAAGAAAATCAGAATTAAAAGACCATCAGATGCTGCTTCTTTGGGAGCTGTATCCAAGAGATACCCACTTCCGCATTGCCCATCCCAGTATGGTGTTTTCCGTATAAGAATGGCCACACTGGGTCAGACCAAAGGTCCATCCAGCCCAGTGTCCTGTCTTCCGACAGTGGCCAATGCCAGGTACCCCAGAGGGAGTGAACAGAACAGGGAATCATCACGTGATCCCTCCCGTCACCCATTCCCAGCCTCTGACAAACAGAGGTCAGGGACACCATCCCTACCCATCCTGGCTAACAGCCATTGATGGACCTGTCCTCTGTGAACTTATCTAGTTCTTTTTTGAACCCTGTTAAAGTCCTGATCTTCACAACATCCTCTGGCAAGGAGTTCCACAGGTTGACTGGGCGCTGCGCGAAGAAAAAATTTCCTTTTGTTTGTTTTAAACCTGCTACCGATTCATTTCATTTGGTGACCCCTTAGTTCTTATGTTATAGGATAAAGGCTTAGTGCTCAATAAGGAAGAAAGACATTGCCCCAATCCTGTTTTAGCGTCCACCTCTGGGGCCCATAGAAAATAGGGAGAATGAGTCTGGCTCTTGTAAGTCCCTTTTTCTTCATGGTTCCTTCCACACCAGGGGCTATGCTCAAGCGAGCTGTCATCGGACCTTCAGTTTCTTCCTCCAGCAAGCTGTGCTGCTCTGGGGATGCGGGGTATCAGGCCTTACTCACCGGTTCAGGACTGAGTAATTCGTGAGGTGCAATGTTCACCTCACCCGTAGGTAGGGTCTGTGTTGTACGGGACCAGGCCTGGCAGTGCTGGCTTTATCGGTCAGCGGCTGGGTGGGATTCCCGCACATGCTCCCGGTGTTGGAATGGGTCAGAGAATAAAGCAGGCCTCGTTCAAGCCCTTTCTGCACCAAGTGATCCCCAAAGTCCACATGGACCAGCCCTTCCATGATTAAACACCTGTCCTGGTGCATCTCTTAGGCCATCCGACGGTAACCAGTCGCCAGGCTGAAAATGGACCACTTGTACGTGCTCTTGTCCCATTTCTGAGCCAGGAGAGTGCGATTCTTTCCAGCCCACTACCGCTTCCCTTAGGGACGGGGCAATGCTTTTCCTGTGTGGCTTTGCACAAGATAAACCTCCTTCCCTGCATACTTGGACGGGCTATGGAGAGTGGCTTAGGAGCAAGAGCCTTCCAGGCCACTGAGTTCGGACACCGGCACTGTGTTTTCTCCTTCCAGGCAGGTGGAGAAGCCATTGCAAAGAGGGGATTATTCCAAGGTCCCAATTGCCTGTGCTTACGCGCAGGGTATAAAAGTGCCGCCCACGTCCTATTCATTTAGATTTGCTTCCCGTTAGCTGCTCTCTTTGGCCCGCTGCCCTGGTTTTACGGCAGGTTACGAAGGGCTCTGGGGTTCTGGCACTGTGCCGGATGAAGTGCCACGCACACACACCAGGACTTAAAACTAAAACCCCTTTGGCGAAGCGGCTGAAGAAGCAGGAGTCCATCAAGCGGCCAGGAGGGAAAGGCATGCCTGAGGCAGCCTGGCCTAATGGATAGGGCTTGCACTGGAAAGCTGGGTTCTAGTCCCTGGAGGGGCCCCGAACAATTCACATCCCCCCCCACTGGAAATGTCCACACAGCAAAAACTTCCTGGACTAGCTGGTTAGGCTGTAAATCCAGCATCAGCATCGCCTGGGCTATGTGAGTAGCACAAACCCTGCACCGACACGGAGCGTGCTCAGCTCGGGAGCCCCTGCGATGCTCTCTTCCCTCCTGCTGCCCTCCTTAGCTGGACTCGATGCCCAGCTTCTGCTGCGTCGCCAGCCCCTCCGTCCTGCCGCTTCCCTTCTCTCCCGTTGTCTAGTCCCTGCAGGCTAGGGACTGTCTCCTGCTGTGTGTACAGCTCCTAGCGCAATAGGGGCCAGACCTGCCACACAATGGCATTAATAAGGAGCTTTTTTGGGTCTTCCCCTCTCCCTCACCTGCAGATTTTCTGCCGATCCTCTATCCCAGGACAAGGCAGCACAGGCTTCTCAAATGCTTCGCCACAAACTAACTCTCCCCTTCCTCCGAACTTCCCCCGCCGTAGCCCAAACCAAGGCTGGATTGTTTTCTTGGGTGTAGCATCACTCCCCACCCCGCTCAGCCTCCCCTCTCAAAGGCCCGCGGGACCCCGCCAGTCTCACCAGCCAACGCGAAACCCCGAGGGGCTTTCTCTGCACCAGCAGGTTGGAACAAAAAGGGCTTTGTGTCTGCGGCGGGTGGCTTCCTTTTTAATGAGGGCGTGCTTGGACTTGTGCTGCAGCCCGGGGACTCCCGAAGAATTGCTGTCAAGTGAATGCAGGGGAAGGGGATGGGCAGGGCCGAGCTGCAGATTAGAAGGTAAACAGCGAGGGTGCCCCGGGGGACACGCCCGAGTGCGCCCAGCAGCACTGGCAACGCAGAAGCTTCCCTGCTAGCAAAGCGACAGTAGCGCTATAATAGTCAGTCTGAGTCTAGACCCCACGCTTCCCGATCTGGACCAGAAAAGGTGGGTCTCCACTAGACCCTTTTGCTGGTTTAGCAGCATCAGGAAGAGGTTTTAGCTCTAGTCTTAGGCCTGGTCTGCACTTAGAATTCAGATTGGCCTTAGATCACTCAGGCTGTGCAAATTGGGCATGGCCCCAGTTAGGTCAATGTAAAGCCCTGTGGACGCATCTGAGTCAATCCATCAACCTGGTTACCACCTCTTGGAGCGGTGGATTAACCACAGAGCTGGACACCCCTTTCCATCACCGTGGGACGCATCTGCGCCCTGGCCCTACAGCAGTGGTTCTAAAGTTTTTGTCTCGCAGCCCACCCCGCTCAATGTAAATGTTTCCATGGACCACCAGCCAGCCACCTATGATGACAAAGGGGATGCAGGAGGGGGTGGGGTTGCAAGGTCTGGGTGGGAGGGAAGGTGCAGCAACAGGGTGAGGATGGGGGCTCTCAGTGGGAGGGGGGATGTGTGAGGGCGATGGGGATGAGGGGTCTAGCATGAAGAGTATAGGGGGTGCTTATGTACCCCCAGGCACTGCCCCCTGCTGCTCCCATTGGCTGGGATTCTGGCCAATGGGAGCAGCGGGGAAAGCCTCCAGGCATGCTGGCACCAGCCTGTAAGACTTAGGATGGTTTACCAGCGTAGCTATTCCAGCAACATTTTTCCTAAGAGCTGTCAAACTATTAAACAAACCCCTCAATCATGAGATTAAAAAATGGCACGATTAATTGCAGCTGTAGTAGCACCACTAAACAATAACAGAATACCAGTTTAAATTCAGCATAGAAGCATGTCCACTGGAATGGAAGTTGAATCATGCAGGAGCAGAGGAATATTTAGTATGTCTTGCAGTAAATACTTTGCACATCCAGCTACAACAGTGCCCAGGGATTGCCTGTTCTCACTGTCAGATGACATTGTAAATAAGAAGTGGGCACTATTATCTCCCATACAAATAAACAAACTGGTTTGCCTTCACGGCAGGCTGAATAAGAAGTAGGACCGAGTGGACTCGTTGGCTCTAAACGTTATCTATAGTTTCGGTTTGGAGCATTGTTATGTAAAACATAGTACTTCTACATTTTTAAGTTGCACTTTTGATAATTGCAGAGATTGCACTACAGTGCTTGTAGGAAGTGAACTGAAAAATACTATTTCCTTTTTTCTTACAGAGCAGCTATTGGGATTATTATTTTTGATTACAAAGGGAGCACTGTAGACTTTGTATTCTGAGTTGTACATGAAATCAGTACATTTGAAAAGTAGACAAACATCCAGAAATACTTAGAGTACACTTCTATTATTGTGTAGCAGTGCCATAGAAACGTTGATTCACGATGACCAGTTAATTCATTTTGCATTTCTCACCTAGGACATGGGACTGGGATTTGGGTGTGATTTGTGTCTCTGACACAGATTCTCTGTGTGACTTTGAGGAAAGTCATTTCATCAAAGAAATGGGGATAATCCATCTTTTGTTTTGTCTATTTAAATAGTTTTAAAAAGCTCCCAAAACAACAAAAAACATCCCTCTGCATGCCCTAAAGATCTTGATTTTGTGTAGCAAGGTCCCACTGTCACTAATTATTAGGTTAGAAGCTTATTTACAGACACTCTTCTCTTCCCAACCCCCGAGGAACTTTGCAGGGAAGGGGGACTAGTTTTGTGCCAAAAGCCAAAATCCCTCCTTTCCTGAACTTTGCAGAGACTGCAGATATCTTATTCTGGACCCTGCCCAGAGTAGCTTCTCTGGAAAAAAAAATCTGCCATTCATTTACCGTAACCACATCAAGATGACTCACTGTCAAAATGTTTGTGACCTTCCTATAACTTGCGTTTGCTCTGCTGACGGCTGACGTGTTTCATTTCCAAGTGCATAGGCTTGGCAGGAGAATACTGAGTGTGCATTAAAACCCTGAAAAGTTACAAACACACTAGGTGGGGAACCACACATTTAGCCAGATGGTGTAATCACTCTGGCCAGTGCTGTCTTAGTCAGAAGTCATGAAGAAGAATGGTCGATACAGACGCATGGAATTCTAAATATGTATATTTATAGCATCAGAACTAGGGGTCACCAAATGAAATTAATAGGTAGCAGGTTTAAAACAAACAAAAGGATGTTTTTTCTTCACACAGTGCACAGTCAACCTGTGGAACTCCTTGACAGAGGATGTTGTTGGCAGGCAGGAGAGTGGGCTAGATGGACCTTTGGTCTGACCCTGTATGGCCGGTCTTATGGATTTAGACTTTGAATACTGTATCTTTTGCCTACTGAATGCAATATAATCACTAAAAATCATATGGGATGGATTGATGGACTTGCCACGTTGCTATTGGTCCCTGTTAAACTCTGCTTGAACTGTAGAGTGGAGGCATATGGCAAAACAGAGGTAATCACAATTGGTTCT
This sequence comes from Rafetus swinhoei, assembly GCA_019425775.1. Taxonomy (NCBI): domain Eukaryota; kingdom Metazoa; phylum Chordata; order Testudines; family Trionychidae; genus Rafetus; species Rafetus swinhoei. The sequence continues at coordinate 75,797,974 of CM033439.1, read as the reverse complement.
GTAGCAGCAGAATTCGTCCTAGACTAAAAGCCCAAAGCTCACTGACGTCCTAGAATCTTAGGGCTGGAAGAGACCCCAGGAGTCATCAAGTCCAGCCCCCTGCCCAAGGCAGGACCAACCCCAACTCAATCATCCTGGCCAGGGCTTTGTCCAGCTGGGACTCAAACATTTCTAGGGATGGAGATTCCACCCCCTCCCTAGGGAACCCAGCCCAGCGCTTCCCCGCCCTTCCAGGGAAACAGCAGTCGGGTCCTGAGGGCGTCGGACCAGGGAGGTTCAACCTGTAGAGGATACACAGCTTGTGACACCACCCTGGTCATATTCATTTCTATAGGAAGCTAGGTCCCCACGTGACAGCGAGTACACAAGGGGCTCTGAGCGGCTAAAGGCAGTGGGACCGGTGTCTCCACAATGGATATGTTGTAACCATATGGTCCCCCGGCCATCTCCGGCTGTTTCCTCATTAGCTGCCTGAAACAACATTGTCTCTGAAGTGTGTTCGCTGGAAGGAGGTAATTGCTGCAAAGCGCCCGGAAACAGTCAGTCAAATCTTCAGCCACAGGAAGCTTGATGCTTGGAAAAAACCATCCTACTTCTGAGAGGCTGGGTGCGCCATGCGACTGACAAGAACACGCCAGCCTGGGTGGGGGGGTTAGAGAGCTGTATATTTAAACCTGCCACCCTCTTGCTTTGTGGCCAGGAATGCAAAATAGGCACCGTGGGGATAGCTATGTGGAAGAAAGGCTGGAACCGCTGGGCCAGGCAAGCTAGCCTTAGTGCAGTGCCTGAGGGGCGGGAAGGCACAAGAGAGAGGGGCTAAGCCACCGCTGAGGTTGTCCAGTTCTGGGGCTAGTTTGGCCACTGATGCAGCCTCAGCAGCCCACAGATGTTCGGGCCTCACCTCTTCTCCTTTGGGAACAGCCCTCAGCTAGGAGCCACCCGGAGCGAACTTCAAAGAAGGGACTGCCCCGTGCTGAAGAAGGCTTCCAAATGCCGGCTCCTTAATCGCAGGGGAGAGGACACGAACAGGAATTAGGGCATTAGCGCTCCTGGCTCCCTATGGCATTTGATTAGCCATGTGCCAGGACCGGGTTCTGCCCAGGGGGATACACCTCTGGCTACAGGAGCTCTCCAGATCTGTGTTATCTCCAGTGCGTGCAGTCCAATGCATCCATGACTCATTGGCACAGCTCAGCACATCAGCTGCCAGCTAACGCACCCTTCCCAACCATCTCTTGCACGACCTTTGCCGAGTGATGCATTTGCACCTCGGAAGCATGCGGCCGTAGGAATTGGTTTCAATTGCAAAGGGGTGCCCGTGAGGCAGAAGGCATCCATGTTAGCACTCAGCGTTACAAGACAGCCAGTGGCTGCGTATCCTGTAACTTGACATAGGATGCTCCATGTGGCAAAACCTGCAGTCACCACGTCTAGGTCATCCGGGACCCAGGAAAATACCAGTTGGAACCCTACGCAAATTTCCCTGCCCCTCATAGAATTAGTGCACCTGGCAACTGACTAAAGCCGAATGCTCACAAGAGGAAGGGGCCGCTTCATCCCCGGAGGTGAACGGAGGCAGGGTAATTTAACTGCTGCCCGCATGGGATTTACTAAGCTACTAGTGTTTGTGCTAAATTATTAATAGAGGTTAATGCTGAGCTCTGTCGCTCTTTCACTCGACAGCTGATGGGAAGAGGGGAACGTTTCATTCCCGCCGGGGAGTGGAGACAATGGTTTCCCACTTCAATTCATCCTGCAAATCTGCTTGAGATGCTGTTACTTTGTACCCCGAATGTGCCCATGCACTTCTAACGGGATGAGAGAGGCTGGTGAATTAGTAACTCTGTGATCTCTCTCTGTCTAACACAGGGTTTGTACACCCTTCCACGGGCACAGACAGCCTTTAGACAAGGGTTTACTTGATGCTTGCCTAGTGTCATTGACCCTAGACTTGGGCCAGGTCTACACTAGACCTGGATGGCTGGGTTAAGGTACTCGACTTTAGCTACGTAAAATACGTAACTGGAGTCGGCCTACCTTAAGCCAAGCTTGGTTCTGTCTTCTTCAAATGTGCCCAAGAGCTTCCCTTACTCCTTGTGGCTGCTAGCAGTACTGACACCCACCGGAGCTGCCCTCAGTGTTTGATTTAGCGGGTCTTAACTAGACCCGCTAAATCAAATGCCATAAGATCGATCTCCAATGTGGCAAATGAAGACGTTGCCTAGTGTACAAATGCTACATTGCATGAATTCCACTCAGGCACTTGCTCTCTTAACACTCCAAACCCAACCACCAACGGTCAGTTTCTTTTTGGAAAAATTTGGCGAGGGAGGGAAATCCCAATTCTAGTGGCTTGAATGGGACTGGGATTTCTCCCTATGGAGAATCAACACAAATGGCAATGAGTCCCACACATTAAGATGGGTACAGACCAGAGTACCATGGGGCTTGTCTTTGGATGTGGTCTCAGTTTCCTTTCAAATAGAACATCGGCTTTTGCAGACACTCCGAAGCGTTCAATCAGACAGGTGTCGTGAAGACAGACAGCCCCTCTACGGGGTGGATTACCCACCTTGACAGAAAAAACCCAACAACGTTCCATTAATGTTGGACGCATCTCCACATATGTTCTACAGCACCATATCCCTATCACTGTGGCCACAACAGTGTAGACATACCCTAAAACCAGCCAGATCTTGCCTTGCTTATGTGAACATCCCATTGATTTCAATATGACTACTCATAAGAGCAAGGCAAGCATAACTTGTCCCTAAATGTATTTTGTAATTAATAAACATTCCAGTTATCCAATACCTAAGTAGTGGTCCCACGGACTATCTTTTCATCCAGCAGAAAATATTGTATACATCACTAGAGAGCGGCGTTCCTCCATGTGTTTTCAAGCCACACTCTAGATTAGTTCTGGTCAATTTATTTTTTTTGCAATATTTAACTCTCTCCCATGTCAGCCAACTTACACAAAGCAGCCATCTGAAGAAGTGGGTTGTGCCCACGAAAGCTCATGGTCCCATCTACATGTTTTGTTCATCTCTAAGGTGCTGCTAGACTATTTGTTGTTTTTTAAAGTTTTTACAGACTAACTCGCCTACCCCTCTGACACTTTCTGTAGGACAGCGTTTTACTCCTGAGGGTTCGTCTACACAGGGCAATTGACTGGCAGCTATTCCGGAATAGCTGCTTCCATGCAATGCAGATTTCGGGCCCTAGCTCCCTACACAGACACTCAAAGTGACTTTCTTCCAGAATGAGGATTCTTCTCAAAGCACTGCCATTTATTCTGGAGCAGAATTGTGTTTATTGAACAACAACATGCACACAGGGGAATTCTTCCAGAATAGCCACATTATCCTGACACAGCTATTCTGGACTAATTATTTCAGACAATTTCCCCCATGTAGACAAAGTCTCAGTGTCCACTTTCAGACAAAATAGTGATCAGCTGTATTTCTAGTCAAATAAGCATCTCTCCTGGGATAACAGCAGAGAAATCAATAGAGAAATCTAAAAACCCCTACATTTTCCACCGTTTGGTCTTTCATGTCCCACCGACAGTTTGTGCTCTTTCGTATACCTGTGACAACACATGTCAAATCAGAAGTTTGAGGAGGATGAAACACCGCATGAAGATCTGAGTTCACCTATTTATAAGACAGGAAATAGCGTGAGGTTAGATTCCAGCGGCCGATAAGCAGGCAATCCTACAAGCTAAACTTGGAGCTCTGCACAGCCTGCCTAAATGCCACTTCCTGCACGAGAGCACGTCTTATCCGCGTCTGGATCTCAGCGCTATGCTCGTTTAATTCCCCTTTCTCCAAATGTACCAGGCATTGTGCGCGAGGACATATAGGGTGAACAAAAAGCGGGCTGCATCAAAATCTGCACAAGGGGTTATCTTTATTAGGTGACTTTCTACCTTGACGATGTTTCAAACTATCCACCCTCCAATTGCCCCAGGTACCTTTCTGTTTGACCTTCATTTGAAGGCAGGCCATTGGGTCGGTGGGTGAACCCATGGCTTGGGGAGGCCAGTCCGCCAGCTCCATTCCTTCCCCTTCTACTGGTGCCAGCATCCTCCACTGTGGCCGCCACAGGTCCCCGCCAATAGGGCCAACCACAGACACCTGGTCTGTGAGCCAGCTATTTCCATCTAGACCAGTGTTTCTTAAACTGTGTTCCGTGGCACACCGGTGTGCCGTGAGGCAGTCAGAGGAGTGCTGCAGAGAGCAACAGAATTCAAAATGGCCACCCTTAAAGGGGCAGGCGACCTTTTTTTTTTTTTTTGCTCACTAACTTTCCCACAACACTTTTTTTCCTCAATAACTTCCCCCCCCCAATTCTTCCCTCCCCCTTTTTTTTTGCTCAACAAAAAATCCTTAGTGTTCCTAATAAAAAAAATTGTTTGGTGTTCCTCAGTCTTAAAAAGTTTAAGAAACACTGATCTAGACAGACCCAGCCTGCCCACGCCAGGCTTGAAACAAGCACCAGTTAACCCCTTTGGGTTTAGACCCTTTTCAGACCAGACTGTCAGCTAGGGGCAGTCCTGGCTGGGAAGTATTAGTTTCCGGGCCATGGCCGGGGGGGCGTTAGAACAAGCGTAGTTACAACATCTTTATGCCTGCAGTCTAAAGGCCCGTGGACAACAAGGCGACGTACCTTGGGATTCAGGTATTAGCTGACATTCCGTGACCCACAGAACAACGGAGTTTGGTGTTGCCACTGTCTTAACATCGGCTGGGATTTATTCACACCACTGGCATGTCAACAACGCCAGCTCCCCAGGGAGCTCCTCCCCCCGCATGGATTGCAGGAAGAGTCCCACTTGCCAGGAGACCAGATGGAATTTTTGCTCCTTTCTGGCACGGTCTGCGCCACTTTCTCCCAGCTCAGTTCCCAGAGGTGCCTGATCTGAGCAGGGCTCCCCAGCCGACGGATAAAATCCAGAGTGTGCTGGGCTGGCGCTCTTGCTCTGGGCATCCAAGTGAATTCAGTCTAGTTCCTGGCGGCGAGTGTCCATGGCCCCTGTGCCATCCCAGACTGCGTTAGTTGTGTGCCCTCGGAGAGCTAGACCTGCCACGGAGGGAGCGGGTCCAGAGGCGGCATTACCCAGGTGCCAGGCTGAGCTGTCTCATGTGGCTGGAGCGCACCCCCCTGGAGCAACCTGATGTAGAAGCCGGGCAGCGGCAGCTTTCTCCGGCCCCAGCAGACAAGCCGAGCCTGTGGCAGAGCCGCTGGCGGGGACCGTAGGCTTGGGAGCCCTGAACCGGGTCCTGATTATTGCTTGCGGCCATAATTCCTGTCCTGAGCCTGGAGTTGAAAAGAGGAGATGCTAGGGCTGGCTCTGAAGTTTAGATGGGACCTACCTTCCGGCACCACGCTGGGCCACAGAGCACAGGCTGCTCTAGGGAAGGCCAAGTCCTGGGCAAATCCCCTTTCGTGACAACAGCCAGGGTGAGAAGGAGACATACGTATATTCACCGTGTCCCTGACGTTGCAGGTAGTTGCTCGGAAGCAGGCAAGAGCACAGGCCTCCAGCCTCTCTGCGTGGCCGTCCACACAGCAACGAAGCAGGAGGAGGAGGAGCAAGGTCTGTCCCTACAAAGCACGTGGCTTGTGTGAACGCCCAGCGTTTTCTCCACCACGGGGCCGGCTCTCACCCAAAGGGGGTCTGAATTGCGTTGTAAGAGCAGCACGCCTCAGTGGCGCTGCTTCTCTGGGACTGCTAAGTGCTTTTCAGTACCAGAACTCGGCAGGGACGCAACATTTCTCAGCCCCCGGGCGGGCAGCGGGGCAGGACTCAGGGGCGTTCTATGAACTTCAGAGGAGCCCATGCGCAGGAACAGCATCCGAGTAGAAGCTGGAAGCAAAAGAATGTAGACGTCAGCAATTGCGCAGGTGTATCTGTCTCTTCTTGCTTGCTGAGTGGGAAGTCCACGGCGCTGCTTTAGGAGGACGACTGAAGTCGCTTTGCTCGAGAAGCCTAGTGTTGAGAGAAAAGCTGTTGCCAGTGATCTGGAGCAAATATTAGGCCTTGTTTCCACGGGGAAGTTATTCCAGCACAAGGCAGAGGGTGAGTGTGCAGTGCAGTGCCCATTCTGCAGTAAGTCCTGCGGGGTTGCGTTTGCCACAACAAGAGACCCTGCCCCCAACGTCGCTCTCTCCACTTCTAAGCGTCGCAGGGTTTCTGCGCCACTGGCCATTTTGAAGTCGAGATTGGAGGGTTTTCTCGGAGAGGCGCTTCGAACAGGAGCTCGTGCCGGGAAGTCCCCTGGCCAGCATCAGAAGATGATCTGAGGGGTCTCTCCTGGCCTTCACGTCCACTAATCCATTCTGGAATAATGCTGGCCATGCGGGGAGCCGTCGTGGAATAGCTATTGCAGTCGGTTGCCCTGCGCAAGCAAGTCCGAGGTGCCCTTTTCCTTTAAGGAAGGCATCCAGGAAGGGTTTGGGGAAGTCACTGGGAGTGAGGGTCTGTTCCACCCACCCTCGCTCCGAGGGGCTAGTGGAGGCCACACGGGCCCTGGGCCACAGGAGGCTGCAAGCTGGGGGAATGAAGGCCTAGAAGAAAGCCCTGAGTGGGGGTTTATGCAGACAGGAAGTCGGAGCAGAGAGCGGTGTCTGCAGGGACGGAGCCGCAGTCACTGCCTGGGAGAAGGGCGCTGTGAGGCTGGCCAACCCAGGGAAGGGGGGAGAGCCAGAAGGCTAGGAAAGGGCTCCGCGAAGTTCAAGCTGGCGCAGACTCTGGCTGCTGAGGAGAGGGCCCCTGAGCTGGAACCCGCTGCAGGGTGGGGTGGAGAATGGGGAGGCGGCGACTCCCGAAGGCGGTGACTGGGCGGGGCCGGCTCGTGAAGGAGGAGCGCCTGGAGAGGCAGGGACAGAAGGCAGCAGGACATGTGGTGAGCCGTGGAGGGGCCGGGGCTTGGGCCTGGGAGGAGCTAGTCCCCACAGCAGCCAGGATGAGGTGTCGTCTGTGGTGAGCAGACTCCATGACACCCCCCCGTCTTCATAAGGGGCACCCCACTTTCCACTGTGGGAAGAAGGAGACCCAGCGGAGGGGGAAGCTGCATGTAACAAGGCAGCAAAGCCTGTGCCTGGGACCACAGGAGGGGGACGGTTTCCCATGGACCCTCCTCTACATACCCTCGCCCCCACTGTGTGAAGCCAACTTCCCAGAGAGCCGGCTATTTTAACAGCTAACCCTCTTTCCAGGGAAGCCCGTGTGTACAGAGCCAGATTCCCCAGGCTAGATGGAGTACAAGGTGGCACGCTCGTCTGCACAGAGGGTTGCTTCAGGCACAAAAGGCCAGACTCGCCCTGCTGTCCAGAGGAATTTTAGCCCTGCAAACATTGCCCCGGGCCATGGACAGAGCTGCAGCAGAACCAGCTGCTTCCCATTACGCATAAAAACCTCATGCATAATGTTGCCTGGTCTGCAGCTCTTTTTAGCACCAGCGAGGGAGTCGCTCTGGGAACCAAATACAAAGGGCTGATAAATAGCACTTTGCAAAGTCTAACGGCTACACTGGGATCTTCCTCCTCTGTAATTAACCAAAAAGACCTAGGAGAAATATAGACTGGGCAACACCCCTGCTTTGTTCCACGGATTACGCTCCTTTAAAACATCCCGCAGAATAAAAAGAGCTGTCAGACAGACTGGAGAATGAAGGGAAGAGCCCTCTTCCTTTTCTTAGCTAGCTTGAATATTTTAATTTGCGATCATACCGAGATAATTAAGACTCCTAATTAGGATATCGCAAGACTGTAATTTACGCCGTGATTTTTTTAAATGACTACTCAAATGTGTCTCACTGATTAATGCTCTTTGTGCTCCGTATTTATGTATTCTAAATGCCTCCGTTTTTACTCTTCTCCGTCTTCAAAGCGTCTCTGAGGACAGCACAGGGGGGACTCGCAAGGTTACTGATAGGGCTCCGCAATACAAGCACCTGGATGCTAAAAAGCATTGCTGGAGCTGGGAAGGGCCAACTAAGAGCAGAGCTTCTGACCTTGGAAGTCATTGATAAATCTCTCCTGCTCCGTAATTGCGAGTGGACGGGGAGCAGGCCACTGGGACGAGGCCCTTCCAGGTCCGTAAGCCATTCGTTGAAATTGCAAATATTAATGCATCAGTGCCCCAAGTGCTCTCCATTGATTCACAGTCTCAAAGGGATCGCCACATTAGTCGGTAACTTTAAAAACAACAAGCAGTCTCGTGGCACCGTTGAGACGAACAAACGTATTAGGTCATGCGCTTTCGTGGGTAAAGCCTTCTTCATCAGAGGAGCTGGAGTGTAAATGACAGAATCCTGGGTCTATATAACAGCAAAGGCAGCTACCTGTCAACTATAGAACCAGTGTTAATTAAGCTAACTAAGTCAGATTGGATGTGTTTCGTCCAGAGCATGTGCTATGGAAATGCGAATATCAAAGGCAGAGGAAATTGCCTTTGTAGTGCATTAACCAATGAACATCTTTATTCAAGCCCCAGTTGATAGGGTTGAACTTGTAAATTAACTCTGTTGAGTCACAGGAGCTGCAATTTTGACCCATTATTGCTTGCTTGAAGCCCAGCCCTGACATGCACTGAACCAGCAACTAACACTCTGAGAAGCCTGCCGCTGCAGCTGCTGATTTGTGGAGCTGAAGCCCTTCTCTGCAAAAGAAACAGAATAAAAAAGGCCCGTTACTTCCCGGGGCAGGTTCCCTCCAGGCCAAATGGACACACCCATCCATTAGTCAGGAGAACTGAATCCTGCACCAGGACCCACGACCATTAACGGCTGCTGTACAGGCTGCTGATGTCGCTGGGGCGCTGACACCTTGCCAGAGAGCCAAGGGCGTCCAGCATGATTAACAGCTGTCCCAGCCTGACGCGCAGGAAAGGCCGGAGTTTGTTTGTAAGCCTTGCATGCTGTTCAAAGGGGCAATGTAATGGGGTTGATTCCCCGGCGCAGCGCCTCCTGCTGGTCTCCTCAGGAATTAGCTCTGCCGGACCTGTTGACTGGTGTCTCACCCTCAGTTACCTGTCTTCTGCGCTTCTTCAGGCCCCGTGTCCCTCCCGGCCCACAGTGCCCTTTCCTCATGGTACCGCCCTCTGGGGTCCTCCTCTCCCAGGATTCCCAGCCCCCAATACCCACCTTGCTTCAGTGACCCACTGCCAGTTGTCATCTAGCCCCTGCCTCAGGGGCACACTGCCGTCTGAAATGGCCACTCATTGGTGGCAAGGGGGGGTGGGTTGCTGCCTTCTGCTGCCCAGGCTGCCCTCCTGCAGCCCTAGTCCCCTCAGGCCTTGAGAGCAAGGCCTCAGCCTGGGAGCTTGCCTGGCCAGCACTCCCCAGCTCTGCCTGCCCCTCCCCAGCCTTGCTCTGTCTCAGAGACCCTAGGTAGCTTCCCTGGCAGCCAGGCCCTTCCTGCTCCACAGCTGGAGTAAGAGTGAGCTCCTCTCACCCCTTGCAGCCTTTTATAGGGTCCTGCCTGGCCCTGATTGGCCGACGGTTCCCTGCCCTGATTGGCCGGGGTAGCACGAGCCTCTTCTACAGCCCCACTGCATGCAGTAGTTTGGAAAAGCCCTAAGGCAGACCCTGCGCTGTGAGGGACAGAGCAGGGGGAGGCAGGGAAAGAGACTCTTCCCCCTCCACTCGAAACAGCAGGGCCAGCTCTCTCCTGGGCCGCCAGAGAAGAGAGACCAGCTACCTCTGTAGCCAGCCAGGGGAGATGGCAGCCGAAAAGAAAAGCAAATCGCTAAGGGTTCCATCTGCCCCGTAGGGAAGCCCCCTGCCTAATGGGCATTCTGCTGGGGAGGCGGTGAGCCCCGGGGGAAGGGACTCCGGGTGCAGGAACCTCTCCTCTCGCCCCAGAATAGCACAGGGGCCAGCCTACAAATCTCGCAACTATCTGGCAATCCATGAAGCCACGGGCCACACGCCCTGCGGGGATCCCCCCGCCCACTCCGGCGGTGCCTCTGCTGGGAGCATCCCCCTCCCTCCTTGGAGGGGGAAGGTGAGAGATGTTGGAGCTGGGACGTGGCAGGGGTGCCGAGCCTATCCCCGTGCACCCTCAAGATCTGTGGGCGTGTCCCCCCCCGCCTTGCCCCCCGCATTGACTACAGTGGAGTCAGGCCAGGAGGAGTTTGGTTCCACCGGTTATCAATGCAACCCCACAAGGTGCTAGGTGCTGTTCAAACACAGAATAAAGACCGTCCCTGCGAGACGCGTTCTTTGACTACCTCCCCCGAAGCAGCTGCAAAATGTTCAGGCCACGTCTGCTCTTTGTCTTGGGCTAGAGGATTCAACGCATGTGGGCCACATGAGCAAGGACAGGATCATCTTTAGCCTCGTTTGTAGCAGTTGTTGCACAGGGTCAGACCATTGGCCCAGCAAGCTGTCTGTGTACTACATGGCTGAGTAGAAAGAGCAAGCTGCCTAGCTATAGCAGTTCTAGTTTAGTCTTCCCTCAAGGAGAGCTTCAGCCCAAATTAACTTCCCAGGGGTTAGGAAATCACCCAAAGCTAGTAGCATAGGCCCTTTCCAACCCTTCTCCAGAGTGACAACAGTGAGAATTAGTAAAAGAAAACTACGTGGACAGAGAGAAACATCCCATCTTGCAGGGAAACTTCAGGGGACCTTGGAGCAAGAGGTTCTACCACAGTTTGAACCTTTCTAGTCCGGCACCCTCAAGACCTGACCGGTGTCGAACCAGAGGATTTGCTGGACCACGGGAGGTCAATATTGTCTAGGAGCATGACCAGCACTTCCACTGCTCACTGGGCTCTTAGAAGACATTTAGGGGTAAATTAGAACTAAACAACAGCACCGACTAAACAACAACATTGAGCGCCAGGACTGGGGGCTGTAAACAAACTTTATGGGACTGCGGGAAACTTGGTCACACCCAGGAAAAGTGGGCATCCGGCTAAGGCAAATCATTCTCGATGACGGATGTTTCTGGACCAGAGAGTTCTGGACGAAAGAAGTTCAATCGGTAGCTAATTGGGCATTAAGACAACAGGAAACACTGCTGTTCTGGATGACAGGCAGCAATTTTAACCACACCGCATGTTCCTTTGTTTCTGCATTATAAAGAAGGGTGAGTAAGTGCCTGATTTGCATTCCCACCATGGATTTTGCATTATAGCAACTTTCTTTGGTATGTAAAAGAAAAACCTTTCAAAAACACACACACACACACACATCCTTTCTTGGCCCGTTTCTGAAAAGCTTTTCCCCCCCTGATTTGATTTGGAGACTTGGGGGGAACGAAGCAGAGATGTTCATTTGGGAGCCAAATAAAACGCGGAGGGAAAGACTCCGCAAGGAGAGCTCCGGTCCCCTCCCAGATTAACTCATGTGCCTGCACAAAATGAGGTTTGGTCTCAGCTGCTGAAATGCTGCATTTCACCCAGCAGGGAGGAAGAGGTCTGGCCAGAAAGCCAGGCTTCCGGCTCATTGTTCTTGAGCTGTTGAAGCTGTCACTGTCCAACGCCCTGAGGATGAAGGGGGGAGGTGGACAAAGACTGGTGCTTGCAGATCTTTGTAGGAGTGAAGGCCAGGTTTGTATCTGGACACACTGGGCTACATCCTCCACAACTGTTAATCAGCAGCGTTGTATGGATTTACATCAGTGGAGGAAAGTGCTCTTGGAGCTGTGACTAAGGAGAAACTCACACCTACAGTCCTTATTGGACAGAGTTGCTTTGTTCCATTATCATAGAAGATTAGAGTTGGATGAGACCGCGGAGGTCATCTAGCCCAGTCCCCTGCTCAAAGCAGGACCGGCCCTGACTAAATCATATCTTCTAAGGTCTGCTGGTAAATATGGACCCTCTCAACATCAACAGCAAAGAGTGGGTCAAGCCACAAAACCCAGATCTGAATCATAAACACGGCGAAGTTTAGAGCTCTGGGGTTTAAGATCACCCAATAATAAAGAAAAAACGTAAAAAACAACAAATAGTCTGGTAGCACTTTAGAGACTAACAAAACATGTAGATGGGATCATGAGCTTTTGTGGGCACAGCCCACTTCTTCAGATGACCGAAAGCTCATGGTACCATCTACATGTTTTGTTAGTCTTCAAGTGCTACCAGACCATTGGTTGTTTTTTTTACGTTTTTCCTGTTACAGACTAACTCGGCTGTAACACCCTCGGAAACCAATAATAAAGGTGGATGCGGATTTCAAACCCGGCAAAGAATTTTGCAGCGATCCACCAAGTTACCCTCCACCCTGCGTTAACAAACCCCACACAACAGGACTTGGAAATTTCAGTGACCAGATGCATATGTCAATTAATGCCAGTTCGTAATACCCCCCAACAACAGGCCCTCGCGTCAAAAACGAAGCCGAGCGCATGATTTGTTCACCCCGCTCGTTGGTCAAGACCGTTTTGAACCCGAACTGATTTAGTTTGTTAGAAAGACTGATCAGTTTCAGGCATTGAGTTGCTCTTGGTTGTTTAATAACCGATCATACGGGGAGACATGAAGTCACATGGGGGTATTGCTCAGAGCTGACCCGAGCCATTCTTGCGCCCCGGGCGCACGGCGCATGCGTGGCCCCGGCCCCTGGGCGTGCGGCTCATTCTTGCGGCCCGGGCCCCGGGCGCGCAGCGCATGCGCAGCCCCACCCCCGCCCGGCCCGGCAGCCCGCGCGCGGCGCCCCTTACAATCGGGCACCCTGGGCTATCGCCTGGTCAGCCCGTAGCTTGGGCCGGCTCTGGTATTGCTGCTCCAGGACACACTTTTAGAAAATCCCCATGCAACAAATGCTGTGTTTGCAATAGCAGTTCCTGCTGCCCAGACTGTCTCCACATGCAACTCCGTCACCTAACCCTATGTTAACACACACACACACACACTTTCTTCAGTATTGAATAAGGAAGGGCATGATGCAAGCCAGCAGCTATTTCAAGCCTGTTCAGCAACTGTCACGCAGCTCTGAGAAGATGATCTCTCCATC